>CAMRHE010000445.1:847500-1441862 GCA_947044405.1 Leptodactylus fallax
TCCTATCTATCTATCTTTATATCTATCTATCTCTATCTATCTATCTATCTATCTATCTCATATCTATCTATCTATCTATCTATCTATCTATCTCACTATCTATCTATCTATCTATCTATCTATCTCATATCTATCTATCTATCATCTTATCTATCTATCTATCTACTATCTATCTATCTATCTCATATCTATCTATCTATCTATCTATCTCACTATCTATCTATCTCATATCTATCTATCTATCTCATATCTATCTATCTCAACTATCTATCTATCTATCTATCTATCTATCTATCTATCTATCTCATATCTATCTATCTATCTATATCTCATATCTATCTATCTCATATCTATCTATCTATCTCTCTCTCTATCTCATATCTATCTATCTATCTATCTAATATCTATCTATCTATCTATCTCATATCTATCTATCTATCTCATATCTATCTATCTCATATCTATCTCATATCTATCTCTCTCATATCTATCTCATATCTATCTATCATCTCTCTATCTATCTCTCTCTATCTATCTATCTATCTATCTATCTATCTATCTATCTATCTATCATCAATAAAACACAATGGAAATGATCTTTAATCAGGTCTACTTAAGGGTCCTGTTCAGACTTCTTAGATTTTCCAGCCTCTTACTACCAAAGCTTTCAGTCGCTGATCATCCGCAGAATCCATGACTTGATCGAGCAGGACGCTATATTTTTTTAAGATCCATCTCAAAATCAGCACCAAATTCCACCGTGTTAAAATACCCTAGATCTCTGCAGGAGGCATCAGCTGCTGTCAGGACAGCCAGTATATATTGTCAATGGAGCAAACTGATCTCGGAGAGATTGACTGAAAATAAAATGCAAATTGATCTTTTTATGAAAAATAGGTAAACCTTAACTTTGTATATGTGTGTGCACATATAGATATATAGTATAAAACCTCATTAACATACTGTACAGCCCCATAAATATAGTATAAAACCCCATAAACATAGTATACAGTCCCATAGACTTATAGTGGGTTTACCTTCATTTCTATGGTAACGTTCTAGATAATAATCGCAATATCTCAATATGTTGTACCCAATGACAAACTCACATAATGTGTTTGCTACATCTGCAGGTTTCTGTGTAACTTTGCTTGATCTCATTATAATCTGATCAAAATTGTAAATGACTATACAGGCAAATGTAGAACATCCGAACGAATGGAACAATTATTTTATATTGAGAGAAATGACTTTTTCTTATGATAATTTTAAAATCATTAAGTCCAATGAATATAATAATTTAGTAATATAGTCAAATCCCAAGGCAATTCTGTGTATAATGGACACTATAAATGGTAAGGTGGTCTTTGAGGACCTACAGAGGAGCAGAAACCTCCCCGGACACGTCTGTTATAATAAGTACTTGAATGCCACATGAAATAACATCTTTTTCTATAACTGCTTTTCCTTGGTTATTCCTCCTGGAATTCTGCATCCACTGGTCAGCAGGGCTTCAGAGGTCCTAGGGGCAGACTGTCAGTGCTTAGCTCACCTATACACATACGGTAGCTGTAGGTCTAATGCTTGTTTGTCTGATTGTTATTTCCCCAGACCTCCCCTCATGGGATTTCACTGAGGAACAACACTAACCTATCTATCTGCAGGGCTGGGGTGATATGCTGGGTCTGGTGACACTAACCTATCTATCTGCAGGACTGGGGTGATATGCTGGTTCTGGTGACACTAACCTATCATCCCCGGGGGGGGGGGAGGGGGGCCGGGGCCAAAACCATCACTGCAGGGCTGGGGTGATATGCTGGGTCTGGTGACACTAACCACTACTGCAGGGCTGGGGTGATATGCGGTGGTGGTGACACAACCACTACTGCAGGGCCTGGGGTGATATGCTGGCTGGTGACAGTAACCTATCTATCTGCAGGACTGGGGTGATATGCTGGTACTGGTGACACTAACCATCTATCTGCAGGGCTGGAGTGATATGCTGGTCTGGTGACACTAACCTATCTATCTGCAGGGCTGGGGTGATATGCTGGTTCTGGTGACACTAACCTATCTATCGCAGGGCTGGGGTGATATGCTGGTTCTGGTGACAGTAACCACACGCAGGGATGGGGTGAATGCTGGTTCTGGTGACACTAACCTACACTGCAGGGCTGGGGTGATATGCTGGGCTGGTGACAGTAACCTACTACTGCAGGGCTGGGGTGATATGCTGGGTCTGGTGACACAACCTATCTACGCAGGGCTGGGGTGATATGCTGGGCCTGGTGACAGTAACCTACACTGCAGGGCTGGGGTGATATGCTGGCTCTGGTGACAGTAACCTATCACGCAGGGCTGGGGTGATATGCTGGGTCTGGTGACACTAACCTATCTACGCAGGGCTGGAGTGATATGCTGGTTCTGGTGACAGTAACCTATCACTGCAGGGCGGGGTGATATGCTGGTTCTGGTGACACTAACCTACTATCTGCGGGGCGGGGGTGATATGCTGGGTCTGGTGACACTAACCTTCTATCTGCAGGACTGGGATGATATGCTGCGCTGGTGACACTAACCTATCTATCTGCAGGGCTGGGGTGATATGCTGCGCTGGTGACACTAACCTATCTATCTGCAGGGCTGGGGTGGGGATATGCGGATCTGGGACACAACCTATCTATCTGCAGGGCTGGGGTGATATGCTGGTTCTGGTGACAGTAACCTATCTATCTGCAGGGCTGGGGTGATATGCTGGGGTCTGGTGACAGTAACCTATCTATCTGCAGGGCTAGGGTGATATGCTGGTTCTGGTGACACTAACCTATCTATCTGCAGGACTGGGATGATATGCTGGGTCTGGTGACACTAACCTATCTATCTGCAGGGCTGGGGTGATATGTTGGTTCTGGTGACAGTAACCTATCTATCTGCAGGGCTGGGGTGATATGCTGGGTCTGGTGACACTAACCTATCTATCTGCAGGGCTGGGGTGATATGTTGGTCTGGTGCACTACCTATCTATCTGCAGGGCTGGGGTGATATGCTGGATCTGGTGACACTAACCTATCTATCTGCAGGGCTGGGGTGATATGCTGGTTCTGGTGACACTAACCTATCTATCTGCAGGGCTGGGGTGATATGCTGGGTCTGGTGACACTAACCTATCTATCTGCAGGGCTGGGGTGATATGCTGGTTCTGGTGATTACTAACCTATCTATCTGCAGGGCTGGGGTGATATGCTGGTTCTGGTGATTACTAACCTATCTATCTGCAGGGCTGGGGTGATATGCTGGCTCTGGTGACACTAACCTATCTATCTGCAGGGCTGGGGTGATATGCTGGTTCTGGTGACACTAACCTATCTATCTGCAGGGCTGGGGTGATATGCTGGTTCTGGTGACAGTAACCTATCTATCTGCAGGGCTGGGGTGATATGCTGGGTCTGGTGACACTAACCTATCTATCTGCAGGGCTGGGGTGATATGCTGGTTCTGGTGACACTAACCTATCTATCTGCAGGGCTGGGGTGATATGCTGGTTCTGGTGACACTAACCTATCTATCTGCAGGGCTGGGGTGATATGCTGGGTCTGGTGACACTAACCTATCTATCTGCAGGGCTGGGGTGATATGCTGGTTCTGGTGACACTAACCTATCTATCTGCGGGGCTGGGGTGATATGCTGGTTCTGGCGACCCTAACCTATCTATCTGCAGGCGCTGGGGTGATATGCTGGGTCTGGTGACACTAACCTATCTATCTGCAGGGCTGGGGTGATATGCTGGATCTGGTGACACTAACCTATCTATCTGCAGGGCTGGGGTGATATGCTGGTTCTGGTGACACTAACCTATCTATCTGCAGGGCTGGGGTGATATGCTGGATCTGGTGACACTAACCTATCTATCTGCAGGACTGGGGTGATATGCTGGTTCTGGTGACACTAACCTATCTATCTGCAGGGCTGGGGTGATATGCTGGGTCTGGTGACACTAACCTATCTATCTGCAGGGCTGGGGTGATATGCTGGTTCTGGTGATTACTAACCTATCTATCTGCAGGGCTGGGGTGATATGCTGGTTCTGGTGATTACTAACCTATCTATCTGCAGGGCTGGGGTGATATGCTGGTTCTGGTGATCACTAACCTATCTATCTGCAGGGCTGGGGTGATATGCTGGCTCTGGTGACACTAACCTATCTATCTGCAGGGCTGGGGTGATATGCTGGTTCTGGTGACACTAACCTATCTATCTGCGGGGCTGGGGTGATATGCTGGTACTGGTGACAGTAACCTACTGCAGGGCTGGGGTGATATGCTGGTTCTGGTGACAGTAACCATCTATCTGCAGGGCTGGAGTGATATGCTGGGGTCTGGTGATACTAACCTATCTATCTGAAGGCTGGGGTGATATGCTGGGTCTGGTGACACTAACCTATCTATCTGCAGGGCTGGGGTGATATGCTGGTTCTGGTGACACTACCTATCTATCTGCAGGGATGGGGTGATATGCTGGTGACAGTAACCTATCTATCTGCAGGGCTGGGGTGACACTAACCTATCTATCTGCAGGGCTGGGGTGATATGCTGGTTCTGGTGACACTAACCTATCTATCTGGGGGGCTGGGGTGATATGCTGGTTCTGGTGACACTAACCTATCTATCTGCAGGGCTGGGGTGATATGCTGGATCTGGTGACACTAACCTATCTATCTGCAGGGCTGGGGTGATATGCTGGTTCTGGTGATCACTAACCTATCTATCTGCAGGGCTGGGGTGATATGCTGGTTCTGGTGACACTAACCTATCTATCTGCAGGGCTGGGGTGATATGCTGGGTCTGGTGACACTAACCTATCTATCTGCAGGTCTAGGTCCCAGTGCAAAATCTGTTAAGGTCCCCTGTGCTATTTTTAGTCCTGGTCTTCCCTCATGGGGTGCAGGGACCTTTTGAGCCCCCCTCCAGGGCTAGGAGGAGAGTGCATCCTCCGCACCCCCTATAGTTCCGCCTCTTAACATTAAGCAATGAACTAAAAAAGAAATCCCAAAAAAAGTGCATGATCTCCTCCTCATCCATTATTCATCCCATCTTCCCCCAGCTTTACAATGAGCATTGTGTGTAATTATTCTTATTGTTCGCGGTGTAAGTAGGACAGAAACATGTAATGCAGCGCGACTTGGCCTTATTGTTATTATCGTGAATCAAAATAGTGTGAGCCTCCTAGGAAAACCTTCCAGAAGTGGGTCACAGGAACCGATCTTATTACATTTCTGGGATGGATGTTGATTTTTTATACAGCAGATTTGCCACCCAGGACCGAGTGTGTGTAAAATCAGTGCAGCGGCAGGAGCAGACATCTTGCAGGGTATTCAGGTCAATGACTTGCATGTAAAGTGTGCTCTATAAGGAGGTTGTTAGACTATATCGTCCTGCCCCTGTGACAGCGCGCGCACTCTCCTGAGCCTCCGCTCTGTAGGCAAACAGCTTAGCCTGTGTTTTGGAAGAAAATGGGTCTTCTCTTGTCAAAAATCCACATTGCAAGTCAAAGGTGGGGGCTTGGGAGGGTTCAGCCATATCTACCATATCAGGAAGTCTATGAGTATCACATCCTTTCTCCAGGGAAACTAATATTACATTGAAGAATCTTGTGTTTTTTGACTAATGAGGTCAGCGAGGTATGCCATGGGATTTCAACGTTTCCCAAATCCTGCCTTATATTCCTTTTAATTTGCTGACACGTCTCATCCCTTTAATGATGGGCGTTAGCCACGCTCTCTCTCATCCCTGCAGCAGCAGCAAAGCTCTGGGCACAAGGAAGTCCAGGATCCCTTTAATCTTCCCACTAAATACCCTGATATCCAGCTATGCATTGCAGGGAGTTACATGGAGGACGCATTGGGTGGTACACAAAGATGATAAGGCTTCCATGTACAAAGACCCCTCGCTCCCGGCCACCTGGTTCCTACTAATTCTCACTGGTATCAAGTCAATTATCTATCTTTTGCTTTTGCTACCAAGGGATATGGCGAGAAACAGGAAAAAAAAAATCTGAAGAGTTTTGCATATCAATAATGCAATGTAGAAATGGGGTTAACTTATTTCCAGAGGGTGCAGGAAATCTAAATCCTGTTATATGATAATCACTTATTCCCTACATGAGCCAATTCCACAAACAGCGACTTGACTGACAGATCTGCTGCTGTCTTCAAGTCTACAGCTCGGCGTGACAAAATGAAGGAGTTCACAGTACAAACTTTGACTTCCCATATACAAGGGGAGGAATACTAATGTGTCTTAGTTTTAGAAGATGACTTTACGCTGTGGTGAATTGCACCAAACCCAAACGCTGTACAATAGTGGAGAAGCAAAGAAAATAATATTGAAATAGGGGCAAGGAAAGCTCAGTGATCACTGGAGGAGGTGCCCACACCCGACCTGGAGTGATGGTGTGACTACTAGCCATGTATCTAGTATCTCATCCTTCTTGGCGGCCTCCAGACAGGCTACATGGGGTTATATCCATAGAGATACCTATATAAAAGGCCATATGTTTAACCTACATGACCTGCTATGGATAAGGCGACATGCACATGGGTCTGGTTTTTGTCCAGCTTCCCCAAGATGTCTAAGGAAATACAGCATTTCCAATTCTTCTAGTTGTTGCTGGAGACAGTCAGCAGGCTTGTTGACAGACACACCCCTAACGCCAGCTTAGCTCCTGTATTGTAATGGGATCTCTGGATTTCCCTTTACCAGTTTACTGTACAATGTCTTTTGTAGATATATCAGCAATAGCCAAGGAGACGTAGAGCCAGCGGGCAGATGATTTTGGCCAGGCTTTCGTCCATATGTTGTCCGGGCGGTGCTCCCTCTTATGTTATTCTCTTTGTTATACTTGTCTCCACTTTTCATATGAATTGATGTTGGTTTTCCTTTTGCTATTTTTGTCTGGTATTGATACTTGTATGTCCTCTGGTTACCACACAAATCCGATCACATTGCCTTCTCTACCAGAATTTCCACCTACCAAGTGATATATATATCTTTGGATCAATGGCTGACCGACTCTTTGGGCAAAAGGACAATCCCAGAGGGCTCATGATCAATGAGGGCCCACAGCTAAGCGGTTCATTATAACACTCCTTAAAGTCCAGGGCCCAAAAAAACTGATGAGAGGTTCTTAAGGGGCTCATGAAGTACAATGACAGAAGGCCCACGGGACTCTTACTCTTAGGTGACGGATGGAGAATGAGCAAACACAACCTCGATCCTCACTCTGAAGACACTTCTGCTTCTCAGTGTGCCCGTACACCTTCAGCAGCTGTCGCCTGAAGCCTCAAAGCTATCCATCTAATCCTTCGTTGACTACTTCAGCTGAGCATGCATGTTTTTACAATGGGGAGAGAAGAGCCTCCAATGGCACCTTATTCAAAAGGAGCAGGCATATAAAATTCAACATGCCCTATCTTTTCATGACCAGATATCAATGGAGAATTGTGATGCCCCCCATATGGCTAATATAATCGGCTAGTCCCACCAAAATTGGCTTGTTTGGCCATAGTGTAAATCTGCAGTTCAGCCTTGGCCCATAGACTTGGCATTCCTCTGGGAGGAGTAAGAAGTGATCCGTCCTATATATTACCCATCCCCAGGTATATTACAGCACAGTGTCCTCCAGGAAAACTGAATAAAGCTTTGTATTGGATGTCAGATTCGCTCCGGCCGATATCGATCTCAGTTTACTCAATGTTTAAGACAGATTCATGTTGGGCTAATGGAAACAGTTTAATCAGGTAGTAAATTCTCCAGGACCTCTCCCCGATCCCCAGACATAGGAGGGCGACTGAAGAAATCCCCTTTACTTCTATTGTTTGTCATCTGATCATCTCCCAGGAGCTTATAAATCCTGGAATCTGCAAATATGTCATGCCGAGTGTGCACCAAACCACCGGCCTGATCGCTCCATTCTGTTATTAGCTCTACATGTTGTCTAATATTGTGCTTATATATAAACCAGAGGAATGATAGAACGTCTCACGGGGCCCGGGGCCCGAACAGTACTAGGGAGAGCCAAGTGGATTTCATTAGAGAAATATGAAAATGATAGGGAAGCTCGAAACGTAGTGTAATCTCTTAATAATCACCGGTGGGTGAACATATATAAAGTGACATCTGAGAAATGAATATATGGTATATTAGGATAAGGTGATATTAACCCTTCCAGGCAGACGCGTGCAGCTGTGTGGTTATACTAAAAAACAAAAAAAATTCAGGAACAATTTTTTCCAATATAAATTGTTGGCTCCAGGTAAATTAATTTTTCTGCCCATACAATATATTTATGTAGAGGGAATTATACATTTAGCATTAAAGGGGTATTCCCATCTCAAGAACAAAGGTTGTCTTACCTCTGTTTTGCAGCAGCAGTAAAGAGAGCGCTGTGCATGCACAATACTTCTAGGGGAGGAAGCCTTGGCTATTCTCAGCCCTCCTGTACGTAAATGGAAAGGGCTGTGCATGTGCGGCCACCCCCTCCACTCACTGACAGGTAAGTGTTCTGGTATGAGGTCTCTAATTGTTTTTTATTTTTTGGGGATTAAAAAAGTTTGTGATCCAATAACTTACCTCAAAGACTGTATTGTACTACTAATACATTGCTATATTGAGGATTGGACTGGTCCCTGTGTAGGCAGAATATCAGTCTGTGCTGAGTGCAGAACTTCCTGAATTACTGAATTACAGTATTACACTATCACATATTAAACCCCCGCTGGTAGCTCTCACCTGGGACATCAAGCCCCTCCCTCTTAGCTTTTTTGTATGATCCTCTAGTCCTGCTGAAGGTTTTACTAATGGAGCAGGATTGCAGTGACATAACAAAAATTCCCATCATGATTAGCTGCAGTTATAAAACTCCCCTGACTAATATAGACACTGTCTGTCTATATTATCTGTGAGTACTGTGTGCAGAGTGTCCAGTGTATCCTATGAGGAGCACCTTTATGACCCTCCAGTCTTGCTGAAGATATTACGTCTGTCTTATCTAATGGAGCAGGATTGCAGTGACATAACAAAAATTCCTTTCAGGATTAGCTGTCGTTATAAAACTACCCCGACTCACACTGCCTGTCTCTATTATCTGTGAGTGCTGTGTGCAAAGTCTCCAGTGTGACATAACAAAAATTACTATCATGATTAGCTGCTGTTCTAAAACTACCCCAACTCACACTGCCTGTCTATACTATGTGTGCTGTATGCAGAGTCTCCAGTGTATCCATTGAGATGCGGCTTCACACTGCCTCTATATTATTATTCAACAATAGTCTATGTAATGCTATATAGGCAAAAAATAGCTGGTAGGTTCATTGTTACAGGTTCCTCACCACATCTCACTATATAGCAAGGCGCCCTCTAGAATCCTGGAGCCCAAGATGAAATTTCATTGTCAGTTTATAATTCATTGTTTTACCCCAAACTGAGTTTTGCAGTTTCTTGGAGGGAATGTTTTTATTTTGTGTGTTTTTCTCCCTGTACTGTATTGCTTTTTGTGCAGTTCCTTTGGTTTTTCTGGCTTCGTAATTACACAGTATTTGGCAAGTCCCTGTCATTATCTGCACTGGCACAAACAATAATTGTAACTTCTGTCATACTAATTATATAAATATTACATTTCCGTACAGTACAACAACGCAGCCGAGTGCGCTATACAATGGCGTGTTAGATGGAACGTGACATCAGAAATAGTAATGGGCTATTCTCATTGCTGTCCATGTGGATGGCTGTACGGGGGGGCAGTTTTCTGGACAGCCATGAGTCAGGGGGGTCTACAGATGTCCTCTCCTCCCCCCCCCCCATACATCTGTTTTAGCTCATGGACTCTAGACTATTTATTATGGACAATTTATTACACCCAGGGCTTTCCTTGAAACAGTGACATAACTTAAGGGTTTACAGATGCACCCAGGCCCAGGAGCCATAGGGGGGCCCATGAGGTGCCTAGCCCCAATATGAGGAGACAGTACATAGGGGGACAGGAGCTTCATGTTATACCTCTGCCTTATAGATCCTATGTCAGGTGTGTATATTGGAAGAGACGGCCCGGCAGACATTGCTGTAGAGCTCGCCATGTATTAGCAAACATTCCCCTACAGATTCCATCACAATGAGATCTGATTAATATATATGTTACATGCTATAATAGTTGTGTACATTTCCAAGTTGTCTGTTTTAATTTCCTCTCTCGGTGACATAATTTACAGCGTTATTTAACACATCCAGGCCCCCTGCATTAAACACACCAATGTTTCTTAACCTTTTCCTTGCCAGTAGAGTCAGTCTATATGGCAGCGCAGTCTCACGTCTCTTCATGTCACGGATTTGATGTCTCTAGTACGCAGTAGAGAAGGCAGAGTAGAAAAAAGAGACAAGGAAAATATTTGCATGGCGACGCTCTTCTGAAAAATTCCCCTGTGTTCATCCTAGTGTTAAATGCTAATCTGTCTGCTATCAGGGAAGAATGGAAAAGGAGGGGAGAGCGGAGCACGATGGAGAGCCTAGAGTTTAGCGGAGTAGAAGCAGAAGACAGATGAAGGGAGTGCATATTATGAAAGGTAGATGGGAGAGCAGATACAGACGAGAGGCCCGCGCTGTCATTAATTAAACTATAAAGAGCTGAATTATAGCATAGTATCAGCACACAAAAGTAATATAGAAGGACCGTATGTTCACCGCCATGGCATGAAAAGTAGGGGTGGATTAAGGACCAGCGATAGTATCCGACTGGGGTTCCTTGAGCTCAACAGAGGGAACTGGAAGCAAGGGTGGAATCTATAAGTGGGCCAGGGCATGCCTACCATGATGGATAAGTTAGGGGTAGTAGTTGTTGGAAGATAGTTGATATAGGGAGGTTTAGCAATGTAGTGAAATGAAATAGTACTGGCCTTATGGCTCCAGGTGGTCTGGCTGGAAGGTGACCACCCAGGGACAGGAGGGAGGAGTAGGTGGTGTAAAATAGTTGTATATGAGGCCAAACTGCATGCAATTTGGTGGTGCATCGTGGTGAGCAGGCCACGAGCCTCAGGGCAGGGAGAACTTGTGGGGGGAACACTAGTTAAATGGCAGGTACCTGGTGTTTTTTGGGGTTGGGTGATCATGAAGGTCAGACATGGGCTTCTGGTGACTGGGGAGCAGCATTGGCAGGTGGGCACAGCTACCCTGGCTAAAAGCTGGGTCTCCAATGACTGAGTGCAGAGACTGCGGTCAGGCTCCTTCCTATTTTCATTGGGTGTAATCGAAGCTGGTGCACGTTAGAGAATATTTGTCCCACAACCAATTGTGCTGTGTGCTTATGGTTTATTGGTACAGTCTCTTAGTGGTCAGCGTGCTCATACCTTATGAGGGCCCACCTTCCATCTATACAGAGCCCATCACCAGTCAAGTCTAATAACATTTCAGTTGGCCAAATCAGTCATTTAAGAACCACCCCAGGGTTGTCCCCAGACAGGACAGGGAGACCCCTTTTGGGTAGTGTTATCCTACTGGGTCTTTGAGGAGCCTAAGACTAATGAAGGATATTCTGGTGGGCCTTTCCATCCATATGTCCTGAGAAGGAATTGAATATTCAGCAGGAGGCGCCATTACCAAAACATAATATATTATATCTTTACAAAGGATCATTTTCTAACATTAATAAGATCTATGAAGAGAAATGTAATATTTAGCCCCTGTAAATAGGGTTGTGTATTTGCTTGGATCATTAGAGGGGACCCCAGGCTTCCTAATTGGTTGGGTGGCCCTGTGAGCTCAACATGCCATGGCCTATTCAAAATGGGCTTAAAGGGATTTTCCTGGCTTAGGTCATTAATTGATGATTGATCCGGGACCCCTGCTGATCAGCTGCTTGAAGAGACTGCAGTGTTTGGGTGAATGATGCGGCCTCTTCATAGAAAACCAAGCACAGCGCCGTACATTGAATAGTGGCTATGCTTGATATTGCAGCTCAGACCTATTCAGCTGAATGAGACTGAATTGCAAACAGGACTTGTGACCAATGAACGTGACATCACATGTACGCAATCTGACCCTGTCCAATCACTGCTGACACTACCAGAGAATTCTCTTTGACAAGGGGATTGGTAACACCCAGTTGTTAATTTATTCATGAAGAGTCAAAGGAAAACATGCTTTAGTATCGTCATCTTGTGGAATGTAAGTATATACTAAGACATACGTATCAGGAAAGGAGACAGGTGCTCTTGTAGTTGGTTACTATGGAGATTAGTTAGGATTAGATCTAGATTGGTTATTATAGGAAGAAGTGTTCATAAATACCCCCAATGTAGCAATGAGGGGTAAGTGATGTAACACGTGTTCCTCTGCCCAGCTGCAGTACTGAACCATCACCACAGGTGCAACTATAGGGGCTGCAAAAGTTATACGTGTACTCAGACCCCTAGTGCCAAAGCAAAGCCCCTCTGTCACATATAATGACACCTGTATGATAAATGTCAGGTGGTGGGGGCCCTAGAACACATTTACATTGGGGCCCAGGAGCTCAAGTTACACAAGCCATGTGAGTTCTCAGTAAATTACTTGCACATGTTGATAAAATGACCAATTTGACCGCTCCAACCAAACTGAGAAATACCAACATCTACGGGAGTAAAGAAACAGCTTGTTATCTGCTGGAAACCCCCTTGTGATGTCACCATAGGATTTCTGACCATTGTGATGTTAAAGTAGCTATACTGACCGAAATCCAGAGTTACAATTACCAAATGAAACAGTTGTGACGTCACCATAACTTACCTGACTGAAGCCAATTGTGACGTCACAGTTACAATCCAAATGAAACAGTTGAGACGTCACCATAACTTACCTGACTGAAGCCAAGGGCGCACCAAAAATTACCTGACCCAATTGTGACGTCACCATAGCTTACCTGACTGAAGCCAATTGTGACGTCACAGTTACAATTACCAAATGAAACAGTTGTGACGTTACCATAACTTACCTGACTGAAGCCAATTGTGACGTCACCATAACTTACCTGACTGAAGCCAATTGTGACGTCACCATAACTTACCTGACTGAAGCCAATTGTGACGTCACCGTTATAATTACCAAATGAAACGCAGTTGTGATGTCGCCATAACTTACCTGACTGAAGCCAATTGTGATGTCACAGTTACAATTACCAAATGAAACGCAGTTGTGATGTCACCATAGCTTACCTGACTGAAACACAGCTGTGACGTCACACCAATTTGTGGACACAGTTGTGATGTTGCAGTAGGTTACCTGCTTGTAATGTCACTGAAAATACATGACTGAAAGGACTTGTGATGTCCCAGAAATTACCAAATTGTAGTGTCCCACAGATTGGTTGGCTGTGATGTCATAACACTTGTGATGTCACAGCAGCTTTCTTGACTGTAACAACATGCAGTAAGCTGTGACCTATGGACCCTGTCAGGCAGCAGGTGTGAGGACTACCTCTGCAGCCGCTGTAACTACACCTATATCTATAGGGATCAGTCATACAGATGGCCGTGACGATCTATCAGTATAGTTATTATCTCCTTCTCTTAGACTGTATACAGATGGGTCTCCATCAGTGTCTGAGCTACCGGCCACCTATGACATAAGCATGCCCTTTGGACTGTTAGGTGGGTCAGGAGACCATGCCAGGTTCATTAGAAGGCCGGCAGGACGTGGCAGCCTGGGCATCCTGCCCTGCTTTCCATATGCTTCACCTGGACTGGCAGCTGCTATAATACAGACAGAACTGCCAGTAAACAGGAGTCCCCTGCCAAATGTCTTCAGCCCCATTGAGCAGAACTACCCTGGCTGTGCCAGTCATTAAGTGCTGGGTGATAACCTTGGCACTGCCCGTCACAACAGCAAGTCCACTGCCAAAAGCTGAGGGCAGCGAGCCCTTAAACAGCACAAGCAGCCAGCCTGTGACAAGAGAAATCCTCGTCGGTGCCAGTCACAGAAATCAAGGCTGGCAAACCCCGGCCCTAGGCCTTCTATTGCCAGGCAAAGCAGAGCGTGCCAACCTACTTATTATACAGGATGGGGATAGTCCGGTCCTGGGCACTAGATTTGCTGATGCCAATACCTAGCTTTTAAACTGCTGCTAAAGCGCCATCTCGGCAGATTCTAAAGACTCCCCGCGGTATTTATTTCACGATTGCTGTGCCAGTCAAATCCTCGCTAAATGCATATTGTTAAAGGGAGATTAACCCTAGCCTAGCCTAGGCTTCATACCGATATACAGGATGACCAGGGACGTGTGAACGCCTTTCATGTGTTGTGTCCTCGTTGATCTAGGGGGGTCCTCCCCGCACCTTACACAAGATGCCGGAATACCCCCAGGCTACAATTATTTAAAGCAGCAAAGGCTGCGTCTGATAACACCGTATAAAGGGGATTACAGGTCTGTAAATGAGAACAGAGCGGGTCCCGGAAGAACAGATGTATTTAGAAAGGAGGCGCTGGCTGCAAGCGGCAGCTGTGTTTGGATTCCCAGTGCACAACAAAGCCTCTGCGTCTCTTCTTTCAATACCCGCTTACTTTATAATGTGAGCAGGTAAGCTGCAAATAAATGGCCGCCTCTTGGCTTTCTGTCTGCTCGCTGGAAGCATAAAGCAATATTTGTTTTCTATGTTATCGCTGCCACTTGTACAAGTCTTACAGGGGAATTCTAATAGCACATGAAAGCCAGGAACACAGCTCTGCCCCTCCGAATGAAGACCCTCTGATCTCCTGAGCCTCACGAGCTACAGAGCAGAGGGGAGAACAGACGTATGGACGGGCGCGACAACCACCACTATCCATTTCTTTGACTTTAATTTGGTCATTACATAACATTAGCGCTGCAGGAGCACAGGCCGTAATATAATAAGTGGATTATTGTCTCCCGTTAACAATCTGATGCAGTAAGTTATGTCTGTCTCCTCCAGTCTGTTATCACACGGTCCAGCATGCGATGTGTGGGCGGAAATGCCAGGTCTGTGTGAGCTCAGGGGAATGTTGGTATTTGGGATGAATGG
Organism: Leptodactylus fallax; assembly: GCA_947044405.1. Classification (NCBI taxonomy): domain Eukaryota; kingdom Metazoa; phylum Chordata; class Amphibia; order Anura; family Leptodactylidae; genus Leptodactylus; species Leptodactylus fallax. The sequence continues at coordinate 862,560 of CAMRHE010000445.1, forward strand.
TAGGACAGGATGATGTGTTGATAATAAGGAAGAGCGGGAGTGAGACGTCCAACCTGGTGTGGGGGTACACGAATCATGTCAGCGAGGCATAATATCACAGAGGAATTATATATATATCTTATTATATATTGCTGGTTTATTAAAACACAACGATATAAAAAATAGGCACATCTCGGTGACTACACAATCTTGTCAGTGGAGTGAAAAAGTAACCGAGGCTCTACTGCAAAATTTGGGATTAGGATACCATTGGGTGAAGTAGTGTAGCGTGAACCAGCGTCAGACTGGCCCACCATAGTACCAGAAGATGCTCCGGTAGGTCCAGGGTCTAAAATAAAATGGTCCAGCAGAAGACTCACACATTTGATGAGTACTTTGGTCTATTTTCAAGGGGATGTTGAAGGGAGGGCCCCCAGAATCAAGTTATGTGGAGGGCCAAAAGATACTCAGTCAGACACTGGAGTGAAATAATGGCTAAACATACACACGTGTGTGTGTTATATATATATATATATATATATATATATATATATCTACACAGAACAGATGAGACAGCACTCCAAAGTAGTGAAAAAAATCTTCACTGAATTTATTCCAATCGCAACGTTTCAGTTCAGCAAATAGAACCTTTCTTAAGGTTGATCTGAAACACCACGGGTGGAATAAATTCACTGAAGATTTTTTTCACTACTTTGTGCTGCCTAATGTGTTTTGTATAACTGTGGGATCTTAAGCCGGACCCTTGAGGTTATATTATCCTCTACCGTTTGTTTGCTAACAGTGCAGTTCCTCTGGAGCTAAAGGTATGGGAACATCCAGGACTGGGACCTCATAGACCCACATATGCCATTGGACAGATCCACAAACATGTATGATGCAGACATTTGCATTATAGAGGGATAGCTAAACCCTTCAGATAGTAGGTGCCATATTAAACAGTATGGCCATTAACTCCTTTTTTGGTTAATATTTCTACTTGGAGAATGTTGCGTCTAAGACCCCAGGAGCATTAGTGCATTTTGAAAGCACCCCAAACCAATTACCACCACCCCTCCTACAGCCACCAGCACAGACACGTTCTTACATTCAGTCCCACAGTCCTCAAATCCTTGTAGCTTGTTCATGGCTTCTGGAGTGTGGGGTCTCTTTTCCATGTGAGGAGGTCATGTAACCGCCATCCCCTGTGCACTAGCACCACCAGAGGTCCGTGTTCGGCAGTGGGGGCTGCACATGATTTCAGCCCCACCCGGAGGTGTTTTGCTGCTGCTCTGACGTCACCTGCCATGTTGGTTTCCTCCCAGGTTGATGCTAGAAGTAGTCGGAGCACACTTGAAGCCGTGTTCATGTGGTTGGCTCCAGGAGCACTTGGGCAGAGTTCCCTGGCTTCATGACTGGGAAGAGCATCTTGTTTGAACAATTTTCTGTACACCAAATTTTTGGCATATAAGCCCCCTGGATTGTGAGGTGTACACAGTGAGGTCAATGCACTCTAGTGTCCAAGAATCCAACACATTCCATAGCGTTGTACAGAGGCTGTCATCATTCATGTCAGTCCCTATCCCCAGTGGGGCCGCATATTGATTTCATATGGAGCTGAACTCCTTGTATTGATCTTGATTTCCAATATGTCGCATTCATTTTATGGATGGAGAAGACTTGGAAATGGTAATTGTGTTTCAATAGCTGCACATATCATGTAAGCGTGGTGGTCTCCAGTCACTTCGGCCAAATTATAGCTATATCTAAGATAACAATAAGACCACACAACAAAGAGAATGGAGATCATGGCATGACGTCACTTACAGACATGCACAATAACCAGATGACTGGTCTCAGCTGATTTAATATGGGGTATCATGGGCGCGCTATTATATCAGGGCAATTACCTGCCACGGCTCTGACAGAGCAGAGCAAAGGCCACCATTAAATGTCAGTAATTGTCCATTATCAGGATTTATCTGCAGAAGATTCTCAGCAATGGAAATTCTCTTTATGAGATCTGAGTTTCCGATGTTAATCCATTTTTACACTTCATTAAATAAAACTGTACAAAAACTCTGAGATTTTTAATTGAAAGAAAAAAAAAGGAGATTACATTTCATGTGAGGTGAGACTAATAGTTAAATATCACACTGTGATATTTGTACAGAACAGATTCTGTCTGAAATGGAGGTGTTTTATGGCTAAAGGCGCAGCCGTTCTAATTAAGTCCCTGTAGAAGGAGCCGCTCTTGTAAGAAAGCTCTAGAGGTAATATTCTGGGGTCAGGGGGAGATACTCTTGGGTTAAATTGCAATAGAAAGTTGACAGTTCCCTCCTTGGAGCCATAAAGCACGGTTGTTATCAGCATCATACAGGCCAGATACAGTATATACACGGAATGGCCATTTTATTGGAGACCCCCATATAGTTGTGCGATGGACCTCATTTGGCTTAAGCTGCGCTCCAGGGTCAGGGGTCTAATGTCTATACAGGGATGACCCAATCATGAAAGGGCAGAAGTCTCTAATAAAGTGGCCATTCAATATACATTGCTCTTTCAGTGAGAGACAATTGTACGCCACCACTGTACAAGCTTCAGTATAACTAATAATACCGCCGTACAGTGACAGCATAGTGGTGTAATGCTCAGATAACACGTCTCGTGAGTCCAAGATCTTAGTCCGACACTGGATTATATTAGGAAGTCAGGAGGGAATTGTTGTAGGATTCCTCCAAGGGCTTACCCATCTCCAGCACGGCTGTGCCATCTAGATCTATGGCAGATATGGCGCTAGGTTCCGACTGAAGACACAAATCAAATATAAGAAAAGAATATTCCATAAAACTCTTCACCGTAATAGAATTATGATATTCACCGTGATTGGATCGCCTCCGGTCTGACTCCAGCGGGATTACTATTCCCTCCTTAATTAGACAGGTACAAGATTGGGAACAAGAAAAACGTTGTATTTGAGAATTGAATCCTTATCCCAACCTGCTCTGAAAATGCAGCCATGTATGAGAGGTAAAACTCACGCCCAGATGTAGCAGAGCTGACCTTGTCATGTCTCGGACTGGCGATCACGCTGTCCTGGGCACTATTAGTTCTTCAGTCCTAGACCACTAAATACTGCAGTGAGTAATACAGACCTTTTTTTTAGGTTTATTTGGCAGAGATTGATCCATAGTTACTGGACACATCTCATCCACTTTTCTCCCTCCTCTTTATCTCCCAATGACTGCTAAAGCTTCTGGTCTTCTTCACCCCTGGCCCAATCAATTCATTCGGGGCGGCTCAGCCATTCTCTCTCAGAGGGGTGCTCCAATTTCCACCTCCAAATCTAAAGCAGAACTGAGAGCCCTTGTCTGATCTCCTCCTCCACCTACCCCTAAAAGATGCGAGATTAAATCAGAAGTTTGAGGGGCAAGTAAATAACAATCAGGAGCTTGCTACAGTGTCCATAAGTTGTCACCCTAGGCACTGCACTTAGTGTAGCATACAGCCCTATCTGCTAAACTCTTCCTATAACAGTGCTCTGACTACCTGTATTTGACCCTGGCTTGTTTCCTAATTCCATTACCTTCTACCTGATCTACTTCTGCTGGTTACCCTATCTGACCCCGGCTTGTTCCTGACATTTGAACCTTTGCTGCCTGACTTGACCTCTTGCCTGGATTTTTGACTTTGCACGAACCCCACCAGCCCTGTCCTCGGCTGGTCCTTTGCCTCTGCTCTTGCCTATTTCCTTTGTGCTACACCAGGACTATTCTTAGAGATAGTGACCGGGTGTCTCCCTGCAGTTAGGACAACTACTTATACAACCCTTCAGGACTAGTCCACACCAAAACCAGCTAGGGGACACCGCTGCTGTGCCTTACAGTGCTATTTTGGCACTGAATGGCTTTATTATGGAGCATTTATTGAGTTATTATTTGACATTGTGCTATAAAAAATGATATCCATTATATATTATACATATGTGAGGGTTTTTGTGTTTGCGTGCAAAAGTTTTAGGACTGTTCAGCACTTAAGACTTAAGATGTGTGAGATAACCAGGAGCTGTGATTGTGGTGGGTGATATCCTGCCCTACTCGCCCGACTTCCTGCTCTGTAATCTCATTGGAGTATGTTGGAGACGGCTCCTGCCCTACGTGAAGTGGCTGATAAGAGAGAAACATTTCGGCAGTATCCTTATCACTAAATTGTGAATATTCCTATCAAATAAATATCACTCACGTGGAAACGCTGCTCATGGGAAGAAGCCGTATACCTGTGACTAATGGTATATACTAATGCCCAGCAGAGGAGTATATAGCAGAGGAGTATATAGCATTTTGTCTTATTAACAACAGTTATTGTACACTACTAGATGGAGATTGCAGATCACTATGACAAGAGATGAGGGAGTTGGTGGCCATAGAGTAGAGGTCTCACCAACACCACCAGTGGGAAACTTCATGGACCTTGTTCTATCCTGTACTGTGACATCACTGTGTGTATTATCTCTGTACTGTGACATCACTGTGTGTATTATCCTGTACTGTGACATCACTGTGTGTATTATCCCTGTACTGTGACATCACTGTGTGTATTATCCCTGTAATGTGACATCACTGTGTGTATTATCTCTGTAATGTGACATCACTGTGTGTATTATCTCTGTACTGTGACATCACTGTGTGTATTATCCCTGTACTGTGACATCACTGTGTGTATTATCTCTGTACTGTGACATCACTGTGTGTATTATCTCTGTACTGTGACATCACTGTGTGTATTATCCTGTACTGTGACATCACTGTGTGTATTATCTCTGTACTGTGACATCACTGTGTGTATTATCCCTGTACTGTGACATCACTGTGTGTATTATCTCTGTACTGTGACATCACTGTGTGTATTATCCTGTACTGTGACATCACTGTGTGTATTATCCCTGTACTGTGACATCACTGTGTGTATTATCCCTGTACTGTGACATCACTGTGTGTATTATCTCTGTACTGTGACATCACTGTGTGTATTATCCCTATACTGTGACATCACTGTGTGTATTATCCCTATACTGTGACATCACTGTGTGTATTATCCCTGTACTGTGACATCACTGTGTGTATTATCCTGTACTGTGACATCACTGTGTGTATTTCCTCTGTACTAGGACCTAGACTTTATTAGAATGGTAACCCTTCTGCCAAGTGGCCCTTTCAGTTGTAACCAGGCCTCCATGTGAGGGGCACATACGATGCAGCTGTCCACACAACTGAATAGGGTAAACCATGCCATACAATACATCACGCATTATAAACTTAAACCCTAAATACCCCACCAGGAGCCACACCATTTATAATATAGGGTGTAATTTCCAGGTCTATGTATGTAGCAGGAGATGGAGTACGGAGCTTGATGTGACATTACTGCCACATAGGAATACTAAGTTATCATCTCACAGAGTAATTTCCCCTAAGAAAATCCAATGACACAAGACTAGAGCGTGTAATCCAAAGAACATTTACCCAATCAATAATAGCAGTAACCATAAAAGTACATGAAGAATATCAGCCCATCTACTGTAGCCGCATACCCCCGAGTCCAATTACATCCAAATTATTTTCTATTAAGGAAACACATATGTTCAGTTATTTATTCCTTACAGTGGTACACATCACAAAACATGGCGGTTCCTCGGTATCCTCAGAAATTAAAATGTATTTAAGTTCACTGCTCGAGTCCTGTGTTTACCATGTCCGAGACAGAGTGGCTTGTAGGCAAACTCCTCAGGCGCCAAGCACCCTTCCAGTTATGTCCCTGGTGATGGGAATGGACATATGGTCATCCTGCAACACATGCTAAGACTAGTAGTTAGTATTAAATTTGTGGTTATGCTACAAGCGGGCATTATAGTGGCATAACCAAGCAATAGTGTTAGCATCTACACCTTGTGCATCAGTAAGTATAGAAACGCCTAAACTTGGGGTTCCCCAGGCCCCAGCCATATGATGTACACCTCCTGTTTTCCATTGCGATCTATGTTGCTGTCATTGTACACGAAGGATACTTCATCAATAAGGTGTAATTGATGGTTGTCTTTAGCTGGACCTGTGGGCCCATTATCATGTCAGAGCATGCGCCCACCATAGGATTTACCGGTCTGGCCATAAGCAGTGGTTCATTATGTGCTCGCCAGATTGGGAATGGATTCCTAGATGGAGCTTATGTAGTGTCCCAGTGGGAAAACTGCTAAAGTAATTGCCGAGGATTTCAGACGTTTTGTATTATAACATGTTTTATGTAGATGGCGCATCCTTCCTACATCACACTAGTCAGGAGAAGGGGCTATGTCAGTTCCCTTCCTCTATAGCGAGGGTATGGGGGTGAGCTGAAGTGTAGGGTTCGGGTGATTCAAGTCTGTCAGCTACAAGTCAGGACAAGTGTCAGTATTAGAGTCAAGAAGGGGATAAGTAATGTGTGTGACAGAGATCGTGCGGGGATTTCTATATACGATAGACTACTTCTATATACTACTGTGCACTTGCAGGAGTTTTATGGAAAAGAGACTGCCTAGAAGCGAAAACCACCATTGCCCCGACCCCTGTGGGGACCAACTCCAGCCACCGTGATTCCAACCATGACGACTACTACTCCCATGCTCCCTATATTCCTCCATTATAATGCTGCACTTACATAGGCTTTGTTCTATTTTATTTTCACCCTGACTTAGATACCCTAAAGTAAAACATAATAAACCCTCTTGAGCTAGGAATCAGTCTGGGTTCTCATGTAGCGGCAGAGGATCTTCCAGTGGGCCCAGACTGTAACACAATAATGGTCCAGAAGAAGACACCCACATGTGAAGGGTACTATAGTATATTTCCTAGAGGTTGTTGGAGGTTGGGCCCCAGATTCATCATATCTGGTGGGCCCAAGGAACCTCAGACCAAATCTGGTGGCATGTGAGCTACACCGTGGCCATATGCTTCGGGTGGGGTTACCAAGTAGAGTGTAATACAACAGTCGTATCCACAAAATCGCACGCCCATTATTAGTCTCGATACTTGTAGGCCAGTGAAGGTTTCCATACAAAGTCCTTGACTAAACCCTCAAAGATGGTCACAACATTGTCCTCTTCTTTCAAGCAAAGTACCTCTAGGAAATCCTCCTTGTAAATCCATCCGTACATGTAAGAAATGTTTGGATCACCTCTAGACTTACAGTAATTACATTAATCATGCAGTTTCCACATATGTCTGGTGCTCGGAATTAGCGCTAACAGCCGCCGCCTACTCCTCCTAATTGGCTTTCTAAGGGATGTCTTGTAATGATTAACTCCTAAGAATCACAAGAGATCTTGCAAGGTAAGATCATGAGCGGCTCCTTCTTGGGTCTGAGACATGCTTTGTCATTCTTGGATCGTTTATAGAAAATTAAAGGGATCCTCCGCCTAAAATTATGTGTGAATAATCTGAACAGCTGATTTATTACAATCGTATGAAGGGATAGTCTGCCTAACCCTGACAAGGTTTTATATGTCATTGTCAGGTATCATGTCCCTAGCAACCAGTCTTACTCTATTATAGCAGTAGTACACTTAGATGAGGGCCTAGAATGAACATGGACGATCCGTCTTTCCATCTCTTCCTGCCCTAATTATCAGATTCTTGGAAACATGAATTAAAGGACATGTTTAGCTTAGAGAACCTATGTTTAGATATTCTACAGAATTGTGAAGGGGGTTCCTTACTTTCTAGACTGTAATCTATTAACCACACTAGAGAACAGTAACAGAGACCGTCTCGAGCTTTGGAGGGACGTGCAAAGCCTTTTGATTTTAGTGATCATTGTGTAATGCTTTAATCCCCCAATGGTGGCGCTGCAGGGGAATTGGACACTTGCTGATTCCTTATCATCCAGATGAGCCTGGACGAATGACGCACGCCTTTATTTACTATAGTGTAGTTCTTGTAGAGAGCGTGGTCCTACACTGGTCCTTACCACCACGAAGCAAAAGGGGTGCAACCAACCAGGTGGGGTCCCCTCTCTCCTGGGGTCCTACAGCAGCTACATGGCCTATCTCTATGTATATATATATATATATGTAATTCAGCCATTTCTTCTGACAACCCTTCCACACAGGCCATACTAGTTCAGTGTTTCTCCTGACAACCCCTTCCATACAGACCGTACTTGTTTAGTCATTGTAACATGCTAACTGAGGCCTAGAGAGCTTGAGATGTAACTCTTGGGTATTTCCTCTTTGAGTATTGCATTGTCTGACCTTGGGGAGAATTTTCTGGGGCTCCAGTCCTGGTAAGATTGTCTTGAATGTTTTCCGCTTGTGAATAATCTTTCTTACTGTAGAATAATGGTCTTGAATTATTTGGAAATGCCTTTATAGCCCTTCCCAGATTGATGGGCAGCAACAATTCCTTCTCTAAGATCATTGCTGATGTCTTTCCTCTGTGGCATTGTGTTAACCTGTGTGCTCCAGACCAGCAAACTGCCAAACCCTCTGCTTTGATAGAGGTGGTGACACTTGCTGATGTCCAATTATTTGAAGGCACCTGTGCGCTTAGTAAGGGTGCGCTCCATTTTTCATACACTGCTATAGCGTTTGCCTAGTTTTTGTTAAATAATGACCCGGTGTCATTTGTCATGTGTTTGGTTCATCTGAGGTTGTTTTTACCTAATTATTGTAAGGACCTCCTAAGGACCAGATATTTTTTCATTATGTCCACAGAGGGCGGACTCAGCTTTTCTCCTGACTGTTTATCATTTCTATTTCCCTTTTCATTTCCTTCATATATTTTTTTTTTTTCCCAAAAAATCTAGATCTGCAGACTTCTGGTTTTGTGGGATAATTGCTAGGCCGGTACGGAAAACATATTATAGGATGTGAAATGGGGCCGGTCCTCTGGGAGGAATTTCAGCCTAACGGGAGCTTTGACAAAAAGGATGTAAAATCTCAAGGTCGTATATAAGTCATCGTCTTCCATTTCCCTAAAGAACAGACACATCAAAGTTCTCAATAGCCAATTAACTTCTATGGCATAAAGCTAATTCTGATTTATACAAAACAGATTGAAGGTTGAAGAATTTCTGCAGAAATGGAAATTTCACTTCTGTGTTGATAAATCAGTGCTGTAGATTTTTGCATACGTGTAGCGTATATAGCGTATATATATAGCGTGCAGGATACAGCGCCAGGTGCCGGCCAAAAGCATTTTTGAAATTCTTAAATTTTTTTACATTTCTGACAGTGAAGAAGCTCAGATTGCATAAACCACATACTAAGGGCTGGCGTAGGTGTCATGGAATCGCTGCAGTTTTGTCATTTGGCCATCCATGACAATTTACAGTACAATATTCTTGTATTTAGTAACCAAAATCACCAAAAATCTTATTTTAATATAAAATAAATACAGATTTTCACAGTGAAAAAGATGAAATCGATGGTAAATCCACAGCATAATGTCCATGCGTTGCAGACTTTGCCATGGATTTGTCACAGATTTGCCACAGATTACCCAGAACATCTTGACTTGCCCTTATAGTAATAATAGTTCTAATGATACAATGTATCTAACTTTTGGTCTTACACGTATGGATAGACAAAAGACAGCAAAACTGGATTTCACCTAAAGCAATCCCTCTACATGTAATAGCAACGTCTCCTGGTCCTCAGATACCTCCAGGACTCACAGTAGGACCAGATTATGCACCAACCAAACACTGAAATAACCAAGAAATATGACAAAGAAATAGGAGGTCATGGATAGATACCTGAAACAAAGGGACAATGATGATGGGAATACTACAACGAATAGGCCATAAAACAGCCAATAACTGACCCTCACTCTTCGGAAACATATCCCTAATGGACACCCTAATGTGCAATACTGACCCTAACACTAACAACATGAAAGCACTAGGACCCAGAGACAAGAAAACCGAACTGAACAAAACTACACACCAACCTCTTAGACAAGGAGAAGACTTTAACGGGAAGCAATTAGAGTGCAAGGAGCAAGAAAACCAGAGTGAACTAGGAACATTAGAAAGCAGGACCGGGGAACGAACTGAAGGCTACCGGGGGCGACAGACCCCAACAACCAACTAATAGGAGAGACAGGACACAGCAGCCGGAGAAATCCTGACACTTTGGCCTTATCCTTATAATTCTGGTATATTCTATTATTAATAGGTATAACTGTGTAATGTCACTGCCCGCCCCCGGGACTCCCTTTATTAGACCTCGTATACCCGCACCCCAAGGAGAGAAACAAGGCAAAGAATACAGAAGGGACAGAAGATTAGTTCAGTGCAAGATTTCATGGAAAAGAGCCAAAATTTGTTAATAAAGAGAATTACAACGTTTATTAATGTCACAAATACTGCCAGGAAATCATAAAGCTTAGTTACACTTTAATACTGTAATACAGTGACAAATAATACTTCCTACAGTGTGTACACACTAGTGGTATCCAGTGCACCAATAATACCGCCATACAACACCTAAATAATACCTACATACATGGCCCAAATAATTCTAACATGTATTAACATCCATGCCATATAGAGCTTCAGTAATAAGGGGGTTAATAGTGAAAGGGTTAAAGGTAAAGATGCCCAAGGCAGCGCCGATGTACAAATTGCAAACCTCAGTTCAGGGTCCTCGGGGCCGGGTAATTGGGATTGTGGTTGTCAGACCGTGTGCAGTCCATCTCGTGTTTTCTTCCTGCCCTTCATTTCTTCTGCACACATACAAACTGATTCTAGCCATGTAAAACGGGAAAGATTGTCATAGAAAATAAGATCAAAACTGAATGTGAATGAAATGATGGCCTCTATTAATCTTGTGTCTCACGGCAAATTAGAATCACGGCGGTCCCCCCACTAAGCAAAGCCTTCTCCATGGCAGCTCTCCCGCCGAGAAGCTATTCTTTGATATCCGCCTCTGATATCTAATTATTAAACACAGTCAGCTTCTGAGCAACAAAAGACCCTCCATATGTTTATAGAAAAATACCGTAAATAGCGCACATCGTGTTATCACTTGTCATGGTTAGACTGCACCGCTATAATGAATAGGCCAAGGGTGGGCTCCATGACTGTACTGCACCATGGACAACCACCCAAAACTATCATCTGTGTCTTCTAATAGCTGATCAGCGGTGGTTCCAAGTGTCCGACCCCTGCCAATCTTTACTTGATGACCTATCCTACAAATAGGAAAACCTAGAAAACCCCTTATAAAATTCTGTCTTCAGCAGTCACCACTAGGGGGAACTAACTGCACGTTCATTTATGTGAATGAAGAAAAAAGACATGTAAATCCCCTCAATATTTGGTGTGACCTTTGGCCTTTGGAGGAGGAGTCCTGGAAGTGATGGTCCGGCCCCCACAGATATAGCCCAGTCTGTCTGGGATAACACGAAGAGACAGACGGATTGGAGCAAGCAACATCCACAGAAGATCTGGGCTTAGTTCTCCAAGATGGCGGCGGGAACAACCTCCCTGCTCAGCGCTGCCAAAAACTGTCTGTACTGAGAAGAAGCCAAAGGTCACACCGAATATTGAGGGGATTTACATTTCTCTTTTCTTCACTCACTTCATACAATGAACTATTAACCCTTCTATTTCTTACCGCGCAGCATATATTTCCACGCTTGCCTTCAGCTCTTGCACAGTACTGTATACATCTCAATGGACCTGTGACATTAAGGAGTTCATCAGGGTCCTGAAAGTCTAGTGAATGGCCTTATAGATGTGTAACTATATGTAATAATGATATATATGTACTGTATATATCCACACACCAGGCAGTTCTGTTCCGGATGGTTCTCACATCTCTGCAGAGCATTATCTGCACCGTTTGATAGTGTCTGAATGTGCTGCTAAAATTCAGGTCTGTGATCACAGGTGAGGACGCGGGAATCTTCTTTATTCATTGCCGGAAGCTGATTGCAGGATAAATCCAGAGCATATTGTAAGATGTGGGGTCGCCATCCGTCTTGTTAGCAGAATTTCTAAAGTGCGCGGTAAGTTTTTTATCAGCTCGGCCTGGATTCTATCTCTGCATTAAGACTCATTCTTTCTGTAGTTCAAGAACAAAATGTGAAAGGTCATTTATTCTGACTACATGAGAGGAAGTTCTGACCTGCACATCACAAGCCCCGGCAGACGTATAGCACCAGTGGAATGTTAAAGAACTGAAATACATTCACATTATCTCCAATGTTATAAAAGATATCTGCGACATTTAGTAGAATAACGGTAGAGAGCCGGCCCTTCCCGTACACTGCTGTGTATTCATGGTGTAGGGCCCCGAGGCTAAGTCTATGCTCGGGCGGACCACCGAACCTCAGATGTCATTGTGAAACATTAACAGAGAGCCTGAGGATCCTTCAGATCTTACACAACAATGGGCCCTGAAGGCCATTACAGGTAACGTTGTCACTAGGAGCTGACTCTTATGGGATAATTCACATTAGATCTTATTGGTATGTTCTGTGTATACAGTGATAGTGTAAGAGTTAAAAATAACCCCAGGTAGATTAGGTAAATAAGTCAGGTAAAATCTGGTACCGGCAATAAGACAGAGACGACACAGGCTTGTCAGTAACTGCCAGCGATCTCCTGTGGGAGGAGCACTGGTTGTTTATTTTATAGAGTATTGAGCAAAAGTTACAATCAATCAAATTACATAAATTGGGGATGGTTCATTGGCACACAAATATGGGACTTTTTAGAATTTCTGGGAATTCAGCTCAAATTATATTTAACCAATGTCACACAATAGTTGTAATGTTACATAACAATGATGGATGAAGTAATCTTGACTCCCTCACCCATATCTTGCGACATATCTGGTCAGACTGTCTACACCAAATTTGGCAGTACAAGTTGTTTACGGTATAAAAATGAGAATATGTCCAGAAATGGTAAAAACAAAGGAATGTCATGTGATACAGAATACAGTCTGTTTGAAACTTTGGTTCACAATACATGAGTGATACAGGAGTATATATGTTTGGTTATATGAGATTATAATGGAGAATATATATAAGATTAACTATATGATGATTACTCTAACAATAGTAACAAAGTTACAATTAAAGGAACACTAAATCTAGAACACGCACATGTACACGTAAACATTTCTGCTTCCTCCCTTTATTTCCTCCTTTCTTTTCATCTTTTTTTATCTCATATCACAATAAAAAATAAAGACTTCTCGAAATATCCTAGACAATGAGCAGAGTCCTTCTGGCTGTAAGACAACTGGCTGGAGCAGATGTGCCCTGTCTGCAGAAGGTCAACTAGATTGTTAAAGGGATTGTCCAGGAGTTATAGGGCACTAAGGGTCAGTCGGATGTAAACAAAAAAAAAGTCCCTGGTGCTGTGTTGTACAGTCCTGGCCCCCTCGCCCTTCTATCCTGGGATTCACTGGGCTGAAGTGGAGAGGCGCACATGACTGCTGAGACTGGTGATGTCACCATTTCCTTACCAGTGACCGCTGAGGCCACTAATTGGTCGTAGCAGTCATGTGAGCCTCTCTATTCATGGCCCAGAAAGTCTCGCATGGGAGGGAAAGGGGACTGAGTCTATACAGTGGAGCACCAATGATAGGTCAATAGGACTTTTTTTTGTTTTACACCTGCCCTGGTTGTCACTGGGTTTCTTTTATTCTCTGGACAACACCTTTAAGTCCCACCCACTTGACCAAACCCCGGCCTTTTAATCAGTCTCCGGGTGGAGGTGAAACAGATCAGCAGAAGACAAACCTCCATGATCTCTGTAGGATTTCTACAAGACTATTAGCTCCAGGTACATGGAGAAGACGCTGCAGTGACTGGGGCAGATCATCTCCTATTTACCTTCAACGTTTAGTGTTCTGGATATCTAAAGAACTGGGCCCAAGGAACCCAAACCTCACACTGCAGTACCATATGTGATTTCTCAGCGTGCCCAAGGTCTATAGGCTCTATAATGTCTCATGTGGTGTCCTCATTGTGTAACAACCATTATATGACACCGCACTTTACATTGGTGACCTATAGTGCACTTTTCTTATGATGCAAGATATGGGAACCAAGTTGTAGTCCCTGAAGCCAATGCTGTGCAACCCGTCTGATAAGGAAGCGACTCAGCGCTGCTCACTGGCTGGTAATGTAGGCAAAGGAGAGTCCGCGCCGGTCATTGGACCAGCAAAGTGTAATAGAACTCATGCCAGGGAAATACTGAAGAAGACCACAGCAATCCCATGTACTTCACTATAGCTAAACTGGACTTGTGCATCTATAGAGGACGCCCTTGTATGAGGGGGATGTAGTGATGACATTTCTAGCAGGTCCCTCACCATGAAGGTCCTTATAATTATATTCCAGAGCCCAGCTGTATCTAACTATCAGCAGGGGGACTACATGTCCCAGACTGTTTCTATAGTCCAAGTTCAGTTTGGGCTTTCCTGTTGTGGAGATGTCTTGGTCTTGTCTTATTTATCAAGATGTTCTCACTGTGGCAGGGCTCTGCGGTTTATATCTTGTGTACATATCTGGAAAGGGAGACACGTTCAAATGTCAGGCTTTAGCCAGATGCGAGGTTTGGTTCTGATATCTAATTCAGTTTCCGGTATATACCGCTGTGGTCACATGATCACTATTGCTCTCTGTTAGTGATGGGATAAGATCTGAGCTTCTAGGAAGAACTTATTTGTATCATTCATTTATTTTTAACGTCATGAATTTTGACAAATAATACAATTTGTCTGATGTGAAGGCATTATAGTTGTCATATGGGACATGACAGTATTTGTCAGAACAATGTACTTGTCATTGGGGTGATTTGTGACTACTTAGGGAAATTGTGGCTATCCTAGGGGCATTGATGTACGAAAAGTATTGTGGCTGGCATAGGAGGAGTTGAGGCCATTGTTTCTGGATTGGAGGGCATTGTGGCTGGAATAGGGAGAATTAAAGGAATTGTGATTGACAATGCATTGTGGCTGTTATGGGGCATTGTGGCTGGTATTACGGACATTGTGGATTTCAGTGGGGCATTGTGGCTGGTATTACGGACATTGTGGATTTCAGTGGGGCATTGTGGCTGGTATTACGGACATTGTGGATTTCAGTGGGGCATTGTGGCTGGTATTACGGACATTGTGGATTTCAGTGGGGCAATGGGGTTGCCATTGCGTGCTGTGCAGTTTAGTATCCTACCCTTATGTTAGCAGAATCACCACTTCATCAGGTTAATGAGATATTTGGATCTGCTACATATGTCGGACTATTTGCCATGTTGGTTTCTGTATGACCTTGTTATTCACAGATTCACAATTATACTTTGATGATAATTATTGCACTTTAGCTAAGACAACAAGGAAATCCAGGGAAGATTTTCTCATTAGGCACAGTTGGACGGTCCCCATAGGAGGTGGATGGATGTGGGTATTTTCTGTTGTGAAACAAGTAGAATGAAGACATTTATGTGAAGTCAGTATAAATAGCGACAGGTTGCATGGCACGAAAACAATATAACAGAATTGTATTGCAAGTTGCATCAAAAGATGAAGTAGATGACGTGTGCCAAATTTATTATTTACATTTGACTCTTCACACCTATCTCAACAGCTTCAAAAGCATTAAAAATAGCAGAGACCTAAATGTGCGATGTATATAAGATGGAACAGTTGTCACCTGCTGTGCTCACTCACTGCATCCAGACTCTGCTTGTAATGACCACTGGTTGTGGGTCCTCTGTGTCATGAAATCAGGCAACGTAGGGCCAATCCTAATGGCGTTATCTAAGTGGCCCCTGGTTCTTACCTCTGTACAGGGATTTGGACTTCAGGTCTAGCCGAGATCAGGGCTGGAAGTGATCAGAGGACAGGTGTATTCAGGGCAGGCAGAGAGAGCAAGCAGGCAGGAGCTTGGGGCTGGAAAAACAGGTACAGTGGTCAGGAACGTCTTCCACAGCCCCAGTAGACTTATCCAGAACTGACCACTATAAAGTATAGTGACTATATATACTCATTGATTCATTAAAGAATCTTGGATACAAGATAAGATACAGCTGGACATTAGAGGTATACAGGCTCTGTATGGTATCCTGCGGCACACCTACCACAGATGTTACAGCTGGACCTGTAGATCCTGCACACTTGTAGGTTGGAGACGTCCCAGCAGATCCTATAAATGGTGGATTGGTGATAAATCTGGTGACCGGTCAGGACCAGGAAGTGTTGTAATCTGGTGGAGACATTTTTGGATAACCCTTTTTTGTGGGTGAGGATTATCCTGGTATCAGTTGTCCGCTCTGCCATTAGAGATATCTCATGTGGCAGTCTCAGGATGTCCTGTACATATCACTGAGCTGTCAGTGTCCTCATATCACTACTAGGGGGGACCGACTGTCCTATGTGATGGCTCCCACATCATCACACCAGCAGGGGGCAGTGTGTCCTGTACATATCACTACTAGGGGGGACCGACTGTCCTATGTGATGGCCCCCACATCACCACACCAGCAGGGGGCAGTGTGTCCTGTACATATCACTACTAGGGGGGACCGACTGTCCTATGTGATGACCCCCACATCACCACACCAGCAGGGGGCAGTGTGTCCTGTACATATCACTACTAGGGGGGACCGACTGTCCTATGTGATGGCCCCCACATCATCACACCAGCAGGGGGCAGTGTGTCCTGTACATATCACTACTAGGGGGGACCGACTGTCCTATGTGATGGCCCCCACATCACCACACCAGCAGGGGGCAGTGTGTCCTGTACATATCACTACTAGGGGGGACCGACTGTCCTATGTGATGGCCCCCACATCATCACACCAGCAGGGGGCAGTGTGTCGCTCCATACTCCAATCCGACCGTCATCAGATCCCAAACAGATCATGGATTGATCACTATAGATGATATGGTTCCAGACTGTACAGACCAGGTTTATCATTCACAGTATCACAGTAAGTGAAGGTGATAGTGTTTGGCTGTCAATGGGTGGTGATATCAAACCTTCTTCGGCTAAATGCATGGAAATGGTGCGGGCAGAGAAGGGTGTATTGAAGGTGCCCCCTGTGTCTGGATGATGGACAAGGATACTGTGGGAGCTGCTCCTGCTTATGTGTGTGCCCTCACGTAACCACTGCCCCAACACCTCGTAATAGATAGGTCAGAACAGTTTAGATGATGCCCCCTCACAAAGTCTGTCAACTGGGCAAATGTCTTCAAGTGAGTTGTAGAGACACTACCCAAAAGTAGCCTCTGACAGCCTTTTTATAGGGCAGTGGGAGAAGCACTTTCACGCCCTCTTTAGTAAGACCTAGTGTGTGATCAGACCACACCTGGAATCATTTACAGATCTACAGGATGAGATTTACAATAATCCAACATTTCCTTCTGGGGTGGAATTTTTTGGAGTGTATATAGTTAGGTGTCGGTGAGTGTATATAGGTATATAGGTATAGTAATAGGTATAGGTATATAGATGTCAGTGAGTGTATATAGGTATAGTAACTGTATATAGATATAGAAAGAGGCTGAGAGTTGTAGTTTTGCAGCAGCTGGGGAGTCACAGGCTGGGGGTCGCGGTTGCAGACCCTAAGATACATACTGTAAGTTTCTTCCTGTCCTGATCACTGGACGTGTACCTTTATACAAGATGTCAGCAATACAAGTGTTAATTTTTGCACGCCCCAAGTAACTGTTATATATTTGTATATCCAGAACCCAGAGACATGTTGGGGGTTGCTGCAGTTCTGTTCAGCCGTCTGTTGCTGTAGCGTCGGAGCCAGATGTTCCTATTTCGGCATTCGCCTGCCTGTCAGATGTTCGGTGCCTTTCAGTAATTACCCAAACAACAGGGCTGTCTGATCGAGAAGACAAGTCCGACTCTACACGAGCAAAAAGCCTTAATCATCTAAGGGGAGGAAAAAACCAAAGTCCCCAGAGCCGGCAGCTCAGGGCAGTGTTCTGTCTCCAGTCCAGCACCACGGACAGCGAGAGTGGATGTTATTGACTAGGAAAGTACAATTAACAAAAGGAAAGCAGCCACGCTTCTGTGCACACTTGTTTGTGTCTAATTTACTATGAAAGCAGATGCGGCCTGTCTTATTATATGGGCACTGGATAGTAAATATTTGCTTCCATCTTCTTATTGTTCAGGGTTTCCATTAACGGATTAAAAAGATATAGAGAAACAATAAACTTTGGAGAGAATTAGAGCAGGATGTGAACCATCCCGCAAAGGGGCACGCTGCTTAAAGGAACAGCAGGCAAAATAGTAGTAGTATACAGTAATATAATCCTATAGTTTATTAGGAGGTAAAGAAGAAAGTCCAATGTGTATAGTAAAACAGCGGTAAAAATCAACCTAACTGGAGGATGGGGGACACTAACAAGTTGCGGCCAAAAGTTTTCAGACTGACACAAAGTTTGCAACTCCAGTCAGGATTTAGCCCAGAAGATGATGTCCGGCATGCCAGGGCAAATCACAGAAGTCTGTAGTAATAAGAGTCAGCACAGGGTCATGGACTCATGGTAGCACTTACCTTCACTCATTCTTCCAGAAGTCACCTCTCTCTCCAAGAAAACCATCGAGAACAGACTTTATTCTACGGGAAGTAGAGGGATTGGACTGCCGAGGACCGGGGGTAGATGTCTTCTCTTCACACTGTTTGGTGCATCTGGAAGAATGATTGTCTGGAGAAGAGAAAGTGAGCACTAACGTAATTCCTGTATCACATCCACAGTAAGGCTTCATACACACGGCTGAGTGTACTATCTGACTGCCTTCCGGGATACATTAAAACAGACACAGTGACCCGAAGATCTGGAAGACAGTCGGCTAGACTTGGATAGCACAGTTGGTCGTGTGCATGAAGCCTAAGGTATCCTGAGACCATTCATGTGTGGGGTGGTTTTTCATCCAGTGCAGTCCCAATTTTGCTAAAAAACATGGCCATGAGCAAAGAATGGTATCTAAACATGCTCCAAGAGCAACTTCTCCCAGTCATCCAGGAGCAACTTCTCCCAGTCATCCAAGAGCAACTTCTCCCAACCATCCAAGAGCAACTTCTGCCAACCATCCAAAAGAAACTTCTCTCAACTATCCAGGAGCAATTTATCCAAACCATCCAAATACTACTTCTCCCAATCATCCAAGAGCAAACCCACATCCAGGAGCAACTTCTCCCAACCATCCAGGTGCGACTTCTCCCAATCATCCAGGAGCAAATTCTCCCAACTATGCAACAGCAATTTCTCCCAAACATCCAGGAGCGACTTCTCCCTACCATTCAGGGGACATTTGGTGATGGACACCATGTCACAAGGCAGAACTGATATCTAAATAACTTGTAAACAAAACATTGAAATTTTGGGTCCATGGACAAGAAACTCCTCAGATCTCAATCCCATTCAGAACCCGTGGTCAATCCTCAAAAAGCAGGTGGACAAACAAAAACACAAAATTGTGGTAAACCCGAGCACAGATTAGACAAGAATGGGTTGTCAGTAGTCAGGATTTGGCCTAGAAGCCAATACCCAGCCTGCCAGCGAGAACGGCAGAAGTCTACAGAAATAATAAGGGTCAACACTGGAAATATTGAGGCTTTACAGAAAGGTGATGGATTTGTCAATAAAAGTGCAAAAACTTATGAGATGCCTCTAATTGTACTCCAGTAACCATAGAAACCTCTGACTAAAAGAACTAAACACCGAAGCAGCAAACGCTGAGAAAACTGAAATTTGTGTCAATCTCAAAACTTTTGGCCACAACTGTATACAGCAAAGCCGAAAGCGAGTTACAGAAGATAAAATAATCTAAAATACAAGTGTATAATAAATCCGGATTCCCATCGTGGGTCATTTACTGACATTACCCCGAGAACTCTACAGGATGGTCTCACACACAAGACACATGTACTATGTATTTACTGTCAGATGGAGCAGATATTCCTTCTACAAGATGTTTTTCTGTCCATCACTTCCCAGTTTCTATTGTCTCTCTGATGTCACTCGGGAGCTCTAGAACACCCCAAGTAAATTGGAAACTTGTCCCCCAATGAGAGATACATGCACCTACAAGAGCTCGGGAAATTACCAGTAAGTATCCGGTGATCCGACCCATCCATCATCTGCCACATTACAAAGAAAGTAATCATATTTTACAGAACCATTTTCCCCCTGCAAAAATAACAAGGTTGAAGCGCTGAAAGGACTGAAGGATTGGCCTACAATGGGCCGATTTCTACATTTGTGCTGGGACTTGCTGAGAACATTATGTTACAGCTTCTTCCCCGACTGCAATTCAGTTTCTTGTGCTTGGAAACACAAATGGTAATGGACTCAATTGAATTGGATAAGGAGGGAGATTTCCTTTATCTGTCATCTTCCTCCTGTAATGCCTTGGGCTCCAGGATTGCTACAGTATGTAAGTTGGGAAATTGGTGGTGCTATGATTTGCATAGCAGTACGAGGCTTAGATACCTGTGCACACAAGTCTTCATATGTACATCGCTACTCTGGACATAAAATACCTCCTTACTGTTCACATGTCTCGTGTCTCAAGACATTTACAAGATTATGAAATAATGAATTTATGGGGATAGAATTAGGTTCTTTTCTAAAATTAATCCCAAATTCTTTGCATAGAAATATAGGTAGGGTATATTTGCAAAACAAGGAATTCAAGGTGGTTTTCCTCCTTGGATTTCTCCCCAAATTCCAGCCTTTTGTAACCCACGGTGGGACCTTCTTGCTCACCAATTATCCTCAGACACAATGGAGCTAGTCAGCAGTGGTCTCACGCTATGGATTCTGTGGCTGAATCTGGAAGATCGAGCATGAGGCTTCTTTCAGCATCCTCAAAAAACGGAAGCATCTGACACTGCTTCCCATTGAAAATAATGGAAGGCAGAATTCAGATGGAATTTGGAGCTGATTTTGTAGTGGAATTTGCCTCTTTGGTATGTCTACTGAATTAGTTTACCTGTGTGGTGCCTATCCTGACCTTCGGCCCAACTACCATGTTGCCCGAACTCTGCCAGTCCTGACCCATATATCTTCTGTTGTGAACATGTAGAACTCTTTCTATGGGATCACACACACTATTTGTTGCCTTGGGACCTCACATTGGTGTCTGCTGCCAAATCTGTGACAACCCAGTAGGTCTACATCATCTCCAGTAGCCTCATGATATCTATTATAAATCTGCCCAAGTCTTCAGTACAATACATGTGCAATGCTATTGATGGAAGGGTTAGGGCTGTTTGGACGGTTTGCTATATAGATTAGGCTTGGGATTAAATATTTGGTGCTTTCTCCCTGAAGTTGTTTCCTAAAAACAGTCACCAATGTCTTAGACTTGCTAGAAAATGACCTTTACCAGAGACATTTTCCCCTATATGTTGCACAGTGCACTTCAGTATATACAGATACTCTATAGATACCAGGACCAGGCGGCAATTTCTATTCTTCTTTATGGGCCTCAGCTTCATTAAGAGAATCCTGCTCAGCCGCCTGCACGGACCCTGAATCCAGACCACAGGGACCTACCCATGTAATTACAATAATATTTTATGGTCAGGAAAATTACTTTGCAGATCGGCCTGATCTGTAATTAAAGGAACAGTAAACTTAGAAATAAATGAGAACAGAAAGAACCTCAGCAACAGAACAAGTATCTGTCTGCAGGACTTCCTGCAAGCTCAGGAATCATAAACGTGGCAATAGGAGATTATTCACATGTGGAATATCTTAGTTTTGCTTGGTATTTACTGCAGACAGATCATAAGTGGAAGGTTTCTGCTGCAGCAAGCTGCCTCCCAGCCAGACAAATGGCAGCCTAAGCTTAGGAATACTTACCAATTCTCCTGAAGACAAGGGAGACCTCTAGGACTCCTGGAAGACTGGGCAAATCTCCATGTAATGTGATATGGACACGTCATGTGCCAGTGACATCACAACAAAAGGAGTGTGACACGCTCAAAAAGGGACATGCCATGGCCTAACAGGGGCTGTATCCCCACCCACAGACGTGCCAGAGCACCCATCTTCACCGGTGGTTGCTGCACATCAGGACTTGTCAATCTTAATGTTTGGGGGTAGCTCTGGGTAGTGACTGAAGGTGAAAACAGGTTCCTTGGCAGACGCGACCACACACCAGGGGCCACAAACAGCTCACTATGTCCCTAACCGGCCCTACAACAGGACATAAGGGGTTTTATGGGAGATCTTGGTGGGGGTACACTCCCCCTTTAAGCACTAATTTATTTTTTCATATCACACAAATAATTAGCGGCCTCTCCCTCTGCGTCTCTCACCCTCTCCTTGTCCTTGTAGCAAAACTTCCAGATCATTGAATTTCTGACCCCCTTCCCATCTCTACTTCAGAGGACAGGAAGACGCCAGCGGGGCAGATATTTCTTTGATATTTCACTGTCCCCATTACGATAAAACCCCCTCCGAGCCCCCGAGGTGTTATTGTCAGATGCCAAAACGTGCCAATCCTGAAGTCGCTTTGACTTGCTTTAATCTATTTAGGTGAATTGTTGGTAGAAAGTACAATGTGAACGATCGTCACATCCAGACATGGCCGCAGAACAAAATCATTTCCAGGGATTGTCGGAGATTAGAGGAAAGGCTCTGCTTGTTCTACCAGCTTGTTGTAATACCAGGCACTGGCCATGGACAAATGTGGCGCTGTTTTTTGAGAAAATAAAGCAAACCCTGTTCTGTAATCGCATAAACCTCTATAAAGATCTCAGTTACATCTGATCTGACATGTAAGTGACTTCCCACCCAGCTGTAATAAAGCTGCCTCTATAGCGCCACCTATTACTCGATTCATAGACTAGCTGCCCACTAGGTGGCACTAGAGAGGCAGCTTCCTCCCAGGTGAGGCTTAATTTGCATGTCCTTTTTCCCAGCAAGCATTGCCTTTGCCTATAATACCCCTACCCGAGCTCTGAAACTTCAGATCCTGCAAAGGAATGCGTTGCCAATTTTTTATTAAATTATTTATTTATTTACTTATTTATTAAAACCAGATCGTGAGGTTGATCACTTTTATCATTTTTTTTTCTAATCTGTTTTTATTTTCTGATTGTAGATTTTTTATTCTATTTTCTGTCTGTGATTATGGAGGCGGCCATCTTGTCTGAGCTTCTCCTCTGCTCTGTTAACAGCATTTAGTGATCTGCTTTACAGCATAGTTATGGCCATAGGCAGCAGTAGACTGGAGCCCACTTATTAAGGTCTATTGGAGAGTATTCTAGACATGCTCAGTGCAGGGAAGGGGAGGAGCTAAGCTGTGACATCATCTATTGTCATTAGCGATGTAATGATGGCTCAGTGGTGTTCTCTATAAAGGTGTTGTCTTCTATTTTGTAATACAGTCTGTGATGTAAATACGGTGACTTCTGCGAAGAAAACCCCTACAGAATTGGCAAGTGTCAGTCTATTATTAGGCTTAGTGGCCAGAGTAAAAATTAGCAGACTCCAGTCCCATTATCGCCATGGTGGGTGAAATCTGCAGTGTGGCCCTGATGTGGAAAAATAGTTTAGATGAGTGGAGGTCTCCTTCAGTCTCATAGACTGCGGTCAGGTCTTGTAGCTGGCAATTGGAGGGGGTCACAGCCGTAGGACCCCCACTTACCTAACAGCTCCCCCATTGGCTGGGTGTTCACTTATTACAGCTGGAATACCCCTTTAATTGCTGATGCCGCTTATTGCCCCCCGCTCCCTCTACAATTACCCTCATCCTGCCGCGTCCTCTTCGCCTGTCTTGGCATGAAGTCATTCTGCAGAAGCCGCTGATATCAGCTGCTGGAAATAATAGCCAGGGATTAAATTATTGGCTTCTTGTGGATGACATATTTTATAGTCTGTCTCTCTGGATCTATCAGGATAATTTCTGACCCGGCCGCTTCCTGATGATTATGATATCATTTCTACTGTATTAACTCCCTTTATGGCTGGAGAGCCTCGCCGAACCGCGCACGACCAGTGGATTAATCCTGGCAGAGCCAGAGGGCGCACACCAGAGGCTGAAGGACGGGAACAAAGGGCATTCGGGGGCCAATGTACAGGACCAAAAGGGACTTTAATGTTTAATTTACAGGGCTCATAATTACAGGGTTATACTTAAAGGAGAAGTGTCCCCAAGTCCAGTGGTTAAAATGGCGGGGCCTACATTGACGCACAGTCCTTCTCCTCAATTGAGCTGCTTTTCTTGTAGGAGAGAAGGGCAGGATTGACCCAGGTGGGACTTTTCATTTGGGAATTTTGCAAGTTCCTGCACCAGTCCCACTTTTGTAGGAACTGGCAGAGATTTCTATTCTAACTCACACCTGAAAACTGGAGAATGTGGCAGGCGAGGGGCAGATTGGGGCTTGTGGTGCACCAAACATACACCTCAGTATAATGACTCCCCCTCACTGGGTCCTCCAGAGCAGGAGATCCTCTTTGTAGCCCATTTCCTAGTGTAGCAGATGAGGACAGCCCCTTAGATCAGTGGTCCCCAACCTTTTTTCCACCAGGGACCGGCTTGAAACAAGACCATTTTTGGGGGGCGGGGTAGGGGCGGAGCTTTGGTCATATGGGTGGCGGGATTATGGAAGGGGTTGGATTTTAGCAGCGCTATACAGCGCTGTAGACCAGGTTGCCGATCCCACCCCACATAATGTGCTATGCTGGGAGCGGTGTTAATGTGGCCAGCCCGCC
Source organism: Leptodactylus fallax (assembly GCA_947044405.1). Taxonomy (NCBI): domain Eukaryota; kingdom Metazoa; phylum Chordata; class Amphibia; order Anura; family Leptodactylidae; genus Leptodactylus; species Leptodactylus fallax. The sequence goes on from CAMRHE010000445.1 coordinate 887,281, forward strand.
CCCCCAATGGCCCAGTGGTTGGGGACCCCTGCCTTAGATAATAGCGCTGCCCCCACTAGCCATACCCTCCTTTATAAGGAAAACCCAAAACTGTGGGACGACATCAATAACAAAACATTGGGTTGTATTGATTGGATAAATATGGGCTGTTGGGCTTTCAATGAGACCGGCCATTCATTGAGAGGGGCCTTTTCTCCGCCTCCACCAACTCAAACTCTTCCCACCCTGAAATAGCCCCCTCCACTGATTCTGGTGCAGTTGGAATTTTTTCTCTAGCCCCCATCGTTCCTGAGCAATTGATGCTGATAGTTTCTGCACCCAATATGCTAATTAAGTTTCTACTGTCAAGTGGGTGGTCCTGCGCTGAAACTCACAGCATTGATTGCTCAGGAATGGTAGGGGCTAGAGAAAAAATTCCAACTTTGCCAGAATTAGTGGATCGGTGGCTATTGTAGCATTGGAGTTGGTGAAGGTGGTGAAAAATCCTCTTTAATGTGTATGGGGGCCGAGAAGGATTGGGCTGTTGGATTTCATGCCCGATCCTTTCTCCTCAGGGAAGGTAAGCTACTGCCAGATACATCTACTCCTTCTTTGCAGAACATGTGCACACTTGGCCGAACTGGACGTCCATGTAGGAATAGCTGCCGGCCAAATAAGTGTTTGGCCGTCAGCCATCCCGCCGTCCAGTACTGTCTTCACAATCCGCCTGCGATACTTCTAGTCTGAGCAGGAAGAGCATTTCAGGTGAGATGTAAATATCGGCATCTAAGGAAACTTATCTGTCGGAATGAGATTCAGTAAAACATCTTAACACAATCATCTTGTCATTCTTGCCTTAAGGAGGATTCAGTATCATCATGTTGATGATGTATACTTATACTACGAGATGCGTCGGCCCTTATATAAAATATACATAATGTAATTCATATGACGGCAAATGCTTTATATAAAACCGCCAACCCCCCCCCCACGAGCTCCGCGTGATATGCCACTAAATATAACAAGGAACGTTATATCCCCCTACACTCTCTGCCTCTCCTGTATCCATCCCTAGATTCGGCTCCTTCCTTCTCCTCACTTCTAAAAATCGGCAAAAGGTGTGAAAATTGTAAAATACGTCATCCCGAGGGTATCCGATACCCCTTGTTGATGGGTGGCAGGTTTGGGGTGTAATACCCATCCTATGTGTGGCCCCTCCAGCTCATACCATCTCACATTAGTCTAGGACTTACTTGCCAACTCCCCCAGAATAACGAGGAGGCTCCTAAAAAAAAAAAGGGGGTGACGTCTGGAGTCCTGAAAGGGTCAGCAACATTTCCCAACACCTGCGGACTCTCATATATGTGGAAACATCATGTGCTGGTCATGTCACACAAAAAGGGCCGTGGCTATCACACTGGCATGTTCACTCTACAAAAATGGGGGTGTCACACCCTAAAAGGGGTGTGGCTTTGTGGAAAATCTTTTCTTAGCATTCTCCTGAAGCCCCAGCTCTGAATACTGTAAAGTATAGTCTGGGACATATTTACCAACATTTGGTCCTTTAAATCCAGCGCAACGGCACGCAAAGCTCTGTGCACCTATGGGCGGGGCTACACCCCCTTTTAGGCATTTACACACCCCCTTTTTGTGGCATGGACACTTTGTGTGCTAGTCATGCTTTTTTTTCAGGACATGACGGGCACATAAAGTGGGCAAGTCATATATTAAATGACCGCTGTGTCCAGGAGACTTACCCATTCTTCGGGGAGGTCGCCCCTCTTTTCCGGAACATCCCAGAAGTTCCAGGAGAGTTGGCAGGTATAGTCTAGGATTCTATTAAAGGCGCAGTCCTGGTAAAAACAGATTTATGAAACTGGCCCCGTCGTGACCAATCACAGCTCAGCGGTCATTTCTTAAGAGCGTCATTGAAATGAAAGCTGTGCTGTGATTGGCTGTGATCAGCATACATCATCTTTTTTCTTTTAGATAGTTTCCTAATTCTCGCTGATTGTGTCACGCTGGGTTCAGGGTCTGAGGGGGCGGAGCATGACAACGGGATCAAAGACGATCAGAAGATCCCTGTGTCATGTGCTGTCCCTTCAGGGCCCGTCCTATATATAACATGTGACCCCACTCCTAGGGTCAGCTCTCCTCTATGACATCTCCTACCATGGAGCGTGTACGACCCATTTACTAGATGGACATATGGCAGTGTGTGAAGTGCGCCCTCCAGGTGGCATCATTCACAGCATCCTATTAATCATGACCCGAGGGTTTGGGCTCCTTAGCTGTACACTACATGAGAGGAGACAGACGCTGGCTGAAGGCTGCAAGATCGAGAGAGGTGCAGCTCCTGTTCTCTATGATCACGTCTACGTCCATGTATCATCCGTAAATAGGTCACTATTAATAAGAGCGAAAATAAAAATAGGTCAGGCCAAAACCTATAATAAGTGGAGCTGGGCGGCCGCGCCATGTGTAGAGCCGAATATAAACTGGACATGTGCTATAGAGGGAAAGTAATGTTATAGGTAAAACCTGTTAAAGCCAAAAAACCATAGCAAATAATTATTAGTGGTGGCCAATGGCACCCGGGTCCTTGGGGTATCTGCTCAAGGTGTGATCTGATCTACATGAGTCCACCCTCCGCCTATACAAACCAGTCACATCTACTTCTTATTGCTTTGTAATCTTTGTTGGTATCATTGTACGAACAGAACGGATCACTAGTAAGATCTCATAGGTTATTTGTGGATCATCCCATAAGAAATAGACCCTAGCCCTCATATGGGACTGTCTTCTGCTGGACCTTTGTGGCCTATTATGGGCCCACTGGAGGATCTTCTCATATACGAATGCTCTGGTGGGACAGTCACACCCTGTCCTGCGTCTCAAGTGCCCCAAACACTGTACAGTCATGGCCAAAAGTTTTGAGAATGACACAAATATTGTATTTTCACATGATCTGCTGCCCTCTGGTTTTTATGTGTGTTTGTCAGATGTTTTTATCACATACAGAAATAGAATTGCATTCATATTATGAGTAACAGAAGCTTATATTGACACTTAGAATGAGTTAATGCAGTAAGTCAATATTTGCAGTGTTGACCCTTCTTCTTCAGGACCTCTGCAATTCTCCCTGGCATGCTCTCAATCAACTTCTGGACCAAATCCTGACTGATAGCAGTCCATTCTTGCAGAATCAATGCTTTCATTTTGTCTGAATTTGTTGGTTTTTGTTTGTCCACCCGTCTCTTGATGATTGACCACAAGTTCTCAATGGGATTAAGATCTGGGGAGTTTCCAGGCCATGGACCCAAAATCTCTATGTTTTGTTCCCTGAGCCATTTAGTTATCACCTTTGCTTTATGGCAAGGTGCTCCATCATGCTGGAAAAGGCATTGTTGAGCGCCAAACTGCTCTTGGACGGTTGGGAGAAGTTGCTCTTGGAGGACATTCTGGTACCATTCTTTATTCATGGCAAGACTGTGAGAGAGCCGATTCCCTTGGCTGAGAAGCAACCCCACACATGAATGGTTTCAGGATGCTTTACAGTTGGCATGAGACAAGACTGGTGGTGGCGCTCACCTCTTCTTCTCCGAATAAGCTGTTTTCCAGATGTTCCAAACAATCGAAAAGGGGATTCATCAGAGAAAATGACTTTCCCCCAGTCCTCAGCAGTCCACTCCCTGTACCTTTTGCAGAATATCAGTCTGTCCCTGATGTTTTTTCTGGAGAGAAGTGGCTTCTTTGCTGCCCTCCTTGAGACCAGGCCTTGCTCCAAGAGTCTCCACCTCACAGTGCGTGCAGATGTACTCACACCTGCCTGCTGCCATTCCTCAGCAAGCTCTGCACTGCTGGTAGCCCCATCCCGCAGCTGAAACACTTTTAAGAGACGGTCCTGCCGCTTGCTGGTCTTTCTTGGGCGCCCTGGAGCCTTTTTGGCACCAATGGAACCTCTCTCCTTGAAGTTCTTGATGATGCATACATCTGTATACAGTCATGGCCAAAAGTTTTGAGAATTATACAAATATTAATTTTTACAAAGTCTACTGCTTCAGTTTTTCTAATGGCAATTTGCATATACTCCAGAATGTTATAAAGAGTGATCAGCTTAACAGCAATTACTTGCAAAGTCAATATTTGCCTAGAAAATGAACTTTATCCCCCAAAACACATTTCAACATCATTGCAGCCCTGCCTTAAAAGGACCACCTAACATCGTTTCAGTGATTGCTCCATTAACACAGGTGTGGGTGTTGATGAGGACAGGGCTGGAGATCAATCTGTCATGATTAAGTAAGAATGACACCACTGGACACTTTAAAAGGAGGCTGGTGCTTGCCATCATTGTTTCTCTTCTGTTAACCATGGTTATCTCTAAAGAAACACGTGCAGTCATCATTGCACTGCACAAAAATGGCCTAACTGGGAAGAGTATTGCAGCTAGAAAGATTGCACCTCAGTCAACAATCTATCGCATCATCAAGAACTTCAAGGAGAGGGTAGGTGGGGGGGGACTGCTGAGGACTGGGGGAAAGTCATTTTCTCTGATGAATCCCCTTTTCCATTGTTTGGAACATCTGGAAAACAGCTTATTCGGAGAAGAAGAGGTGAGCGCCACCACCAGTCTTGTCTCATGCCAACTGTAAAGCATCCTGAAACCATTCATGTGTGGGGTTGCTTCTCAGCCAAGGGAATCGGCTCTCTCACAGTCTTGCCATGAATAAAGAATGGTACCAGAATGTCCTCCAAGAGCAACTTCTCCCAACCGTCCAAGAGCAGTTTGGCGCTCAACAATGCCTTTTCCAGCATGATGGAGCACCTTGCCATAAAGCAAAGGTGATAACTAAATGGCTCAGGGAACAAAACATAGAGATTTTGGGTCCATGGCCTGGAAACTCCCCAGATCTTAATCCCATTGAGAACTTGTGGTCAATCATCAAGAGACGGGTGGACAAACAAAAACCAACAAATTCAGACAAAATGAAAGCATTGATTCTGCAAGAATGGACTGCTATCAGTCAGGATTTGGTCCAGAAGTTGATTGAGAGCATGCCAGGGAGAATTGCAGAGGTCCTGAAGAAGAAGGGTCAACACTGCAAATATTGACTTGCTGCATTAACTCATTCTAAGTGTCAATATAAGCTTCTGTTACTCATAATATGAATGCAATTCTATTTCTGTATGTGATAAAAACATCTGACAAACACACAGAAAAACCAGAGGGCAGCAGATCATGTGAAAATACAATATTTGTGTCATTCTCAAAACTTTTGGCCATGACTGTATACTATAGTATCAGCGTAAATAAGTTTTTCCTAAATCTATGGCCAAGGTATGGCCTGTCACCCATATAAAAACAGTACTGGACAGCAAGTCACATAACCAAACCGTAATGCTAATCCTGACCTCTATATGATGCATGGATTAAATGACAAAGATCAAGATGGGCCCCGCAATAAGGTAGTACAGAAGAGTCTGGGGTTTGTTTCACCTTTCAGACCCTTTCCATGATCCTTTTTGCTGGCCCCTTCCCCCTGAACCTCTTCTATGCTAGAAGCCCCTGGGCAGACGCATTGTCTACTGTTATGTTATATACAGCTACATCCCCATCCCCCTTGGGAACACTCGATCCCAACCCTTTTCAGGCCAGGACAAGCCATATTTGATGAGATTGTATCTGAAAATTGGGGAAAATCTGGCAAATTTGAGACTGTTGACAAGTATGAAAATAGATTTACCCCTTATGGCCTCCCCCATGTCCCGAGTTGTACAGATGTGACTCGGATATGAGGATCATTCATTTTCATAGTCGTCCCAATCTTACACTGGTTTTTGGAGAGAAGAGTAAATGCCGTATTCCATCCAGACTCGGACTCCTGCTGACCGGTTACGTCTGACTCTCCGCTACGTTTTCAACCCCAATGGGCACAGGTTACTTTGCATTTGAAAAATCCCGTCTACTTTAATCCATTTTTAATGCATTTGGCGCCATATTTTATTCTTATTGTCTCCTTTCTTTATGATTTTACTGCTGCACATCTAAGACCTATTCCTAAGATCAAGGGGAATGATTCATTCCATGGTATAAGTAATATATGTTAAATTGGGTCAGGGCTTGGCTCCGGCCTGTTTGAGGTCTGTAGGAATGAGGCAGGTGCTTTTTGATGTGACTTGTTTCTTCTTCTGATAATTGGATTTATTAGTTACGTAGTTTATTAACTCGCTTTTGGCCTGGAGGTGCGACCCACATTGGGTAAACCTGCAGGACTGCGGGCACCAAACCGCACTAAAACCACGGGCTAAAAAACTGTACGTCTGGCCTCAACCAACACTGAGGAATGGATGAGATAATTGCTTAAATGGTAATTCCCTAAGTAAGGGAGTGTACTAAAAACTCATCTAAACCCCTTATACGCTGTTATAGGAACGGTCAGTGACAGTGAACAAAAAACCTCAACATGTGACCTTGCCCTATTCGACTATTTCCTATGGGATCAATGCGATTATAGGGTGCACATGTTTGGTATATAGGGAGGGTCACCTCAGAATGTTTTTCCTCTGTTGAGGCTCAGGACCCCCGTTCAACACCGATCTTATAGAACAATGATTCATGAAGAATACTCGTCTTTCTGTTTTTCACACCTTGAGAGCCCGCATGGATAGGTTCTGGAGAGTGGGTGTAAGTATCTCACGTGCACATTATAAACCCATGTGAATCATTTCCCATACTGAGAAGTGCCAGGCACGGTACAGTGTAATGCAGTGTTCACACCTAACATTGGTGACATTCACTCCAGAGATGCTGAAGGAACGGAGAAGATCTCAAATCCATCATTACAAGATGCAAGTAAAGATCCTGAGGCTCGCATGTATATTTGGCCGCACCAGACACAGTGTCCTATACAGGAGGGCGATCTGGTATATAAACTGACCCGTCTGATCATGAAGGGCCGGTATCCTTGGCGTTGCCCCAGTCCAGTAGTCATTCCCAGCCATCATCTACTACCGATCTAAGTCAGCCGGCACTCTGCTGTTTGTTTCTTTCATTACGTTCCTCTTGCCCCAATATATATCATTCACTTGACAAGGCTCTCAAAATAAGGGATGATTTACGGAAAAGCCGTCAGATCTCCTGCTCCAGCGCCAGGCTCTCTGTTATGGGCACGTTATGTGCCAGTCATGTTTTCATGCCCACATCACAAAAAAGGGGGCCGTTCTACACAAGGCCCCTGATCCAGTGTTGGCAAGTTATGTTTTCGGCCTAAAAATTCATGATATCCATCGATTCAGCTGGATCTTGTGATCTCATTCCGACCTGCTAACAATTACATGACTTTCTGTAGGATAAAACTGCTTGGACTCTCCACCGGGGGCGACACAAACGCTTGTCAGTCACTGCTGATGATGAGACGGTTATAATGAAGGAGATCCCGGACTGTATACTTATGTAGGAGAATATAGAGAGAAGGGGAATTGTCCCTCAGCTGACAGAGATTGCACTGGCTCTAGCTGCTTTTTTCCAAGACTTTGATCTTCGTAGCCTGCCCTTTGGATAGGCTATCGATAACATATATGTGGGGGTCAGACTCCTGGCATCAGGTTGTAGGGGTTTCATCATTCTGGCCAGCACTACATCATCTTCATTGTTTACCAGGCACAGCGCCACACATTTTGGAGTGACCGTGCCTGGTACTGCAACTCTCTTAAAGGGGGTTTTCCAGATCTTCAAGTAATGACCTATCCTAGGGGTTATAACCCTGGAAATGCAATACCGGTCACAGCCACTAAAAACGTACAGTGCTGTGCCTGGTAAACAAAGGAGGAGAGCGCCATGAGAGTGATATGGGATGAGTAGGAAAGGTGTAGTTGGATCAGAATCCCCTGGCATTTTTATTTTAGGAGGGGGTTGAGGAGGAGGCGGTGGGGGGTCACATTGTTCAGTACACTCAGCAGTTGTCGGTATGTACCAGTGTGGGTGATGAAAAGAGAAAACAGTTCTTCCTTGACAGCCAAATGACAAAACACATCAGCGCTGTCATCTCCTCCCCCCATCAGTGAAATGAGCTGTCACCGCGTTCTAGGTGCTGTCTCTCCAATCACACCTAAAGCACTGTCTTATCTGAGGGAAATCTGCACCGAATTGTCAGCATTTTACAAGTCTTAATATCCTTCACCCACCCAAAGCCATTCGTACCAGACGCCTCCAAAGGAACGGTGTAGCACAAGTCTGGGCGCGCAGTACTGCAAAGTCAAGAGCGCCTATTTATTAAAGAGAGTAGAGAGTGAGCGAGGTAGAGAGCGGGTAAGGACAGTAAGGAACGCACACCGGGAAGTCTATCATCATTCCTGGATTATAGACTGTAAAGAGTTCTAGCATCAGAGCCAGTGACGCCCTACTGTAAGTACAGCATGCCGGAGATAGCCGAGGTACAGCGCGCCGGAGATAGCCGAGGTACAGCGCGCCGGAGATAGCCGAGGTACAGCGCGCCGGAGATAGCCGGAGGTACAGCGCGCCGGAGATAGCCGGAGGTACAGCGCGCCGGAGATAGCCGGAGGTACAGCGCGCCGGAGATAGCCGAGGTACAGCGCGCCGGAGATAGCCGAGGTACAGCACGCCGGAGATAGCCGAGGTACACCGCCCAAGTTTATGGAACCTGATAAGCAGGAGCTACTGTAGACCGCTGGTGCAGTCTTGGGAGTGGAGGAAGGTAGGCTGAGGAGAACTTGGGGGGGCGGAGGAAGGTAGGCTGGGGAGAACTTGGGGGCGGAGGAAGGTAGGCAGGGGAGAACTTGGGGGACGGAGGAAAGTAGGCTGGGGAGAACTTGGGGGCGGAGGAAGGTAGGCTGGGGAGAACTTGGGGGGCGGAGGAAGGTAGGCTGGGGAGAACTTGGGGGCGGAGGAAGGTAGGCTGGGGAGAACTTGGGGGCGGAGGAAGGTAGGCAGGGGAGAACTTGGGGGCGGAGGAAGGTAGGCAGGGGAGAACTTGGGGGCGGAGGAAGGTAGGCAGGGGAGAACTTGGGGGACGGAGGAAAGTAGGCTGGGGAGAACTTGGGGGCGGAGGAAGGTAGGCAGGGGAGAACTTGGGGGACGGAGGAAAGTAGGCTGGGGAGAACTTGGGGGCGGAGGAAGGTAGGCTGGGGAGAACTTGGGGGCGGAGGAAGGTACACTGTTGACCTGAGTTTAGAGCAAGGTATGCTGGGAAGAACTCGTGGTTAGAGTGCGCTACATGGAAAGGCTTGAGGGCACACAGAGCCTGGATATCTAATGAGCCTGTAATACCTATCCAGAGTGTAGCCTGTGGGCACAGCGCACTGTACAAGGCTCCACTCTTTCTATTCATTACTATTGTCTGGTGTCACTGCCGTCACCACATATAGAAAATTCCTTTTATCCCCGCACATCCTGATTGTTTTTTTCTGATCTTGCTGATAACAGACCATGTAATAATGCAGCAACGTAAATCACTGTCAGTGGGAAGGAGGGAGCAACATGACAGCCGACAGATAAAAGGTAGAGGACCCCGGCGGCCGGCCCTGCTACATAGGTAGAACAAGCAGAGAGACTATAGAGAAGATCTGCTCGTGGGGCTGAGTGAGTGATATTAGCGGGAAGGAGCACAGATTGGAGCGGAGAGATTAAAAGGCTGCGGCTAACTTTCTTGTTCACTGGGCGGTGGTACGCGGTGTCACAGTCACATAATTGGGGGCCCCGCCAGCCGGCAGACAACACACGGCTCCAGCCTGGGATCATTAGGAGGAATCTGTCATATGACCTTACATTAATGAGAACATCCACTACTTGGGATCTCCGCCAGAGCAGCTCCGTGAACCCAGAGCCTCCATGTTGATGCGCTATTCCTGGCGGACATGGGGTTAAAGCAATTTTGGGTCTAATTTAGGTGTTTGCAAAAAAGTCTCTATTCCTGCTCGCGTTTTCCTGTCACAACCCTCCGCCTGTTTGCGCTGGTAATCCTTCACATCTCTGTAACCTTTTCCCCCCGTAGAAATAAAAATAATAAAAAAAAAAAGATTTTCAGCCTAATGAATTGAAGCCCAGAGTGGAAGGTGCAGGCACAGGGACAGCGAGCGCCTGTCAGCCGCAGCTGCCAGCCAGATCTGAAGCCTCTGTGAAGAACGAGCGTGTTCTTCAAAAGAAAAAGCTGCTAATGAGAGCGTTTCACTGCAAGCACAGACAGCAGCACTCCGGCATGTACAGCAAGGCACACCGCTGCCATGTCTACCCATGGCGGAGGACACAGCGAGGTCTCAGGGTGAGGAAACAGAGTGCCTAGCTAGGATAGTCAGTGCACACAGACAGCTGTAGACACCGCAGCACACTGCTAAACGTGGATAGGATCAGGAAAACGGTTGGCCTTCTTTACAGAAACAGCGCCACTCTAGTTTACAGGTGGTGATGGGTATGGCAGCTTAGTCCCATTCACTCGCTCATGCTAATACCAAACACAGACTTTAGACAATAGTGGCGCTATTTCTAAGAAGGAAGCAGCCATGTGCATCTTTAAACACGCCATCCTAGCAATGGTCTTAAGACCGGGGCCCCACGTGGCATAAACACCATGGCAAAAACCGCAGTATCTTACAGATTCTAGCGAAGCCGATCCACACATGTCAGAAAAATACACGCAGTGGAAATTGCAGCATGTCAATTATACCTACGGAAACACTGGCGGTATCCTTATAGGAAACCTCTGCGGACTTTCTGTGAAAAGCTCAGCGGGAAAAACCGCGATGCGTTGCGGCCCGATACGTGAGGCCTTAGGCTAAAAGGGTTTTCTAAAGTTTTAAATATAAAAAAAAAAATCCTAAAATATATATTATTAAAGGAGATCACCTATTATAAAAAGTTGTGGCATATAGCTAGGACATGAAAGTGATTTACATTTGGGACTGGGGACGGTTACAGTTTTCTGCACATACAGGTGGTCAGGAGCGCTGCTGTGAAGGGAATGCTGAGAGGCGACTGTACATGGTTGTATTACAGATGCAAATCCTGTTCCGACTGTGGCTATAACAACTTGAATTTACTGCACCACAAAATCTAATGATACGGCTAGACTGGTACTAGAGATGGGCATACCTCTCAAGATTCACTTTGTCTCAGGTTCAGATGGCTCGGGTCCCAGATTCGTTTTGGGTTGAACCACAAATTAAATTTGCTTAAAACATAGTGTATGACTGTCAGAACAACTAGGATGATATCTCTATAATACATAGTGTATGACACTGTCAGGGCTCCTAGGACTATATATCTATAATACATAGTGTATGACACTGTCAGGGCTCCTAGGACTATATATCTATAATACATAGTGTATGACACTGTCAGGGCTCCTAGGACTATAAAGCTATAATACATATTGTATGACACTGTCAGGGCTCCTAGGACTATATATCTATAATACATAGTGTACGACACTGTCAGGACTCCTAGGACTATAAAGCTATAATACATATTGTATGGCATGGTCAAGGCTCCTAGGACTATATATATAACATACTGTATGACACTGTCAGGGCTCCAAGGACTATATAATACATAGTGTATGACACTGTCAGGGCTCCTAGGACTATAAAGCTATAATACATATTGTATGGCACGGTCAAGGCTCCTAGGACTATATATATAACATACTGTATGACACTGTCAGGGCTCCTAGGACTATATAATACATAGTGTATGACACTGTCAGGGCTCCTAGGACTATATATCTATAATACATAGTGTATGACACTATCAGGGCTACTAGTACTATATATCTATAATACATAATGTATGCCACTGTCAGGACTCCTAGGACTATATATCTATATAACAGTGTATGACACTGTCAGGACTCCTAGGACTATATAGCTATAATACATAGTGTATGACACTGTCAAGGCTCCTAGGACTATATATCTATAATACGTAGTGTATGACACTGTCAGGGATCCTAGGACTATATATCTATGATACGTAGTGTATGACACTGTGAGGACTCCTAGGACTATATCTCTATAATACGTAGTGTATGACACTGTCAGGGCTCCTAGGACTATATCTCTATAATACGTAGTGTATGACACTGTCAGGGCTCCTAGGACTATATCTCTATAATACATAGTGTATGACACTGTCAGGGCTCCTAGGACTATATATCTATAATACATAGTGTATGACACTGTCAGGGCTCCTAGGACTATATATCTACAGTCATGGCCAAAAGTTTTGAGAATGACACAAATATTATATTTTCACATGATCTGCTGCCCTCTGGTTTTTATGTGTGTTTGTCAGATGTTTTTATCACATACAGAAATAGAATTGCATTCATATTATGAGTAACAGAAGCTTATATTGACACTTAGAATGAGTTAATGCAGCAAGTCAATATTTGCAGTGTTGACCCTTCTTCTTCAGGACCTCTGCAATTCTCCCTGGCATGCTCTCAATCAACTTCTGGACCAAATCCTGACTGATAGCAGTCCATTCTTGCAGAATCAATGCTTTAATTTTGTCTGAATTTGTTGGTTTTTGTTTGTCCACCCGTCTCTTGATGATTGACCACAAGTTCTCAATGGGATTAAGATCTGGGGAGTTTCCAGGCCATGGACCCAAAATCTCTATGTTTTGTTCCCTGAGCCATTTAGTTATCACCTTTGCTTTATGGCAAGGTGCTCCATCATGCTGGAAAAGGCATTGTTGAGCGCCAAACTGCTCTTGGACGGTTGGGAGAAGTTGCTCTTGGAGGACATTCTGGTACCATTCTTTATTCATGGCTGTGTTTTTAGGCAAGACTGTGAGAGAGCCGATTCCCTTGGCTGAGAAGCAACCCCACACATGAATGGTTTCAGGATGCTTTACAGTTGGCATGAGACAAGACTGGTGGTAGCGCTCACCTCTTCTTCTCCGAATAAGCTGTTTTCCAGATGTTCCAAACAATCGAAAAGGGGATTCATCAGAGAAAATGTCTTTACCCCAGTCCTCAGCAGTCCACTCCCTGTACCTTTTGCAGAATATCAGTCTGTCCCTGATGTTTTTTCTGGAGAGAAGTGGCTTCTTTGCTGCCCTCCTTGATACCAGGCCTTGCTCCAAGAGTCTCCGCCTCACAGTGCGTGCAGATGCACTCACACCTGCCTGCTGCCATTCCTCAGCAAGCTCTGCACTGCTGCTAGCCCGATCCCGCAGCTGAAACACTTTTAAGAGACGGTCCTACCGCTTGCTGGTCTTTCTTGGGCGCCCTGGAGCCTTTTTGGCACCAATGGAACCTCTCTCCTTGAAGTTCTTGATGATGCGATAGATTGTTGACTGAGGTGCAATCTTTCTAGCTGCAATACTCTTCCCAGTTAGGCCATTTTTGTGCAGTGCAATGATGACTGCACGTGTTTCTTTAGAGATAACCATGGTTAACAGAAGAGAAACAATGATGGCAAGCACCAGCCTCCTTTTAAAGTGTCCAGTGGTGTCATTCTTACTTAATCATGACAGATTGATCTCCAGCCCTGTCCTCATCAACACCCACACCTGTGTTAATGGAGCAATCACTGAAACGATGTTAGGTGGTCCTTTTAAGGCAGGGCTGCAATGATGTTGAAATGTGTTTTGGGGGATAAAGTTCATTTTCTAGGCAAATATTGACTTTGCAAGTAATTGCTGTTAAGCTGATCACTCTTTATAACATTCTGGAGTATATGCAAATTGCCATTAGAAAAACTGAAGCACTAGGCTTTGTAAAAATTAATATTTGTATCATTCTCAAAACTTTTGGCCATGACTGTATAATACATAGTGTATGACACTGTCAGGGCTCCTAGGACTATATATCTATAATACATAGTGTATGACACTGTCAGGGCTCCTAGGACTATATATCTATAATACATAGTGTATGACACTGTCAGGACTCTCCTAGGACTATATATCTATAAAACATAGGGTATGACACTGTCAGGGCTCCTAGGACTATATATATATATATAAAACATAGTGTATGACACTGTCAGGGCTCCTAGGACTATATATATATATATATATATATAACATAGTGTATGACACTGTCAGGGCTCCTAGGACTATATATCTATAATACATAGTGTATGACACTGTCAGGGCTCCTAGGACTATATAACTATAATACATAATGAATGACACTGTCAGGGCTCCTGGGACTATACAGTCATATGAAAAAGTTTGGGCACCCCTATTAATCTTAATCATTTTTAGTTCTAAATATTTGGGTGTTTGCAACAGCCATTTCAATTTGATATATCTAATAACTGATGGACACAGTAATATTTCAGGATTGAAATGAGGTTTATTGTACTAACAGAAAATGTGCAATATGCATTAAACCAAAATTTGACCGGTGCAAAAGTATGGGCACCTCAACAGAAAAGTGACATTAATATTTAGTAGATCCTCCTTTTGCAAAAATAACAGCCTCTAGTCGCTTCCTGTAGCTTTTAATCAGTTCCTGGATAAAGGTATTTTTGACCATTCCTCTTTACAAAACAATTCCAGTTCAGTTAAGTTTGATGGTCGCCGAGCATGGACAGCCCGCTTCAAATGATCCCACAGATGTTCAATGATATTCAGGTCTGGGGACTGGGATGGCCATTCCAGAACATTGTAATTGTTCCTCTGCATGAATGCCTGAGTAGATTGGATGTTTTGGATCATTGTCTTGCTGAAATATCCATCCCCGGCGTAACTTCAAATTTGTCACTGATTCTTGTACATTATTCTCAAGAATCTGCTGATACTGAGTTGAATCCATGCGACCCTCAACTTTAACAAGATTCCTGGTGCCGGCATTGGCCACACAGCCCCAAAGCATGATGGAACCTCCACCAAATTTTACAGTGGGTAGCAAGTGTTTTTCTTGGAATGCTGTGTTTTTTTGACGCCATGCATAACGCCTTTTTGTATGACCAAACAACTCAATCTTTGTTTCATCAGTCCACAGGACCTTCTTCCAAAATGAAGCTGGCTTGTCCAAATGTGCTTTTGCATACCTCAGGCGACTCTGTTTGTGGCGTGCTTTCAGAAACGGCTTCTTTCGCATCACTCTCCCATACAGCTTCTCCTTGTGCAAAGTGTGCTGTATTGTTGACCGATGCACAGTGACACCATCTGCAGCAAGATGATGCTGCAGCTCTTTGGAGGTGGTCTGTGCATTGTCCTTGACTGTTCTCACCATTCTTCTTCTCTGCCTTTCTGATATTTTTCTTGGCCTGCCACTTCTGGGCTTAACAAGAACTGTCCCTGTGGTCTTCCATTTCTTTACTATGTTCCTCACAGTGGAAACTGATGGGTTAAATCTCTGAGACAACTTTTTGTATCCTTCCCCTGAACAACTATGTTGAACAATCTTTGTTTTCAGATCATTTGAGAGTTGTTTTGAGGAGCCCATGATGCCACTCTTCAGAGGAGATTCAAATAGGAGAACAACTTGCAATTGGCCACCTTAAATACCTTTTCTCATGATTGGATACACCTGGCTATAAAGTTCAAAGCTCAGTGAGGTTACAAAACCAATTTTTTGCTTCAGTAAGTCAGTAAAAAGTAGTTAGGAGTATTCAAATCAATAAAATGATAAGGGTACCCAAATTTTTGCACCGGTCAAATTTTGGTTTAATGCATATTGCACATTTTCTGTTAGTACAATAAACCTCATTTCAATCCTGAAATATTACTGTGTCCATCAGTTATTAGATATATCAAATTGAAATGGCTGTTGCAAACGCCCAAATATTTAGAACTAAAAATGATTAAGATTAATAGGGGTGCCCAAACTTTTTCATATGACTGTATATCTATAATACATAGTGTATGACACTGTCAGGGCTCCTAGGACTATATATCTATAATACATAATGAATGACACTGTCAGGACTCCTAGGACTATATATCTATAATACATAGTGTATGACACTGTCAGGGCTCCTAGGACTATATATCTATAATACATAGTGTATGACACTGTCAGGGCTCCTAGGACTATATATCTATAATACATAGTGTATGACACTGTCAGGGCTCCTAGGACTATATAACTATAATACATAATGAATGACACTGTCAGGGCTCCTAGGACTATATAACTATAATACATAATGAATGACACTGTCAGGGCTCCTAGGACTATATATCTATAATACATAGTGTATGACACTGTCAGGGCTCCTAGGACTATATATCTATAATACATAATGAATGACACTGTCAGGGCTCCTAGGACTATATATCTATAATACATAGTGTATGACACTGTCAGGGCTCCTAGGACTATATATCTATAATACATAGTGTATGACACTGTCAGGGCTCCTAGGACTATATATCTATAATACATAGTGTATGACACTGTCAGGGCTCCTAGGACTATATATCTATATAACAGTGTATGACACTGTCAGACACAGCCACAGACACTTTTCTTTAGTGAATTATATTATAGTTTGTTCCCTTCTCCTGTACTATGGATTTATGGAGTGTTCCCGACTCCCTTCCCATGGCACTGCCTCGCAGTCTCCTCTTCTTGCTACCAGTGAATGAGACGGCCATATCCTTCACTATATTAGATTATGAGCTCGCATAGCTTGCATTTTGCTGAGGAGTTAGGTAAGTGGTCTATGAGTGAGCGCCTTTTACTTACAGTACGAGAACATCCCAGGAGGCCAAGTCCCTGCACATCTCCAGAGAGGAGCGGCTGACGGCCCAAGAGAGAACAGGGCTTAAGACAATGTCTTATCCAAAGCAAATAATATAAAATTCTGACAGGTCCTCTTTAGAGGTTGTAAAATTCTGTGATTTAAGGAGGCATTTGACAATATCTCATGTGGAAGTTTTATTAGAGGCCACTTTCACTTTTTAGTGTTCTAAAATTAAGAAATTACACAATTATAATTTAACAAAAAAAAAAAAAAAAAAAAGCTCCTGTTGTGTAAAGGCTCTAATGCAGACCTTGTCTCCATGGTAACAGACAACAAATAAAGCCTGTGTAGTCTGATTCCGCGGTCATGTGATGCGCTCATCCACTGGACTCACTCCCTGTTAATATGTGAGTGCTTAGGAGTAGGGAACAGTAGGAAGCACGTGCCAAAGTCCTGAGACAGTGCGAGGAGTTGTCACCATAGACTTAAATGTAAGCCCTCGAGACGTCTTCTGACCTGTAAACCAGATAAAGGTTCAATCTAAAAACTTCTGGAAAAACTAATGACGAGGATCAGGAAACTTTTCCCTAGTCCTGAAAGTGAGTGAGTGACGGCCACAGTGCTTGGGGCAAGTGCTGTGGCTTCATCACTGTATCCCGGGCACAGCGCCATCCTGCAGCGCATTACCAGGGGACGCTCAATCTGCAGCGGAGCTGTATGAAGGATTAGAGGGAAACTCCATGCTGCTGATCAGCGAAGGGACCCCACGAAAATATACTGATTGGCTGAGGCCACAGGCACGCTGCCGAAAAATTGTGGTTTTTGTTGCATATTTTGCTGAGTTTCAAAAGGAATGAGAAATATAAAGGAAGTTCTTATAATACTGTTATGTCGCTCTTAGCCTTCTTATAATACTGTTATAGTGCTCTTAGCCTTCTTATATCGCTCTTAGCCTTCTTATAACACTGTTATATCGCTCTTAGCCTTCTTATAATACCGTTATATCGCTCTTAGCCTTCTTATAATACTGTTATATCGCTCTTAGCCTCCTTATAACACTGTTATATCACTCTTAGCCTTCTTATATTGCTCTTAGACTTCTTATAATACTGTTATAGCGCTCTTAGCCTTCTTATATCGCTCTTAGCCTTCTTAGAATACTGTTATATCGCTCTTAGCCTCCTTATAACACTGTTATATCACTCTTAGCCTTCTTATATTGCTCTTAGACTTCTTATAATACTGTTATAGCGCTCTTAGCCTTCTTATATCGCTCTTAGCCTTCTTAGAATACTGTTATATCGCTCTTAGCCTCCTTATAACACTGTTATATCACTCTTAGCCTTTTTATATCGCTCTTAGACTTCTTATAATACCGTTATATCGCTCTTAGACTTCTTATATCGCTCTTAGACTTCTTATATCACTCTTAGCCTTTTTATATCGCTCTTAGACTTCTTATAATACCGTTATATCGCTCTTAGACTTCTTATATCGCTCTTAGACTTCTTATATCGCTCTTAGACTTCTTATATCGCTCTTAGACTTCTTATAATGCTCCTCTCTGCTAAATCCACTCCAGGCTTTGCATCCAACTGCAGCAAAATCTGCCACAAAAACAGCTTGTGGCCTCAGGCTTAGGGCCAGACCTTCAATCTGGAAAATCCCTTTAAGTCCATCTCTGGCTGATCCCTTCAAACTCCGCAGACTAACTTATCATCTAGGACAGGGGTCAGCAACCATTCAGCACTCCAGCTGCTGTGAAACTACAACTCCCAACATGGTCCATTCACTTCTATGGGAGCTCCAAGAACAGTAGAGCAAGAAAGCATGCTGGGAGTTGTAGTTTTACAACAGCTGGAGTGCTGAAGGTTGCCGACCCCTGCTCTAGAATGTATGTCAGGAAGAAACCAATGGATAGGACAACTCACCAAACTATCCAGATACATAGAAGGGTTAATAGTCAATATTATGAAGTGAATGAAGAAGAGAGAAATGTAAACCCCTCAATATTTGGTGTGACCTTTGGCCTTTGTCTTCTCGGTACAGGCAGTTTTTGGCAGAACTGGGCAGGGAGGTTGTTCTCCAAGATGGTGATGGGAACAAAGCACAGATCTATGGATGTTGCTTGCTCCAATCCTTCTGCCTCTGTGTCATCCCAGACAGACTGGGCTATATCTGTGGGGGTCGGATCATCATTTCCAGGACTCCTCCTCCAAAGGGCAAAGGTCACACCCAATATTGAGGGGATTTACCTTCCTCTTTTCTTTATTTACACTACTATCCCCATCATATGTATAATGCAGTGCCCCCCCACCCAAAAACAAACAGCGCCACACTTGTCCACTGGTTATTTGTAGTACTGCAGCTCTTCAATGGAGCCAGCTACAGGATACAGCCCATAGTCAGGTGCGGCTTCTAACCCTAGAGGAGGATCTTCCAGCGTTCCAGTCCTTCTTCTTCTTCTTCTTTTATCTTTTAAGGAGCAGCTTGTCCATAAAAAGTGAAAAAAAAAAAAAAAAAATGTTCCTTTTCACTTCGTCCTTCGTCCCATTGCTCTCTCTTTGTGAGCCGGACTCCTGATCAGATCGTAGATTATACTAATTAATAAGCCCGCCGCCATGTATGACGGAACGCGCCATTGGGATATATGAGGCGGCTTGTTTTATGGAGCGTTTGGCGTTGTGGCAGCGGCAGATGATAGACGTGTTATTCTGTAAACCTCCTGCCAAATGAAGACGAGCGGATCGTTGTTGTGACGAGGGTTCCGGCCGCCTCTCTCTGTCGCCCTCATTCTGCCAGATGTCTCAGCGGAGACCAATTACCGAGGCTCAACAGGCCGGCAAACAAGACGCTATCTTGTGGGCCAAAGACAATGTGAACAGCTCCATCAGAGGGACCCAACAAGAAGCCAATTAAAAGAAGGCATCTGGTCATGTAACGGCGAGCGGGCGACAAGTGACAGGAGCCACCGGCAAACCAGGCGCTGCGGCCACAGTCACTTCTTAACCTGTTAAACACTGGTTTCAAGCAAACCTGGAATTTCACTCACACCCTCCCCCCACCCCAAAAAAAAAACTCAAAACACAGGAGATTCTGTTGGTGTCACAGGGTTTACTGGCGCAATGCTCTGCAGATTCAACAACTGTTACATGAATTGAGTCATGCCCTAAAGGTCACAATGGGTTATTGGAATGAGGCTTTGCACAGCACCTCGAAAAATAAAGTGTTACACATAAGAGCAAACCAACCAAGCGTTACAGATTACCGGAGCGGCCGCGGCTCCGCAACTCTTATAATGTTACAGCGGGGCGCTGGAGTGATGCTCTGCAGTTCTGACTGATGTGCAAGGTACTGAAGCAGTGTCCGCCAGTACTCATCGGAATATGCTCTGCCGTCAAGATTAATGATATAACAGGACATAAAGCGAGGCGCTACGATAGATACTGAAGCTATTACTGAGGAGCAATGCTCTGCGGGACCGGAAAAAAAAAAAAAAAAGCCATGTGAGGAACGGTTGGCGGTAATGCGTTAGTTATGTGGGCGCTGAGCAGTGGGGTCAGGGGTGCTTTAGCTGCAGTGAGGATGACATGATGAAGAGGGACAGCCTCAGGCCACACACATCCCAGCTAATGGCTATCCTGATATGTGCATGCTCATGAGCGCCCCCTGAGCCCACTGCAGGCGATGAACGGGTGGGGGAGGGGGGTGCATAAATTAAACAAAAAGCAAACAGGGACAGCGGCCTGCAACCTAACGCAATAAACTCACATGTCTGCTCTGGTATTACTCATGCAAGAGCTTCAATCTGAGACCCGGCCCCTCCGGTAACATTCACCTTTAATACTGTCACATCGGTCACGGGCCTGCCGAGAGTGCATGTAGTGGGCAGAGGAAGCGACTGGATGAGCTCGCCCAGGTGGCAGACATATGGGCAACTACTGCGCTGCAGCTGCCGGCATCAACCAAACCAGGCGGGACAGCGGCAAGGAAAGGGTCAACTCGAGAGCTGCGCTACTGGCCTTTGGCAAGGAGGGCTGACAAAAAAACAAGGGGGGGGGGATGGGCACACGTCATCCAATATACTCAGACACACATTGCAGACACAAGGGATAGGGAGCTGGTGCGGACCGGCACGGACACGGGTCACATGGGCAAAACCAAAAAAAAAAAATATAAGAAGCAGGTCTGAGAAGTCACCGCAGCATCGGCGCCGACCTATTTGGCAGCCCCCAACAATCAGCTTAGTGAGAGGGCCGACTGCAGGGCTTGTGACCACGGCAAGAGAAGGACTTGAGTGTCCATATTGGACGCCGGCGGATGTGGCGGAGCCAACGGATGGTCAGCTGATCGTAAAGGGAACAGCATGACCCGTAGGCTTCGCTGCACGGGATGAGGTGCAGGGCACCCGCACACACATGCCTGGTATGGAGGAGAGGCGACCTACAGGCCCCGGCCCTCCCTGTAGTGCATGCATCCCTCCTTGGACTTCAGACAAAGCAAGGAGGGCAGTAACAGTCTGATAGCAGCTCCTCGCGGGGGCAGGAGGGACAGTAGTGCTAAAGCCCCTGCCACAAAGATTAAGAAACCTTTGGAAACAAAACAAAAAATTAAAATAGGACTTTAATGAATTTTACCCTTTTCCAAGGCAGCAAAAGGGAAAAGTACAAGAGCGGAGCCCTTCATAAAAAGGGCGCCAGGGAGACGTCTGCTCCCTGCTAGACATAAAAGATGGGGAAGGGAAGGGGCAGTGTGAGAAAGGCCGGCTGCAATGTCATCCTACGCTCTGCACCCCCTCCAATGGCTGGAGGGTCAGCTCTTACAATAGGTCTATAGCACCATAGTCCACAGCTTGAGAGTCCCCAGTCGTAGGGATCAGTCTGTCCTTACAGCAGTACCAGGTTGGCTTGGCCACGTCTCTACCTCTCCACGCCCGGAGGAATGCCGCTGCTCGGGGGCTGCGCGCCAAGCTCTTCAGCATTGTTGTTGGTCAGCGGCACGGGCTCCGGGAGCAGGGGCCGGCTCGGCTGCGGGGGAGAAAGCTGACGCTCCAGCTCTGCTACAGTTTCTCTAGACGTGGAGGGTTGCGGAGAGCGCGGGATGGAGGTCCGGGAAGCCGGGTCGGTGGAGGTTTGTGAGCTGCGGTGGATTCGGTGGCTGACGATGATATTATTGCCGAAACCTCCCATGGATGCCATAGTGGTGCTCTGCTCCCTCTGGACCACGGCCGTCATCCCTCCTTCTGCCATAAGTCGCTGGATTCTGCTCAGAGCGTCCTCCTGACCCTCTCCTGTCGGACATGAAGGGGCAGAGTGTGAGGGAATAGAAGGGCTGCAGCGTAATAGAGAGAGAAGCATAAAAAGTGGCGGTATAAGAGGTCAGATACTGAAGACACAGGGGGATGGGGGCGGGGACAGGACGCGGCAGTAAATTACTAGCATGGACACAATGTTACCCGTATGGGCGGAGCCAGACGCTTGGAACGTGGCTGCAATTTAGTGTCCAGGTCAAAGTGAACTTGTCAGTTTAAAGGGATTTTCCAGGGGTCAAATAACTGATCGGTAGCGGTCCAGCAGCCAGGACCCCCACAGATCAGCTGGATGGAGAGACCACAGCATTCACGTAAGTGCTGCGGCCTCTTCACCGATGACCAAGCACAGCGCCACACATTGTATAGTGGCTGTGCTCGGTATTGCTGCTCAGCTTAGACTATGTGACCGATGAACACGACATCAAATGACCTGAGGCAGAAGCGAAGCATAGGTCATCAATACGTGACAACCGGAAGACCCCCTTAAGGTGACAGCCATTGTCAGGCCAGGCAGGCACATTACTGCCATCTCAATAGGGACAAAATGTAAATCTGAGTTATCAGGTCACTTCACTGTTATAACCTCTGGGAAAGCTGGGTGACATCCAATATGGCTGCTAAAGGAGTGGTCAACCGCTTTCCAAAACCCCTGAAAGGCAGATTCTCCTTTAGAGATGTCGTACAAGTAAGATTTTACTTTAAAAAAAATAGATAACAAGCAGACTGCAGTTTTTATAGGGGACCCGTCGCCACTCCTGGCAGGTTGGTCTCTGTACATATTCACATTCCCATAAAACAATCCTGGGACATTTTCTTAGAACACTGTGCAACACCTTCCCTCTGTTAATCCTCCTGGAAATGTATGAATAGGTTATTCACGGTGAGTTATATATCACTGTCAAAGGGTCACATCTTACACAGCCCTACAAAATATAAGATGTAGAGACACGTCCTATTCATGAGGGAAAGGTAATTCCCACTCTTACTATTTATACATTACCAGGAGGAGTAACAGAGGGATAGTACAATCCATAGTTGCTGACAGATCCTCTACACACAACAGATCAAGTAAATGGATTTACTGGTGATTTTTATTTTTTCAGTATTGGTGCGCGGGGCTGTTAGGAAGGATCGGGGCGGGCGGGGGTGACAGGGTTTGGTTGACTCTCTGAGCTATCCAATAGTCCCACCTGAGCCGGACACATCGGCAGACTCCGGATTTCCTTCTTGAGACTCCGCTGCAGTTCTTGTGCCCTCAGATGTGCCGCTGGACTGTTCAGACTGCTCATTACTGGAGCCGGCTGGAAAGAGCAGAGAGAGATAAGAACCAAGGAAAAGTCGCACAACACGGCGCGCGAGGTCAACTAATGGGTGACTATAGAGAAGGGGGGTGTATTGGTGAGCCCATCACCCTCTAATATCTGACTGTGACAGAGACCTGTATAATGACATCATAGACCAGGAACCCCACCCCCTCCTCCTCCTACATCTGACACATGGGAGGAAAAAGTTCCAGGAAGAGTTGTCTTACCTTCAGCGCGTGGAGCGGCAGGCCGGGTCTCCGGTACTTCTCTCTCAGTTTGGGTCTCTGCATTCTGTAGCTGGGGGGCAGGGGTCTGTGTGCCCTGCGATGTCACTGAGGTGCTTGGATTTCGAGGCTGGAGCCCAATGGCGTTCATAAGACCCATTTCTCGGTCTGATCTCCAAGAGGCACGACTGGTCCTGAAAAGTGAAAGTGATGGAAATCTTAAAGAGGTTGTCCAAGAAGTCACAGTCACACCAACGACCAGAAATGGGGCACCACTTCTAAAAATATCAAATACTCTTCTCATTAGTTTTTTCTTGTATGTGCTCCTCCTCCTGGTGCTGCTAGGGGCAGGCTCTGTACAGAATCAGTCTCCTCCCCCTGGTGCTGCTAGGGGCGGGCTCTGTACAGAATCAGTCTCCCTCCCCCTGGTGCTGCTAGGGGCGGGCTCTGTAGAGAATCAGTCTCCTCCCCCTGGTGCTGCTAGGGGCGGGCTCTGTACAGAATTAGTCTCCTCCCCCTGGTGCTGCTAGGGGCGGGCTCTGTAGAGAATCAGTCTCCTCCCCCTGGTGCTGCTAGGGGCGGGCTCTGTACAGAATCAGTCTCCTCCCCCTGGTGCTGCTAGGGGCGGGCTCTGTACAGAATCAGTCTCCTCCCCCTCTGGCAGCTGACAATATAGTCTTTACTTAGCTTGCAGAAGGCGTCTTCTCAGCTATACTGCCCCCTACTGCAGAGTCTCTTTTTACTGCAGGGCAGCTTTTTGTCCTGCTTGTCAGGAAGGAGCAGTATTACTATACAGAGTCCCGACTGTGGGCAGAGACTGAGCATGTGCGTCCACCATCAGCTGGTCATACATATAGATATACACTGAACAGCAGGTGGCGCCATACTGGGTAGTTAAATATATTCCTTCACTGCATCAAACTGGATTGTTCATTTATGACCTACATAAAGAATATTCAATAGTCAGTAAGCCAGGTTATTAAAGGGAATGTCTATATTCTCAACCATGTTTTCTTTAATTGTTCCAAAGTGTTACATCCCCCCTCAAGTCCTCGTTCTCTGCAGTAAAACCTTCCAGTGTCTTTTTAATAGGATTATTTGGGCAGGAGTTTCATTTCCCATCAGATTTTCTTACCCAGGTCTCTCAGTGGTTCGTGTAGTGTTATGCTGGAGAATCGCTTCATTCATCTGCTCCCAAAACTGGTCACACACATTGTCAAAGGCCCTGAAAACATCAAATATCAACGTATATAAGTCACAGCACAAAGTAAAAAGTGGAGACAGAGAAAAACCAATGACCCAAAAATCATCATCAAAACAGAGCTCAGCTTCTCTCCTATTATATATCACACAGCTCAGCTTCTCTCCTCTATCCTATATAGCACACAGCTCAGCTTCTCTCCTCTATCCTATACCCCTATATATCACACAGCTCAGCTTCTCTCCTCTATCCTATACCCCTATATATCACACAGCTCAGCTTCTCCCCTCTATCATATAACCTATATATCACACAGCTCAGCTTCTCTCCTCTATCATATATCCCTATATATCACACAGCTCAGCTTCTCTCCTCTATCCTATAACCCTATATATCACACAGCTCAGCTTCTCTCCTCTATCATATAACCTTATATATCACACAGCTCAGCTTCTCTCCTATTATATACCCCTATATATCACACAGCTCAGCTTCTCTCCTATCATATACCCCTATATATCACACAGCTCAGCTTCTCTCCTCTCATATAACCCTATATATCACACAGCTCAGCTTCTCTCCTATTGTATACCCCTATATATCACACAGCTCAGCTTCTCTCCTCTATCCTTTAACCCTATATATCACACAGCTCAGCTTCTCTCCTATTATATACCCCTATATATCACACAGCTCAGCTTCTCTCCTCTATCATATACCCCTATATATCACACAGCTCAGCTTCTCTCCTATCATATACCCCTATATATATCACACAGCTCAGCTTCTCTCCTCTATCATATACCCCTATATATCACACAGCTCAGCTTCTCTCCTCTATCATATACCCCTATATATCACACAGCTCAGCTTCTCTCCTATCATATACCCCTATATATATCACACAGCTCAGCTTCTCTCCTCTATCATATACCCCTATATATCACACAGCTCAGCTTCTCTCCTATCATATAACCCTATATATCACACAGCTCAGCTTCTCTCCTATTGTATACCCCTATATATCACACAGCTCAGCTTCTCTCCTATTATATACCCCTATATATCACACAGCTCAGCTTCTCTCCTCTATCATATACCCCTATATATCACACAGCTCAGCTTCTCTCCTATTATATACCCCTATATATCACACAGCTCAGCTTCTCTCCTCTATCATATACTCCTATATATCACACAGCTCAGCTTCTCTCCTCTATCCTATAACCCTATATATCACACAGCTCAGCTTCTCTCCTCTATCCTATACCCCTATATATCACACAGCTCAGCTTCTCTCTATCATATACCCCTATATATCACACAGCTCAGCTTCTCTCCTCTATCCTATACCCCTATATATCACACAGCTCAGCTTCTCTCCTCTATCATATAACCTATATATCACACAGCTCAGCTTCTCTCTATCATATACCCCTATATATCACACAGCTCAGCTTCTCTCCTCTATTATATAACCCTATATATCACACAGCTCAGCTTCTCTCTATCATATACCCCCTATATATCACACAGCTCAGCTTCTCTCCTCTATCATATACCCCTATATATCACACAGCTCAGCTTCTCTCCTATCATATACCCCTATATATCACACAGCTCAGCTTCTCTCCTCCTATCCTATCACACAGCTCAGCTTCTCTCCTATCATATAACCCTATATATCACACAGCTCAGCTTCTCTCCTATCATATACCCCTATATATATCACACAGCTCAGCTTCTCTCCTCTATCATATACCCCTATATATCACACAGCTCAGCTTCTCTCCTATCATATAACCCTATATATCACACAGCTCAGCTTCTCTCCTCTATCATATACCCCTATATATCACACAGCTCAGCTTCTCTCCTATCATATACCCCTATATATCACACAGCTCAGCTTCTCTCCTCTATCATATACCCCTATATATCACACAGCTCAGCTTCTCTCCTATTATATACCCCTATATATCACACAGCTCAGCTTCTCTCCTCTATCATATACCCCTATATATCACACAGCTCAGCTTCTCTCCTATTATATACCCCTATATATCACACAGCTCAGCTTCTCTCCTATCATATAACCCTATATATCACACAGCTCAGATTCTCTCCTATCATATACCCCTATATATCACACAGCTCAGCTTCTCTCCTATTATATACCCCTATATATCACACAGCTCAGCTTCTCTCCTATTATATACCCCTATATAATCACACAGCTCAGCTTCTCTCCTATCATATACCCCTATATATCACACAGCTCAGCTTCTCTCCTCTATCCTATTACCCTATATATCACACAGCTCAGCTTCTCTCCTCTATCATATAACCCTATATATCACACAGCTCAGCTTCTCCCCTCTATCATATAACCCTATATATCACACAGCTCAGCTTCTCTCCTCTATCATATATCCCTATATATCACACAGCTCAGCTTCCTCTCCCCTCTATCATATAACCCTATATATCACACAGCTCAGCTTCTCTCCTCTATCATATCCCTATCACACCCCAGCTTCTCCCTCTATCATATACCCCTATATATCACACAGCTCAGCTTCTCTCCTATCATATACCCCTATATATCACACAGCTCAGCTTCTCTCCTATTATATACCCCTATATATCACACAGCTCAGCTTCTCTCCTATTATATAACCCTATATATCACACAGCTCAGCTTCTCTCCTCTATCCTATACCCCTATATATCACACAGCTCAGTTTCTGTCTTCTATCCTATACCCCTATATATCACACAGCTCAGCTTCTCTCCTCTATCATATACCCCTATATATCACACAGCTCAGCTTCTCTCCTATCATATACCCCTATATATCACACAGCTCAGCTTCTCTCCTCTATCATATACCCCTATATATCACACAGCTCAGCTTCTCTCCTATTATATACCCCTATATATCACACAGCTCAGCTTCTCTCCTCTATCCTATACCCCTATATATCACACAGCTCAGCTTCTCCCTCCCCTTTTTTATATCACACAGCTCAGCTTCTCTCCTCTATCATATAACCCTATATATCACACAGCTCAGCTTCTCTCCTCTATCATATAACCCTATATATCACACAGCTCAGCTTCTCTCCTATTGTATACCCCTATATATCACACAGCTCAGCTTCTCTCCTATTATATACCCCTATATATCACACAGCTCAGCTTCTCTCCTCTATCATATACCCCTATATATCACACAGCTCAGCTTCTCTCCTATTATATACCCCTATATATCACACAGCTCAGCTTCTCTCCTCTATCATATACTCCTATATATCACACAGCTCAGCTTCTCTCCTCTATCCTATAACCCTATATATCACACAGCTCAGCTTCTCTCCTCTATCCTATACCCCTATATATCACACAGCTCAGCTTCTCTCTATCATATACCCCTATATATCACACAGCTCAGCTTCTCCTCCTCTCCCTATACCCCCCTCCCCTATATATCACACAGCTCAGCTTCTCTCCTCTATCATATACACCTATATATCACACAGCTCAGCTTCTCTCTATCATATACCCCTATATATCACACAGCTCAGCTTCTCTCCTCTATTATATAACCCTATATATCACACAGCTCAGCTTCTCTCTATCATATACCCCTATATATCACACAGCTCAGCTTCTCTCCTCTATCATATACCCCTATATATCACACAGCTCAGCTTCTCTCCTATCATATACCCCTATATATCACACAGCTCAGCTTCTCTCCTCTATCCCTTTATCACACAGCTCAGCTTCTCTCCTATCATATAACCCTATATATCACACAGCTCAGCTTCTCTCCTATCATATACCCCTATATATATCACACAGCTCAGCTTCTCTCCTCTATCCCTATATATCACACAGCTCAGCTTCTCTCCTATCATATAACCCTATATATCACACAGCTCAGCTTCTCTCCTCTATCATATACCCCTATATATCACACAGCTCAGCTTCTCTCCTATCATATACCCCTATATATCACACAGCTCAGCTTCTCTCCTCTATCATATACCCCTATATATCACACAGCTCAGCTTCTCTCCTATTATATACCCCTATATATCACACAGCTCAGCTTCTCTCCTCTATCATATACCCCTATATATCACACAGCTCAGCTTCTCTCCTATTATATACCCCTATATATCACACAGCTCAGCTTCTCTCCTATCATATAACCCTATATATCACACAGCTCAGATTCTCTCCTATCATATACCCCTATATATCACACAGCTCAGCTTCTCTCCTATTATATACCCCTATATATCACACAGCTCAGCTTCTCTCCTATTATATACCCCTATATATCACACAGCTCAGCTTCTCTCCTATCATATACCCCTATATATCACACAGCTCAGCTTCTCTCCTCTATCCTATTACCCTATATATCACACAGCTCAGCTTCTCTCCTCTATCATATAACCCTATATATCACACAGCTCAGCTTCTCCCCTCTATCATATAACCCTATATATCACACAGCTCAGCTTCTCTCCTCTATCATATATCCCTATATATCACACAGCTCAGCTTCTCCCCTCTATCATATAACCCTATATATCACACAGCTCAGCTTCTCTCCTCTATCATATACCCCTATATATCACACAGCTCAGCTTCTCTCCTATCATATACCCCTATATATCACACAGCTCAGCTTCTCTCCTATTATATACCCCTATATATCACACAGCTCAGCTTCTCTCCTATTATATAACCCTATATATCACACAGCTCAGCTTCTCTCCTCTATCCTATACCCCTATATATCACACAGCTCAGCTTCTCTCCTATTATATACCCCTATATATCACACAGCTCAGCTTCTCTCCTCTATCCTATATCCCCTATATATCACACAGCTCAGCTTCTCTCCTCTATCCTATACCCCTATATATCACACAGCTCAGCTTCTCTCCTCTATCATATACCCCTATATATCACACAGCTCAGCTTCTCTCCTATCATATACCCCTATATATCACACAGCTCAGCTTCTCTCCTCTATCATATACCCCTATATATCACACAGCTCAGCTTCTCTCCTATTATATACCCCTATATATCACACAGCTCAGCTTCTCTCCTCTATCCTATACCCCTATATATCACACAGCTCAGCTTCTCTCCCTATCATATACCCTATATATCACACAGCTCAGCTTCTCTCCTCTATCATATACCCCTATATATCACACAGCTCAGCTTCTCTCCTCTATCATATACCCCTATATATCACACAGCTCAGCTTCTCTCCTCTATCATATAACCCTATATATCACACAGCTCAGCTTCTCTCCTCTATCATATACCCCTATATATCACACAGCTCAGCTTCTCTCCTATCATATACCCCTATATATCACACAGCTCAGCTTCTCTCCTCTATCATATAACCCTATATATCACACAGCTCAGCTTCTCTCCTATTATATCCCCCTATATATCACACAGCTCAGTTTCTCTCCTCTATCCTATACCCCTATATATCACACAGCTCAGCTTCTCTCTCTATCATATACCCCTATATATCACACAGCTCAGCTTCTCTCCTCTATCCTATACCCCTATATATCACACAGCTCAGCTTCTCCCCTCTATCATATAACCCTATATATCACACAGCTCAGCTTCTCTCCTCTATCATATAACCCTATATATCACACAGCTCAGCTTCTCTCCATCTATCATATAACCCTATATATCACACAGCTCAGCTTCTCTCCTATTATATACCCCTATATATCACACAGCTCAGCTTCTCTATCATATACCCCTATATATCACACAGCTCAGCTTCTCTCCTCTTCATATAACCCTATATATCACACAGCTCAGCTTCTCTCCTATTGTATACCCCTATATATCACACAGCTCAGCTTCTCTCCTATCATATAACCCTATATATCACACAGCTCAGCTTCTCTCCTCTATCATATACCCCTATATATCACACAGCTCAGCTTCTCTCCTATTATATACCCCTATATATCACACAGCTCAGCTTCTCTCCTCTATCATATACCCCTATATATCACACAGCTCAGCTTCTCTCCTATCATATACCCCTATATATATCACACAGCTCAGCTTCTCTCCTCTATCATATACCCCTATATATCACACAGCTCAGCTTCTCTCCTCTATCATATACCCCTATATATCACACAGCTCAGCTTCTCTCCCTATCATATACCCTACCTACACACCCTATATATCACACAGCTCAGCTTCTCTCCTCTATCATATACCCCTATATATCACACAGCTCAGCTTCTCTCCTATCATATAACCCTATATATCACACAGCTCAGCTTCTCTCCTATTGTATACCCCTATATATCACACAGCTCAGCTTCTCTCCTATTATATACCCCTATATATCACACAGCTCAGCTTCTCCTCCTCTATCATATACCCCTATATATCACACAGCTCAGCTCCCTCTCTCCTATTATATACCCCTATATATCACACAGCTCAGCTTCTCTCCTCTATCATATACCCCTATATCTCACACAGCTCAGCTTCTCTCCTCTATCCTATAACCCTATATATCACACAGCTCAGCTTCTCTCCTCTATCCTATACCCCTATATATCACACAGCTCAGCTTCTCTCTATCATATACCCCTATATATCACACAGCTCAGCTTCTCTCCTCTATCCTATACCCCTTATATCACACAGCTCAGCTTCTCCCCTCTATCATATACCCCTATATATCACACAGCTCAGCTTCTCTCTATCATATACCCCTATATATCACACAGCTCAGCTTCTCTCCTCTATTATATAACCCTATATATCACACAGCTCAGCTTCTCTCCTCTATCATATACCCCTATATATCACACAGCTCAGCTTCTCTCCTATCATATACCCCTATATATATCACACAGCTCAGCTTCTCTCCTCTATACCCCTATCACACAGCTCAGCTTCTCTCCTATCATATAACCCTATATATCACACAGCTCAGCTTCTCTCCTATCATATACCCCTATATATATCACACAGCTCAGCTTCTCTCCATCTATACCCCTATATATCACACAGCTCAGCTTCTCTCCTATCATATAACCCTATATATCACACAGCTCAGCTTCTCTCCTCTATCATATACCCCTATATATCACACAGCTCAGCTTCTCTCCTATTATATACCCCTATATATCACACAGCTCAGCTTCTCTCCTCTATCATATACCCCTATATATCACACAGCTCAGCTTCTCTCCTCTATCATATACCCCTATATATCACACAGCTCAGCTTCTCTCCTATTATATACCCCTATATATCACACAGCTCAGCTTCTCTCCTCTATCATATACCCCTATATATCACACAGCTCAGCTTCTCTCCTATTATATACCCCTATATATCACACAGCTCAGCTTCTCTCCTATCATATAACCCTATATATCACACAGCTCAGCTTCTCTCCTATTATATACCCCTATATATCACACAGCTCAGCTTTCTCTCCTATCATATACCCCTATATATCACACAGCTCAGCTTCTCTCCTCTATCCTATTACCCTATATATCACACAGCTCAGCTTCTCTCCTCTATCATATATCCCTATATATCACACAGCTCAGCTTCTCCCCTCTATCATATAACCCTATATATCACACAGCTCAGCTTCTCTCCTCTATCATATACCCCTATATATCACACAGCTCAGCTTCTCTCCTATTATATACCCCTATATATCACACAGCTCAGCTTCTCTCCTATTATATACCCCTATATATCACACAGCTCAGCTTCTCTCCTATCATATACCCCTATATATCACACAGCTCAGCTTCTCTCCTCTATCATATAACCCTATATATCACACAGCTCAGCTTCTCTCCTCTATCATATACCCCTATATATCACACAGCTCAGCTTCTCTCCTATCATATACCCCTATATATCACACAGCTCAGCTTCTCTCCTATTATATACCCCTATATATCACACAGCTCAGCTTCTCTCTCCTATTATATACCCCTATATATCACACAGCTCAGCTTCTCTCCTATCATATACCCCTATATATCACACAGCTCAGCTTCTCTCCTCTATCATATAACCCTATATATCACACAGCTCAGCTTCTCTCCTCTATCATATACCCCTATATATCACACAGCTCAGCTTCTCTCCTCTATCATATACCCCTATATATCACACAGCTCAGCTTCTCTCCCCTATTATATACCCCTATATATCACACAGCTCAGCTTCTCTCCTATCATATACCCCTATATATCACACAGCTCAGCTTCTCTCCTCTATCATATAACCCTATATATCACACAGCTCAGCTTCTCTCCTCTATCATATACCCCTATATATCACACAGCTCAGCTTCTCTCCTATCATATACCCCTATATATCACACAGCTCAGCTTCTCTCCTCTCTATCCTATATACCCCTATATATCACACAGCTCAGCTTCTCTCCTATTATATACCCCTATATATCACACAGCTCAGCTTCTCTCCTATCATATACCCCTATATATCACACAGCTCAGCTTCTCTCCTCTATCATATAACCCTATATATCACACAGCTCAGCTTCTCTCCTCTATCATATACCCCTATATATCACACAGCTCAGCTTCTCTCCTCTATCATATACCCCTATATATCACACAGCTCAGCTTCTCTCCCCTATTATATAACCCTATATATCACACAGCTCAGCTTCTCTCCTATTATATACCCCTATATATCACACAACTCAGCTTCTCTCCTATCATATACCCCTATATATCACACAGCTCAGCTTCTCTGCTATCATATACCCCTATATATCACACAGCTCAGCTTCTCTCCTCTATCCTATATATCACACAGCTCAGCTTCTCTCCTCTATCCCTATATATCACACAGCTCAGCTTCTCTCCTCTATCATATACCCCTATATATCACACAGCTCAGCTTCTCTCCTCTATCCTATACCCCTATATATCACACAGCTCAGCTTCTCTCCTCTATCATATACCCCTATATATCACACAGCTCAGTTTCTCTCCTATCATATAACCCTATATATCACACAGCTCAGCTTCTCTCCTATTATATAACCCTATATATCACACAGCTCAGCTTCTCTCCTATCATATAACCCTATATATCACACAGCTCAGCTTCTCTCCTCTATCATATACCCCTATATATCACACAGCTCAGCTTCTCTCTCTATTATATACCCCTATATATCACACAGCTCAGCTTCTCTCCCCCCCTATTATATACCCCTATATATCACACAGCTCAGCTTCTCTCCCTATTATATACCCCTATATATCACACAGCTCAGCTTCTCTCCTATTATATACCCCTATATATCACACAGCTCAGCTTCTCTCCTATCATATACCCCTATATATATCACACAGCTCAGCTTCTCTCCTATTATATACCCCTATATATCATACAGCTCAGCTTCTCTCCTCTATCATATACCCCTATATATCACACAGCTCAGCTTCTCTCCTATTTTATACCCCTATATATCACACAGCTCAGCTTCTCTCCTCTATCATATCCTGCTCTCACATGAACCATTCCTGATGTTCGGCGTCTTCTCCTCTCTGTACCTGACACCCGCAGTCCATATGCTCAGTAATCTATGTATTTTCTCTACACTCTTTAGTCAGAACATGGCACTTCTGTATTTTGTACAAAGCGTATTCTCCGCCGGTTGCTAGGCAATGGCCCTGATGCCAAAGAGAGTTGTGATTAAAGAGTAAGATTTTGGCACGGCGCCGGCGTCTTCCACATCTGATGGAGTTACAATTATGTATCAGATCCCGGCTGACTCTCATTTAACACAATTAAGAAATGAACTGCAGTTTGCTCAACCTTAAAGTCCTCTGCCTCGCCAGTTAAAGGGGCAGGAGGCCTAGAAATGGGGGCGAACATTGGGCAACCTCCAAGAAAGGTGGCGCTCTTCTCCCTAAGGTCGCGCCATCCTGTGCTAGAGACCAGCTGGGGGTTAATTTATAAGTGTGCTAAGTCTGGATATGAGACGGGGCAAAGCTGACAGCCTATCAAATACTAAGATTCTCCTGGCCCCTCCTGACACAAAGGGAATGACCAATCACTGACCACAGCCTTGTCCCGTCCCCGCCAGTGATTTGCTAAGCAATTATTTTTGTGTGTGGAGGCCGAGGCCGGCAGAGGCCATGGCCAGGTTGGTAGAGGCAGAAGCCAGTCCGGAGCCGAGATGATCATAAAGAAAGTGGCGGGGATGAGGCAGGGAGCGTCACTTCTGTTTTTTTTTTTTTTTTAATCTTTTATCACGCCGTCATACCGTAAGGATGTGCAAGATCAAATATTATATTAGGTTTGGTGTTGATATTCACTAGGCAACCAATAAAAATCTATAATAATTGCTAGGCAACCATCAAAAAACAACAACAAACACAAGACGAGTCCTGATATTCCGGGCTGGATTTTACTGGTTACCTGGTAAATATCAGCAGTAAATACAATATGAAGTCGCCGCGTCCTGACGGAGTCCACAGAATCGCCAAATTCATCATCATTTATAGGTGATTTTTTATTTTAAAGGAGTTTTATACGTCTGTGCCCGACATTTCGTATTCATGGCGAGCTGCGCCGACGACCTTCATAAAAGCTATTCTGACCTTTATTACATTTTTCTTTTTATTGACAACCCCTTTAAGAGCCCCCCTCCCCCCATGATCAGCTGTAATCTGCAGCCATAATAACAAGGCTTCAATTCTCCTGCAGCGCCACCAGCAGGGGAAAATATTAGACATATCTGATCTGCTTATAGAAAATCCGGCAACTACCTCGCACCCTAATGGGGTGTCCGCTGTGACCTTCTCAGAATACGCCGCCATGTACAGCGCTGATCTCCACGATCACAGAGACTACGAGGTGTAACCTCAAAGCTTTAGGCCAGGGCTTCACCTCGTCACTGTGGTTGTGCCTCCTGTCACACAGACAGATATGGCCGTCTCGCTCTCGCACTAATGTTAGTGATCGGCCCCGCGCTGTGGTCGCCATTTTTTTGCGCCCACATCTGGTAGGGTCGCAGCCTTACTTGGGGGGTCACTCCTGCCTTCGGCTTTCCATTCTTCAGGACTTTTCACTCCGCATTATTCAAGCGCATTCGGGGACGGAAACCCCAAACAGTCAGCGCTGGTGTGAACTGAGCCCAACTCCAGATTCACTTGCATTAGTAAAGGAGCGCCTCGGGGACACGGCGATCTCCGGTCATGTGACAGGGCTCGTACCCAGGGTCTAGTGATTAACCCCTACCTCCCCAAGGACTGTGCGGCTAATCTCAATGTATTTTTGCACCAGATGACCTTTTGCTCTTCGCACCATCCCTGGAATGGCGGGGGGTCAGGGGGAGAGAACGAATCTGAAAGGTTCTTGTTAATCAGGGATATGGATCGAGCAGATCAATAACCACAGGAAGCGATAAGCTAATGGCGCTGCCATGATGGAGCCCGATGTGGAAGGAATCGCACAAACTACATCATGTTAAAGGGACAGACGCGGCTCATTAGTCAGGAGGGCAACAAGCCAATATCTGCAGCACACAAAGGGTTATTGTACCGCTCAGTGCTCGACAGAAGGGGGAAGGAAGAGATCGCAGGGATCGCCCCAACCGCAATCATAAATATTTACATAACAGCCGGCAATTAAAGGGAGAGATGACAGGTGACGTCTCAAAGGAAAACTTCTGTAATCAATAAATGGTTCCTGATCTTTATCTTGTGGCCCCTGAGGTCAGGTGGGGGATGAAGAAGGGGCCGCAGAGAAGACTCTCCATTCACTTCTATGGGAGTTACGGGAGAGGGGAGGGATCAGCGCGCGGTTATAAGGGGAGGGGGGACAAATATGGCAGATCCTCTTCTATAGTCCCCCCATTCATCCTAGTCTGTCTTATATCGCAAGTAACACAAAGATCCAAATTTTTGTGTCCTAAGACATGTCCGCCCCCTTATCCTACGTCTGGAACATTAAGCCCCACCCCCTTGGCTAAGCAATCAGAAGGAAATTAACCCCTTGTGCTCTCTGCAGAACATCCTACAGGCTGAAGGGCACCGTGAGCGAGTTTTAGCGGGGTCTCCAAGCATCATTGATTTCTCAGTTTAGTTTCCCTTTAAGGGGAGCTCTAGAAGGAACTGCTTGGCATAGGTGAAGTGTAAAGACCCCCAAATATAGAGAGACCCCGACGTGTACGGCAGATAGTGACCTAAACATCCAGGAAGATGCGGGCACACGGCCATGTCTGGGGTCACCCTGAGGCGGGGCACACAGACCCAAAGTGGGGGACACCACAGAGACCCCCCATCCCATCCCCCGCTGCACACAGGGCTATTTCATAGGCTTTAATATCAGGCCGGACTCCTCATGTCTGAAGTCATTCCCCATAATGTGTTGTGTTTCTCAAAACTTGCAGTTCTGTTTGATCGCTCGGCAGGAGGGAGAGGCAGAACTAAAGGGATATTACAGATATGAAGGCATCAGCTAAACGCTCGCCACTTCTGAGGGTTTGGTTATTAGCGCATGTGACAGCGACACGGCTAAAACAAAGGACGACGCTCAATGGTGTAAGCCAAGAGATGGGGATGAAGGAGAGTCTTAAAGGGGTCACCGCACTCTAGACACGGGATAGAGGAGGGTCAGATGTCTGGGGGTCCAACAATGGATAGAAAGTGACAAGGGTGGAGAGAGAGCAAGCGAGAGAGAGAGCGGCACAGAGAGCGCGGCACAGAGCGCGAGAGCGAGGCACAGAGAGCGCGGCACAGAGCGCGGCACAGAGCGCGAGAGCGCGGCACAGAGCGCGAGAGCGCGGCACAGAGCGCGAGAGGCGCGGCACAGAGGGCGCGAGGCACAGAGGGCGCGAGGCACAGAGGGCGCGAGGCACAGAGGGCGCGAGGCACAGAGGGCGCGAGGCACAGATAGATCAGGAGGCACAGAGAGCGCGAGAGCGAGGCACAGAGCGCGAGAGCGAGGCACAGAGACGGATCAGGAGGCACAGAGACAGATCAGGAGGCACAGAGACAGATCAGGAGGCACAGAGACAGATCAGGAGGCACAGAGACAGATCAGGAGGCACAGAGACAGATCAGGAGGCACAGAGACAGATCAGGAGGCACAGAGACAGATCAGGAGGCACAGAGACAGATCAGGAGGCACAGAGACAGATCAGGAGGCACAGAGACAGATCAGGAGGCGCTCTCTCTCCTGGGCTGACTCTGCGGCCCCGCTGTGTATCATCTATTCACACCCACAGCAGACGTTGCAGGACATGTAAATCTTCTTCACTGGACATTTTTTTTATGTGATTTTCAAAGTTACTCAAATTATTTATTTATATTTTTATTGGATTTTTATTTAAGTTTTTTTCATTTTCTTAATATAGAGGAAAATAAAATTAGATGAATTTCAGATTTTTTTTTTTTTTATTGGCACAAAATAATAACTTATTAACCGTTTCCTTACTTGTAATGGTAATTTTCAGTTTTGCGCTGCCTGTGATGTTGGGGTGACCGTTACACACTGCGCCCCCCCAATAATGTCATAACAGAAATAAATAAAAAGATACAAAATTTAACCACCACATTTTTTTTTTTTTTTTGCACCTTTAAATCTATGTGAGGAGAGCGCGTATCGTGCGCTGACACGTGCAGAGGGACGCGCCCAATACTTACTCAGGCCGACAGATCACCAGATCCCCCTTGTTGGTACCATAAGCCAATCCCAGGCCGGGCTCCGGCAGCCACCGAGCGGAGTTGATGCTGACATGTCTCCTCTGGTCCGCAGGCATGGGATACAGCACATTGAAGA
Organism: Leptodactylus fallax; assembly: GCA_947044405.1. Classification (NCBI taxonomy): domain Eukaryota; kingdom Metazoa; phylum Chordata; class Amphibia; order Anura; family Leptodactylidae; genus Leptodactylus; species Leptodactylus fallax. Next base: position 925,861 of record CAMRHE010000445.1, read on the forward strand.
CACGCTAGAGGGGGGGAAGAGAGAAATGAGGTCAGTACAAGAGGTACGGGGGTACCCCAAGAAGACAGAGGGGAGCACCCTGAGATAACGGGGGGCGGGAAGGGAAGTACCCCGAGATAACACAGGGTAGCCCTTCATCGGGGCCCTCCAGGAATTAGACCAAAGTAGAAAAAACTCCCAGGACTCGGCCTACAGACACTGTAATACTGGCTGTCCCCTGTGGGGGCACTGCAGGTAAACTGTACACTTACTGTCTGGATTGCCCATGTACTACAGCTGAATGCTGGGGGTTGTAGTAGCAGGACAGAATGTCACCAGCCTTCTTAACAGAGCAAATGCAAAGTACATAGTATTTACTGTATGAACAGCCAATATGGCGGTGGCTCCGGCTCCCTGGCAGATCAGATTTATATATGTGCACATCGTCTGCACCACTCTGGACACCGCAACGTGAGAAGGAGTCACATGACAGCTAGTGAAGGTGCACGACTATGGATAATGTGGTCACATGATGCTACCCCCATAGACGCCATTTATAACCAGCGCATAATAACCTGTCCAGGACTGCCGGTCATGATGGGGGCGCCACAAGCACATGGCGGCTCTAGGTGTACACTGGCAGTTTCCTTATGTGTGTAGCCACGTCACACTAGGGGGTTCCTTGGAGCCCCATTATTAAACCCTTAGACTGGGAGGGGTTTAGCTGGGCCCCTGATGACCATCATTGTACTAGAGCCTGGGCCCTCTGCAGGACACTAGGAAAGCTGGGTGACCACCCTATGGAAACTATAATAATGTACACTCTGATTGTCACCCAGCTTGCCCGGAAACAGACATCATTAATCATGGTGTCAGATGGAATTGCCCTTTAAGCACTAGGATTCACTACAGTGAACAGGATTATGTATACGTCTATGTAAGCGCAGCGAGCGGACAGTAACGCGGCGATTCTGCGGCCTCAGAAAACCATCTGTTGTGCTCCGGCGTGATCGGTTCTACGAGGCAGGGATTGCAAGCAACATAGCATCGACAGGTAAGCCATTAAGACATTAGCGAGCTGGATCAATAGTGGCCGTACTGGGGCCCTAGGTCAATGCAAGTCATAAGACAGAGTGACCGATCGTATCAGTGGCGTCTCCCGGGACCTACAGTATGGAAGGGGAGACCAGATACGGCGGCAGGGGAGACCAGATACGGCGGCAGGGGAGACCAGATACGGCGGCAGGGGAGACCAGATACGGCGGCAGGGGAGACCAGATACGGCGGCAGGGGAGACCAGAAACGGCGGCAGGGGAGACCGGACGAGCTGCAGGGAGCGGCCCCGACACACTGCAATGGGATTATACTCAGACCGGCCACAAGAATCCTCCACACGCAGCACACGTGTCTGTAATGTGGTCCAGAATATGTGTACATGTTACAGCCGTGTGCAAGACACAAGTTCTCACCAGGACCCAGATTTACGTCGCATTAGGGATCTGCTGTAAATTCGGACATTAGGCCGGAGGTTGGAACATGATTTGTGGTCATAACGTGGTCCCTTGTAAGGAGTGAGACCCCCCAAGACCAGGGGATCCTGTGCCCCCCATTACAGCGCTGTACACTTAAACCTGCAAAATCAGACCCCCCCATTATCATTAGAAAGCCGCCCTGACCACCATGATGGGGTAACAACACTTACCAGCTACCCCCTACGTGAACGCAGTGGTGGAGAACATGGATGACCCTGCCCCACTGAACTTTACCATCTAGGTCAGTCAGTTGTCGGCCGCAGGGGACTTGGAGACGGCCGGGAGACCCCACGGTCAGACGTCCAGGCAGCAGAACCTTGGCCAAACCTGGTGACTTAATAAATCTTAATAATTCTCTTTATTAAAGGTTTTTGGCTTCTGTGAAACACCATATATTATACCCTATATCATATATCCCACCGTATATTATACCCTACGTCATATATCCCACCATATATTATACCCTATATCATATATCCCACCGTATATTATACCCTATATCATATATCCCACCGTATATTATACCCTACGTCATATATCCCACCGTATATTATACCCTACATCATATATCCCACCGTATATTATACCCTATATCATATATCCCACCGTATATTATACCCTACGTCATATATCCCACCGTATATTATACCCTACGTCATATATCCCACCGTATATTATACCCTATATCATATATCCCACCGTATATTATACCCTACGTCATATATCCCACCATATATTATACCCTATATCATATATCCCACCGTATATTATACCCTATATCATATATCCCACCGTATATTATACCCTACGTCATATATCCCACCGTATATTATACCCTACATCATATATCCCACCGTATATTATACCCTATATCATATATCCCACCGTATATTATACCCTATATCATATATCCCACCGTATATTATACCCTACGTCATATATCCCACCGTATATTATACCCTATATCATATATCCCACCGTATATTATACCCTATATCATATATCCCACCGTATATTATACCCTACGTCATATATCCCACCGTATATTATACCCTATATCATATATCCCACCGTATATTATACCCTATGTCATATATCCCACCGTATATTATACCCTACGTCATATATCCCACCGTATATTATACCCTACGACATATATCCCACCGTATATTATACCCTATATCATATATCCCACCGTATATTATACCCTATGTCATATATCCCACCGTATATTATACCCTACGTCATATATCCCACCGTATATTATACCCTATATCATATATCCCACCGTATATTATACCCTATATCATATATCCCACCGTATATTATACCCTGTCATATATCCCACCGTATATTATACCCTACGTCATATATCCCACCGTATATTATACCCTACGACATATATCCCACCGTATATTATACCCTATATCATATATCCCACCGTATATTATACCCTATGTCATATATCCCACCGTATATTATACCCTACGTCATATATCCCACCGTATATTATACCCTATATCATATATCCCACCGTATATTATACCCTATATCATATATCCCACCGTAATTATACCCACCCCACCGTATATTATACCCTATATCATATATCCCACCGTATATTATACCCTACGTCATATATCCCACCGTATATTATACCCTACGACATATATCCCACCGTATATTATACCCTATATCATATATCCCACCGTATATTATACCCTACGTCATATATCCCACCGTATATTATACCCTACATCATATATCCCACCGTATATTATACCCTATATCATATATCCCACCGTATATTATACCCTATATCATATATCCCACCGTATATTATACCCTATATCATATATCCCACCGTATATTATACCCTACGTCATATATCCCACCGTATATTATACCCTACATCATATATCCCACCGTATATTATACCCTACATCATATATCCCACCGTATATTATACCCTACGTCATATATCCCACCGTATATTATACCCTACGTCATATATCCCACCGTATATTATACCCTATATCATATATCCCACCGTATATTATACCCTATATCATATATCCCACCGTATATTATACCCTATGTCATATATCCCACCGTATATTATACCCTACGTCATATATCCCACCGTATATTATACCCTATATCATATATCCCACCGTATATTATACCCTATATCATATATCCCACCGTATATTATACCCTACGTCATATATCCCACCGTATATTATACCCTACGTCATATATCCCACCGTATATTATACCCTATATCATATATCCCACCGTATATTATACCCTATATCATATATCCCACCGTATATTATACCCTACGTCATATATCCCACCATATACTATACCCTATATCATATACAACACCGTATATTATACCCTACGTCATATATCCCACCATATACTATACCCTATATCATATACAACACCGTATATTATACCCTACGTCATATATCCCACCATATATTATACCCTACGTCATATACCCCACCGTATATTATACCCTACGTCATATATCCCACCGTATATTATACCCTACATCATATATCCCACCGTATATTATACCCTATGTCATATATCCCACCATATATTATACCCTACGTCATATATCCCACCGTATATTATACCCTACGTCATATATCCCACCGTATATTATACCCTATATCATATATCCCACCGTATATTATACCCTATATCATATATCCCACCGTATATTATACCCTATATCATATATCCCACCGTATATTATACCCTATGTCATATATCCCACCGTATATTATACCCTACGTCATATATCCCACCGTATATTATACCCTACGTCATATATCCCACCGTATATTATACCCTACGTCATATATCCCACCGTATATTATACCCTATATCATATATCCCACCGTATATTATACCCTATATCATATATCCCACCGTATATTATACCCTACGTCATATATCCCACCATATACTATACCCTATATCATATACAACACCGTATATTATACCCTACGTCATATATCCCACCATATACTATACCCTATATCATATACAACACCGTATATTATACCCTACGTCATATATCCCACCATATATTATACCCTACGTCATATACCCCACCGTATATTATACCCTACGTCATATATCCCACCGTATATTATACCCTATATCATATATCCCACCGTATATTATACCCTATATCATATATCCCACCGTATATTATACCCTACGTCATATATCCCACCGTATATTATACCCTATATCATATACAACACCATATATTATACCCTATATCATATACAACACCGTATATTATACCCTATATCATATATCCCACCGTATATTATACCCTATATCATATATCCCACCGTATATTATACCCTATATCATATACACCATATATTATACCCTATATCATATACAACACCGTATATTATACCCTATATCATATATCCCACCATATATTATACCCTATATCATATACAACACCGTATATTATACCCTATATCATATATCCCACCGTATATTATACCCTACGTCATATATCCCACCGTATATTATACCCTATATCATATACAACACCGTATATTATACCCTATATCATATATCCCACCATATATTATACCCTATATCATATACAACACCGTATATTATACCCTACGTCATATACCCCACCGTATATTATACCCTACGTCATATATCCCACCGTATATTATACCCTATATCATATATCCCACCGTATATTATACCCTATATCATATATCCCACCGTATATTATACCCTATGTCATATATCCCACCGTATATTATACCCTACGTCATATATCCCACCGTATATTATACCCTATGTCATATATCCCACCGTATATTATACCCTATATCATATATCCCACCGTATATTATACCCTATATCATATATCCCACTGTATATTATACCCTACGTCATATATCCCACCATATACTATACCCTATATCATATACAACACCGTATATTATACCCTACGTCATATATCCCACCATATACTATACCCTATATCATATACAACACCGTATATTATACCCTACGTCATATATCCCACCATATATTATACCCTACGTCATATACCCCACCGTATATTATACCCTACGTCATATATCCCACCGTATATTATACCCTACGTCATATATCCCACCGTATATTATACCCTACATCATATATCCCACCGTATATTATACCCTACATCATATATCCCACCGTATATTATACCCTATATCATATATCCCACCGTATATTATACCCTACGTCATATATCCCACCGTATATTATACCCTATATCATATATCCCACCGTATATTATACCCTATATCATATACAACACCATATATTATACCCTACATCATATACAACACCGTATATTATACCCTATATCATATATCCCACCGTATATTATACCCTATATCATATATCCCACCGTATATTATACCCTATATCATATACACCATATATTATACCCTATATCATATACAACACCGTATATTATACCCTATATCATATATCCCACCATATATTATACCCTATATCATATACAACACCGTATATTATACCCTATATCATATATCCCACCATATATTATACCCTACGTCATATATCCCACCGTATATTATACCCTATATCATATACAACACCGTATATTATACCCTATATCATATATCCCACCATATATTATACCCTATATCATATACAACACCGTATATTATACCCTACGTCATATACCCCACCGTATATTATACCCTACGTCATATATCCCACCATATATTATACCCTATATCATATATCCCACCGTATATTATACCCTATATCATATATCCCACTGTATATTATACCCTACGTCATATATCCCACGTATATTATACCCTACGTCATATATCCCACCGTATATTATACCCTATATCATATATCCCACCGTATATTATACCCTATATCATATATCCCACTGTATATTATACCCTATATCATATACAACACCGTATATTATACCCTACGTCATATACCCCACCGTATATTATACCCTACGTCATATATCCCACCGTATATTATACCCTACGTCATATATCCCACCGTATATTATACCCTACGTCATATATCCCACCGTATATTATACCCTATATCATATATCCCACCGTATATTATACCCTATATCATATACAACACCATATATTATACCCTATATCATATACAACACCGTATATTATACCCTACCTCATATATCCCACCATATACTACATCTTATACCACACTGTATATTACAAGAGTTCTTAAGGCCACAAAGGCTGCCAGGAAGTTGTTCCAAAGTTCTGCTCCGTGTTGTTAAGGGAGTGTTCACACATAGCAGAAATTGTGAGTATTTTCTGTCCTGATTTCCAGCACGGTGGTTGAGATTTTAAAGGGGTTTTCTAGGTCTGTATAGAGGACCCGCCATACAGAGCAGTCTGCTGATCCCTCTGATCGGCTCCATACAGTGAGAGGTCGTGATAGTCGCGTTATATACTGTATAGATCTCTCTATTATATAATAACCTGCGGCAGAGACGGGAGAAGGATCGTGTAATGGGGATCATTCAGGTGTAAATAAATCCCAATCAGGCCAAAAAGTGACGTCACAAAAGGAAAAAGCTTCAGACGCTGCGACCGCGGGAACCAAAAGTAACGTACAAGGTCTATAGATACAGCGGTCACTTCCTACATAAGGTCGGCGCGGACATCACTAATAAGCCGCTCAGGAACATCAATACAGACAGCGAGAGACCAAACACAATTATAATGGTCGACCTTCATCTACCTCGCCCGCCCGTCTAGACACAAGTCACGCAATTAGGAGCCCATTTACTGCGACCGCCGTCTTGTCAATGACCGATGCTGTCTGAACAAGGCTCAAGATGGGAAAGGACTGGATCAAAAGAACAAGTTTTCATCAATTTATTAATTGTATTTCATTTAAAGGGGAAGTCTACTTAAAGGGGTAATCCTCTCTCATAGTCATGGTATATCACCATATAGGATATGACTGGTAGGGTCCACCCCTGCGGGACCTCCCACCGATCCCGATTATTGATTGAGCACAGGCTGCAGTCAGGAGGCGCCACTGTACAGGCAAAATGTAGAAGGGGCGCACCGGAGTAGCCCATCCATTCTTGGCTGGACACGCACATTAGATGAGCCGATCAAGGATTCAGCCGACAAGTCTCTCCCCTCCCCCACCCTATAGGTGTCTTCTATATGGGGCACATGCCGCAGACACCTCCGCAACAGAACAGAAAGATTGGGCATGTTGAAATCCAGCGGTCTGATCCTCCGCTCCTCCGATATCTGGTCAGCAGGTCCCTCCAAAATCTGCAGGTTTGTTAGTCATTGACATTGTCAGCAGTGACTGGACATTGTATGTAGGGCCCGGGGCCCCCCCACACCCCCAGCAGGAGATGCCCAGCTGTCAATTTATTCAAAACACTTCCAGGAGGAATAACAGAGGAAAGCCACAAAGCAGATTTCTAAGAACAGAGGCTCCAGGATAAGTATTTACTATAATAGACAGGTCAGCGATTAAACACGTCACATTACGTGGCGACAGTCACCAGGACGCCATCTTGTCAGGACAACACGGAGCTAGTGGGGTATACAAGGAACAACTGACTAGATAGTTGGGACATCAGTAACCCCCCTGCAGCAGCACCCCCCCTCCTCCTCCTGCAGCAGCACCCCCTCCTCCTTCTCCTCCTGCAGCAGCACCCCCCTCCTTCTCCTCCTGCAGCAGCGCCCCCTCCTTCTCCTCCTGCAGCAGCGCCCCCCTCCTCCTCCTGCAGCAGCGCCCCCTCCTCCTTCTCCTCCTGCAGCAGCGCCCCCTCCTCCTTCTCCTCCTGCAGCAGCACCCCTCCTTCTCCTCCTGCAGCAGCACCCCCCTCCTTCTCCTCCTGCAGCAGCGCCCCCCTCCTCCTTCTCCTCCTGCAGCAGCGCCCCCTCCTTCTCCTGCAGCAGCGCCCCCCTCCTCCTCCTGCAGCAGCGCCCCCCCTCCTCCTCCTCCAGCACCCCCCTCCTCCTCCTCCCGCACCCCCCCCCCTCCTCCTCCCGCAGCAGCACCCCCCTCCTCCTCCTGCAACAGCAGCACACCCCTCCTCCTCCTGCAGCACCCCCTCCTCCTCCTCCTGCAGCACCCCACTCCTCCTCCTCCTGCAGCACCCCCTCCTCCTGCAGCATCCCCCCTCCTCCTTCTCCTCCTGCAGCAGCGCCCCCTCCTCCTCCTCCAGCAGCGCCCCCTCCTCCCCCCCAGCAGCAGCGCCCTCCTCCTGCAGCAGCCCCCCTCCTCCTGCAGCAGCACCCCCCTCCTCCTGCAGCAGCACCCCCCTCCTCCTGCAGCAGCACCCCCCTCCTCCTCCTCCTGCAGCACCCCCCCTCCTCCTGCAACAGCACCCCCCTCCTCCTCCTGCAGCACCCCCCTCCTCCTCCTGCAGCACCCCCTCCTCCTCCTCCTGCAGCACCCCCTCCTCCTCCTGCAACAGCACACCCCTCCTCCTCCTCCTGCAGCAGCACCCCCTCCTCCTCCTGCAGCAGCACCCCCTCCTCCTCCTCCTGCAGCAGCACCCCCTCCTCCTCCTGCAACAGCACCCCCTCCTCCTCCTGCAGCACCCCCTCCTTCTCCTGCAGCACCCCCCTCCTCCTCCTGCAACAGCACCCCCCTCCTCCTCCCGCACCCCCTCCTCCTCCCGCAGCAGCACCCCCTCCTCCTCCCGCAGCAGCACCCCCTCCTCCTCCTGCAACAGCACCCCCCTCCTCCTCCTGCAACAGCACCCCCCCTCCTCCTCCTGCAGCAGCACCCCCCTCCTCCTCCTGCAGCACCCCCTCCTCCTCCTGCAGCACCCCCCTCCTCCTCCTGCAACAGCACCCCCCTCCTCCTCCCGCACCCCCTCCTCCTCCCGCAGCAGCACCCCCTCCTCCTCCCGCAGCACCCCCCTCCTCCTCCTGCAGCAGCACCCCCTCCTCCTCCTGCAACAGCACCCCCCCTCCTCCTGCAGCAGCACCCCCTCCTCCTCCTGCAGCACCCCCTCCTCCTCCTGCAACAGCACCCCCTCCTCCTCCTCCAGCACCCCCCTCCTCCTCCCGCACCCCCCCCTCCTCCTCCCGCAGCAGCACCCCCTCCTCCTCCAGCACCCCTCCTCCTCCCGCACCCCCCCCCTCCTCCCGCAGCAGCCCCCCCTCCTCCTCCCGCAGCACCCCCTCCTCCTCCCGCAGCACCCCCCTCCTCCTCCCGCAGCACCCCCTCCTCCTCCTGCAGCACCCCCCTCCTCCTCCTGCAACAGCACCCCCCTCCTCCTCCTGCAACAGCACCCCCCCCCTCCTCCTCCAGCACCCCCCTCCTCCTCCCGCACCCCCCTCCTCCTCCCGCAGCAGCACCCCCCCTCCTCCTCCAGCACCCCCCTCCTCCTCCAGCACCCCCCTCCTCCTCCAGCACCCCCCTCCTCCTCCCGCAGCACCCCCCCTCCTCCTCCCCCGCCCCCCTCCTCCTCCCGCAGCACCCCCCTCCTCCTCCTGCAACAGCACCCCCTCCTCCTCCTGCAACAGCACCCCCCTCCTCCTCCTGCAACAGCAGCACACCCCTCCTCCTCCTGCAGCACCCCACTCCTCCTCCTCCTGCAGCACCCCCTCCTCCTGCAGCACCCCACTCCTCCTCCTCCAGCAGCGCCCCCCTCCTCCTCCCGCAGCAGCACCCCCCCCCCTCCTCCTGCAGCAGCACCCCCCTCCTCCTGCAGCAGCACCCCCCTCCTCCTGCAGCAGCACCCCCCTCCTCCTGCAGCAGCACCCCCCCCTCCTCCTCCTGCAGCACCCCCCCCCCGCAACCCCTCCTCCTGCAGCACCCCCCCTCCTCCTGCAGCACCCCCCCCTCCTCCTGCAACAGCACCCCCCTCCTCCTCCTGCAGCAGCACCCCCCTCCTCCTCCTGCAGCACCCCCCCCTCCTCCTCCTGCAGCACCCCCCTCCTCCTCCTGCAGCACCCCCTCCTCCTGCTGCAACAGCACACCCCTCCTCCTCCTCCTGCAGCAGCACCCCTCCTCCTCCTGCAGCAGCACCCCCCCTCCTCCTCCTGCAACAGCACACCCCTCCTCCTCCTCCTGCAGCAGCACCCCCCTCCTCCTCCTGCAACAGCACACCCCTCCTCCTCCTCCTGCAGCAGCACACCCCTCCTCCTCCTCCTGCAGCAGCACCACCCCTCCCTCCTCCCACAGCAGCAGCACCCCCTTCCCTCCTCCTGCCAACCGACCGCCAGGCACCAGCGAGGGGGAGGGGATGAGTCAAAACAAGGAAGTGGATTGACTCTCAATATAGCGCAGCGAGGGCGGCTCCGGCAGACACAAACTTGGCACATGCTCAGATTCCTAAACACACACAATCGTGCCCCCGCACACTAAGCCTCTGCGCTGCCCACCCTGCACGCCAATGTATTCCTGGCAGCGCCCGCCATCACGGTGGAGGTCTCTGAGCGGCGGCTGCAACAAACTAATGGGCATCAGGGGAAAGAATATGTGAAAGCAAAACAGCTGGGGCTCGAAGACGAAACGCTCACCCCCGAGGCGCCAAAAGGACCGCACGGCACAAAACCAGCATTACGTACATGAGGACACGCGTGCTTGGCCGGTTTGTCAGAGATATATATATATATATATATATATATATATACACATACACACACAATACTATATAGTATATATAATGTACCGTATTCACTGCTGTATCGAACAGAGTATCCAAAAAAATCGCAGGTGCTGAGTCCCGGGCTCAGGATGATCTGGGATTTCCAGACTGTCTGCCCATGACCTTACAGCTCTCCTTACTAAATATTTGTATTCCTCAGAAAAAAAAATCTGGAGCAACTATGTTGCGTGCACTGTTGCTCTGTTACTCCTCCTGAAAATGCACAATAATATACAGCTGTGTGCTAGCACTTCCCTCGTCAGTAGTTTGTCTCCTTTAGGGCTGACACCATCAGTACTGATTGGACAATGTCAAGGTCTGGACGATCAAAAGCTCCACTGATACAATAACTCCCAGCTGTCAACTTATCATGCATTTCCAGGAAGCACAACAGAGGAACACCACAATGCAGAATGGCAAGAAACATTAAGTTTGGCGTTAAGGAGCCGAGGCCTTTCATGCTTACAAATTAAAGATTAAAGACCCCACAAATATCCTCAATGTTCTGCAAAGCAGCACAAACAATCCAAAAATAACAAAAACGTCTTATGTCAGAGACCCTGCCCCAAGGACGAGCATCAACGTGAACTCACTCTCATAGAAGTCTCTCCTCCGTGGGGTTTCTGGAGTCGGAAGACCTGAGCCACCATGTGCTCTGTGGAAGGATGGAGCAGGATCCTGCGCGAGGCCAGGCCCACCATGACGTATCGGCCCATAGGGGACAAACTCACAGAGATGGCGTTAGGACCTGCATGGAGAAGAACGACCATGGTGAGGACAAGAACACCTGACATATGAGACCCCGAGGTCTTAAACGTACCAAAACGCTTGGTGAAGAGGATCTCGCCGAGGTTGTGCGGGGCCAAGGAATAGACGGCTAATATGCCCTCGTCAGGGAAGCCTCGTTGGCTGCTCGGTATGAAGGCGGCGAGGAGCTGACCGTCAGCCGAGATGTCACAGCTGGCATCATTGTAGATCTTGCAGTTCTGCACAAGGACATTGGCGGTAGCTGCAAAAAAAAAAAAAAACACCAAGTGGGAAACCGTAAGAGCAAACTGGGAACGTGCAAGGAAGGAGCAGGGCAACCACCATCAGGGGCACTTACCGTTACTGATCTCTGGTAAATCGTATTTGGTGAAGTCCCACCACTGCAACCTGTAGGTTGTGTTAGCAATATTACTGGCCACGGCCGACTGTCCGTCTCCGATCACCGCACCTGCGGAGAGAAAGAACGTCAGGGTATCAGTCCCAGGGAGAGAAGAATAGACAGGGGGGCCGAACATGGAGAGCACCCGACCCGCAGGAAACCACAAACCTCCAGGCTCTGCACAACCCCTGCTCAGCGGACACGGTGTAATGCTTCATCTCCCCTGGTGGAGGCGCTGCAGCAGGCTATGCACTGGCTGGCCGGGCTCCCCATACAGCTCATTGATGCAGGTCCGACCAACCACCAATATGTAACGCTCAGTAAAGCCCTTAAAATTGTGGGGTTTTTTTACTACATAAAGACATGAAACCCCTTCTGGCCCCCACAAATATCCTAATATAAGGAATTCACAGACCCTCTGGTGGTCTTCACATACGTCTTAAAGTGGCCACACAGGAGAGTCCCTGCTAATGCAGTGTGACCAGCCCAGCTTTAGTGTGTATGGAGGGGGAGGAGGCTGAGGGTGCAGGTCCCAACTTTCCCCTGACTGGGCTGTAAGATTTCAACATGTCTGATGCTTTTGTTCTCGGGGAGATAAGCTGCCACCAGAGGGGTCCGACTGTGGCTAATTTCACTCTATTCAGAGCACATGCACACTCTGCCAAACCGAGAGTTCATGTGTATGGGGGATTGGAAGACATAGCCGTTACCATCTGGTGTGTATGGTCCACCTTTCACACAACCCAACTTTGGGCCAGGAGACTGTCCATGTCTTGGCCTGCACCCGGCTCAGCTGAACTCAGGACATCGCTGCTTTTGGGCCGGTAAATCCGACCTAAAAATACGGACCCAGTGACCGACCCAAACTCATCGGTGCGAACCTGCCCCTCTAGTTACCAACCAACCCCGCATGGTATATAAAGTACTACAAGAGACACGAAAGGGTTAACCCGCGTCTGTCCCAAGTCATCAGCTCGGCCGCTTACGAGAAGTTTCATGCCCTGAAAACTCTGAAAGGGAACAGACGGGGAGACGGCGGGGTCAGTGGATCACGGCCCATACAGCCTTTCAAGACGGGCCCCGGGGCCGGTACACTCCAGGAGCTGGTTAATGGAGAGGAAGCGGGTGATTTCAGCAGCCGCGGCTCTTAATGCAGCGCCCATTAGGCCTCCTTCACACTCGCAGGACTGTCCCCACCAGGCTGAAGGCTCATTAGGGAAACTCATTTGTAGGGTTTGGAGCGAGACAAAGGGCGGACGCTCAATATGGAGACGGTTAATGGACAGAGACTCGGACTGAGTACACCAATTAACGCTACAGTCTCAGCTGAGGTGGCCGAGGGGTCACTGCGGGACGGTCAACGGGGGAAGACGTTTGGGCAGGGGTATTTAAAGGGACGACAGGGAACGTGCGTCTATTGGGAATTGTCCAGCAGTAAAAACACCAGACTTAGATGGCAGATCAATGTGATATGTCTGCAATGGGCGATCGGTGGGGGAGGGGGGAGCTCTGTTAACCCCGCAAGTGCTAGAAAAACGCTGGGACACTTAATAGGAGGCTATAACAAGCCAAGTGTGCAGCCTTTAAGAATAACCCAGCAGAAGCTAAGTGCACTGAGCGGGGGGGAGGGAAGTCTGTAAGAAAACAGAGCAGTTAGGATTGGGCCGGTGGATATGGCGACACTCTGCACCCCGATGGTCCCACTACAATAAATGGAGCGACGCAGGCTGCCTGACCGACCGCAGCATTCAGAACTGGGGTCATGTGACACCTCATGAGATCAGTAGTCCGTGCTCTGCAGAACACTCCAATCCCAGGGGCCCCTCCTTGGAGATCTCCAGGGGCCCCTCACTATAAATAGGGCCAGCAAATTCAATAAACTACTGTAGAAATCTCTAAGCTAAAGGGGCTGATGCTCTACAGCAGGCGGCGGCCTCACAAATGTCTACACGGATCATCCTCTGGCATGTCTATGGAACCTGTCAGAAGAGGGGCTTAAGGGGATTTGTGGGACCTCCATATCGATGGCCTGACCTTAGGTCTGACACCCGTGGCCCCTGAAGATTAGATGTGTGAAGAGGCCATGATGCTCATGAGCGATGACGTCTTCTTCCTGTGCCAATGATAGAATGGTCATTGGTCACATGATACAGCTGTAGATCAGTCTCATTCAAGTGAATGGGACTGAGCTACAATACCAAACACAACCACTATACAATGCACGGCTTGGTATTCTTTGAAGAGGCCGCAGAGTTTGGGTACTCTGTGGGGTTCCTGGGGGTCGGACACCACCAATCACATATTGATGACCTGTACTAAGGATAGGCGAGCTCTGATGACATCACATGGCTGTGCCTATGAGCCCCGCTGAGGCCACATGACCCTATATGACCTGCACATGATCACATGTATGGGCCGTGTACGCTCTGTTATTACGCATCAGCAGTAACAGACGGCACAGACCAGACGTGTCATGGACATGGCGGGCTGAAAGCCCAAACCACAACATATGGAGCACGTGGGGCCTTAAAGGAGCACGGGTCTATGGGGAGGGCACAAGGAGGGTCAAGACGCACCCCAGTGGTCAGACCAAAGCAGTGTCTGATGGCTGGGACAGGTCAGAGTGACATCACGGCCCTGTAGATTAGGACATGGGGCCAAGTCATAGCAGGGACTGTCTTAGGGCTCAGTTATTTACACTATACAAAGGTATTTTTGGGGTTCCAAAAAAAAGTGCGGCCTCAACTAACCCCCCTCCTCAAAATGCAGCCATTAAGCGAGGACTCCATCAGCTTCTATCCAGAACTTCACAGGTTAACACGTACACATGTGCCGCCTGACCCGGCACTGACAACCGCTGCAGAGATGACATTTCAGAGCGACGGCTCATCTGCCGGGAGATTCATTTCCGAATTATCTTCCGAAAACAATTCTGCGGCTGATTTAATGCTCAATCGACTATTAAATGGCAGTGAAGATCTCGCAAACAAGACCCCTGCGGCGCGGAAACAAGAGGAGCGCCAATCCCAGGCAGGTCTAATAGTCGCCATACCGATACGGCCGGAGCCGGCGAGCGGCCTGTGATTGATGGACGTACACTATGAGGAAGACGGAGATGTCGCAACAGGTGACAGGAGGACGAGGGCTTATTGCAGTGCTCACGTGGTGGAGCCGTCCTTAATCACACGAAGCCCCTCAGGAGCAGAACTCTGTAACTACGGCAACAAGACTGAAGGGGGGCCCTGGTAACCTGCACACTCAGGACAGCGCGGGAAGCGTCCTGCTTGTATCCAGCTGCATGGGCTCCTGGGTTACCATGACAACCAAATCGCTGGTTCGCTCTCCCTCGTTAGAGCGAGAGGTAATTGGGTTAATTATCCCCTCACAGAAAGGTTTCCTGATGCACCATTCAAGGGGGTCATTGGAATAACTAAGGCGGCATCTGCTGTAAATATCCTTCAACTCCCTCAGAGAAAACACCTTACGAAATCCCAAGACGGCGCCAAAACGGGGGAGATCAGAGAGAAATCACCACAAGGAAGGCGAAGCCTCGCTATGGCCAAAGTACGGCAGAAATATAACGGTAAAGACGCGATGGCGGCGAGATTTATCGAGAATAACGGAAGGGGATAGTGGAGCAGTCGCCTATAGCAACCAGTCTTATCGGCACAACTGTGGAAAATGAAAAAAACGCATCTTCACTGGTCGCTACGGGCAACTGCTCCAGATCTGCACAGATTTGGATAAAGATCCAGACGTAGCAGAGACGAGTCATAAAAACCGTGTAAAAGTGAATCTGTCTAAGTCGCCCACAGCAACCAATCGCAACGTTGATTTAATCTGTTCTAGCAGTCAGAGGGTCCGTTGGCTGATGTCACTGATCCCCCCCACATGGTGCCCTGCACCGCTGACTACTTTGCCTTCTCCTTGCCCTCATCTCTTCCCAGCGACACCCTTCACACTTCTCTCCGCCCCTACATTACTCGGCAGCCATTTTGTTCTCAGATTGATTAATGGCTTGTTTTGTACGGTTCGTGCGGTTTTTACTTTGTGTCTGGGTCGCATCGGGCGTTCCGAGATGTCACCTAATCTCACCGCTAATGGGAAAAACATCAACAAGCAGGGAGCAGCCGCCGGAACAGGAGACCATTAGAGGATCTCAAGTCCCTACGGACGCAAAACAAGAGCGAAAAGAAGGCAAAACCTAATGTCCGAAAAATAGGGGGAAGGGAAATGGAAGGAGGGACATTAAAGGGGAGGGCCATGAGCAACAGGGTAAGTGATGAGTGCGGTGCAGGGACCCTCGTAGATCACAAGGACAGGGGACCCCGTGTGAACAGAGCAGGGACCTGTGGTCAGAGGAGGAGGCCCGAGAAAAACCCGCCATCGCCAGCCATGTCCACCAAGTAACCCCCGACCTCTCCAGTCAGCGCGCGCCCGCCTCACACCGGGTCTGAGTCTCAGAGCTGGAGCCGTCACTTACTACACATTTATGACATATGTGATGAAAATCCCCATTTAGAGTCAAATCTAATCCCAAAATTCAGGTTCTAAAACTTTCTGCAAACAGCATGAACAATTTCTCAAAAATAATGGCCTAGGAGGTCCTCCTGTCCCCAAATGTAACTGAAGGGCGTGGCTTATATGACGGGTGCAGCTTAAAGGAGTTTTCTGGCCTTATCCATTGATGTCAGCTGCGGTGCTCATATTTTATGGGTCACGCAGCCACCCCCAAGCCCCCCGGTGACGCAGCCACCCCCCCGGGCCCCACGGTGACGCAGCCACCCCCCGGGCCCCACGGTGACGCAGCCACCCCCCCGGGCCCCACGGTGACGCAGCCACCCCCCGGGCCCCACGGTGACGCAGCCACCCCCCCGGGCCCCACGGTGACGCAGCCACCCCCCGGGCCCCACGGTGACGCAGCCACCCCCCGGGCCCCACGGTGACGCAGCCACCCCCCGGGCCCCACGGTGACGCAGCCACCCCCCCCCCCCCAGGCCCCACGGTGACGCAGCCACCCCCCGGGCCCACGGTGACGGAGCCACCCCCCGGGCCCCACGGTGACGCAGCCACCCCCCGGGCCCCACGGTGACGCAGCCACCCCCCGGTGACGCAGCCACCCCCAAGCCCCACAGTGACGCAGCCACCCCCCGGGCCCCACGGTGACGCAGCCACCCCCCCGGGCCCACGGTGACGCAGCCACCCCCCGGGCCCACGGTGATGAGAAGAGATGAAGCTGCCCGCAGGGGTGCAAAAAATCCTGTGATCTCGTCCTCACCTGCCAAGACTCTGTTGACCGAGGAGTGTGTTGCCAGTCCCGGCTGACCCCGCTCATGGAATATTCCAGCATATGGAAGGTATTCAGGCAGCAAAAACCTCCTGCAACGAGAGGAAACAGAACAAGAACAAAGCAAAGTCATTAAAAGCAAAAAGAACAAAACCCAGGGAGGGCGAGGAGTCTGCGGGAGATCAGAGAGGAGAGGGCGACAAGTGACAGCGAGACAGAGACTGATGGAGGAACCAGACACAACAGTCACATTACTATACCTGGGAACAAAGCGGCCGAGGGACGGGGCCGACATACGAGCGTTCCTGGTGGTTCTGTGCCGAGATCGGTCCCCGTTATCCCTGCCGGGAGAATAAAAACTTCACTTACATTAATGAATTACAGAAAACTAAAGATCACTAAAACATGTATGTATGTAGGTGTGTATGTATGTATGTATGTATGTAGGTGTGTATGTATGTATGTATGTATGTAGGTGTGTATGTATGTATGTATGTAGGTGTGTATGTATGTATGTATGTAGGTGTGTATGTATGTATGTATGTAGGTGTGTACGTATGTATGGAGGTGTGTACGTATGTATGTAGGTGTGTACGTATGTATGTAGGTGTGTACGTATGTATGTAGGTGTGTATGTATGTATGTAGGTGTGTATGTATGTGTGTGTGTGTATGTATGTATGTGTGTGTATGTATGCATGTGTGTATGTATGCGTGTGTGTGCATGTGTGTATGTATGTGTGTGTGTGTGTATGTATGTGTGTAGGTGTGTGTGTATGTGTGTGGTGTGTGTGTATGTGTGTGTGTGTGTGTGTGTGTGTGTGTGTGTGTGTGTGTGTGTGTGTGTGTGTGTGTGTGTGTGTGTGTGTGTGTGTGTGTGTGTGTGTGTGTGTGTGTGTGTGTGTGTGTGTGTGTGTGTGTGTGTGTGTGTGTGTGTGTGTGTGTGTGTGTGTGTGTGTGTGTGTGTGTGTGTGTGTGTGTGTGTGTGTGTGTGTGTGTGTGTGTGTGTGTGTGTGTGCGTGTGTGTGTGTGTGTGTGTGTGTGTGTGTGTGTGTGTGTGTGTGTGTGTGTGTGTGTGTGTGTGTGTGTGTGTGTGTGTGTGTGTGTGTGTGTGTGTGTGTGTGTGCATGTGTGTGTGTGTGTGTGTGTGTGTGTGTGTGTGTGTGTGTGTGTGTGTGTGTGTGTGTGTGTGTGTGTGTGTGTGTGTGTGTGTGTGTGTGTGTGTGTGTGTGTGTGTGTGTGTGTGGGGGGGGAGGGGGGGGGGGGGGGGGGGAGGGGGGGGGGGGGCGGGCGGGCGCGGGGGGGGGGCGGGGGGGGGGGGGGGGGGTGCGGGCGGGGGCAGGGGGGGGGGGGGGGGCGGGGGGGAGGGGGGACCTGAGAGATGCCTAAAAATTACTCTCTCAATCTTCATGGGGCAGCCGGACTGTACTGGGGCACTGCTGTGACCCACCCGTACACACGCACTCTTGTTTCAGCTGAGCATGCATGCGCTGAAGAGAAGAAGAGAAAAGATTTTCAACCATTACATTGTCAGACTCCCCGGCGATGACGGATCTGCCGCTGCTACAAACCTCAGCTCAGAATACTTTACATGTTGGGTTCTTTCTGTAGTCTCTGCATTGGATTTGCTGACCCCCCCCTTAGGTTACCCACTGGTGCTTGTGCTGGAGGCCCCCGCCCCAAAATAAGGGTCTACACTTGCCTTTACACTCTTGGGACAAATCTTTTCTGCAGGATCGGCTTTGGGTGTCATACAGTTGCCTTGGCAACCAGACAATCCAAATCCTACAGCTCTTTTAGCAATGGCGGATTAGCGGGCGAGCGGCTCAGTCTGTATTCGCCGTTCCCTCTCCCATATATCCAGATACCACCGTTTCGCACTCCACAGTTTGGCGAGTGCAGCACTTAAGCAGTTAAGGACGCCGCACAATATGTGAAATGCTATTTCTGGTCACAAAGAATCTGCAGGTGCAGACACACAAAGATGAGACTTCCCGCCTCGCTGTAAAGAGACGGCGACAATCGGAGCTGCTGAGCCAGGAGAAAGGACTTTTCCTAAACTGTGTCAGCGCCCCGCCGTCTACATATCAAAGCTCATCTGTGACAGGAGCTGCAGCAAAGCTCTGACAACTGCAGGTCGCAACTCCGAACACGACTACCAAATGTGCAGGAATTCACCTAGAAACAGGAGTATGAGGACAAGCGCCCCGATCCCCCCCCCCCAAGGAATACAACGCCACGTGGCAATCACCCCCCCAGGAAACCAGCGCCCCGCACCAACCATCACCGCCCCCCCCCCCAAAGGAATACAGCGCCCCGTGGCAATCACCCCCCCAGGAAACCAGCGCCCCGCACCAACCATCACCGCCCCCTCCCCCAAGGAATACAGCGCCCCGCGCCAACCATCACCCCCCCCCCCCCCAAGGAATACAACGCCACGTGGCAATCACCCCCCCAGGAAACCAGCGCCCCGCACCAACCATCACCCCCCCCCCCCCAAAGGAATACAGCGCCCCGTGGCAATCACCCCCCCCAGGAAACCAGCGCCCCGCACCAACCATCACCGCCCCCTCCCCCAAGGAATACAGCGCCCCGCGCCAACCATCACCCCCCCCCCCCCCAAGGAGTACAACGCCACGTGGCAATCACCCCCCCAGGAAACCAGTGACCTGCGCCAACCATCACCGCCCCCCCCCCCCAAGGAATACAGCGCCCCGTGGCAATCACCCCCCCAGGAAACCAGCGCCCCGCACCAACCATCACCCACCCCCCCAAGAAACTGGAGCCCGCCCCAATCATCACCCCCAGGAAACCAGCGCTCTACGCCAACCATCACCCCCCCCCCAAGGAATACAGCGCCCCGCGCCAACCATCACCCCCCCCCCCAAGGAATACAACGCCACGTGGCAATCACCCCCCCAGGAAACCAGCGCCCCGCACCAACCATCACCCACCCCCCCCAAGAAACTGGAGCCCGCCCCAATCATCACCCCCCCCCAAGAAAGTGGAGCCCGCCCCAATCATCACCCCCAGGAAACCAGTGACCTGCGCCAACCATCACCGCCCCCCCCCAAGGAATACAGCACCCCGTGGCAATGACCCCCCAGGAAACCAGCGCCCCGCACCATCACCCCCCCCCCCAAGAAACTGGAGCCCGCCCCGCACCATCACCCCCCCCCCCAAGAAACTGGAGCCCGCCCCAATCATCACCCCCCCCCCCCCAGGAAACTGGGGCCTGCGCCAACCATCACCCCCTCCAGGAAACTGGGGCCCGCGCCAATCATCACCCCCCACAAGGAATACAGTGCCCCGCACCAACCATCACCCCCCACCCAGGAAACTGGGGTCCGCACCAACCATCACCCCCCCCCTCAGGAAACTGGGGTCCGCACCAACCATCACCCCCCCCCTCAGGAAACTGGGGCCCGTGCCAACCATCACCCCCCCCCCCTTCCCGCTCATCAGCCAATGATTGTGCTAAGATCCACAGATAAAACAACTCAAAACAGGGAAGTTTCTCCAACCACAGAATCTAACCAATCATTGGAGACTCCATGGATGGCCAACAAGGACAAGCCCTTTAAACGGGTTTTCTGGCCCCGACTGTGTTTATATATATATATATATATATATATATATATATATCTGGTACAAGATACACGCGTGTATACAATGAGAGATCCAGATGTGTCTATTACATATATATAAAGCTTACTTACAATCCCGGCACCACATGACAGGCCAGAACTTTTTGTTTTCCATCCTGGATTTCTCCGATTAGCGGACGCGGTGCCAGGCGTACGAGGGAAGGCGATAAATCTACCCAGTGTTTACAGCGCAGATAAAATAAATAAAAGCGTTTTTTTCCTTTCGGCGGCGGCAGATATGGAGAGCGGCTCCGGGATAAGAGAATCTGATTATTTCATGTGTCCCTATTACATCAGGATTACAGATTACACGAGAAGCGACGCACGTCGAGGGCGAATATATAAATACTGCTCATTTGTTACTAGAATTTCACCGGCCCCGCAGAACTCCTATTACATGACAACCTATTTAGAGGCCGGAGTGATACGTGCAGGTGTCTCAGCGCGCCCCTTACTCAAACTCCTCAAACTCCAGGTCTCCGGTTTCCACGGCCCCTTGTCCTTCACTGGACGACGGAGCAGACGCAGAGGATCGGAGGCGATTCTGCTGGTACCGCATAGAGCGCTGGCGGATGCTGTCCCTCCGAGACAGGTACTGGATCATCCTTTGTGCGTAATAAGCGGCTGGTGATAACCTGCGGGGGAGGAGAAACGTCGTCAGTACAAATACAGAGAATACGCGGAAATATATCAACCTGCTGCACCCCAGACATTATAGGGGGGCCGTCAGCGGCGATCCTCAGGAACAGACCCTGTGAGGTCACTTAATGACTAGACTGAGCGCTCCAGAACCGGCCACATCATAGAGAGGACTCAGCAGCCATATACATACAGTTGCACAGTTCTCTCCATCGCCCCCACTCTGCATTCATACAGGGCGGTAAATCAAGTGATCAGCCAGAGGACCCCGGGAGCCCGACACGCAGCATTAACCCCTAAATGTGGAGGTCACCAAGTGGGTATTATAGTGTGTACACACACTATTGGGGTATTATACCAGGTAGAGGGCATTATACCGTGTGTGGGAACACTAATGGGGCTTCATCACTGTGGTGGATACGGAGGACAGTACTATTACTCTATGGGGGCACAAAGGTACTGAGTGAGGTCACAGGGGCATGGGCAGGGTTAGAGGAGTGTCGTACCATATGTAAATACAGTGACACCTCTCCAGAAGGCCACTTCCTTGAGAAGACCTCCCCCATATTTTCAGACACTGATGTTACTCTACAGACGCTGCCCCCCAGTAGAGTGGTCGGCTCAAAGAGCTTTCCCTGTACTAGGCACGACCAGCACAGACCTTCGGTCCCTGCACCTAATACTGGCGGGGCGCCCCTGGTACGGAGTGTGCGGCCATGTTTTATTGTATGCCCACATAGCCATCTTCACAGTAGGAAACCCAATGGATGGAAATCTGGAGGCCTTACCTGGCTGGATCAGGGTATATGGGGTGCTCTCGGGATCCAGTGCCATCATATCGAGACAGAGAGATGAGGGAGGACTCCAGAAGACGCCTAGAAGAGAAGAGACAATCCATCGATTACTCCGCAGCGTCCAGGACCAGATGTCACTCAACTCCTTACACAACTGTGCCGAGCCTATAGATTCTTTACCATCACCGACTGAGCGTATGGGGGAGGAGAACCGAAAACAAGGTGGTCTAGACCAGAGCAAAGCTGTGCACGTGGCTGGATATGTGAGTAATGGTGCCCCGGCCCCCTCCGATAGACTGTGGGTGCCGATACTTACTGCCGGGGGACTCGGACTACTCTATGGTTCCACATTACGAGCCAAAACCTCAGGCATGAGTTGCAGCGCAGTGTGGCACATCTGTAACTGAATTACGTTCACCGTTAATTAAAGGGGTTGTCCATGGTAGGATAAACATGGCCGATTTCAGGATGGATTTGGTATAGAAGCTGAGCTATGAAGTGCTGTAGGGAATGTGGCGGAGCTGTAACACTAGGCACGGCCTATGGGCGGGCGAGGAGAAGAAGCCATGCTCTAATTGTGTACGACCCCTTTAAGGTCCATCCAAACCCACAAGCCTTGGTTCTCAGCTGCTGGAACGTGAACTCGCACCAAGTATCTAGCAGGTAACTAAGCTGAACTTATCTAATGCGGCACAGAGGAGGATCAAGGCTTTGGGGTCATTTATTTCAGAAGGGGGTTCCTTTGGTAGGAACATTGAACAGCCCATTGGTCACGACTAAACACGTTGCGGGATCTTTTGCAGCCACCACTTATAGAGGGGGAGGGGCAGGTCTCTTCACAAGCCCCCCTCTCCAAATCCTTTCGTCACAGCCTCTGAAGGTTTCCACACAGCTTTCCCTGTCTGTACGCTGCCCAGAGAGGAGTCTGCAGCTTCTCACAGCTCAGAGAGAGTATACAGAGAGTTCTGTACTTGTATATACTCCTGACTAGCTGCATGTGTTATGGCTGATGGGATGTTCGTAGGCTCATATTTCTGTCAGGATCTTTTTAGCTGCCTCATAGCCTGTATTTGCAGCCCAGTGTCCCTGGATCTCCTAGATTATGGTCACTTGGGCTTTTCCCAGCCATTTGTTTGCTCTTGTACAGTTACTCCTGGCAGAATTACTTGGGAGGGGTCAGACTGCTCCTTACTGTGCACGCCCCTGCAGACTGTGCTGCCGCCATAAAGGGGACCTTCTCAGGATAAAACCTTACAGGACGTGTATGAAGGTTATAGTCACAGATAAGACTGCCCAGCCAGACCCTGCTGAAACCCCGAATCACTGTGGTCACTGTACATCACGCCTGAGATATAACTGGTCGGCCCCCACGGACTGATCATTGACACTGGCCGGAGAGAATCCAGGCTGCCGTTTCCGTAGGGGCTCAGGTTTAGATGGCAAACGTTGCGCTACTACCTGCAATGAAAGATGGTGAGCTCTGTGGTTACTTATGCGGGGTGTCGGTGACTTGCCGGCTGCATCGGGCCCATATTCACTAATATCAGTCGTGATGTAGCGTCTATAAAGAGTGAGAAACCACCTGAATGCCCCATAAATTACCTGCCCCAATATGGCTCCCACTCATCAGGTCGCTGCGCCCATCTCGCCCTCAGTATTACACAGGACCCCAGCGGGTTCTCTCATCTTGGCCAGTAATTGACTTTGCTCCATCATCTTCCCGCTTACACCCCTGGTGCTCTTCTATCCCCCCTCCCCTCCCCCACTGACCCTCCATGGCTGCTGGCATACAGCGCACAAATCACCCGTCACCGGCCTCCCCGGGCGCCAATACTTCGGGAACATTACTATTTCCTGAAGAAAGTCTTTATGGATTTTATTACGAGACATTACAATAGGACGGAGTTATAAAGAGCCGCAACATCTGTATACGGGTGCCCATCGCCAGCAGGGTCATTATAGAACTGCCAGGGGCGCTGCTGCTGCTGATAAAGTGAGGGGTTTACTCAGGTCTTTGCTTTCACCCAGCTTTCCCAGGGTAAGATAACAAATACAACTGCACTTACAGTTGTCACACAGAGCATAACCCAGCTTTCCGAGAGAGAGAGAAAAAGAGAGAGAGATGCAAAGGAAAACACTGAGGCCACTGCCCAAAGCAGGGAAGTTGACTGCGCAAGCGCTAGGCCCGACAACACATGCAAGGCCAAACACGTACTGCACATGCGCTAGATCCAACATGGCTGCGTTTGTGCTTGACCAGACATGTAAGGCTCATGAGCAAAATTTTAACAGCAAGAATGATGTAAAGGAAAGCTGGGTCATTGGGGAAGGAGCCCCTGAAGAAGAGGCCGGAGACCTCCCTGGCAAAGCAATGCGCAGACACTTACATTACATACGGCGCTAAATCAAATGCCATTGTTTAGTGATAGGACTGGAGCCTGAAGAGTCAATCCGTCTAGTTATGAGGCGAGCAGAGATGTACTGCAGAACTAAGCAGTGTGCCAACCCTGGACATCTAGGTGCCAACCTATAAGTATCGGCGGCCGGGACGTTTTTCCAGTTTCTTAGACATCCACACAGCAGAAGTGGAACAGAATTAAAGTGACAGTGTCACGATTCAGTATCCTCCGCGAACGGCTTGTCCTGCTACATGATGCATCTCCTGCCGCTGAACGCGCGGCCCGTCATGAAATACGACTACTAGATTGTGGCGCTGTCACTTTAAATGCTTCACAAAGGAGACTCCAAGGACAATTCAAGGCTAATTCTACATGCACAATGGCGGGAGGTCAAAACCCGTAACCAGCGAGCGGCGATCACAAGGATTACTAACCGGGCAGAAAGGGAGACCTCACTATGGCAGATCACAAGACTACCGGAAAACCTGAGCCCCAGAGTCACACCGAACTGTGCCGGGAATCCGTAGAGGGGGCTATTAAGGGATGAAGTAGGTGGAGGAGGCGAGGGGTCCTTTCTGGAGCGCTGACTAGCCGGGCCGGCCATCCCCCACAGCTAGGCCGCCTCAGTAGTGCAGTCTATAGAGACCTTGTGGCCGCTCCTCACAGAGAAAACCTCGACTACAGAATATAAAACGCAGAAGATGATGAAACTGTCCGAGCGCACAACTCGGGGCCGCTCCATCAATCTGTCAGAGGGCGGCAGGGCCGGCCACAACTCACTAATAGGAGATGACAGGAGTAGTCACAGGAGCTCCGCGCGGCCATTACATCTCAGGGACTAGATTTATACTTTACAGCACCGCAGAAGGTCCTCGCGGAGGTCGCCGACCCAGCGGTCACTTTTTTCTGTCTTTGGACTTTAAGAGCTCTCAATGAACCAGAGATGGAAATGTTCCCGGCCGCGCAGGGTCTAAAACCCACCGAAACGCTGTTTTATCGAAAAAGGGAGAGCTGCGCCCCCTGCAGGAACTGCAAAGATTAACAGCTCGCCATGGCAACAGCTCGTGTTAAGGTGGCCCTGTCCTCACTGGGGTCAAAGCAGAAGCAACGGGTATTAGGGACGAGGACTGGTTGTTAGAGAACATACTTCAGAGCTGCATTCACAATTCTGCAGGCACAGCTATGAGCACGATGTACTGATCCAGCTCCTGCGCACCTTAATAGTGGCTGAGGCCCAATAGCACAACACATTGCAGTGTCCGGGTGATCGCTGCAGCCTCTGCACCAAATCACCAGACTGAGCAGCTGCACTACATGACCAATGATGTCACAGGGAAGAGGCTCCAGAGCTTGTGAACACCATGAGAAGGGCTGATCATCGGGGTCCCAAGGATAAGCCATCAATATGCGAGTCCCAGCAAACCTCTTTAGGCTCACGCCCCACGTTGCGGAAACTTTTTTTTGAGCCAAAGCCAGGAGTGATTTTAGCAGAAATAAGAACTTCTGAGATATTTCCTTTTGTAGTCATTTTTGATTTGGGCTCAAAAAACTGCAGCAAAATCTGCAACAAAAAAAAGCTGTGTTTCCGCAACGTGGGGCCTCAGCCTACAGGGGTCCCCATTCTGAAGGATCTTTACTGAACAACTGGTTCACCTGCTGGAACCCCAACCAATCAACTGCAATCAGTGGGGACTCTGGCAGTAAGTGTTCAGTCTCCCTGCAGCGCCTCCACTGGGGAAATGAGGCATTGCACAATGTCCACTGAAATGAATGGATTATTTGTGTATGGCAGGACAGGATGGGTCCTCCAGAGAAGGCGACGCTCCGGAAACCAGTCCAACCTCCAGTTCCTAGTTTCAGCTTGCACCATGTGCAGATTATATGGATCAGTTCAATAAAGCCCTCAAAAGGCGATGACCTATGCCATGGCGGAGCTGCGGGTAGCCTGCAGAGTCGCTGGGGAGTGTAACCAGCAGACCCCGCACTATTCACTCTGCTTTGGGAGGGGGGGGCGGCGGCCATTCTCCGGCACTTCTCCCCCGATTCTCGAGCGCGGGGATTTTCCTTTTGATTCGGAGCTTTTGTACTTTCCGTTTCATTAAAAATGCTCCATTTTCTCCCAGATTGGAATTTACATATCCTATTAGGACGAACAAAGGAGTGGAAGACGCGACGCAGGCAAGACTTGTCTCCGTTCCACGCCGCCCCCCCCCTCCAGCTCTGAAAGGCCGGGTGGATGCAGCGACCATTCTCTAGGGTGGAAGAAAGGAATTGAGGGCAGAGAAAGATGCTGAATTGTGTTTAACGTTCCTAAAAACTTATCTGTGACAGCAGGTTTAGAGCCGCAACGCAGGAAAACGCCGACTAGCCTGGAGCGCGCGGCCCGGAGCTAAGCAGCTTTACAAAGGACAGATAAAGAACCAGGGAAGGGAGAAAGAAGCGGCAGATAAGACCGAAAGAGGAATACAGAGTCATAAAAGGGAACTCTACCCAGACAGCAGGACGTACAGGCAGGGCGGAGAGCGGAGTCATAAAGGGAACTCTACCCAGAGAGCAGGACATACAGGCAGGGCACAGGGCGGGCGGGAGTCATAAAGGGAACTCACCCAGAGAGCAGGGCGACAGGCAGGGCGGAGAGCGGAGTCATAAAGGGAACTCTACCCAGAGAGCAGGACGTACAGGCAGGGCGGCGAGCGGAGTCATAAAGGGAACTCTACCCAGAGAGCAGGACGTACAGGCAGGGCGGAGAGCGGAGTCATAAAGGGAACTCTACCCAGACAGCAGGACGTACAGGCAGGGTGGAGAGCGGAGTCATAAAGGGAACTCTACCCAGAGAGCAGGACGTACAGGCAGGGCGGCGGGCGAGCGGAGTCATAAAGGGAACTCTACCCAGAGAGCAGGACGTACAGGCAGGGCGCAGGGCGAGCGGAGTCATAAAGGGAACTCTACCCAGAGAGCAGGACGTACAGGCAGGGCGGCGAGCGGAGTCATAAAGGGAACTCTACCCAGACAGCAGGACGTACAGGCAGGGCGAGCGGAGTCATAAAGGGAACTCTACCCAGAGAGCAGGACGTACAGGCAGGGCGCAGGGCGAGCGGAGTCATAAAGGGAACTCTACCCAGAGAGCAGGACGTACAGGCAGGGCGGAGAGCGGAGGCATAAAGGGAACTCCCCAGACGCAGGACGCAGGCAGGGCGGAGAGCGGAGTCATAAAGGGAACTCTACCCAGACAGTAGGATGTACAGGCAGGGCGGCAAGCGGAGTCATAAAGGGAACTCTACCCAGAGAGCAGGACGTACAGGCAGGGCGGAGAGCGGAGTCATAAAGGGAACTCTACCCAGACAGCAGGATGTACAGGCAGGGTGGAGAGCGGAGTCATAAAGGGAACTCTACCCAGAGAGCAGGACGTACAGGCAGGGCGCAGGGCGAGCGGAGTCATAAAGGGAACTCTACCCAGAGAGCAGGACGACAGGCAGGGCGGCGGCGGAGTCAAGGGAACTCTACCCAGACAGGACGTACAGGCAGGGCGAGCGGAGTCATAAAGGGAACTCTACCCAGAGAGCAGGACGTACAGGCAGGGCGCAGGGCGAGCGGAGTCATAAAGGGAACTCTACCCGGAGAGCAGGACGTACAGGCAGGGCGGAGAGCGGAGTCATAAAGGGAACTCTACCCAGACAGTAGGATGTACAGGCAGGGCGGCAAGCGGAGTCATAAAGGGAACTCTACCCAGAGAGCAGGACGTACAGGCAGGGCGGAGAGCGGAGTCATAAAGGGAACTCTACCCAGACAGTAGGATGTACAGGCAGGGCGGCAAGCGGAGTCATAAAGGGAACCCACCCCAGAGAGCAGGACGTACAGGCAGGGCGAGCGGAGTCATAAAGGGAACTCTACCCAGAGAGCAGGACGTACCGGCAGGGCGCAGGGCAAGCGCAGTCATAAAGGGAACTCTACCCAGACAGCAGGACGTACAGGCAGCACGCCAGGCGAGCGCAGTCATAAAGGGAACTCTACCCAGAGAGCAGGACGTACAGGCAGGGCGCAGGGCGAGCGGAGTCATAAAGGGAACTCTACCCAGAGAGCAGGACGTACAGGCAGGGCGGAGAGCGGAGTCATAAAGGGAACTCTACCCAGAGAGCAGGACGTACAGGCAGGGCGGCAAGCGGAGTCATAAAGGGAACTCTACCCAGAGAGCAGGACGTACAGGCAGCAGTGAAGAAATAGGATTAGCCCTGGTCAGAGAGGAGAGGGTTAATTCACTGGATGATGAGACATCTTAAAGCTCCTCCCCCACTTGTGTTCATAACGCTGCCCTTTCCTTACTTGCTAAAGCAGCAGTTTGTGCTCCAGAGCTGTAATTCCTACATCAAATGAAACTGCTGAACCACATACACACATACAGATATATATATATCCACAAACACACTAATTATAAGGGGGGTGTATATATATATATATATACATACATACATACACAAAATATACATCGATATAGACAGATGTGTCCTGAGGATTGGTTGTCAATATCTGATCGGCAGGGTCCAACACCTCGGAGCCCCACAGATCAGCTGCTCATGCTGACATCATGTCTAGCAATCACATGACCTGAGCGTAGGCTCAGTCCTAACCAGGTGAATGGGGCTGAGCTGCAATACCAAGCACAGCCATTACACAATGTACGGCGCTGTACCTGGTGAGCGGTAAGGCTCTGTTCACACATCTGAATTTGGAGCGGATTTCGACGTGAGGTGATTTTCGATGATTTTCCCAGATACAATAAACTCCGCGCTCGATCTCCAGGAGGATTCCACCTGATAAACGGGAATGTTCAGAGTGCGGAGGATTCGGTGGCAGATTTTCATCAAGCAGAAAAATTCAGCTTCAAATTCAGTCATGTGAACACACCCCAAAGAGGCCCCAGCATTCGTCCAAACTCTGCAGCCCCTCACATGGCTGATCAGGAGGTGTCGGGCCCACAACGATTGGATATGAATGACCTACCCTAAGGACAGCTCAAGTCTTCGTCTCGGAATACCCCTTTAAGAAGTCTGCACCTCTGGATAAAGCTCAAGGAGGAAATCTCTGACAACCCTGAAGCCAGAGCGTCGCCGACACCATCTCCAGAGACACCAAAGGAGCGCCACCCCCTGGTAGAGCGTTACAGCCTGTGTGACCCCCGCACAGCTACAGCCAGGCAAGCTAAGGGTTAAAGGATCCTCCTGTGGTGAACGCGGCGCCCCCTCCATCCACTGCTATAAATAATTATTCCCCCTCGGAGAGCAGGCACAGAATGAGGGCAGCACCTGCCTGCACCGCGGGGGCTCAGTGACAGCAGCAGCGACATCTGGAAGCCTAGGGCTGGTCAGAGCGGCCGCCCGGGCACCACCGCCGACTCCTGGCCCCTGTAAGGTCATCTCATTGATGTGGACCCAGAGAGAAGACAGCCGAGGGGCCCCACAATATAGGGAATGTGGCCCTACATAAATCACCGGGATCTTCAGGGGAGCCCACGGCAACTTTAAAGCGACACTCCGGGGTTAATGGGGCATCAGTAGGCTCAGTCTTCACCAGGACCAGCAGGGCCAACACAAAAACTGAAGCAGCTGCAGTGCTGGTTTAGCCCCCCCCGTGTCCCCTGCAAGGGGCTCGGCCACCAAAGCAAGTTATGGCCCATCGCAGGGTAGGTCCTATTTACTGCACCAACACCAACCATGTGAACAGGGTCTGAACAGAGCAGAAAGCAGCGCACACCCGTCACAGAGGTCAGATTGCGTGTTACGGCCGATCCCGGTGACATCACTGCTGCACCAGATGTGACTGTACCTTTAAGCAGCTGAGAAGGCTCCGGCCTCAGACAGCCGGATGATGGATCGCTCGGTAAATCTGACATTTAGAGACGTCGGGTATGTATGATGGATGAGGCGCGATACATCAGGAACGAGGGGCAGATCTGCATAGCACCCCGCCACGCCCGCACGCCCACACTGATCAATGGTCGCCACGTCGGGGGCAGTTACAGCAGTGCCAGCAATTGATTGGGGTATCACAGACCCGTCTAGAGGTCACTTACCAAAAATAGCTACAACAATAGACACGCACCGCGCATGGACTAGGACAGGACAAGGACTACAGTAGGGACCACATGGCTTATACCTGGGGCATGCTGGGAGTTGTAGCTGCACAACAGTTAAAGGGGCAGGCACACTATACATGTAGGTGTAAATAGGATGTATTCTAGAAAGTGACCCCACCTAGGGCAGGGGCCTGTCTAATAGTGTGTGCACAAGGCCTGAGCACCAGAGACTGCAGGGTCGGCCCACACACAGGCAGGGCAGACGGCCGCTACACGGACACGTTCGCTTTCAATGTGCGTGCGATGTGCATCTGATTTGTTTTATCCTCTGCATGTACATGCACACTTGGCCGATCCCTTAATGTGACTGCCTCCGCCCTGAGTACTCCTGGCACGGTTTATTCTCAGGCCGCCATCTGTAATGTTCACCCCAAAGAAGGTACGACAAGTAATAACGGCAGGGGCGGCTTGTACTAACCAGACCTGGCGAGCCGCCCCTCCCCCTCCCCATGTCAGATCTAATCCTGACAACCACGCGGGCGCCTGACCGCAGACATTAGTCAGACATCCTCCGCTCATTAACCATGCGTTAACTGACTCATTAACCGGAACAGAGATAATTAACCTCGCACCTCCGATCTGTGGCGTGGAAACCTTTCATTTCCCATCTTTGTCAGAGACGCGGGGCTCATCTCCCCGACACGTAACGCTCGCCGCCCGCTCCTGACTGGTGTCAGCGCCGAACACGGCTGATAATTGTTATATACAGATGAACGCTTCGCCCAATCGCACTCGGCTGACAGCCGCTATAGGTCAGGACGCAACGAACGCCCTCAGCACGGCCGGATGAGGGATTATACGCAGGCCTGGTGGTGCCGCCTGGAAATCCAACACGTCAGACCTGAACCATTTGCAAACCTGTGATCGAGCACCTGAAGACGGTCAATGTGGTCGCAAATCAACGGCTGCAAAACCCCCAAATCTAAGATTTACGTCGCGGGTCCTGCAGTGACTCTGCATAGACATCAGTAAGTCGAGGGCGACGGGTGCGAATCTCTAAGTCTAGGGCTGCGCGGCGACACGGACCGAAGCCAAGACCGTCCGCTCATACATTAGTGAGTGAATGGGGTCAAACTGCGGCCCTGAGGAGGCAACGACCGCGACTTCTAGGTACAAACGCAACGTGAGTGAGCCCCGGGATATATAATACAGGCGTACTAACCCCAGTATATATATAATACAGGTGTACTATCCCCAGCGAGCCCCGGTATATATAATACAGGCGTACTAACCCCAGCGAGCCCCGATACATATAATACAGGCGTACTAACCCCAGTGAGCTCCGGTATATATAATACAGGCGTACTAACCCCAGTGAGACCCGATATATAATACAGGCGTACTAACCCCAGTGAGCCCCGGTATATATAATACAGGCGTACTAACCCCAGCGAGCCCCGATACATATAATACAGGCGTACTAACCCCAGTGAGCTCCGGTATATATAATACAGGCGTACTAACCCCAGTGAGACCCGATATATAATACAGGCGTACTATCCCCAGTATATATAATACAGGCGTACTATCCCCAGTATATATAATACAGGCGTACTAACCCCAGCGAGCCCCGGGATATATAATACAGGCGTACTAACCCCAGTATATATATAATACAGGTGTACTATCCCCGGCGGGCCCCGGTATATATAATACAGGCGTACTAACCCCAGCGAGCCCCGAGACATATAATACAGGCGTACTAACCCCAGTGAGCCCCGGTATATATAATACAGGCGTACTAACCCCAGTGAGCCCCGATACATATAATACAGGCGTACTAACCCCAGTGAGCCCCGGTATATATAATACAGGCGTACTAACCCCAGCGAGCCCCGATACATATAATACAGGCGTACTAACCCCAGTGAGCTCCGGTATATATAATACAGGCGTACTAACCCCAGTGAGACCCGATATATAATACAGGCGTACTAACCCCAGTGAGCCCCGGTATATATAATACAGGCGTACTATCCCCAGTATATATAATACAGGCGTACTATCCCCAGTATATATAATACAGGCGTACTAACCCCAGCGAGCCCCGGGATATATAATACAGGCGTACTAACCCCAGTATATATATAATACAGGTGTACTATCCCCAGCGAGCCCCGGTATATATAATACACGCGTACTAACCCCAGCGAGCCCCGATATATATAATACACGCGTACTAACCCCAGCGAGCCCCGATATATATAATACAGGCGTACTAACCCCAGAGAGCCCCGATACATATAATACAGGCGTACTATCCCCATTATATATAATACAGGCGTACTAACCCCAGCGAGCCCTGGTATATATAATACAGGCGTACTAACCCCAGTATATATATAATACAGGTGTACTATCCCCAGCGAGCCCCGGTATATATAATACAGGCGTACTAACCCCAGCGAGCCCCGATATATAATACAGGCGTACTATCCCCAGTGAGCCCCGGTATATATAATACAGGCGTACTAACCCCAGTGAGCCCCGGTATATATAATACAGGCGCACTAACCCCAGCGAGCCCCGATACATATAATACAGGCGTACTAACCCCAGTGAGCTCCGGTATATATAATACAGGCGTACTAACCCCAGCGAGCCCTGGTATATATAATACAGGCGTACTAACCCCAGCGAACCCCAATATATAATACAGGCGTACTAACCCCAGTATATATATAATACAGGTGTACTATCCCCAGTGAGCCCCGGGATATATAATACAGGCGTACTAACCCCAGCAAGCCCCGATATATAATACAGGCGTACTAACCCCAGCGAGCCCCGGTATATATATATATAATACAGGCGTACTAACCCCAGTGAGCCTCGGTATATATAATACAGGCGTACTAACCCCAGCGAGCCCCGGTATATATAATACAGGCGTACTAACCCCAGCGAGCCCCGATACATATAATACAGGCGTACTATCCCCAGTGAGCTCCGGTATATATAATACAGGCGTACTAACCCCAGCGAGCCCCCGATACATATAATACAGGCGTACTAACCCCAGCGAGCCCCGGTATATATAATACAGGCGTACTAACCCAGTGAGCTCCGGTATATATAATAGAGGCGTACTAACCCCAGCGAGCCCCGATACATATAATACAGGCGTACTAACCCCAGTGAGCTCCGGTATATATAATAGAGGCGTACTAACCCCAGCGAGCCCTGGTATATATAATACAGGCGTACTAACCCCAGCGAACCCCGATATATAATACAGGCGTACTAACCCCAGTATATATATAATACAGGTGTACTATCCCCAGCGAGCACCGGTATATATAATACACGCGTACTAACCCCAGCGAGCCCCGGTATATATATATAATACAGGCGTACAACCCCAAGCGACTAACCCCAGTGAGCCCCGGTATATATAATACAGGCGTACTAACCCCAGTGAGCCCCGGTATATATAATACAGGCGTACTAACCCCAGCGAGCCCCGGGTATATATAATACAGGCGTACTAACCCCAGTATATATATAATACAGGCGTACTAACCCCAGTGAGCCCCGGTATATATAATACAGGCGTACTATCCCCAGCGAGCCCCGGTTATATAATACAGGCGACAACCCCGCGGCCCGTATATATAATACAGGCGTACTAACCCCAGCGAGCCCCGGTATATATAATACAGGCGTACTAACCCCAGCGAGCCCCGGTATATAAAACAGGCGTACAACCCCAGCGAGCCCCGGCCCTATATATAATACAGGCGTACTAACCCCGAGCCCCGGTATATATAATACAGGCGTACTAACCCCAGCGAGCCCCGGTATATATAATACAGGCGTACTAACCCCAGCGAGCCCCGGTATATATAATACAGGCGTACTAACCCCAGCGAGCCCCGGATGCATATAATACAGGCGTACTAACCCCAGTGAGCTCCGGTATATATAATACAGGCGTACTAACCCCAGCGAGCCCTGGTATATATAATACAGGCGTACTAACCCCAGCGAGCCCCGGTATATATAATACAGGCGTACTAACCCCAGCGCACCCCGATATATAATACAGGCGTACTAACCCCAGTACCTATATATAATACAGGTGTACTATCCCCAGCGACCCGCCCCGGTATATATAATACAGGCGTACTATCCCCAGCTTATATATAATACAGGCGTACTAACCCCAGTGAGCCCCGGTATATATAAACAGGCGTACAACCCCAGCGGCCCCGGTATATATAATACAGGCGTACTAACCCCAGTATATATATAATACAGGCGTACAAACCCCAGCGAGCCCCGATATATATAATACAGGCGTACTATCCCCAGTGAGCTCCGGTATATATAATACAGGCGTACTAACCCCAGCGAGCCCCGGTACATATAATACAGGCGTACTAACCCCAGCGAGCCCCGGTATATATAATACAGGCGTACTAACCCCAGTGAGATATCTCTCCCCGCCCGGTATATATAATACAGGCGTACTAACCCCAGCGAGCCCCGATATACATATAATACAGGCGTACTAACCCCAGTGAGCCCCGGTATATATAATACAGGCGTACTAACCCCAGCGAGCCCTGGTATATATAATACAGGCGTACTAACCCCAGCGAACCCCGATATATAATACAGGCGTACTAACCCCAGTATATATATAATACAGGTGTACTATCCCCAGCGAGCCCCGGTATATATAA
The DNA here is from genome assembly GCA_947044405.1 of Leptodactylus fallax. Classification (NCBI taxonomy): domain Eukaryota; kingdom Metazoa; phylum Chordata; class Amphibia; order Anura; family Leptodactylidae; genus Leptodactylus; species Leptodactylus fallax. The sequence continues at coordinate 961,832 of CAMRHE010000445.1, forward strand.
TACAGGCGTACTAACCCCAGCGAGCCCCGGTATATATATATAATACAGGCGTACTAACCCCAGTGAGCCCCGGTATATATAATACAGGCGTACTAACCCCAGTGAGCCCCGGTATATATAATACAGGCGTACTAACCCCAGCGAGCCCCGGGATATATAATACAGGCGTACTAACCCCAGTATATATATAATACAGGCGTACTAACCCCAGCGAGCCCCGGTATATATAATACAGGCGTACTAACCCCAGCCCCTTATATAATACAGGCGACTAACCCCAGCGAGCCCCGGTATAAAAAACCCCAGCCCCGGTATATATAATACAGGCGTACTAACCCCAGCGAGCCCCGGTATATATAATACAGGCGTACTAACCCCAGCGAGCCCCGATATATATAATACAGGCGTACTAACCCCAGCGAGCCCCGTATATATAATACAGGCGTACTAACCCCAGGTATATATAATACAGGCGTACTATCCCCAGCGAGCCCCGGTATATATAATACAGGCGTACTAACCCCAGTGAGCCCCGGTATATATAATACAGGCGTACTCCCCAGTGCCGGGTATATACATACACCAACCCCAGCGAGCCCCGGTATATATAATACAGGCGTACTAACCCCAGCGAGCCCCGATATATATAATACAGGCGTACTAACTCCAGCGAGCCCCGGTATATATAATACAGGCGTACTAACCCCAGTGAGCTCCGGTATATATAATACAGGCGTACTAACCCCAGCGAGCCCGGGATATATAATACAGGCCCCGTACAACCCCAGTATATATAATACAGGCGTACTAACCCCAGCGGCCCCGGATATATAATACAGGCGACTAACCCCAGTATATATAATACAGGCGTACTAACCCCAGCGAGCCCCGGTATATATAATACAGGCGTACTAACCCCAGCGAGCCCCGATATATATAATACAGGCGTACTAACCCCAGCGAGCCCCGGTATATATAATACAGGCGTACCTAACCCCAGTATATATATAATACAGGCGTACTAACCCCAGCGAGCCCCGGAATATAATATATATAATACAGGCGCCCCCGTATATATACTACAGGCGTACTAACCCCATTATATATAATACAGGCGTACTAACCCCAGTGAGCCCCGGTATATATAATACAGGCGTACTAACCCCCTAGTATATATATAATACAGGCGTACTAACCCCAGCGAGCCCCGGGGATATATATAATACAGGCGTACTAACCCCAGTATATATATAATACAGGTTGTACTATCCCCAGCGAGCCCCGGTATATATAATACAGGCGTACTAACCCCAGCGAGCCCCGATATATATAATACAGGCGTACTAACCCCAGTGAGCCCCGGTATATATAATACCCCCCGGTATATATAATAAGGCGTACAACCCCAATTATATATAATACAGGCGTCTAACCCCCGTTATATACTACAGGCGTACTAACCCCAGCGAGCCCCGGTATATATAATACAGGCGTACTAACCCCAGCGAGCCCTGGTATATATAATACAGGCGTACTAACCCCAGCGAGCCCCGTTAACCAGGCGCTCCAGCTGAGCCCCGGTATATATAATACAGGCATACTAACCCCAGCGAACCCCGTATATATAATACAGGCGTACTAACCCCAGCAGCCCCATATATATAATACAGGCGTACTAACCCCAGCGACCCCAGTATATATATAATACAGGCGTACTAACCCCAGCGAGCCCCGGTATATATAATACAGGCGTACTAACCCCAGCGAGCCCCGGTATATATAATACAGGCGTACTAACCCCAGCGAGCCCCGGTATATATAATACAGGCGCACCCCCCCCATTATATACTATCCCCAGCGAGCCCCGGTATATATAATACAGGCGATACTAACCCCAGCGAGCCCCGATACGATATATATAATACAGGCGTACTAACCCCAGCATATATAATACAGGCGTACTAACCCCAGCGAGCCCCGATATATATAATACAGGCGTACTAACCCCAGCGAGCCCTGGTATATATAATACAGGCGTACTAACCCCAGTGAGCCCCGGTATATATATAATACAGGCGTACTAACCCCAGTATATATAATACAGGCGTACTACCACAACCCCAGCGAGCCCCGGTATATATAATACAGGCGTACTAACCCCAGTGAGCCCCGGTATATATAATACAGGCGTAATAACACAACCCCCAGTATATATAATACAGGCGTACTAACCCCAGCGAGCCCCGGTATATATAATACAGGCGTACTAACCCCAGCGAGCCCCGATATATTTAATACAGGCGTACTAACCCCAGCGAGCCCCGGTATATATAATACAGGCGACCCCCGCGGCCCCGTAAACGGCTACTAACCCCAGTGAGCCAGTATATACATGCACAAATCATAGGAGCCCATTTTGGGGGTTACCTATAACACCCCCATGTCACAATATACCATTATAGTAAAATAAATGCAAACAACCCAAGAGACACAAAAGCTGACGGCTTCACAACGTACGTTACTGGTGAACTACATTTCCCAGGATGCTTTTATAAGCGAGCCACGAGGGGTTAAGTATTGTTACCATACGGCATAGACGGGGCGGCCATCATGGATCACACACTCCGGCGGCAGCGAGGACTTTACCGACTGGCCATTAAACAAGCTCCAATGTGCCTGCCAGACCCCGGATCACGGAGAAGGTCTCATCTGCACTGTGTACAGCGAGCGCAGCGACCGTGACATCACCATATACTCCTGCAGGACATCAATATCAGACCTGCGTGCGGGGGGTAAAACGCACCCTCCCCCGCAAGCAGCTGCCGACAGGGGCGTCAAGGCTCGCCCTAGAACTAAGGCCTCAGCCCGATCCTCCACACCACAGATACAGCAGGAACCATATACAGGGTCACCCCTACATATATACAGCACCACATACAGGGTCAGCTCTCCATATATACAGCACCACATACAGGGTCACCTCTCCATATATACAGCACCACATACAGGGTCACCTCTCCATATATACAGCACCACATACAGGGTCACCTCTCCATATATACAGCACCACATACAGACCGGTCCTTACAGCACCCAAAGTCCATTCCATATACAGCACCACATACAGGTCACCTCTCCATATATACAGCACCACATACAGGTCACCTCTCCATATATACAGCACCACATACAGGGTCACCTCTCCATATATACAGCACCACATACAGAGTCACCTCTCCATATATACAGCACCACATACAGGGTCACCTCTCCATATATACAGCACCACATACAGGGTCACCTCTCCATATATACAGCACCACATACAGGTACCCTCCATATATACAGCACCACATACAGTTACCTCTCCATATATACAGCACCACATACAGGGTCACCTCTCCATATATACAGCACCACATACAGGGTCACCTCTCCATATATACAGCACCACATACAGGGTCACCTCTCCATATATACAGCACCACATACAGGGTCACCTCTCCATATATACAGCACCACATACAGGGACCCCCATAGGGACAGCACCACATACAGCCTCACCCCCCATATATACAGCACCACATACAGTCACCTCTCCATATATACAGCACCACCACCAATACAGTCACCTCTCCATATATACAGCACCACATACAGTCACCTCTCCATATATACAGCACCACAGCCCCAAAAACCACCAATACAGGGTCACCTCTCCATATATACAGCACCACATACAGGGTCACCTCTCCATATATACAGCACCACATACAGGGTCACCTCTCCATATATACAGCACCACATACAGGGTCACCTCTCCATATATACAGCACCACCCATACAGGGTCACCTCTCCATATATACAGCACCACATACGACCCCCATATAGGGACCACAACAGGTCACCTCCATATATACAGCACCACATACAGGGTCACCTCTCCATATATACAGCACCACATACAGTCACCTCTCCATATATACAGCACCACATACAGGGTCACCTCTCCATATATACAGCACCACATACAGGGTCACCTCTCCATATATACAGCACCACATACAGGGTCACCTCTCCAAATACATATATACAGAGGAACCATATACAGGGTCACCTCTCCATATATACAGCACCACATACAGTCACCTCTCCATATATACAGCACCACATACAGTCACCTCTCCATATATACAGCACCACATACAGGGTCACCCCTCCATATATACAGCACCACATACAGTCACCTCTCCATATATACAGCACCACATACAGGGTCACCTCTCCATATATACAGCACCACATACAGTCACCCCTCCATATATACAGCACCACATACAGGGTCACCTCTCCATATATACAGCACCACATACAGGGTCACCCCTCCATATATACAGCAGAACCACATACAGGGTCACCTCTCCATATATACAGCAAACCACATACAGGGTCACCCCCTACATATATACAGCACCACATACAGGGTCACCTCTCCATATATACAGCAGAACCACATACAGGGTCACCCCTACATATATACAGCACCACATACAGGGTCACCTCTCCATATATACAGCACCACATACAGGGTCACCCCTACATATATACAGCACCACATACAGTCACCTCTCCATATATACAGCACCACATACAGGGTCACCTCTCCATATATACAGCACCACATACAGTCACCTCTCCATATATACAGCACCACATACAGTCACCTCTCCCCCATATATACAGCACCACATACAGGGTCACCTCTCCATATATACAGCACCACATACAGGGTCACCTCTCCATATATACAGCACCACATACAGGGTCACCTCTCCATATATACAGCACCACATACAGGGTCACCTCTCCATATATACAGCACCACATACAGGGTCACCTCTCCATATATACAGCACCACATACAGGGTCACCTCTCCAAAACAGCACCACAACACCTCTCCATATATACAGCACCACATACAGTCACCTCTCCATATATACAGCACCACATACAGGTCACCTCTCCATATATACAGCACCACATACAGGGTCACCTCTCCATATATACAGCACCACATACAGGGTCACCTCTCCATATATACAGCACCACATACAGGGTCACCTCTCCATATATACAGCACCACATACAGTCACCTCTCCATATATACAGCACCACAACAGCCCCCATATATACAGCACCACATACAGTCACCTCTCCATATATACAGCACCACATACAGTCACCTCTCCATATATACAGCACCACATACAGGTCACCTCTCCATATATACAGCACCACATACAGGGTCACCTCTCCATATATACAGCACCACATACAGGGTCACCTCTCCATATATACAGCACCACATACAGGGTCACCTCTCCATATATACAGCACCACATACAGTCACCTCTCCATATATACAGCACCACATACAGGGTCACCTCTCCATATATACAGCACCACATACAGGGTCACCTCTCCATAATACAGCACCACATACAGGGCACCCCCATATATACAGCACCACATACAGTCACCTCTCCATATATACAGCACCACATACAGGGTCACCTCTCCATATATACAGCACCACATACAGTCACCTCTCCATATATACAGCACCACATACAGGGTCACCTCTCCATATATACAGCACCACATACAGGGTCACCTCTCCATATATACAGCACCACATACAGGGTCACCTCTCCATATATACAGCACCACATACAGGGTCACCTCTCCATATATACAGCACCACATACAGGGTCACCTCTCCATATATACAGCACCACATACAGGGTCACCTCTCCATATATACAGCAAAACAGCCCAAACAGCACCCCCAAATACAGCACCACAACAGGCACCCTCCATATATACAGCACCACATACAGGGTCACCTCTCCATATATACAGCACCACATACAGGGTCACCTCTCCATATATACAGCACCCACATACAGGGTCACCTCTCCATATATACAGCACCACATACAGGGTCACCCCTCCATATATACAGCACCACATACAGGGTCACCTCTCCATATATACAGCAACCATATACAGGGTCACCCCTCCATATATACAGCACCACATACAGGGTCACCTCTCCATATATACAGCACCACATACAGGGTCACCTCCTCCATATATACAGCACCACATACAGGGTCACCTCTCCATATATACAGCACCACATACAGGGTCACCCCCAATATACAGCACCACATACAGTCACCTCTCCATATATACAGCACCACATACAGGGTCACCTCTCCATATATACAGCACCACATACAGGGTCACCTCTCCATATATACAGCACCACATACAGGGTCACCTCTCCATATATACAGCACCACATACAGGGTCACCTCTCCATATATACAGCACCACATACAGTCACCTCTCCACATATACAGCACCACATATATACAGCACCACATACAGGGTCACCTCTCCATATATACAGCACCACATACAGCTCACCAAACTCTCCATATATACAGCACCACATACAGGGTCACCTCTCCATATATACAGCACCACATACAGGGTCACCTCTCCATATATACAGCACCACATACAGTCACCTCTCCATATATACAGCACCACATACAGGGTCACCTCTCCATATATACAGCACCACATACAGGGTCACCTCTCCAATATATACAGCAAACAGGGCACCCCCATACAACAGTCACCTCTCCATATATACAGCACCACATACAGGGTCACCTCTCCATATATACAGCACCACATACAGGTCACCTCTCCATATATACAGCACCACATACAGGGTCACCTCTCCATATATACAGCACCACATACAGGGTCACCCATCTCCATATATACAGCACCACATACAGGGTCACCTCTCCATATATACAGCACCACATACAGGGTCACCTCTCCATAACACAAATCATACAACAGCACCACATACAGGGTCACCTCTCCATATATACAGCACCACATACAGAGTCACCTCTCCATATATACAGCACCACATACAGGGTCACCCTCCATATATACAGCACCACATACAGGGCACCTCTCCATATATACAGCACCACATACAGGGTCACCTCAAGTCCATATATACAGCACCACATACAGGGTCACCTCTCCATATATACAGCACCACATACAGGGTCACCTCTCCATATACCCATACAGACCAACAGGTCACCTCTCCATATATACAGCACCACATACAGGGTCACCTCCTCCATATATACAGCACCACATACAGTCACCTCTCCATATATACAGCACCACATACAGGCACCAATACAGTCACCTCTCCATATATACAGCACCACATACAGGGTCACCTCTCCATATATACAGCACCACATACAGGGTCACCTCTCCATATATACAGCACCACATACAGGGTCACCTCTCCATATACATACAGCCAGTCACCTCTCCATATATACAGCACCACATACAGGGTCACCTCTCCATATATACAGCACCACATACAGTCACCTCTCCATATATACAGCACCACATACAGGGTCACCTCTCCATATATACAGCACCACATACAGGGTCACCTCTCCATATATACAGCACCACATACAGGGTCACCTCTCCATATATACAGCACCACATACAGGGTCACCTCTCCATATATACAGCACCACATACAGGGTCACCTCTCCATATATACAGCACCACATACAGGGTCACCTCTCCATATATACCCACACAGGTCACCTCTCCATATATACAGCACCACATACAGGGTCACCTCTCCATATATACAGCACCACATACAGTCACCTCTCCATATATACAGCACCACATACAGGGTCACCTCTCCATATATACAGCACCACATACAGGGTCACCTCTCCATATATACAGCACAAACACCCCAAAATACAGGGTCACCTCTCCATATATACAGCACCACATACAGGGTCACCTCTCCATATATACAGCACCATATACAGGGTCACCTCTCCATATATATACAGCACCACATACAGGGTCACCTCCCAAAACAGCACCACAACAGTCACCTCTCCATATATACAGCACCACATACAGGGTCACCTCTCCATATATACAGCACCACATACAGCAGGTCCCCCTCCATATATACAGCACCACATACCCCAACCAGGGTCACCTCTCCATATATACAGCACCACATACAGGGTCACCTCTCCATATATACAGCACCACATACAGTCACCTCTCCATATATACAGCACCACATACAGTCACCTCTCCATATATACAGCACCAAACACACCCCCAATAAAATACAGTCACCTCTCCATATATACAGCACCACATACAGTCACCTCTCCATATATACAGCACCACATACAGTCACCTCTCCATATATACAGCACCACATACAGTCACCTCTCCATATATACAGCACCACATACAGGGTCACCTCTCCATATATACAGCACCACATACAGGGTCAGCTCTCCATATATACAGCACCACATACAGTCACCTCTCCATATATACAGCACCACATACAGGGTCACCTCTCCATATATACAGCACCACATACAGTCACCTCTCCATATATACAGCACCACATACAGGGTCACCTCTCCATATATACAGCACCACATACAGTCACCTCTCCATATATACAGCACCACATACAGGGTCACCTCTCCATATATACAGCACCACATACAGTCACCTCTCCATATATACAGCACCACATACAGTCACCTCTCCATATATACAGCACCACATACAGGGTCACCTCTCCATATATACAGCACCACATACAGGGTCACCTCTCCATATATACAGCACCACATACAGTCACCTCTCCATATATACAGCACCACCATACAGTCACCTCTCTCTATCCAGCTGATGTGAAACTACAACTCCCAGCAAATTCCATGCACTTCTTTGTGAGTTCCAAGAAGAGGAGAGAAAGTAGGCATGCTGGGACCTTTAGTACCACAACAGCTATTTTGTGAAGGTTTTCTAGCCCCTACACCGCAGCCTCCTCCCTACATCTACCCCCGGAGTGCTGAGAGCCTGACTACCCCCCACCCATCTGATATAAATGACCCACCCAATATCCCGATACTGGTGCTGCAGAGGGTCTCTCCATCCAAGCCACGGACCCCCCCTCATCTAGGACCTCGGAGTAATACAGGGTCTCCAGAGAGGAGAGGCAGGGCTGCGCCTGCAGGGGGACGCTCACTCCCCACTCCTGTCATTTCAGGAGACGCCAAATATCCAGCCCTGCTATAAGGGGGGACTGTAAAAACGTCTTAACCTGCAGCGCCACCAAGTGGACAGACGTGATATGACACAGGTATGGTCACACGAGATGGGGAATACGCCCGGTGCCAGTCTCAGCTCTTCTGGGGGTCGCTCCCCTCCATTAAACTCTATGGTGGAAACTATAATACAATAAATTGCCCTTCATTTTTCACAATCCCCCAGCTTTGGATACGTCGCTGTCACCGGCCGCCCCGCACACACAAACCTCTCCTATACATGTACGGGACGTGAGAGCGCAGGAAGCGATCACATGGTAGAGCCTGCACAGCCCACGAGAACATTAAGGGTCTTACTAATAAATATGGGGGACTCTCACAGGGGGTACAGGTGAATGGCGGACACTCTGGAAACAAGAGCGCCTGCCTACAAACCACAAATTAAACTCATTTCCTAATAAGTGTCTGATAGGCGGGGCCCTATTTCTGGAAGCCCCAGTGATCACAAGAACAGGGGCCCCGGCCACTCCAGCCAGTCAGGGGGGACTGTGAACCCCCATTCTTGCAGTAGTAGGAGCCCCACCAATCAGACCACTATCCTCTATCCTGTGAATAGGACAAGCCCCGTTTTTGTCTTTTCTGATGTGCTGCAGGAAATTTTTGCATTCGCTATAAAATACAGATTCTGGAGCGACTTTTCTTAGAACTCTGGCCTGCACATATTCCACCTGGAAACCTATAAAGCCATGCCAAATGGGCATTACCATCCCTGGACCCCTACACACTGACCATTCAGTGCCAACAGGGTCACGGTGTGTGGGGTTGTAGCCCAACAATTGATTCATACTTTTCCAGGAAGAATAACAGAGGCACCTCACTCTGCAGACATCATGTCTTACCGTCTCAGCGAGTCCTCCTCGGTGCTCTCCTCGTGGAGATCTTGTGGTAAGGCCTCTTGGGATACATTCGGAGCTCTGTTGACAGTAGCGGGCTGACTGTAGACCCGTTCCCAGTGTTCAGTCTCAGGATTATAAGCTACCCCCACTGTTCTTTCTTCCTGCGGTGCCCCAGTTTCCAATCGCCCGCTGCCCCCTGGCATGCTTCCTAGGTCTGGCCTCTCCACCCCTGTGGCACCAGGCTGCTCTGTACTGCCAGCGGCCAGACCAGCCTGGAAAGTGCTCGGCGGAGGAACCGGGGGCGGCTGCCAGGAGGGCATGCCTGCACTTTCTGGATAACTTGGTGGGGTCCTTTCCCAGCGCAGAGTGTCGTTGTTGAAGGTCAAAAGGTTGTGGCAGGCACGACAGCGGTTCATGTGCCCCCTAGGCTGGTTGGCGGCACCCTCGCCACTGTGTGCCACGTTTGACTGATGTGAGGGGCCCGGCTGCTCGGGCTCCAGATTGTTATTTAGCATCTCGTGAGCTTGCCCCTGTGTCGTGCCCGGAGCGCCAGGTTCAAGGTCATATTGCCTGTCGTACTCAAGGAAGAAGCGCCTCAGGTCACACTGCAGCTCAGTCCGGGAGGTGGTGGGGTGTACGGCCGGCTGACTTCCAGAGCTGTCCTGCTCAGTGGTGGCGAACCCTCGGCCCTCCGTGGCTGAAGTATACACAGATGACGAGGCCTCGCCTTCCTGCTGCCTCAGAACGGACAGGAGGCTTACAGATGAGGCACTCGTCCGGGGAGGGGGCATGGGCTCTATCTCGGAGCGGGACCCCATACTAAGCACTGTCCGAGTCCACTCGGAACTACCGATATCCGTGGTCGGCTGCTGATAGCGAGAGGGCTGCCCGGCAAGAGAGCGGCGCATAGGTCCCAGGCTCAGACTGCGCAGGGTGTTACCGGCGGTGCTGCTGTGCACACTACTGAAGGCAGAAGGTCGGCTTAGGAGTCCATGATCGTGCTGGGCAGAGGACTGGTGCTGCTGCCGCTCCAGAGTGTGCTGGGGGTCCGTCTGGACTGGAGAATAGGAAGTGGAGGTGGCCCCCGAAGAAGTGGAGGGAGTACCTGGCGCTTCAGGGTGGGGGAAGAGGGAAGAAGACAACCGTGCGCTAGAGCATCGGACGCAGAGGCACAGCATACTGGGGTCCCGGCAGCACTCGGTGGGGACACCTTGGGGTCGGTCTCGGATACGGGTATAAATAAGCCTTGGATTGATTTCGGTTGTGGGTGGCGGGGGGTGGGGGAGGCGGCGGCGGTGGGGATGGGGTGGCCGAATCTTGTACAGGAGGCTGTTCTCCAGCCTGGGTGCCTGAGGAGCGAGAGGAGAGCATGTGCAGGAAGTTGTGGAGCAGCGGCGTACGCCGGACTGGCTGAGTCTGCAGCATGGCGCGCTGCCGGTAGATGGGAATCTCCGCACTGTCCAGGGGGATCTCCGACTCTTCATCACTCTGTAAAAAGAACAAAACAGATCACCAAAGGAATCGAGCCTGACCATATACAAAAATACAGCAAAAGGAAACGGGTACGAGCAACGGGTACGAGCAACGGGTACGAGCAACGGGCACTGCCGGGGGGCTGGGTGTGTGTCAGGAACGCTCCACGTGCCAAGACTGTGGACAAAGCTACCAACAGAGTATACAGTGCAGGAGTAGTGTGAGGTCTGTAAGCCTGGCCACACACACTAGGTAGCTGTTCAGTCAGCAGCTATTCCTCCAGATACCCCCATACACATGCATGCTCAACTTACCAAGAGGTGCTCCCAGATAGAGCTAAGAGAAGGAGGACATAGCCCTCGCTAGCACAGCAGACCCCTACTTTATGTCTCACACAAGCCTAGCCTCATCTTAAAGGGGTTGTACAGGATAAGTATAACATGGCTGCTTCTGCAATACCTCACACAACCTTTAGACAGGTGTGGCGCCGTTCAGATATTATATTCAGTAGTGTTGGGCTTTCCTTTAGGCTGGAGGTTCAGGACATGGCGCACTCTTATCCATGGGCTGGGTCTGGTATTTGCAGTTCACCACTTATTCAGTCTAATAGGGCTGTACTGCATTAGTGGACACGACCAATGGACAGGACTGGCGGCACTTCCAGGTTATACACATTGGACGCTTGTGTGTTTCTCTGACCTGACGACCATTTAACCTCTCGTGTCACCGCTCTAGATAAGGTAATATTAGACTATTGGACACGTCTGCTGTAAAGTGTGCAAAGCAAGACAGACGTAGACCGTGGCACAACGGAACGAGGACAGAAAGGAGGGGACGTTCCATCATTCAGGCCACTGATGCCGCAGGACACACAGACCCTCCAGAGACCCTGGTCTTGCAACTTTTGGGAAAGAGAACCTGGAGCGGTTTTTCCCCTTCGGCTTCATGGTGGGCAGTCAAGTCATTGGGAGTCTTACCTGCTGGTTAGAAGGGTTCACAATAGCCGTAAGAAGATAATGCCCGAGGGGATCGAATCGTACCAATCTGTGGGAACAAGTGGAGAAAGAGACTGTTAGATGAGAACCGAAGCCTGGCATCACCATCGTGTGAGCACTGCACAGACTGACCAATACAAACCCCCAACAGTCCCAAGAACAGGAGCCCCCGAGCGCGCTGCATGAGCTGCCCAGGACTGCACACACGACAACGTCTACGGGACTGAGAGACCGTGCAGTAGTCAGGCCCATAGAAGTGACTGGATGGGTGATCATGTGCGCGCTACGGCTCCAGCTACACAAGGGACTTAGTGACCCCCAAGTCATCAGACCATCTGGTGGAGATGGATTAAGTGTTGTTACTGGGAAACCTTTAGGCTGAGGCCACACATCTCCCCCCTGACAAATCCACTCCAGACATTGGTTCAAAGAAACACAGCAAAATGCACAACAAAAACCACCCAGCTTTTCCACAATGTACGGCCTCAAGCCAGAGTCTCACTTGTATAAATCTAGGAAATCTGATAGGCCGCGAGCCTTCATTAAAAATGTCCCAGAGTTTTGAGACTAATTTCTATGCAAACCAATGTGCTGCCATGGTAACAGACTACAAACCCCGTAGTCTGATCTTGCAGTCACACCCTCTTACTTTCATTCCCTCCTGTTTGTCAACCTACCAAATGTAGATTAGCAAAAGAGTCGGGATCACATAGAAACCCGAATCACTGCAGGATCAGCCTGCACAGGAGCCCCCCCCCCACCAATACCCCGCAGGAGGACCGACCCCCCCCCAACTCCTCCGCGCAGGAGGACCCCCGCCCAACTCCACCGCGCAAGAGGACCGACCCCCCCAACTCCTCCGCGAAAGAGGACCGACCCCCCCCAACTCCTCCGCGCAAGAGGACCGACCCCCCCAACTCCTCCGCGCAGGAGGACCCCTGCCCAACTCCACCGCGCAAGAGGACCGACCCCCCCAACTCCTCCGCGAAAGAAGACCGACCCCCCCCAACTCATCCGCGAAAGAGGACCGACCCCCCCTAAATCCTCCGCGCAAGAGAACCGACCCCCGCCCAACTCCTCCGCGCAAGAGGACCGACCCCCCCCAACTCCTCCGCGCAAGAGGACCGACCCCCGCCCAACTCCTCCGCGCAAGAGGACCGACCCCCGCCCAACTCCTCCGCGCAAGAGGACCGACCCCCGCCCAACTCCTCCGCGCAAGAGGACCGACCCCCCCCCAACTCCTCCGCGCAGGAGGACCCCTGCCCAACTCCTCCACGCAAGAGAACCGACCCCCCGCCCAACTCCTCCGCGCAAGAGGACCGACCCCCCCCCAACTCCTCCGCGCAAGAGGACCGACCCCCCCCAACTCCTCCCGCGCAAGAGGACCGACCCCCCCCAACTCCTCCGCGCAAGAGGACCGACCCCCCCCAACTCCTCCACGCAAGAGGACCGACCCCCCCCCAACTCCTCCGCGCAAGAGGACCGACCCCCCCCAACTCCTCCGCGCAAGAGGACCGCCACCCCCCGCGGGAGGACCCCGCCCAACCCACCGCGCAAGAGGACCGACCCCCCCAACTCCTCCGCGAAAGAAGACCGACCCCCCCAACTCCTCCGCGAAGGGCCGACCCCCCACCCCGCGCAAGGAACCGACCCCCGCCCAACTCCTCCGCGCAAGAGGACCGACCCCCCCAACTCCTCCGCGCAAGAGGACCGACCCCCGCCCAACTCCTCCGCGCAAGAGGACCGACCCCCCCCAACTCCTCCGCGCAAGAGGACCGACCCCCGCCCAACTCCTCCACGCAAGAGGACCGACCCCCCCCAACTCCTCCACGCAAGAGGACCGACCCCCCCCAACTCCTCCGCGCAAGAGGACCGACCCCCCCCCAACTCCTCCGCGCAAGAGGACTGACCCCCCCCAACTCCTCCGCGCAAGAGGACCGACCCCCCCCCAACTCCTCCGCGCAAGAGGACCGACCCCCCCCAACTCCTCCGCGCAAGAGGACCGACCCCCCCCCAACTCCTCCGCGCAAGAGGACCGACCCCCCCAACTCCTCCGCGCAAGAGGACCGACCCCCCCCCAACTCCTCCGCGCAAGAGGACCGACCCCCCCCCAACTCCTCCGCGCAAGAGGACTGACCCCCCCCCAACTCCTCCGCGCAAGAGGACCGACCCCCCCCCCCAACTCCTTCGCGCAGGAGCTCTAGACACAAAATGACCGAAAATTTTCACTGACAACCATCGGCAAAGCTTTTAATTTTAGACAAAATAGAGTAAAAAAGGTGCATTCTCTACAACCGGCTGCTAAATCCGATACACAAGGCTCACGCTACGCCGGTGGTTACCGAAGCTGCAAAGACTTAAGGAAAACATCTCAGAAATTAATGAAAGCTTTTACATAGATGACAAACCCTGTCACCGGGCGGTTATCACTGCCTGCGCTCCTGTGTCTGCCGCTAAGCCAGACATGCCCTCTACAAACATGGGGTCACCAGAAACAATAGCGGCAGATGAAGACTGAGGCGCACCGACCGGAGTCAAAAGCATCTTAAAGACAGCGTGCGATTTCTGGCCGCATCCGAGATACAGCAGTTTGTTATCACGGCAAAGATCAAGGACGTGAGAAATCAGGCGAACAATGGCTGAAGGAGGAACAGCTGCAACGTCCGCGCTCTCCAATCAATGTGCAAGATTAGACAGCAGCGTCCGCCATCAGTGATGGAGCCCGAGACACAATGAGGACAATTCTATTCCTTCTAGGCTTCCTGTAACGCACGACAAAGACAGGTAACAAGAAGCAAGAAGTGACCGAATCCTACACACTGTATACTATATACTAACAAGCACCTGTGACTTACAGAACCTACCTGGATCGGAGCCCATTAGGAGGAGGCTGAATGTAAAACATGCACAAAGAGGTCTGAAATAAGACAAGACGCAAGGGGGAAGAATTGTCCGACATGAAAGTAAAAGGTCTGCTAATGACAGCAGTCCCGAGAATTCCTGGAGAACGTTTGGGTTAATGATCTTGTCTTTGAGACGGCTGAGCTTATTGTGTTCGGCCTCCTATTGTAGACAGAGCAGCGGGGAAGGAGTGGGGAAGGGCTCCTGCGGTGGACAGACGCCTTACAGTAAAAGACAAACATAATGTGATCATCACTAAGAAAGATCTCTAGAAGCCGCACAATTGTAATAACTGATGTGTGGGGGTTTTATGGAGTAAAGCAGGCATCCCATATCACATGTATATTGGCTGAACAGGATGAGTATCTAGTGGGATTGGGGGTTCCTGACTCAGACTCTGGATTTAAAGGGGTACTACAGGGAGGATATCTAGAAATCAACAGGTTTCTGGGTCGATTACAACCCTGGGTCACATGATTGGAACCAGCATCGGGCCCCTGAGTGGCTCCGCCTTCTCCCTCCTTTCCCATATTCACGGCTAGTTTAATGTGTTACTACTATGACATCATTATAATAAGAAACGCCCCCGTAATACAGGCAAGTACTGGTGAACATGGGAGAGGAGGGAGGCGGAGCAAATGGGGGGCCGATCACGTAACCCGGGGTTGGAGCCAGCCCTGAAACCTGTGGTTCATCTGCAATAGTAAAACGGCTAGAGAGTAGAGAAAGCCCTCCTGGAGGGCCCCTATTACACTGCTGGAGGGCCCCTATTACACTCCTGGAGGGCCCCTATTACACTGCTGGAGGGCCCCTATTACACTGCTGGAGGGCCCCTATTACACTGCTGGAGGGCCCCTATTACACTGCTGGAGGGCCCCTATTACACTGCTGGAGGGCCCCTATTACACTGCTGGAGGGCCCCTATTACACTGCTGGAGGGCCCCTATTACACTGCTGGAGGGCCCCTATTACACTGCTGGAGGGCCCCTATTACACTCCTGGAGGGCCCCTATTACACTCCTGGAGGGCCCCTATTACACTGCTGGAGGGCCCCTATTACACTGCTGGAGGGCCCCTATTACACTGCTGGAGGGCCCCTATTACACTGCTGGAGGGCCCCTATTACACCAGGCCCCTACCCCTGGAGGGCCCCTATTACACTCCTGGAGGGCCCCTATTACACTGCTGGAGGGCCCCTATTACACTGCTGGAGGGCCCCTATTACACTGCTGGAGGGCCCCTATTACACTCCCTGGAGGGCCCCTATTACACTCCTGGAGGGCCCCTATTACACAGCTGAGCCCATTCGCTCTTCAGAGGATATATTGCTTTGCCAGGGGAGTCTGGACTCAGCTTTCTCCCCTCTCAAAGTTCAGGATACATGCACTGGTTGGCCAAGTAGAGTGTGCATGTGCGCGGTGTACTAGAGCAAGATAGCTGCTGGATGAAAGAGCCTGAATACGGCCATACACAAGATCAAGCAGCTGGTGGCCGTATACATTAGATGAACATCAGAATATACCCCTCTCCCCAGGAGAACATTTCATATCTGCTGTAGGTACAGTCAGGAGGTCTCAGACAAAAGCGCGCACAGTCAGCACAAGAGCAGAAGTTACTGGAATAAGCGGGATCTACCAATCATCTGCACATCAGCGGATCAGGAACTTACCGAACTCGCTCCATTTCACTGGCCGTCTTGACCACAGCAAAAGGCTCTCGTCGGCTCCAGTCCCAGAAATGGATTTCATTGGCAGTGGCGATAAGAAGCAGCTGAACGGTGGGGTGAAAGGCCAAGGACGCAATGGCGATGTTACTGTCTGTAAACCAGCTCTCGCTCCCACCCTGAGGAGAAGAAGAAGATCTACAATAAGAGGCCACCACTGTAATATACAGGAGAGACTGGACAACCCATGTCATAATAAAGGGAAACCCTGAGTGGAGGGCCACACTATAATCGGCTTTCCCGGTATGTGCCCCGGGGCTGGAGATATCGGTGCCGTTAGTTTAGGCACTGATCTCTGCCCACCGTCAGACGGGCGTTCCTGACAGTCTAGCTGGGCTGTGAGGAATCCTCCCCCCTGACTGTGCTCGTCCCATAGCCCTGTACTGGGGGGGGGGCGTTCCTTACCACCCAGTGATGACGCTGAGCTGTGAGCCCCCTCTCTCTGTACTCGTCCCATAGCCCTGTACTGGGGGGGGACGTTCCTTACCGCCCAGTGATGACGCTGAGCTGTGAGCCCCCTCTCTCTGTACTCGTCCATAGCCCTGTACTGGGGGGGGGGGACGTTCCTTACCGCCCAGTGATGACGCTGAGCTGTGAGCCCCCTCTCTCTGTACTCGTCCCATAGCCCTGTACTGGGGGAGGGGGGGCGTTCCTTACCGCCCAGTGATGACGCTGAGCTGTGAGCCCCCTCTCTCTGTACTCGTCCCATAGCCCTGTACTGGGGGGGGGGGGGGGGGTTCCTTACCACCCAGTGATGATGCTGAGCTGTGAGCCCCCTCTCTCTGTACTCGTCCCATAGCCCTGTACTGGGGGGGAGCGTTCCTTACCGCCCAGTGATGACGCTGAGCTGTGAGCCCCCTCTCTCTGTGCTCGTCCCATAGCCCTGTACTGGGGGGGGGGGGCGCCCCCTGCCGGGGAGGGGAGGCGGGGGAGCCCCCTCTCTCTGTCTCGTCCCATAGCCCTGTACTGGGGGGGGGGGCGTTCCTTACCGCCCAGTGATGACGCTGAGCTGTGAGCCCCCTCTCTCTGTACTCGTCCCATAGCCCTGTACTGGGGGGGGGGGGCGTTCCTTACCGCCCAGTGATGACGCTGAGCTGTGAGCCCCCTCTCTCTGTACTCGTCCCATAGCCCTGTACTGGGGGGGGGGCGTTCCTTACCGCCCAGTGATGACGCTGAGCTGTGAGCCCCCTCTCTCTGTACTCGTCCCATAGCCCTGTACTGGGGGGGGGGGCGTTCCTTACCGCCCAGTGATGACGCTGAGCTGTGAGCCCCCTCTCTCTGTACTCGTCCCATAGCCCTGTACTGGGGGGGGGGCGTTCCTTACCGCCCAGTGATGACGCTGAGCTGTGAGCCCCCTCTCTCTGTACTCGTCCCATAGCCCTGTACTGGGGGGGGTCGTTCCTTACCGCCCAGTGATGACGCTGAGCTGTGAGCCCCCTCTCTCTGTACTCGTCCCATAGCCCTGTACTGGGGGGGGGGGCGTTCCTTACCGCCCAGTGATGACGCTGAGCTGTGAGCCCCCTCTCTCTGTACTCGTCCCATAGCCCTGTACTGGGGGGGGGGCGTTCCTTACCGCCCAGTGATGACGCTGAGCTGTGAGCCCCCTCTCTCTGTACTCGTCCCATAACCCTGTACGGGGGGGGGGGCGCTCCTTACCGCCCAGTGATGACGCTGAGCTGTGAGCCCCCTCTCTCTGTACTCGTCCCATAGCCCTGTACTGGGGGGGGGCGTTCCTTACCGCCCAGTGATGACGCTGAGCTGTGAGCCCCCTCTCTCTGTACTCGTCCCATAGCCCTGTACTGGGGGGGGGGAGCGTTCCTTACCGCCCAGTGATGACACTGAGCTGTGAGCCCCCTCTCTCTGTACTCGTCCCATAGCCCTGTACTGGGGGGAGCGTTCCTTACCGCCCAGTGATGACGCTGAGCTGTGAGCCCCCTCTCTCTGTACTCGTCCCATAGCCCTGTACTGGGGGGGGGGGCGTTCCTTACCGCCCAGTGATGACGCTGAGCTGTGAGCCCCCTCTCTCTGTACTCGTCCCATGGGGGGGGGGGGCGCGGAGCGCCCCCCTGTACTGGGGGGAGCGTTCCTTACCGCCCAGTGAAGACGCTGAGCTGTGAGCCCCCTCTCTCTGTACTCGTCCCATAGCCCTGTACTGGGGGGGGGCGTTCCTTACCGCCCAGTGATGACGCTGAGCTGTGAGCCCCCTCTCTCTGTACTCGTCCCATAGCCCTGTACTGGGGGGGGGGAGCGTTCCTTACCCACGCCCAGTGATGACGCTGAGCTGTGAGCCCCCTCTCTCTGTACTCGTCCCATAGCCCTGTACTGGGGGGGGGGGGCGTTCCTTACTGCCCAGTGATGACGCTGAGCTGTGAGCCCCCTCTCTCTGTACTCGTCCCATAGCCCTGTACTGGGGGGGGGGCGTTCCTTACCGCCCAGTGATGACGCTGAGCTGTGAGCCCCCTCTCTCTGTACTCGTCCCATAGCCCTGTACTGGGGGGGGGGGAGCGTTCCTTACCGCCCAGTGATGACGCTGAGCTGTGAGCCCCCTCTCTCTGTACTCGTCCCATAGCCCTGTACTGGGGGGGGGCGTTCCTTACCGCCCAGTGATGACGCTGAGCTGTGAGCCCCCTCTCTCTGTGCTCGTCCCATAGCCCTGTACTGGGGGGGGAGCGTTCCTTACCGCCCAGTGAAGACGCTGAGCTGTGAGCCCCCTCTCTCTGTACTCGTCCCATAGCCCTGTACTGGGGGGGGGCCCCGGACTGTGGGGGGGGGGGTTCCTTACCGCCCAGTGATGACGCTGAGCTGTGAGCCCCCTCTCTCTGTGCTCGTCCCATAGCCCTGTACTGGGGGGAGCGTTCCTTACCGCCCAGTGAAGACGCTGAGCTGTGAGCCCCCTCTCTCTGTACTCGTCCCATAGCCCTGTACTGGGGGGGCGTTCCTTACCGCCCAGTCATGACGCTGAGCTGTGAGCCCCCTCTCTCTGTGCTCGTCCCATAGCCCTGTACTGGGGGGGGAGCGTTCCTTACCGCCCAGTGATGACGCTGAGCTGTGAGCCCCCTCTCTCTGTGCTCGTCCCATAGCCCTGTACTGGGGGGGGGGGGGGAGCGTTCCTTACCGCCCAGTGAAGACGCTGAGCTGTGAGCCCCCTCTCTCTGTACTCGTCCCATAGCCCTGTACTGGGGGGGGGGTTCCTTACCACCCAGTGATGACGCTGAGCTGTGAGGAACACCCCCCCAGTACAAGTCTATGGACGTGCACAGTCAGAGGGGGGCTCACAGCTCAGCTAGCCTGTCAGGAACGCCCGTCTGACGATGGGCAGAGATTGGGGCCGAAACTAACGGCACCGATAACTCCAGCCCCGGGGCACATAATGGTAGCAGTAAATAAAACCACATGTGCATGAGGACATGAAAGGTCATCTTTAATAGCAATACCCTAATATACTCCCATCTGAAATCTGCCACATTGTGCTCCATTAGTATACAGGCCCCACATATTCAATGTAGAGAAGAGAGGAGGTGGCAACAAGCTGGCGGCCATCACAACAGAGGGATAACCAGCAACATAGAACACTGATAAAACTATACAATGGCTACGATGGATGTTCCCACAATATGAAAGAAGGCTGAAGGGTTTTGTCTAAAATAAGTCATCACTTTATGATCAGGGGGGTCTGACTTATGGGCCCCCACTGATCTGGTGTGGAGCCTTCACCCTATAGACTGGCCAAAATACTCACATGTAAATCCCAGATACGCACTTCACCATCAAGGCAACCGGATGCAATGAGGCCTGGAATAGTGGGGTGAAAGGTTACGCACCACGGGGTGCGGCGATGCCCGACCAGAGAATGTATACATCGCCCCGTCTTCACCTCTGTGATGTAGATGTTGTGATTGACGTGAGTGGATGCCAGCAGGGTCCTGCGGGAATAAAGTGCACATGAGTGACGTAATCCAGATCCGGATCATTTATATACAGCTTATTAATAGAGCAGATGTAAAGGCCGCAGAGTATGAGGACAGGCCGGCGCGCCCACTGTGCCATGTGACTCAGAATACACCACAACTACCTACGAGTCCGGTGTATTCATGAGGATAACCTCGCCAGGCCCGCCGCGACGTCCTCGGCAATGACTGAAGGCTGGCTGCTCGATATCTGCACAGCAGCGTGTAAATTACTGTGAGAATGGCGAGGGGTGGAAGGTATTGGGGATTGGCGCGCTCCACCTCATAAGTGTGTGCCCAGTGTATGCTCAGCAAGACCTCTTCATATCGGAAACTTCCCCATTTAGGTTTAGGTGTCCTGGTCATGTGATGATCACACAGCTGTATGGCCGCTCAGTGTCACAGTACGTGTCGTGCTTGGTAACGACCCTGCGGCTGGATGTTCATCACATGACCAGATTTTCACTCACAGGTAAACCCTTTACAATTGGTGGCAGTACAACCTTTGGGGCTCCCCAACCCTGAGAACAGGCTGCAGCGCTGGATTACTGCCATGTCGCACTGCGGCGCTCCTGGACACTGAGCCAGGGAACAGCCAAGAAGGGGCCACAGCATTACCCCAATACTGCATCCCCTTCATTCTCAACATCAGGGGGCCCCAGAGGTCAATCATAAAGGGATCGTGTATCCCAGTAATATGCCGTCACTTTATAAGATGGGAATACCCCTTTAATAGCTTTGCCAGAGTGATAAAGAGGGGCAAACAAAACACCATCTCAGGCTCTTGGATAAAACATGGAGGACGTTCCTAGGCTCAGATTAATGTATTCTACGTTTTCTTGGCACAGGAGGACGACTCGTGTAGATGATCCCCTGCCAGCAGGCTGAGCAGCTTTATACGGGCACGCCTGCCAGATAGAGAGATGGAAGAGGATGAAATTCACCTGTCTGGGCTGAATGCCAGTAGGAATGTAGAACGCGGACTGTCTGGAAGTTCCACCTTCTGCAAAGTAAACAAGACAGGAGACAAGTCACAAGGTTTGGCCTAGAATGGTCACCGAGAAGCGTCCTCGCGGGTTATCCGGCAAACTGACGTCACTGAAGAGCGAGATCACCACATTCACCACCCAACTCTCCCATTACCAGCAGAAACCTACTCCAAATACAGCTGAAAGCTGGAAACGTCTCTCAGGCAGGCCCGGATAGAGAGAGGGTCTCATAAATCAGCACGGCATCTCCTAATACAGCCCTATATTATCATACACCGACACTGCTACTGTGTGTGATACAATTCTCACACTAACACTACCCATGTCAGATCTCTCCGCCTCCCCTGCACATTCAGCCATGACTTTCCTCCTTTCTGATGACGTCTATGCGAGATCCCCTCCTCATTTGTTAGATCTTTCCTGCAGACTCTTCCCCTAGTTCTCTACAATGATGCTACATGTGTTACTTCTACCCTGCCAGGTGTGCCCTGGTCCGCTCTACACCTCCCCTGCAGACTCTACCCCCCCCCACCCCCAGAGCGCTCTCCTCTCTTTACATGGTCTCTCCCCCTTCTGCTGTAATACATTTCGCCTTGTTCTGCCATATACAACCTCCTCTCCTCCCAGCTTGTATCTCCAGCACAGAGAGGACAGAGAGCAGACACAGCAGATCCAAAGGCAGCCAAGAGCAGGGTGATGTTGGATCTATGTCAGAAGCAGCAGCACAGCCGGCTATGTGAAGGAGTTACCCAGAATCTACTCTATTAGATGTCTGTAAAACTGCTCAATTTTGCATTTAGGAAGGAAAAGTAAAAACTAGACAGATAATGGGTGCAATGGTTTTAGAGTGTTTAAGCAGCCGGTGCTGGAGGAGAGCGCATGGCTGTCACATTACTAGTTCGCTATGACTGATGATGACATTTTAATTGCAGATGTGTTTTCCATAACCTACACCAGTAAGTAGGGCAGATTATAAGAAAGATACAGGAACCGAGAAGGGAGAATTATCTGCAGAAATGCTTGATGTGAGTCTTTGGCCATGACATGATGGCACTTGCACAGCATACAGGGTCACTCACCTTGCCCTCCCATTTCATAAAACGGGTTTTATCTTCTACCAAACACTGTAGGAGTCGCTGGGCTCCCTGCGCCTGCGTACCCCTCTCTCGGCCCGAAAGTATCCGGACCGCATTCTTTTCAGGCACGACCCTCATGGCACCGCCGGCGCCGTCACAACTGCTTCTCAGAACAGAATGAACGAGCTGACATCCAGATGAGGACAGACAGACTTCATGGAAGCCTGGAAGAAAAACAGAAGGCAACAGTCAGTAGGAACCTTATGTGAGGAGAAGTAATGCAGTAAGTAGTCACCCCACCAGAATAACGGCTTCCGAGTGTGAACAGAGCCAGAGCTCGTAACACTAATGTCTTCACATATAATAACTAGTGGGAACCAGGTGACACCCAGGTGACCAGCGCTCTGTTAGGGATATTTAAATAATGTAAGCACAGATAAGATCTCCACCTCGTCTCCCCCTGTAAAGAACGGAGCAGATACTAAGGGCCCCGTCTTTCTCTGTATATAATGTAGGCGCAGATACTAAGGGCCCCGTCTTTCTCTGTATATAATGTAGGCGCAGATACTAAGGGCCCCGTCTTTCTTTGTATATAATGTAGGCGCAGATACTAAGGGCCCCGTCTTTCTCTGTATATAATGTAGGCGCAGATACTAAGGGCCCCGTCTTTCTCTGTAGATAATGTAGGCGCAGATACTAAGGGCCCCGTCTTTCTCTGTAGATGATGTAGGCGCAGATACTAAGGGCCCCGTCTTTCTCTGTATATAATGTAGGCGCAGATACTAAGGGCCCCGTCTTTCTCTGTATATAATGTAGGCGCAGATACTAAGGGCCCCGTCTTTCTCTGTATATAATGTAGGCGCAGATACTAAGGGCCCCGTCTTTCTCTGTATATAATGTAGGCGCAGATACTAAGGGCCCCGTCTTTCTCTGTATATAATGTAGGCGCAGATACTAAGGGCCCCGTCTTTCTCTGTAGATGATGTAGGCGCAGATACTAAGGGCCCCGTCTTTCTCTGTATATAATGTAGGCGCAGATACTAAGGGCCCCGTCTTTCTCTGTATATAATGTAGGCGCAGATACTAAGGGCCCCGTCTTTCTTTGTATATAATGTAGGCGCAGATACTAAGGGCCCCGTCTTTCTCTGTATATAATGTAGGCGCAGATACTAAGGGCCCCGTCTTTCTTTGTATATAATGTAGGCGCAGATACTAAGGGCCCCGTCTTTCTCTGTATATAATGTAGGCGCAGATACTAAGGGCCCCGTCTTTCTCTGTATATAATGTAGGCGCAGATACTAAGGGCCCCGTCTTTCTCTGTAGACGATGTAGGCGCAGATACTAAGGGCCCCGTCTTTCTCTGTATATAATGTAGGCGCAGATACTAAGGGCCCCGTCTTTCTCTGTATATAATGTAGGCGCAGATACTAAGGGCCCCGTCTTTCTCTGTATATAATGTAGGCGCAGATACTAAGGGCCCCGTCTTTCTCTGTATATAATGTAGGCGCAGATACTAAGGGCCCCGTCTTTCTCTGTATATAATGTAGGCGCAGATACTAAGGGCCCCGTCTTTCTCTGTAGATAATGTAGGCGCAGATACTAAGGGCCCCGTCTTTCTCTGTATATAATGTAGGCGCAGATACTAAGGGCCCCGTCTTTCTCTGTATATAATGTAGGCGCAGATACTAAGGGCCCCGTCTTTCTCTGTATATAATGTAGGCGCAGATACTAAGGGCCCCGTCTTTCTCTGTATATAATGTAGGCGCAGATACTAAGGGCCCCGTCTTTCTCTGTATATAATGTAGGCGCAGATACTAAGGGCCCCGTCTTTCTCTGTATATAATGTAGGCGCAGATACTAAGGGCCCCGTCTTTCTCTGTATATAATGTAGGCGCAGATACTAAGGGCCCCGTCTTTCTCTGTAGATGATGTAGGCGCAGATACTAAGGGCCCCGTCTTTCTCTGTATATAATGTAGGCGCAGATACTAAGGGCCCCGTCTTTCTCTGTATATAATGTAGGCGCAGATACTAAGGGCCCCGTCTTTCTCTGTATATAATGTAGGCGCAGATACTAAGGGCCCCGTCTTTCTCTGTATATAATGTAGGCGCAGATACTAAGGGCCCCGTCTTTCTCTGTATATAATGTAGGCGCAGATACTAAGGGCCCCGTCTTTCTCTGTATATAATGTAGGCGCAGATACTAAGGGCCCCGTCTTTCTCTGTAGATAATGTAGGCGCAGATACTAAGGGCCCCGTCTTTCTCTGTATATAATGTAGGCGCAGATACTAAGGGCCCCGTCTTTCTCTGTATATAATGTAGGCGCAGATACTAAGGGCCCCGTCTTTCTCTGTATATAATGTAGGCGCAGATACTAAGGGCCCCGTCTTTCTCTGTATATAATGTAGGCGCAGATACTAAGGGCCCCGTCTTTCTCTGTATATAATGTAGGCGCAGATACTAAGGGCCCCGTCTTTCTCTGTATATAATGTAGGCGCAGATACTAAGGGCCCCGTCTTTCTTTGTATATAATGTAGGCGCAGATACTAAGGGCCCCGTCTTTCTCTGTATATAATGTAGGCGCAGATACTAAGGGCCCCGTCTTTCTCTGTATATAATGTAGGCGCAGATACTAAGGGCCCCGTCTTTCTCTGTAGATTATGTAGGTGCAGATACTAAGGGCCCCGTCTTTCTCTGTATATAATGTAGGCGCAGATACTAAGGGCCCCGTCTTTCTCTGTAGATGATGTAGGCGCAGATACTAAGGGCCCCGTCTTTCTCTGTATATAATGTAGGTGCAGATACTAAGGGCCCCGTCTTTCTCTGTAGATGATGTAGGCGCAGATACTAAGGGCCCCGTCTTTCTCTGTATATAATGTAGGCGCAGATACTAAGGGCCCCGTCTTTCTCTGTAGATTATGTAGGTGCAGATACTAAGGGCCCCGTCTTTCTCTGTAGATGATGTAGGCGCAGATACTAAGGGCCCCGTCTTTCTCTGTATATAATGTAGGCGCAGATACTAAGGGCCCCGTCTTTCTCTGTATATAATGTAGGCGCAGATACTAAGGGCCCCGTCTTTCTCTGTAGATTATGTAGGCGCAGAGAGTACTAACACAGTGACTTGCAAAAGAAAAGCCAAACCACCATACTAATCCGTCTCTGGTGCGCCCCACTGCGTTCCGGTCCAGCGGTGCTTCTTCCCGCAGAAGTCCTTTCCCCACGTGACCATTGAGGCCAATCTTTGCTCTACAGCTGTGACGTCCCGTGTCCTTTCCTTAGGTTGCAGATCGGTCTCAGCGGTCACCTGTGGCAAAGTCTTCTGCCAGAACAAGACCCCAGAGCAGCAACACCAGACCGGGGCACCAGGCACAGGAAAGTATGGGGGGTTTTTTTCACCTTCTCCGGCCTCCTTGTGGAATACTGTATATCCTGAACAACCCCTTTAACAATGGAGGAAAGATCTCTGAAGGAACCTCAGATGTAATAACCACGTATGACATCACTGGGCCCAGGCGGATACACGAGACCCCCGGCTCCTTTATAGGAATACCTACTGTATATGGGACCCCATTACTTTATACAAGGCACAAGATGCCTGTCCCAAGTATCACCAGGTATGTGCATATCCATGGTAACAAAAGCCGCACATGTATACTCGGCTACATTATCTATGCTGGAAGCCTTCAGCCTCCCGAGCTCTCAGGTCACACTGGCTGTGATAATATAGTAAGTGGCCAAGCCGACAGCTGGGCGGTCAGAGATAGCCAGACTAGAGGGAGAGGAAACCGCCACAAGCATGAGAGCAACGCCTTATACAAGACAGATAGAGAACGCCGAAAAACACACGTACAAGATATAACGTAAAAGGGATTCTCCAGTCACAATAGTTTGGTCTCTTTTTTATCCAGAGTGTAGGACATCACAATCTGATTGGTGGAGATCTGACCCCGGGACCCCGCACCAATCAGAGGAGCAGCAGATATGATGGTAGGAGTCAGAAACCGGCTGCTAACAGAGAACACTAGAGCACATTGAGCTGTACACTGAGGAGAAGTTGCCTGTCCCTTTAAGCAGATTCCCTGCGCTCGGCGATGGGCGGCTGCCAGGTACACATGACCCAGTCTGCAACGAAACTGAAGCTGAGATGTGGTTTGATATCTCATCACGGAACTAGACAATCCACATTACGAGATCCTTACAGGAAGAGAAGGTGTCAACACGACAGCGAGAAGATTCCCGAGTACAGCGCGATCTGCACCGAGCCCCATCATATCGTCCGGATCTAACATACATAATACTGAGGGAAGAGACGATGAACCAGGCCAAACCTGCAGACTACAGAAGAGCCAGAAGCCCATGTAATGTGCAGCATAGAAAAAAGAAGGATCAGGCATATCAAAATTCAACATGTCCAATCCTATGTTGTCAGGGAGACAAAACTCAAGCAAATAATAAAAGGATCAAATGATGACATTCAACATGCCTGATCCTTCCTTCCCTTGACATATGTTGGAAGGCGCCACACACTCAGGACAGTCCCACTGAAATCAGCCAACGCATGTGCCCATGGGCAGGGGCCGTGCCCACCCGCTGTGACTACTAGGGGGGTCTACACCAGCTATGGAGGAAGCAGCTGCTGTGACTATTGGACAAACAGATGAATGGAGGGGACGGGGGGGAGCTGCTGCTGCAATAATTTACCTCCTATAGATACAGGGTAAGGGCTAAGAGTCTGACTACTGGGACCCCCAATACAAGGGCCACAGAGATCCCCAAGTCAATGCATGACCAGCACTCCATTCACTTCTATGGTACTGATGAAGTGCTGCCGTCTCATGTGGCCCCATAAAACTGTCTAGAGCGCAGGTCACACTTGCACACCGCTGCTGCATTCACACGAGGGGACTCAGACCTCCTATTCTCACTGGGACCCCCAAAAACCTGAACCCTGCCCTGTGGATCGTGTTCATGGAAAACCCCTTTAAATGACCCCGCGGCCTGCAGACATTGCCGGCCTTTATCTTCTGCTCCGATACCACAACATGATGAGTCCTGACCCGTCTCATCCTCATCCTCTCCGCATATATTGCCATCTATGGACCCATAACCGATATATATATATATATATATATATATATATATATATACACACACACACACACACACACACACACACGACTATGTAGAGAGCCACAGGGTCAGCCAATCAGAGGCCTGGATTCATCCTCTAACCTGCAATCTGATTGGTTACAGGCCCTGCGATCACCTGACTGTCACACTGTAACAGACTTGCAGTTACACAAAGTCACTTCTTACATAAGTGTTGACTTTTGCTCCATTGGACAAAGTTTAATCATCAATTCTGCAAGTGGTGACATTAAATAATCTGCAAAACTGCACAGACGGAGGACGCCATTAAAGGGGCTCCCCCACATAAGTGCTGAGCAGTGGGAATCCCTCCGATCGGGTCCTGCGCCATTCTGCAGCCAAGCACTGGGCTATCCCCATCAGTCCCATAGTGACAGGTTGTATCCACGCTGTTCGGCCTAACCGGAGGGCGCCCGTTCTCATGATCAGTGGCAGTGACACCCCGGGGGGACCTAGGGCTGGGGCTACACGGTGACTTTACTCTTAAAGATCCCACCTCTGTCCCTGTCCCGCTCGGCCACATGCTGGGCACTTATTTGTTGGCAGTTCCACGACTACGGCTACACGTACATTGTAGGGTCAGCTGGTGAAAGGTATGGACGGGATATGGCTGATATAACGTGCGCTGTCTGTACCCTCCAGGGACCCATTTATTTCCAGCAGCGAGCCAGGGCCACAACACGGACAGGAATACATGACCCCCCTAAACTGACACACGTGTGTATGGGGCCACAGAATATAAGGGGTCAGTGACAAAGCACGTGTGTGTGCACAGAGCAATGAGACAAGTGTGTGTGACAGGGGTCCCCGAAATCTGTCCTAAGTGATCAGTGCAGACCCCATGGGGGGAAGCCGCATCTATAGGGGATCTCTTGTGGATAGGCCATAATGGTGTCAGATGGGGAGATCTCTATAGGGCTGGAGCTACAGACAGGAATATAGGGGAGAGGCTGCCCTACAGTCACACCCATCACACAACTATTAAGGTCGTCACCCGCAAAACCTCCTCCGGAAAAAAACTACAACAAATTCAGGTCACTTAGTGATAAGAAGTCACCACAAAAACATCCAGACAAGGAGAGAAAAAAATATCTACGAGGTTTTCATACAAATCTGAGAAAAACCCCGACGGGCACCAAAACACTGGTCTGACAACCACAGAGTCATCAACAACGGTTGTCAGTGAGCGAGTTACTTAGGTCATTAGAAGGGGGGAAAAAAAAACACAAGAGACAAGAAAGAGAGTCCGCAGAGCTCCACAGGGGTCACCGCTGTCTAATATGGACGATCTATCCCAGGACGGGTCATCAATAGTAAGTCTGCGGGGTCTGACACCCGGGACCTCTGCAGATCATCTGCTCTGCGACAGGACGGCTCCTCCTGGTAACGTTTACATAGGCGTCAATGGGGCAGCTCTGAAGTACCAAAACCTGGTACAAATCATATGGGGAGCGAGCAGTGCGGGCCCCGGCATGTAGAGATTACCGGGAGCCGTCCGGACCCAGAATACATGGCAGAACCCCACAAATCTAATACAGATGACCCAAACGATCCGAACGTGGAGAGGTCGAATCACAAACAGCCCAACTCAGACTCCTTCATAAATGGCACAGGATGGAAAGACCCTCGAACTGACAAAAATCATCCAGTGACAGGAAATATAAACTCTACATCTAATTCTATAATCTCATTAATAATCCAGTGATTGATCCCTGTGACAGTAATTAACTAACAGACTATACATCTAATTATACAATATTAATAATTCTATAATAATCTCATTAATAATCCAGTGATTGATCCCTGTGACAGTAATTATGTAACAGACTTCATTGTCCTGTTGATGTTCCTGCCCTTTGTTCTCATACAGTCATGGCCAAAAGTTTTGAGAATGACACAAATATTGTATTGTCACATGATCTGCTGCCCTCTGGTTTTTCTGTGTGTTTGTCAGATGTTTTTATCACATACAGAAATAGAATTGCATTCATATTATGAGTAACAGAAGCTTATATTGACACTTAGAATGAGTTAATGCAGCAAGTCAATATTTGCAGTGTTGACCCTTCTTCTTCAGCACCTCTGCAATTCTCCCTGGCATGCTCTCAATCAACTTCTGGACCAAATCCTGACTGATAGCAGTCCATTCTTGCAGAATCAATGCTTTCATTTTGTCTGAATTTGTTGGTTTTTGTTTGTCCACCCGTCTCTTGATGATTGACCACAAGTTCTCAATGGGATTAAGATCTGGGGAGTTTCCAGGCCATGGAGCCAAAATCTCTATGTTTTGTTCCCTGAGCCATTTAGTTATCACCTTTGCTTTATGGCAAGGTGCTCCATCATGCTGGAAAAGGCATTGTTGAGCGCCAAACTGCTCTTGGACGGTTGGGAGAAGTTGCTCTTGGAGGACATTCTGGTACCATTCTTTATTCATGGCAAGACTGTGAGAGAGCCGATTCCCTTGGCTGAGAAGCAACCCCACACATGAATGGTTTCAGGATGCTTTACAGTTGGCATGAGACAAGACTGGTGGTAGCGCTCACCTCTTCTTCTCCGAATAAGCTGTTTTCCAGATGTTCCAAACAATGGAAAAGGGGATTCATCAGAGAAAATGACTTTCCCCCAGTCCTCAGCAGTCCACTCCCTGTACCTTTTGCAGAATATCAGTCTGTCCCTGATGTTTTTTCTGGAGAGAAGTGGCTTCTTTGCTGCCCTCCTTGAGACCAGGCCTTGCTCCAAGAGTCTCCGCCTCACAGTGCGTGCAGATGCACTCACACCTGCCTGCTGCCATTCCTCAGCAAGCTCTGCACTGCTGGTAGCCCCATCCCGCAGCTGAAACACTTTTAAGAGACGGTCCTGCCGCTTGCTGGTCTTTCTTGGGCGCCCTGGAGCCTTTTTGGCACCAATGGAACCTCTCTCCTTGAAGTTCTTGATGATGCGATAGATTGTTGACTGAGGTGCAATCTTTCTAGCTGCAATACTCTTCCCAGTTAGGCCATTTTTGTGCAGTGCAATGATGACTGCACGTGTTTCTTTAGAGATAACCATGGTTAACAGAAGAGAAACAATGATGGCAAGCACCAGCCTCCTTTTAAAGTGTCCAGTGGTGTCATTCTTACTTAATCATGACAGATTGATCTCCAGCCCTGTCCTCATCAACACCCACACCTGTGTTAATGGAGCAATCACTGAAATCATGTTAGGTGGTCCTTTTAAGGCAGGGCTGCAATGATGTTGAAATGTGTTTTGGAGGATAAAGTTCATTTTCTAGGCAAATATTGACTTTGCAAGTAATTGCTGTTAAGCTGATCACTCTTTATAACATTCTGGAGTATATGCAAATTGCCATTAGAAAAACTGAAGCAGTAGACTTTGTAAAGATTAATATTTGTATCATTCTAAAAACTTTTGGCCATGACTGTACACTGCTGGCAGAAACCTAGTCCGTCTTTCTCCATGAAAAACACATGCATACTTGGCCAAACCAAGCAAACATGTACAGGCGATGGGGCTGAAAACAGGAGAGAGAGAACAATTGTTTGGCCGACAACTATCTGTATATAACAATTTATATAGGGGGACAGGAAATAATCTGTGCCTACACACTGCACAGTAAGAGAGACAGGCAGTACTATCCGTAGCTATATCACATACAGGACCAGGCAGTACT
The DNA here is from genome assembly GCA_947044405.1 of Leptodactylus fallax. Classification (NCBI taxonomy): domain Eukaryota; kingdom Metazoa; phylum Chordata; class Amphibia; order Anura; family Leptodactylidae; genus Leptodactylus; species Leptodactylus fallax. The sequence goes on from CAMRHE010000445.1 coordinate 993,887, forward strand.
ATCCGTAGCTATATCACATACACAGGGCCAGGCAGTACTATCCGTAGCTATATCACATACACAGGGCCAGGCAGTACTATCCGTAGCTATATCACATACAGGGCCAGGCAGTACTATCCGTAGCTATATCACATACAGGACCAGGCAGTACTATCCGTAGCTATATCACACACAGGACCAGGCAGTACTATCCGTAGCTATATCACACACAGGACCAGGCAGTACTATCCGTAGCTATATCACATACACAGGGCCAGGCAGTACTATCCGTAGCTATATCACATACACAGGGCCAGGCAGTACTATCCGTAGCTATATCACATACAGGGCCAGGCAGTACTATCCGTAGCTATATCACATACACAGGGCCAGGCAGTACTATCCGTAGCTATATCACAATACAGGACCAGGCAGTACTATCCGTAGCTATATCACATACACAGGACCAGGCAGTACTATCCGTAGCTATATCACACACAGGACCAGGCAGTACTATCCGTAGCTATATCACATACAGGACCAGGCAGTACTATCCGTAGCTATATCACATACACAGGGCCAGGCATTACTATCCGTAGCTATATCACATACAGGACCAGGCAGTACTATCCGTAGCTATATCACATACAGGGCCAGGCAGTACTATCCGTAGCTATATCACATACACAGGGCCAGGCAGTACTATCCGTAGCTATATCACATACAGGACCAGGCAGTACTATCCGTAGCTATATCACATACACAGGACCAGGCAGTACTATCCGTAGCTATATCACATACAGGACCAGGCAGTACTATCCGTAGCTATATCACATACAGGGCCAGGCAGTACTATCCGTAGCTATATCACATACAGGACCAGGCAGTACTATCCGTAGCTATATCACATACAGGGCCAGGCAGTACTATCCGTAGCTATATCACATACAGGACCAGGCAGTACTATCCGTAGCTATATCACATACACAGGACCAGGCAGTACTATCCGTAGCTATATCACATACACAGGACCAGGCAGTACTATCCGTAGCTATATCACATACAGGGCCAGGCAGTACTATCCGTAGCTATATCACATACAGGACCAGGCAGTACTAACCGTAGCTATATCACATACAGGACCAGGCAGTACTATCCGTAGCTATATCACATACACAGGGCCAGGCAGTACTATCCGTAGCTATATCACATACACAGGGCCAGGCAGTACTATCCGTAGCTATATCACATACAGGGCCAGGCAGTACTATCCGTAGCTATATCACATACAGGACCAGGCAGTACTATCCGTAGCTATATCACACACAGGACCAGGCAGTACTATCCGTAGCTATATCACATACACAGGGCCAGGCAGTACTATCCGTAGCTATATCACATACACAGGGCCAGGCAGTACTATCCGTAGCTATATCACATACAGGGCCAGGCAGTACTATCCGTAGCTATATCACATACACAGGGCCAGGCAGTACTATCCGTAGCTATATCACATACAGGACCAGGCAGTACTATCCGTAGCTATATCACATACACAGGACCAGGCACTACTATCCGTAGCTATATCACATACAGGGCCAGGCAGTACTATCCGTAGCTATATCACACACAGGGCCAGGCAGTACTATCCGTAGCTATATCACATACAGGACCAGGCAGTACTATCCGTAGCTATATCACATACACAGGACCAGGCAGTACTATCCGTAGCTATATCACATACAGGACCAGGCAGTACTATCCGTAGCTATATCACATACAGGGCCAGGCAGTACTATCCGTAGCTATATCACACACAGGACCAGGCAGTACTATCCGTAGCTATATCACATACACAGGGCCAGGCATTACTATCCGTAGCTATATCACATACAGGACCAGGCAGTACTATCCGTAGCTATATCACATACAGGGCCAGGCAGTACTATCCGTAGCTATATCACATACACAGGGCCAGGCAGTACTATCCGTAGCTATATCACATACAGGACCAGGCAGTACTATCCGTAGCTATATCACATACACAGGACCAGGCAGTACTATCCGTAGCTATATCACATACAGGACCAGGCAGTACTATCCGTAGCTATATCACATACAGGGCCAGGCAGTACTATCCGTAGCTATATCACATACAGGGCCAGGCAGTACTATCCGTAGCTATATCACATACAGGGCCAGGCAGTACTATCCGTAGCTATATCACATACAGGGCCAGGCAGTACTATCCGTAGCTATATCACATACAGGGCCAGGCAGTACTATCCGTAGCTATATCACATACAGGACCAGGCAGTACTATCCGTAGCTATATCACATACAGGGCCAGGCAGTACTATCCGTAGCTATATCACATACAGGACCAGGCAGTACTATCCGTAGCTATATCACATACACAGGGCCAGGCAGTACTATCCGTAGCTATATCACATACAGGGCCAGGCAGTACTATCCGTAGCTATATCACATACAGGACCAGGCAGTACTATCCGTAGCTATATCACATACAGGACCAGGCAGTACTATCCGTAGCTATATCACATACACAGGACCAGGCACTACTATCCGTAGCTATATCACATACACAGGGCCAGGCAGTATTATCCGTAGCTATATCACATACAGGACCAGGCAGTACTATCCGTAGCTATATCACATACAGGACCAGGCAGTACTATCCGTAGCTATATCACATACACAGGACCAGGCAGTACTATCCGTAGCTATATCACATACAGGGCCAGGCAGTACTATCCGTAGCTATATCACATACAGGACCAGGCAGTACTATCCGTAGCTATATCACATACACAGGGCCAGGCAGTACTATCCGTAGCTATATCACATACAGGACCAGGCAGTACTATCCGTAGCTATATCACATACACAGGACCAGGCAGTACTATCCGTAGCTATATCACATACACAGGACCAGGCAGTACTATCCGTAGCTATATCACATACACAGGGCCAGGCAGTACTATCCGTAGCTATATCACATACAGGGCCAGGCAGTACTATCCGTAGCTATATCACATACAGGACCAGGCAGTACTATCCGTAGCTATATCACATACACAGGGCCAGGCAGTACTATCCGTAGCTATATCACACACAGGACCAGGCAGTACTATCCGTAGCTATATCACATACACAGGGCCAGGCAGTACTATCCGTAGCTATATCACATACAGGGCCAGGCAGTACTATCCGTAGCTATATCACATACAGGGCCAGGCAGTACTATCCGTAGCTATATCACATACAGGGCCAGGCAGTACTATCCGTAGCTATATCACATACACAGGACCAGGCAGTACTATCCGTAGCTATATCACATACAGGGCCAGGCAGTACTATCCGTAGCTATATCACATACAGGGCCAGGCAGTACTATCCGTAGCTATATCACATACAGGACCAGGCAGTACTATCCGTAGCTATATCACATACAGGACCAGGCAGTACTATCCGTAGCTATATCACATACAGGGCCAGGCAGTACTATCCGTAGCTATATCACATACAGGGCCAGGCAGTACTATCCGTAGCTATATCACATACAGGGCCAGGCAGTACTATCCGTAGCTATATCACATACAGGGCCAGGCAGTACTATCCGTAGCTATATCACATACACAGGGCCAGGCAGTACTATCCGTAGCTATATCACATACAGGGCCAGGCAGTACTATCCGTAGCTATATCACATACAGGGCCAGGCAGTACTATCCGTAGCTATATCACATACAGGGCCAGGCAGTACTATCCGTAGCTATATCACATACAGGGCCAGGCAGTACTATCCGTAGCTATATCACATACAGGGCCAGGCAGTACTATCCGTAGCTATATCACATACACAGGACCAGGCAGTACTATCCGTAGCTATATCACATACAGGACCAGGCAGTACTATCCGTAGCTATATCACATACAGGACCAGGCAGTACTATCCGTAGCTATATCACATACAGGGCCAGGCAGTACTATCCGTAGCTATATCACATACAGGGCCAGGCAGTACTATCCGTAGCTATATCACATACAGGGCCAGGCAGTACTATCCGTAGCTATATCACATACAGGGCCAGGCAGTACTATCCGTAGCTATATCACATACAGGGCCAGGCAGTACTATCCGTAGCTATATGATGTACATTACTATGTAGGTGGCTGCCGCTGCTGTCACATGGGCTGTTATAACCCGTCACAGGGGCTGTTATAACCCGTCACCTAATAAGAAGATTCTCATTGTAATAAGTTCAGTAACACTAAACCCCACAGACGCCCGGATCACCCCGCACTGGCTGGATCAGTATTATTACCAGGCTGCCCATTTCCTGACAACGCTTACTAACATCTTATTATTGTTGTCAGGAAGGGAATCTAATAGATATACATTATGGTGAAATAGGCAAGACTGATCGACTTGTCCTGAATTATGGCTCAGCCAAAAACACCAGAGGTGCAAGAACTCCTCAGATAACACTGGGGGTACACCGCCACCGCTCACACCCTATACTCACCCACTACGCTGTTACTGCACCTGCTCCGTGTGAATATACCCCGAGGCGGAGGACACACGGCAGACAAGCTGAGATTTTGTGGCAAATTTTGTTACTTTTTTCAGCCGAAGCCAAGAATGGATCCAGCAGAAGAGCGATCAGGACCGACAAGCAGATTTTGGTGAGGATTTTCATACATGTACATGAGGATTTCAGCAGAGTTTGAAGTATATATATATATTTACATGCTGTGTATTTTAGCGTCTGCGCTATTGGTTATTTCCACACAAAAAAGACACACCATGTGCGGGAGAAATAGCATTACAGTCACTGCGAAATTATAACAGATTATGGTGGGAAATCCGACAATCCTGAGCAGACGCCTGCATACTGAGGGTTTCCTTCAGGAGTTACACGCTTGTACACGTGTGGAGAACCCACAACAACTGGGCAGATTTTCATACATGTACATGTGGAACTTGAGGCGGATTTCTTTTTCTTCTGTTGTGGATGAAAATCCGCATGTCAGGACCCGAGCTGAAATCCGAACGTTCGTGTAGGAAAACCCACGTCAAAGTCCGTGCGTATCCCGGCGCACAATTTCAGCATGTAAATCCTGATCATTCCTTTTGACGTCACTCTTGGCTTTTGCTCTAAAAACCACAGCACATCCTGAACCAAAAACGCATTGTGTGACCTCCGCCTTACAGTGGTCTCCTATCGGGGACACCCCGAGCGCCCTGTGTGAATGGAGCAGGAGTGCACACGTGGGACTAATGCTCAGTGACTTCCATGGGACTGAGCCAGCGCCGTAATCTGCCATCTCCATCAGTCCTATACAAGTGAATGCATAGGGGGTCACAGCTGCTCACTACTGCCCCACTCTCAGGATTGGTAGGGAGAGGTGATACATGCTGCTTATAGAAAGTCTGTATTGTACCTATTAGTCCTGATCACATCTACGTTTGGTTTCCGTTCCTGGAGTCCGCTTGGGGACCCCCTGAATGGAAACCTCTACGCATAAAAAGCGCTTTACCTGGAAAACTACAAGGACCCCATAGACTATAATGCAAGCAGCACTTTCCTCTCCGCATGTTTCGTACTTTTCATGCGTATAGGTTTCCGTTCAGGGGGTCCCCAAGTGGAGTCCAGGAACGGAAACCCGAACGCAGATGTGAACCGGCCCTAACACAACCTGTAACTCATCATCTGAGCGATAGACAATTTCCTTCCAGAAAATAAAAATAATAATAATAATAAAAAAAATTATAAATCACATTTACAAAAACAATGCACGGAGGCCGCGTAGTAGGCGGTAATAAAACGGCCACTGACATAGGGTGACGGTCGCTTCAGCGCTCTCTGAGCGCACGTAAATGACAGAACGGCGCTAAATAATAAAAAAGGCAGAGAAACAACAAAGGTCAGGACGGTGAAGCACGGCGAGAGGAGCGATAGCGGCCGGCGCCATTCATGTGACAGTATGAATACATGAGCCCCAGCCTATGTATAACATATATATCAGCACACACATATGTACACTCAGCCCCTCTATATACCACATATCTGTATGTAGACACACACATGCACCCCCAGCATACACATATATACACACAGCCCCTGCCTCTGTATGATATATACCTGTATGTAGTCACACACATATGTACACACAGTCTGACTCTGTATATTATATATCTGTATATTGGCACACACAGGCACCCCCCAGCACCCACGTATGTACGCACAGGCACCCCCAGCACCCACGTATGTACGCACAGGCACCCCCAGCACCCACGTATGTACGCACAGGCACCCCCAGCACCCACGTATGTACGCACAGGCACCCCCAGCACCCACGTATGTACGCACAGGCACCCCCAGCACCCACGTATGTACGCACAGGCACCCCCAGCACCCACGTATGTACGCACAGGCACCCCCAGCACCCACGTATGTACGCACAGGCACCCCCAGCACCCACGTATGTACGCACAGGCACCCCCAGCACCCACGTATGTACGCACAGGCACCCCCAGCACCCACGTATGTACGCACAGGCACCCCCAGCACCCACGTATGTACGCACAGGCACCCCCAGCACCCACGTATGTACGCACAGGCACCCCCAGCACCCACGTATGTACGCACAGGCACCCCCAGCACCCACGTATGTACGCACAGACACCCCCTGCACACACGCATGTACGCACAGGCACCCCCAGCACCCACGCATGTACGCACAGGCACCCCCAGCACCCACGTATGTACGCACAGGCACCCCCAGCACCCACGAATGTACGCACAGGCACCCCCAGCACCCACGTATGTACGCACAGGCACCCCCAGCACACACGTATGTACGCACACCCCCCCACACACGCATGTACACACAGGCACCCCCAGCACACACGTATGTACACACAGGCACCCCCAGCACACACGAATGTACACACAGGCACCTCCAGCACACACGTATGTACACACAGGCACCCCCAGCACCCACGTATGTACACACAGGCACCCCCAGCACCCACGTATGTACACACAGGCACCCCCAGCACACACGTATGTACACACAGGCACCCCCAGCACCCACGTATGTACACACAGGCACCCCCAGCACACACGTATGTACACACAGGCACCCCCCAGGCTGGCACTACCCCGGGATTCTTCACCTCTCGGGCGGTGCAGGCCTGGCTGTCTCCGGCCTGGGTGCTGGGGTGAGTCGTGGGCCTGGCAGGCTGCGCTGTGTCCTGGGCCGCGTTCTGGAGGGATCCTGGGCCACGTACGGACGGCGAGGACCGGAGCAGACTCGTTACCTACAGGTAGGCACCGTTACCAGCGACCATCCGGGACAATGGCGGCCGCCAGACCGAAGTAGCTGCCAGCCGAGACCACCGGATACCCGAGCGAATCGATGAGGGAGCCAACTAGGATCAAACTGAGCCAATCAGAGGGCGGCGTCTCTGCACAGGCCGGAGCACTCGAGCGCCGAGACAGATGTCAGCACTTGTAGGCTTATTAATAGAGCGGCGAGCAGCCGAGCCTGGCAGATGTGGCCCGCTGATGCCCTGTAGGGGGCAGATGTGGCCCGGTGATGTCCTGTAGGGGGCAGATGTGGCCTGGCTATCTCCTATGGGGGCAGATGTGGCCCGGTGATGTCCTGTAGGGGGCAGATGTGGCCGGCACTCCTGGGGGATGGCCCGCTGGTGGCCTGGCTATCTCCTATGGGGACAGATATGGCTCGCTGATGTCCTGTAGGGGGCAGATGTGGCCCGGTGATGTCCTGTAGGGGGCAGATGTGGCCTGGCTATCTCCTATGGGGGCAGATGTGGCTCGGTGATGTCCTGTAGGGGGCAGATGTGGCCTGGCTATCTCCTATGGGGGCAGATATGGCTCGCTGATGTCCTGTAGGGGGCAGATGTGGCCCGGTGATGTCCTGTAGGGGGCAGATGTGGCCTGGCTATCTCCTATGGGGGCAGATGTGGCTCGGTGATGTCCTGTAGGGGGCAGATGTGGCCTGGCTATCTCCTATGGGGGCAGATGTGGCTCGGTGATGTCCTGTAGGGGGCAGATGTGGCCTGGCTATTTCCTATGGGGGCAGATATGGCTCAATGATGTCCTGTAGAGGCAGGTATAGCCTGGCTATCTCCTATGGGGGCAGATGTGGCCCGCTGGTGGCCTGGCTATCTCCTATGGGGGCAGATGTGGCCCGCTGATGTCCTGTAGGGGGCAGATGTGGCCTGGCTATTTCCTATGGGGGCAGATGTGGCTCGGTGATGTCCTGTAGGGGGGCCGGCTCTCCATGGGGCAGATGTGGCCTGGCTATCTCCTATGGGGGCAGATGTGGCCCAGTGATGTCCTGTAGGGGGTAGGTATGGCCTGGCTATCTCCTATGGGGGCAGATGTGGCCCGCTGATGTCCTGTAGGGGGCAGATGTGGTCTGGCTATTTCCTATGGGGGCAGATATGGCTCAGTGATGTCCTGTAGAGGCAGGTATAGCCTGGCTATCTCCTATGGGGGCAGATGTGGCCCGCTGGTGGCCTGGCTATCTCCTATGGGGGCAGATGTGGCTCGGTGATGTCCTGTAGGGGGCAGATGTGGCCTGGCTATTTCCTATGGGGGCAGATATGGCTCGGTGATGTCCTGTAGGGGGCCCGGGGCAGATTGGCCCGTGGCCTGGCTATTTCCTATGGGGGCAGATATGGCTCAGTGATGTCCTGTAGAGGCAGGTATAGCCTGGCTATCTCCTATGGAGGCAGATGTGGCCCGCTGGTGGCCTGGCTATCTCCTATGGGGGCAGATGTGGCTCGGTGATGTCCTGTAGAGGCAGGTATAGCCTGGCTATCTCCTATGGGGGCAGATGTGGCCCGCTGGTGGCCTGGCTATCTGCTATGGGGGCAGATATGGCTCGGGCCGGGGGGGGGCGTGATGTCCTGTAGAGGCAGGTATAGCCTGGCTATCTCCTATGGGGGCAGATGTGGCCCGCTGATGTCCTGGGGGGTAGTGGGCCTGGCATGATGGGGGCCTGGCTGGATGTCCTATGGGGGCAGATATGGCTCAGTGATGTCCTGTAGAGGCAGGTATAGCCTGGCTATCTCCTATGGGGGCAGATGTGGCCCGCTGGTGGCCTGGCTATCTCCTATGGGGGCAGATATGGCTCAGTGATGTCCTGTAGAGGCAGGTATAGCCTGGCTATCTCCTATGGGGGCAGATGTGGCCCGCTCGTCCTGAGGGGGGAGAGTGGCCTGGCTATCTCCTATGGGGGCAGATAAATGGCTCAGTGATGTCCTGTAGAGGCAGGTATAGCCTGGCTATCTCCTATGGGGGCAGATGTGGCCCGCTGGTGGCCTGGCTATCTCCTATGGGGGCAGATATGGCTCAGTGATGTCCTGTAGGGGGCAGATATGGCTCAGTGATGTCCTGTAGAGGCAGGTATAGCCTGGCTATCTCCTATGGGGGCTGTAAATCTTACACAATTGGCTCTGAGACACTGGACTCCCCCTGTGTTAAGAAAGCTGAGGCTACACTATGCCAGTAATGACGGTGAGGCCGCAGCTCTACGGCGACTCTATGATGTCACATTGTGACAGACAACGTCATGTGACTGCGACGCAACAGTTGTAGAAAAGCAAAACCGGTTAGATTTCCGTTACAAGTTGCGGGAGACTTTTCTTTACCACAGCTTTAGGCGTCGTGCACACAGAGCAGTTCGCACCGTCCATCCATCCCGATCTGACCTTAGTAGCAAATAAATCACCAAAGTCACTGTGTAGCCTTACAGCCAGTCACACAAGGCTAAAGTTACCGATAAGTGACGGATTGTGCAACTTTTTGCCATGCCAAGTGTCACTGTGTAGCCATAGACTGATGCAACTGAGACGCAACACTTGCAAAAAAAAAAATTCAATCCAAGTGGCAAGTCAGCTGTGATGTTTCTAGTATGGATCGGCGGCCGCTCACGTGTGACGAGTCTGCGATTTCTGATACTTGTTATTGAGTTTTGTAAGTCTAAAGTGTCATGTGACCTGCAGCGAAATTGCCCGAGGCTAAGGCTACACGCCCCACTGACAGAACTGCAGGGCAGCGCAAGTAACCAAAGTGAATGAGGTCCAGCTGAGACTCACAAGGTGTCGTGACACGAGTCATAAGAAATCCAAATCTGACGGACATCTTGTAACCGCCGTGTCACGATCTTTGACCACGAGGTGCGACATGAAGCCTAATTGTGACTGATGTAAAATAACGTGACTGTGACAACAGTAGGAAAAAAATGATTGGTCGCAGTTGACACGTGACGTCATTGTAAGTCGTGCGCAGCTCTGCAACATGTAAACGAACGCAACGTCACCTATGATTGGCAGCCATGTTGTACCACAAGAGTCACATGACAGGGAGTCACACATTGCACATTGTATGTGACCTATTATGTAACCCTGACCACAAGTCCACAACCTAAACTGTCACACGCAAGTCGCCAAGTCCGTGCTGGAAAGTCAGGTTTGGATTTTTTGTGCCTGTGGTATCAGGGTCACGTTATGTTTGCCACAAAGAGATCACAATCACTGGTGCGTTGTGATCTTCATGGAATCTGCCAACAAACAAGCAAACGCTCGGGATACGGGGAAAATGACCCAGCACGATACAACCTGCACACTATAACTGGCACGATACAACCTGCACCCTGCAACCTACACGATACAACCTACACACTATATCCTGCACGATACAACCTGCACACTAAAACCAGCACACTATAACCGGCACGATACACCCTGCACGATACAACCGGTACACTATATCCTGCACGATACAACCGGCACACTATAACCGGTACACTATAACCGGCACGATACAACCTACACACTATATCCTGCATGATACAACACGGCACACTATATCCTGCACGACACAACCGGTACACTATATCCTGCACGATACAACCTGCACACTAAAACCAGCACACTATAACCGGCACGATACAACCTGCACCCTGCACGATACAACCGGTACACTATATCCTGCACGATACAACCGGCACACTATAACCGGTACACTATAACCGGCACGATACAACCTACACACTATATCCTGCATGATACAACCGGCACACTATATCCTGCACGATACAACCTGCACACTATAACCGGCACGATACAACCTACACACTATATCCTGCATGATACAACCGGCACACTATATCCTGCACGATACAACCTGCACACTATAACCGGCACGATACAACCTGCACCCTGCAACCTACACGATACAACCTACACACTATATCCTGCACGATACAACCTGCACACTAAAACCAGCACACTATAACCGGCACGATACACCCTGCACACTAAAACCAGCACACTATAACCGGCACGATACAACCTGCACCCTGCACGATACAACCGGTACACTATATCCTGCACGATACAACCGGTACACTATATCCTGCACGATACAACCGGCACACTATAACCGGTACACTATAACCGGCACGATACACCCTGCACACTAAAACCAGCACACTATAACTGGCACGATACAACCTGCACCCTGCACGATACAACCGGTACACTATATCCTGCACGATACAACCGGTACACTATATCCTGCACGATACAACCGGCACACTATAACCGGTACACTATAACCGGCACGATACAACCTACACACTATATCCTGCACGATACAACCGGTACACTATATCCTGCACGATACAACCGGCACACTATATCCTGCACGATACAACCGGCACACTATATCCTGCACGATACAACCTGCACACTAAAACCAGCACACTATAACCGGCACGATACAACCTGCACCCTGCACGATACAACCGGTACACTATATCCTGCACGATACAACCGGTACACTATATCCTGCACGATACAACCGGCACACTATATCCTGCACGATACAACCGGCACACTATAACCAGCACGATACACCCTGCACGATACAGCCGGCACACTATAACCAGCACGATACACCCTGCACGATACAACCGGCACACTATATCCTCACCTGAAGGCTGGGTGTCTTGCCATGTGTCGAGCTGTAGTTGTCAGGCGTCATCGGTTGTTGTCATCCGCGGTTTATGTGTGAGCTGACACTCCATTAAAGTCATTCATATGCACAAGTACCTAAATGTACCCTTTGACCTCTATAGGCAGATTTATTTTTTACATGCAGTATTTTTGTCCCCTACCTGGCAGGATGAGGCGATGACAATGCTTTAGACCTCGCTGGGCCAGGCCTTAAAGGGGCAGTACATCTGCTTTCAGCTATCCTCGGTATAATGAATGAAGTGATATGACTTGCTGTATCGTCTTCTCTCCTGTCATTCACTGGGACCTTTATTGTTTACATCCAGAGGAGAAAAAGCCATTCTGAGGACCCCCGAACCCCCCACCTGCCGCATGTGCCCAAAGCTCCGCCCACCTGCAGTGGCCAACAATGGCGCAATGTTGAAGGTAAATCTCTGATACTGACCTGTAAATCACAATAGGACAGGATCGGTGATAAATATGGGGTCCACCGATCATTAGAATGGGGGGCTCTCTACATTCATTTATATGGCAGGTCGATGCAGGATACGCAGCCGTTTATGTCCAAGGTGGGAATATCCCTTCATGGCCGGCTTTACACGTGTGTATTCAGAGAAATATGGATCATATGTTCCAGGGACTCCTAGCATCATACATGACTGGGATATTGAGAGTCGGGGGCCTAGACAGTATTTGGACCAGGAAATACAGTCGTTATATGGCCCATATTCTATAAGACTACTGCAAGCTGCAGAAGACACCAGCAATTGTGTGGTTGTGAGGCGGCTCATCGGTGGTTTCTCTGCGGCCCCCGAGGCTTTCAATCTTTATACTGCATTATTAGCCCCAAGGCAAATGCTGGTGAAGCTCGGGCTCAAGAAAAGGAAAAAACAAAAACACTACCCATGGAAGGACTCATCTAACTATTTATACTGCACGATACTTAAAGGGGGTTATACAAGATTACAAAAACATGGCTGCCTTTGATGAAATGTATGGGCCTGAGCTGCACGACTACACACACCCTGTGGACAAGTGGGGGTGCAGGTTTTGGAAGAAAGCAGCCATGTTTTGTTTAACTATTGGTAATCTGGATATAACCTGGACTCAGTGGGTGAAACGCTGATGGGAAGTGCAATCTATATACTCTGTATACTCAGGATGTTATTAGAGCCATTTCATGACACTTTGCTTTCAGTTTGCATTTGTAGTTTAAGGCTGAAGCCACACATTGCAGAAAATTTCCTTTTTTTTTGTAGGTTTTGCTGCAGTTTTTTGAGTCAAAGCGAGACGTATAAGAGGGGAGCGTAAAAGAGGGGGGGCGGAGCGTAAGAGAGAGGGGGGAGCGTAAGAGAGAGAGGGGGCGGAGCGTAAGAGAGGGGGGGCGTAGAGAGAGGGGGGGCGTAAGAGAGAGAGGGGGGAGAGAGGGGGAGCGTAAAGAGAGAGAGGGGGGCGTAAGAGAGAGGGGGGGGGCGTAAGAGAGAGAGGGGGAGAGAGGGGGGCGTAAGAGAGAGAGAGAGGGGGAGCGTAGAGAGAGAGAGAGGGGGGCGTAAGAGAGAGGGGGGCGTAAGAGAGAGAGGGGGGCGTAAGAGAGAGAGAGAGGGGGGGTAAGAGAGAGAGAGAGGGGGGGCGTAAGAGAGAGGGGGGGAGCGTAAAGAGAGAGCGAGAGAGGGGGGGTAAGAGAGAGAGGGGGAGCGTAAGAGAGAGCGGGGGGGTAAGAGAGAGGGGGAGCGTAAGAGAGAGAGGGGGGGCGTAGAGAGAGAGGGGGGGCGTAAGAGAGAGAGGGGGGCGTAGAGAGAGAGAGGGGGGGAGCGTAAGAGAGGGGGGGGGAGAGAGAGGGAGGGGGAGGGGAGCGTAAGAGAGAGAGGGGGGGGTAAGAGAGAGGGGGGGCGTAAGAGAGAGGGGGGGGCGTAAGAGAGAGGGGGGGGGCGTAAGAGGTAAGAGAGAGGGGGGGGCGTAAGAGAGAGAGGGGGGGGCGTAAGAGAGAGGGGGAGCGTAAGAGAGAGAGGGGGAGCGTAAGAGAGAGAGGGGGGCGTAAGAGAGAGGGGGGGCGTAGAGAGAGAGAGAGAGAGGGGGGCGTAAGAGGAGCGTAAGAGAGAGGGGGGGAGCGTGAGAGAGAGGGGGGGGCGTAAGAGAGAGAGGGGGAGCGTAAGAGAGGGGGGGGGGGCGTAAGAGAGAGAGGGGGGAGCGTAAGAGAGAGGGGGGAGCGTAAGAGAGAGGGAGGGGGGCGTAAGAGAGAGGGGGGGAGCGTAAGAGAGAGCGGGGGGGGGTAAGAGAGAGAGAGGGGGGGCGTAAGAGAGGGGGGCGTAAGAGAGAGAGGGGGGCGTAAGAGAGGGGGGGGGGCGTAAGAGAGAGGGGGGGGCGTAAGAGAGAGAGGGGGGGAAGAGAGAGAGAGAGGGGGGGCGTAAGAGAGAGGGGAGCGAGAGAGAGGGGGAGCGTAAGAGAGAGGGGGGAGCGTAAGAGAGAGGGGGGTAAGAGAGAGCGTAGAGAGAGAGAGAGAGAGAGGGGGGGAGCGTAAGAGAGAGAGAGAGAGGGGGGGGCGTAAGAGAGAGAGAGAGAGAGGGGGGCGTAAGAGAGAGAGAGAGGGGGGGGGCGTAAGAGAGAGGGGGGGAGAGAGAGAGGGGGGCGTAAGAGAGAGAGGGAGGGGGCGTAAGAGAGAAGAGAGAGAGGGGGAGCGTAAGAGAGAGAGAGAGAGGGGGGCGTAAAGAGGGGGGGGAGAGAGAGAGGGGGGGGGCGTAAGAGAGAGAGGGGGCGTAAAGAGAGAGCGTAAGAGAGAGAGGGGGGCGTAAGAGAGAGAGGGGGGAGCGTAAGAGAGAGGGGGGGGCGAAGAGAGAGGGGGGAGCGTAAGAGAGAGAGAGAGGGGGGCGTAAGAGAGAGGGGGGGCGTAAGAGAGAGAGGGGGGCGTAAGAGAGAGAGGGGGGCGTAAGAGAGAGAGCGTAAGAGAGAGGGGGGCGTAAGAGAGAGAGAGGGGGAGCGTAAAGAGAGAGAGGGGGCGTAAGAGCGAGAGGGGGGGCGTAAGAGAGAGAGGGGAGCGTAAGAGAGGGGGAGCGTAAGAGAGAGAGGGGGGCGTAAGAGAGAGAGGGGGGGCGTAAGAGAGAGAGAGAGAGAGAGGGGGCGTAAGAGAGAGAGGGGGAGCGAAGAGAGAGAGAGGGGGGAGAGAGAGAGGGGGGGCGAGAGAGAGAGAGAGAGAGAGAGGGGGGGCGTAAGAGAGAGAGCGTAAGAGAGAGAGGGGGAGCGTAAGAGAGAGAGGGGGCGTAAGAGAGAGAGAGAGAGGGGGCGTAAGAGAGAGAGGGGGGGCGGTAGAGAGAGAGGGGGGCGTAAGAGAGAGAGCGTAAGAGAGAGGGGGGAGCGTAAGAGAGAGAGAGCGTAAGAGAGAGAGGGGGGGAGCGTAAGAGAGAGCGAGAGAGAGGGTAAGAGAGAGGGGGAGCGTAAGAGAGAGAGGGGGGCGTAAGAGAGAGAGGGCGTAAGAGAGAGAGGGGAGAGAGAGAGAGAGAGAGAGGGGGCGAGAGAGAGAGAGGGGGAGAGAGAGAGAGGGGAGCGTAAGAGAGAGAGAGGGGGGCGTAAGAGAGAGAGGGGAGAGAGAGAGAGAGAGAGAGGGGGGGCGTAAGAGAGAGAGGGGGAGAGAGAGAGAGAGAGAGAGAGGGGTAGAGAGAGAGAGGGGGGGCGTAAGAGAGAGAGAGGGGGGGCGTAGAGAGAGAGCGAGAGGGAGCGTAAGAGAGAGAGGGGAGAGAGAGGGGAGCGAGAGAGAGGGGGGAGCGAGAGAGGGGGGGGGGCGTAAGAGAGAGGGGGGGGCGTAAGAGAGAGAGGGGGGGAGAGAGAGAGGGGGCGGAGCGTAAGAGAGAGGGGGGGGAGCGTAAGAGAGAGAGGGGGGGGCGTAAGAGAGAGAGAGAGAGAGGGGAGCGTAAGAGAGAGAGGGGGAGCGTAAGAGAGAGAGAGAGAGGGGGGAGCGTAAGAGAGAGAGGGGGGCGTAAGAGAGAGAGAGAGAGAGAGGCGTAAGAGAGAGAGGGGGAGCGAGAGAGAGAGGGGGGAGCGTAAGAGAGAGAGGGGGCGTAAGAGAGAGAGAGAGAGGGAGAGAGAGAGGGAGCGTAAGAGAGAGGCGTAAGAGAGAGAGAGGGGGAGCGTAAGAGAGAGAGAGAGGGGGGGCGTAAGAGAGAGAGGGGGGCGTAAGAGAGAGAGGGAGAGAGAGAGGGGGGCGTAAGAGAGAGAGAGGGGGGCGTAAAGAGAGAGAGAGGGGGCGTAAGAGAGAGAGGGGGGCGTAAGAGAGAGAGGGGGGGCGTAAGAGAGAGAGGGGGAGCGTAAGAGAGAGAGGGGGGCGTAAGAGAGAGAGGGGGGAGCGTAAGAGAGAGAGAGGGGGGGGCGTAGAAGGAGAGAGAGAGAGGGGGAGCGTAAGAGAGAGAGGGGGAGCGTAAGAGAGAGAGGGGGGCGTAAGAGAGAGAGAGAGAGAGAGAGGGGGCGTAAGAGAGAGAGAGAGAGAGAGGGGGCGTAAGAGAGAGGGGCGGCGCGTAAGAGAGAGAGGAGAGGGGGAGCGTAAGAGAGAGAGGGGCGTAAGAGAGAGAGAGAGAGAGAGGGGCGTAAGAGAGGGGGCGGAGCGTAAGAGAGAGGGGGGGTAGAGAGGGGGAGCGTAAGAGAGAGAGGGGGGCGTAAGAGAGGGGGCGGAGCGTAAGAGAGGGGGGGGGAGCGTAAGAGAGAGAGGGGGCGGAGCGTAAGAGAGGGGGGGGAGCGTAAGAGAGGGGGCGGAGCGTAAGAGGGGGGTGGGGAGCGTAAGAGGGGGGGGAGCGTAAGAGAGGGGGCGGAGCGTAAGAGAGGGGGCGGAGCGTAAGAGGGGGGGTGGGGAGCGTAAGAGAGGGGGCGGGAGCGTAAGAGGGGGCGGAGCGTAAGAGAGGGGGCGGAGCGTAAGAGGGGGCGGATAAGCGCATTCTGAAGGCTTCCCATTACTTTTTAATCCATTCTTGACTTTGGCACAAAAAAAAAAAAAAAAAAAAAAACGCAGCAAATTCTGCAACGTGTGGCCTCAGCCTTACTGTAGAATACAGGGTAGACTTAGATTAGTGCTTTATGTTCGGGCGTATTATTAGAACGAGTTGATAATCTATGGCAGATCCATGCTATAAGTGTATGATAGATGCAGGTCCCACTTCTGGCTTCAGAACAGAAATCCTAACCCTGTCCAGTTTCTGGCCACGACATCCAGCCTGTGACTGAAGTCAGAGGTGAGCGGGATTATAGGAGCAGCTGCAGCGCACAGTCAGCTCAGCTATTCCATCATCTCAGCCATCTCTGACACTCACGGGCTGGATGCAGCGGCCAGAAGTCACCAGGACAGGGTCAGAAAACCCAAGTCTTGTTCTCAAGACAGATGCAAGTTCCAGAGATGGGGTCCATATAAGAGTTTCCTCACCCCCCGTCCAGGCGTCTTCTGGCCGCTGCACATAATAATAAAATCTCATATTCAGTATTTTTCCACTTTCAGGCTGTTGCTTAGCAACTGGCGCTGCAGAATACTGATGATCTCCATGCGTCTTAGGAAATAAAGCTATGTTCACATTTTGTAGGCACATTAATTGTATGTGTATGGAAAGCTCACAATGCATATGGCAAACATAGTCATAGGCCCCCATTCATGTGGAGTAACAGCGTGTCCGTCTAACGTATATACTGCAAAAAACACATAATGCACAGTATAAGACATAATGGCCGTTGTATGGCTGCACATCAGAGCCATACATTGTGGGATACTCCGGACCGGATGTCACTATTAGACAGTGTTACTTGCTATAAGATGAATGGCGGTGCTGTATACCGATACATATAAGGGTCTGTTCACACCACACACTTCATACATAGTTATATTGCTGATAAACTCCCATGAACCTTTGCATGAAATATTGCAGCAAACTATACTAGTCCATACAGCTGAAAAAAAGGTAAACCAGCTCAATGGAGACCAAAAGGACTTTGCTTTAACCTTCATGAAGTGCTATGGATGTGTTTGGTATATGCCATACAGACACTGTAAATCCAGTGTGAACAGACCCTAACCAGCACTTCTGCTTGCAGATACGTTCATATACTTCCAAAGGGGTCTCAGGTCCATAAACATTAAAAAAGGCCCTCTGGATGTGCTGCTGTTAAAGCAATGGCCATACAGAACATGGAAAACTCCTGCACCCTATGTCAACCCTTCCTGTCCTGTGAGCCCATGTTTAACAGGCAGCAATGGCTTTTGCTACTTCTCCTTTAAGCTAGAGCACACATCATTCAATGTCTTCAGCCTCCAGGAATCTGACGTCAGCTGAAATGATTTAGGATTAGTTCTTGTCTCATACGATAAGCTTCCGTTTCCACCGCTTCCATGTTATTGCAGTCCTCGTCTGTCTCCATGGAAGAGTGTCCAGGGTCACACCAGATGTCCAGGCCGTGCTGCAGCGCAATGTTGTGCAGTATGCAGCAGGCCAAAATAATCTGAGCAGATTTCTCCGGCGAGTACTGCAGGGTGGCACGCGATCCATCCAGACAACGGAAGCGATGGCGGAGTGCCTGCTGCGTGCGCTCCATGACGTTATGAGTGGCAGAGTGCGCCATGTTGTATCTGTACTCTTGGGGGCTCTCAGGGATTTGCACTGGTGGCATTAGCCAAGGCCGAAGATAGAAAGCGCTGTCCGCTAAGAAAGACAAGATGGAGGAGAATGTTAGGACAATGGATTCCTAATAAATAGCAGATCGATATACAGAAATATATCAATATGAGGAAACTAAATCAATCAACTACACCGTTACCAATCCGCTACTCTCCAGGTCCCACCGTACACAATGACATGACGTCCATTCTGATGACACGTACGTGACTGTGATCAGCTGACAAAGACGGGCAACATATCATCAGTATGGAAAATCCAGACCCAGAGACTGGTGGCAATAGTGAGAGTAAGTCACACAGGACTGCCTAAAGCCCACCAGAAAAGCTGAGCCTGAGGGGACGCCCCTTAGCTATACAGGGCTCGGATGTGTAAATTCTGCTGTGTGTGGGGCCCATGATCGTGTAGGAGCCAGGGCCCTCTGGAGGATCCTCCTGTCCTTGTGGTCAGTAAGACCTTAGGTGTCGCAAGAGAAGACTCCGGGGTCAGTGACTGCCCCAACCTGCATGTTAAAGCTATTAGGAAAGGGGTTTCCGGAGACTCTGAAGAGGTGACCTGTGATGGACCAGCCCAGAAGCCCAACAATTAACACATAAAGGACCCAGGTGGGCAGTGAGGACACATCCATGACGTTTTATGGACACCATAATCCACAGAGAAAAATTACACAAGCAGCCCATCAGCAGTGTAGAGCACTCTATGCCTATACAGTAATGTATACATTAGGAATTCTCCCAATGTGCCCTGCAATCACCCTAACCCCTCCAATCATTTCAGGCCTCCCAAAAACATACCCAGCATCCAGCCCTCCTTGTGCATTTTTGTCTCGAACAGGCAGGAAAGGTTGGACTGGTGGAGAACCATATTATCCGGAGTACTGCCTGGGCGGTGGGTCTCAGCCCATAGTAGAGACCCCTGAGTGTCACACACGACAAGGCAGTTTAGAGAGTGCAAGCCCTTCCTGTTGACAAATGACAAGTCTTCTGCATTGGGGGCTTTAATGGTGATATGCATGCAGTCTACTACCCCCAGCACACCAGGGACCCCCGCCAGGCCATAAAAGTCGTCCTTCAGCTTCTGCACTGAGGTTTCCTCCTGCGGAAAACAAATGAACTGCGAGGCTCTCTCCACCAGAGCGTCCGTGACATTGGTCACACATCGACTCATGGAAGCTTGGCTGATCCCAATCGTATCTCCCATACGTGTCTGGAAGGAACCAGACGTGTAAAACCCAAGAGCCGCCATGATCTGCGTCTCAGGGCTGATCGCTCGGGATCGCTGAGTTGGCCGGGACAGGCTGGCACCCAAAAGTTCAACCAAGTAGTCAATAAATGGTCTGGGAAAGCCATAGGTAGAGACCAAATACTCATCAGAGACATCATCCAGGCGAAAGCGGTCTAGAGTGCGGTGTCCTCGGCCATATAGCAGTAGGTCACAATCGAGGATGGTTATAGGAATAGCCATCGGTAAGTCTATAAGTACTATTCTGAGGTCACCAGTGTCTTGGGCTGCGTCATAGGGAGGTTATCTGAAAACAAGAGATGAAAGAGCAGACAGTCATTACTCAGAAAGAATCTAGATTTACGGATCAGGAGAATATGGAGGACGGCTAATCCTACTAGAATACACAGATGCCCACTGTGATTGGTGACGCAAAGTCTTCCTGGTCCCCTGCTAGTCCCTGCACACTGGGCTCCATGGCTGATGTAGTGACCACGCAAGATCATTACAGGCAATCACAGCCGGCTGGACGAGGTGAATAGAGAGTGGCGGACACCAGGGACGGAACGGGATTGGTAAAGTGTCCAGACTGTGGAATTATCTGCAGAGCTCGGCCGTGCACCAGGCACAGGACACATGTTCTGTCTCCTCACATTGAATAGATGTATTAAGACTCATTGATCTTTGTGGCCGTATTCTTAAGTGTCAGGTCAAGTGCGGCAGACGCTTTTATATGGGTTTTCCCTCGGCGCCAGTTATTGACATACAAATAAAGACGAGATCTATGGAAAGACATTAGACAAGTCACAGAGACTGACAAGGCAGAAGTTACCGACATCTAATGATCTTACTGATTCATCGCTTCAGATCCACAATACTGGATCCCGCCAGCGAGGGGAAGTGAAGCGGCCATATAATACATGTCCTGGGTCTGGACGTGATAAATATTCTACCCTAGATGTGTGTAAGAAGACATACAATGGAATCCAACCAAATTAATCAGTATCCCTCCAAGGGGTATGACTACTATATGTGTAAGTGCGCAGAGGCCCCGCAGGTAAGGGGGCCCTGCCGGTGTTACTCAGAACACGTGTAAGAGCCCGAGCGACAAACTCCACAGCTCATCCTGTAACTAGTGGTGGACTGTTAGGCTCTGTGCACACTGCGCCTGAGGCCTGCACTGGCAGAATGTCTCACTGTATATCTCCTATAGGCATTAAGTGGCTGATGTCACCTATAGGGTCTCATTGTAACAAAACATACGCTCAGTGACGTGTAACAACCCCGCCCCAGACACCAGTGTTGGATTGCTGCACGCCTCGCCCTCCACACCTATTGCTTTGTATGTTCCTTTCATCGCGCCTGCACCGTCGTAGTATTTTCTGATTATTCTTCACTATTTCTTAGGCTGTGGCCCCTGTCCTGTTCTTACTCCCAGGACACCACGATTGGCGACGGAGGGTTATGTTTGGAGAAAAAAAGGCAAATCCAAGAAAGAACTGAGAGAAGAATGAAACACTCCGGGGCTGAGATATTAAGACTAACGTGTAGTACACCAGCCTTAAAGGGGTTGTCCAGGACCCTGGTGCTTTCTAGTTCCTGCACCAATGAAATATATTTGTCAGCAGAAGTAAATTTGTACTATATTGTTATTACAGCAATGACTCTTCGTGTGCTGTGATGACCCGCCGTGGCTCCTGTGACATCACGTATACTTCTTACATCCTGTGCCTCACTCTCTTAGTGTAGCCTGGCCTTCCCCTCTCCTGTGAGTGTCAGTTTATATAGTGCATGCGCCCAATCTCTGTTTCCCTGTACTGGCGCAGGTGCCTGTACATGTCCCGGCATAACACCAATACCAGGAAAGCAGAGATCGGGCGCACGCGCAGTATACACTGGCACTCTCACAGGAGAGGGGAAGGCCAGACTACACTAAGACTGAGCTGATGCCACACCAGGAGAGCAGAGATCGGGCGCATGCGCAGTATACACTGGCACTCACTGGAGAGGGGAAGGCCAGACTACACTAAGACTGAGCTGATGCCACACCAGGAGAGCAGAGATCGGGCGCATGCGCAGTATACACTGGCACTCACTGGAGAGGGGAAGGCCAGATTACACTAAGACTGAGCTGATGCCACACCAGGAGAGCAGAGATCGGGCACATGCGCAGTATACACTGGCACTCTCACAGGAGAGGGGGAAGGCCAGACTACACTAAGAGACTGAGCTGATGCCACACCAGGAGAGCAGAGATCGGGCACACGCGCAGTATACACTGGCGCTCACTGGAGAGGGGAAGGCCAGACTACACTAAGACTGAGCTGATGCCACACCAGGAGAGCAGAGATCGGGCACACGCGCAGTATACACTGGCACTCACAGAAGAGATGAAGGTCAGACTACACTAAGACTGAGCTGATGCCACACCAGGAGAGCAGAGATCGGGCACACGCGCAGTATACACTGGCACTCACAGAAGAGATGAAGGTCAGACTACACTAAAAGACTGAGCTGATGCCACACCAGGAGAGCAGAGATCGGGCGCACGCACAGTATACACTGGCACTCACTGGAGAGGGGAAGGCCAGACTACACTAAGACTGAGCTGATGCCACACCAGGAGAGAAGAGATCGGGCGCATGCGCAGTATACACTGGCACTCTCACAGAAGAGATGAAGGCCAGACTATACTAAGACTGAGCTGATGACACACCAGGAGAGCAGAGATCGGGCACATGCGCAGTATACACTGGCACTCACTGGAGAGGGGAAGGCCAGACTACACTAAGAGACTGAGCTGATGCCACACCAGGAGAGCAGAGATCGGGCGCATGTGCAGTATACACTGGCACTCACTGGAGAGGGGAAGGCCAGACTACACTAAGACTGAGCTGATGCCACACCAGGAGAGCAGAGATCGGGTGCATGCGCAGTATACACTGGCACTCTCACAGGAGAGGGGAAGGCCAGACTACACTAAGACTGAGCTGATGCCACACCAGGAGAGCAGAGATCGGGCGCATGCACAGTATACACTGGCACTCTCACAGGAGAAGGATAGGCCAGACTACACTAAGAGACTGAGCTGATGCCACACCAGGAGAGCAGAGATCGGGCGCATGCGCAGTATACACTGGCACTCACTGGAGAGGGGAAGGCCAGACTACACTAAGACTGAGCTGATGCCACACCAGGAGAGCAGAGATCGGGCGCATGCGCAGTATACACTGGCACTCACTGGAGAGGGGAAGGCCAGACTACACTAAGAGACTGAGCTGATGCCACACCAGGAGAGCAGAGATCGGGCGCATGTGCAGTATACACTGGCACTCTCACAGGAGAGGGGAAGGCCAGACTACACTAAGAGACTGAGCTGATGCCACACCAGGAGAGCAGAGATCGGGCGCATGTGCAGTATACACTGGCACTCTCACAGGAGAGGGGAAGGCCAGACTACACTAAGAGACTGAGCTGATGCCACACCAGGAGAGCAGAGATCGGGCGCATGCGCAGTATACACTGGCACTCTCACAGGAGAAGGATAGGCCAGACTACACTAAGAGACTGAGCTGATGCCACACCAGGAGAGCAGAGATCGGGCGCATGCGCAGTATACACTGGCACTCACTGGAGAGGGGAAGGCCAGACTACACTAAGACTGAGCTGATGCCACACCAGGAGAGCAGAGATCGGGCGCATGCGCAGTATACACTGGCACTCACTGGAGAGGGGGAAGGCCAGACTACACTAAGACTGAGCTGATGCCACACCAGGAGAGCAGAGATCGGGCGCATGCGCAGTATACACTGGCACTCACTGGAGAGGGGAAGGCCAGACTACACTAAGACTGAGCTGATGCAACACCAGGAGAGCAGAGATCGGGCACACGCGCAGTATACACTGGCACTCACCTGGCCAGGAGAGGGGACGCGCAGGCCAGACTACACTAAGAGACTGAGCTGATGACACACCAGGAGAGAAGAGATCGGGCACACGCGCAGTATACACTGGCACTCTCACAGGAGAGGGGAAGGCCAGACTACACTAAGACTGAGCTGATGCAACACCAGGAGAGCAGAGATCGGGCACACGCGCAGTATACACTGGCACTCACTGGAGAGGGGAAGGCCAGACTACACTAAGACTGAGCTGAGCTGATGCCACACCAGGAGAGCAGAGATCGGGCGCATGCGCAGTATACACGCAACACTGGCACTCACAGGAGAGGGGAAGGCCAGACTACACTAAGAGACTGAGCTGATGCCACACCAGGAGAGCAGAGATCGGGCGCATGCGCAGTATACACTGGCACTCACAGGAGAGGGGAAGGCCAGACTATACTAAGACTGAGCTGATGACACACCAGGAGAGCAGAGATCGGGCGCATGTGCAGTATACACTGGCACTCACTGGCAAGTATACACTGGCACTCACTGGAGAGGGGAAGGCCAGACTACACTAAAAGACTGAGCTGATGCCACACCAGGAGAGCAGAGATCGGGCGCATGCGCAGTATACACTGGCACTCTCACAGGAGAAGGATAGGCCAGACTACACTAAGAGACTGAGCTGATGCTACACCAGGAGAGCAGAGATCGGGCGCATGCGCAGTATACACTGGCACTCACAGGAGAGGGGAAGGCCAGACTATACTAAGACTGAGCTGATGACACACCAGGAGAGCAGAGATCGGGCACACGCGCAGTATACACTGGCACTCACTGGAGAGGGGAAGGCCAGACTACACTAAGAGACTGAGCTGATGCCACACCAGGAGAGCAGAGATCGGGCGCATGTGCAGTATACACTGGCACTCTCACAGGAGAAGGATAGGCCAGACTACACTAAGAGACTGAGCTGATGCCACACCAGGAGAGCAGAGATCGGGCGCACGCGCAGTATACACTGGCACTCTCACAGGAGAGGGGAAGGCCAGACTACACTAAGACTGAGCTGATGCCACACCAGGAGAGCAGAGATCGGGCACACGCGCAGTATACACTGGCACTCACTGGAGAGGGGAAGGCCAGACTACACTAAGAGACTGAGCTGATGCCACACCAGGAGAGCAGAGATCGGGCGCATGCGCAGTATACACTGGCACTCACAGGAGAGGGGAAGGCCAGACTACACTAAGAGACTGAGCTGATGCCACACCAGGAGAGCAGAGATCGGGCACACGCGCAGTATACACTGGCACTCACTGGAGAGGGGAAGGCCAGACTACACTAAGAGACTGAGCTGATGCCACACCAGGAGAGCAGAGATCGGGCGCATGTGCAGTATACACTGGCACTCACAGGAGAGGGGAAGGCCAGACTACACTAAGAGACTGAGCTGATGCCACACCAGGAGAGCAGAGATCGGGCACACGCGCAGTATACACTGGCACTCACTGGAGAGGGGAAGGCCAGACTATACTAAGACTGAGCTGATGCCACACCAGGAGAGCAGAGATCGGGCGCATGCGCAGTATACACTGGCACACTCAGAAGAGATGAAGGTCAGACTACACTAAGACTGAGCTGATGCCACACCAGGAGAGCAGAGATCGGGCGCACGCACAGTATACACTGGCACTCACTGGAGAGGGGAAGGCCAGACTACACTAAGACTGAGCTGATGCCACACCAGGAGAGCAGAGATGGGGCGCACGCACAGTATACACTGGCACTCTCACAGGAGAGGGGAAGGCCAGACTACACTAAGAGACTGAGATGATGCCACACCAGGAGAGCAGAGATCGGGCACACGCGCAGTATACACTGGCACTCACTGGAGAGGGGAAGGCCAAACTATACTAAGACTGAGCTGATGCCACACCAGGAGAGCAGAGATCGGGCGCATGCGCAGTATACACTGGCACACTCAGAAGAGATGAAGGTCAGACTACACTAAGACTGAGCTGATGACACACCAGGAGAGCAGAGATCGGGCGCATGCGCAGTATACACTGGCACTCACGGAGAAGGGAAGGCCAGACTACACTAAGACTGAGCTGATGACACACCAGGAGAGAAGAGATCGGGCACACGCGCAGTATACACTGGCACTCACAGGAGAGGGGGAAGGCCAGACTACACTAAAAGACTGAGCTGATGACACACCAGGAGAGCAGAGATCGGGCGCATGTGCAGTATACACTGGCACTCACAGGAGAGGGGAAGGCCAGACTACACTAAGACTGAGCTGATGCCACACCAGGAGAGCAGAGATCGGGCGCATGTGCAGTATACACTGGCACTCACAGGAGAGGGGAAGGCCAGACTACACTAAGACTGAGCTGATGCCACACCAGGAGAGCAGAGATCGGGCGCATGCGCAGTATACACTGGCACTCACTGGAGAGGGGAAGGCCAGACTACACTAAGACTGAGCTGATGCAACACCAGGAGAGCAGAGATCGGGCACACGCGCAGTATACACTGGCACTCACTGGAGAGGGGAAGGCCAGACTACACTAAGAGACTGAGCTGATGACACACCAGGAGAGAAGAGATCGGGCACACGCGCAGTATACACTGGCACTCTCACAGGAGAGGGGAAGGCCAGACTACACTAAGACTGAGCTGATGCAACACCAGGAGAGCAGAGATCGGGCACACGCGCAGTATACACTGGCACTCACTGGAGAGGGGAAGGCCAGACTACACTAAGAGACTGAGCTGATGCTACACCAGGAGAGCAGAGATCGGGCGCATGCGCAGTATACACTGGCACTCACAGGAGAGGGGAAGGCCAGACTACACTAAGACTGAGCTGATGACACACCAGGAGAGCAGAGATCGGGCGCATGTGCAGTATACACTGGCACCTCACTGGAGAGGGGAAGGCCAGACTACACTAAAAGACTGAGCTGATGCCACACCAGGAGAGCAGAGATCGGGCGCATGCGCAGTATACACTGGCACTCTCACAGGAGAAGGATAGGCCAGACTACACTAAGAGACTGAGCTGATGCTACACCAGGAGAGCAAAGATCGGGCGCATGCGCAGTATACACTGGCACTCACAGGAGAGGGGAAGGCCAGACTATACTAAGACTGAGCTGATGACACACCAGGAGAGCAGAGATCGGGCACACGCGCAGTATACACTGGCACTCACTGGAGAGGGGAAGGCCAGACTACACTAAAAGACTGAGCTGAAGCCACACCAGGAGAGCAGAGATCGGGCGCATGCGCAGTATACACTGGCACTCACTGGAGAGGGGAAGGCCAGACTACACTAAGAGACTGAGCTGATGCCACACCAGGAGAGCAGAGATCGGGCGCATGCGCAGTATACACTGGCACTCACAGGAGAATGGAAGGCCAGACTACACTAAGAGACTGAGCTGATGCTACACCAGGAGAGCAGAGATCGGGCGCATGCGCAGTATACACTGGCACTCACAAGAGAATGGAAGGCCAGACTACACTAAAAGACTGAGCTGATGCCACACCAGGAGAGCAGAGATCGGGCACACGCGCAGTATACACTGGCACTCACAGGAGAGGGGAAGGCCAGACTACACTAAGACTGAGCTGATGCCACACCAGGAGAGCAGAGATCGGGCGCATGCGCAGTATACACTGGCACTCACAGGAGAATGGAAGGCCAGACTACACTAAGAGACTGAGCTGATGCTACACCAGGAGAGCAGAGATCGGGCGCATGCGCAGTATACACTGGCACTCACAAGAGAATGGAAGGCCAGACTACACTAAAAGACTGAGCTGATGCCACACCAGGAGAGCAGAGATCGGGCACACGCGCAGTATACACTGGCACTCACAGGAGAGGGGAAGGCCAGACTACACTAAGACTGAGCTGATGCCACACCAGGAGAGCAGAGATCGGGCGCATGCGCAGTATACACTGGCACTCACAGGAGAAGGGAAGGCCAGACTACACTAAGAGACTGAGCTGATGCCACACCAGGAGAGCAGAGATCGGGCACACGCGCAGTATACACTGGCACTCACTGGAGAGGGGAAGGCCAGACTACACTAAGAGACTGAGCTGATGCCACACCAGGAGAGCAGAGATCGGGCACACGCGCAGTATACACTGGCACTCACTGGAGAGGGGAAGGCCAGACTACACTAAGAGACTGAGCTGATGCCACACCAGGAGAGCAGAGATCGGGCGCATGTGCAGTATACACTGGCACTCTCACAGGAGAAGGATAGGCCAGACTACACTAAGAGACTGAGCTGATGCCACACCAGGAGAGCAGAGATCGGGCGCACGCACAGTATACACTGGCACTCTCACAGGAGAGGGGAAGGCCAGACTACACTAAGACTGAGCTGATGCCACACCAGGAGAGCAGAGATGGGGCGCACGCGCAGTATACACTGGCACTCACAGGAGAAGGGAAGGCCAGACTACACTAAGAGACTGAGCTGATGCCACACCAGGAGAGCAGAGATCGGGCACACGCGCAGTATACACTGGCACTCACTGGAGAGGGGAAGGCCAGACTACACTAAGAGACTGAGCTGATGCCACACCAGGAGAGCAGAGATCGGGCGCATGTGCAGTATACACTGGCACTCACTGGAGAGGGGAAGGCCAGACTACACTAAGACTGAGCTGATGCCACACCAGGAGAGCAGAGATCGGGCGCATGCGCAGTATACACTGGCACTCACTGGAGAGGGGAAGGCCAGACTACACTAAGACTGAGCTGATGCCACACCAGGAGAGCAGAGATCGGGCGCATGCGCAGTATACACTGGCACTCACTGGAGAGGGGAAGGCCAGACTACACTAAGAGACTGAGCTGATGCCACACCAGGAGAGCAGAGATCGGGCACACGCGCAGTATACACTGGCACTCACTGGAGAGGGGAAGGCCAGACTCACACTAAGAGACTGAGCTGATGCCACACCAGGAGAGCAGAGATCGGGCGCATGCGCAGTATACACTGGCACTCACAGGAGAGGGGAAGGCCAGACTACACTAAGAGACTGAGCTGATGCCACACCAGGAGAGCAGAGATCGGGCACACGCGCAGTATACACTGGCACTCACTGGAGAGGGGAAGGCCAGACTACACTAAGACTGAGCGATGAACAGGAGACGCGGGCGCGGCCCCGCCACACCGGGGGGGGGCCACCCACTGAGCTGATGCCACACCAGGAGAGCAGAGATCGGGCGCATGTGCAGTATACACTGGCACCTCACAGGAGAGGGGAAGGCCAGACTACACTAAGAGACTGAGATGATGCCACACCAGGAGAGCAGAGATCGGGCACACGCGCAGTATACACTGGCACTCACTGGAGAGGGGAAGGCCAAACTATACTAAGACTGAGCTGATGCCACACCAGGAGAGCAGAGATCGGGCGCATGCGCAGTATACACTGGCACACTCAGAAGAGATGAAGGTCAGACTACACTAAGAGACTGAGCTGATGCCACACCAGGAGAGCAGAGATCGGGCGCATGCGCAGTATACACTGGCACTCACTGGAGAGGGGAAGGCCAGACTACACTAAGACTGAGCTGATGACACACCAGGAGAGCAGAGATCGGGCGCATGCGCAGTATACACTGGCACTCACAGAAGGGAAGGCCAGACTACACTAAGACTGAGCTGATGACACACCAGGAGAGAAGAGATCGGGCACACGCGCAGTATACACTGGCACTCACAGGAGAGGGGGAAGGCCAGACACACAAGACTGAGCTGATGCCACACCAGAGAGCAGACGGTGAGCTGATGCCACACCAGGAGAGCAGAGATCGGGCGCATGTGCAGTATACACTGGCACTCACAGGAGAGGGGAAGGCCAGACTACACTAAGAGACTGAGCTGATGCCACACCAGGAGAGCAGAGATCGGGCACACGCAGTATACACTGGCACTCACAGGAGAGGGGGAAGGCCAGACTACACTAGAGACTGAGCTGATGCCACACCAGGAGAGCAGAGATCGGGCACACGCGCAGTATACACTGGCACTCACTGGAGAGGGGAAGGCCAGACTACACTAAGACTGAGCTGATGACACACCAGGAGAGCAGAGATCGGGCACACGCAGTATACACTGGCACTCACAGGAGAGGGGGAAGGCCAGACTACACTAAAAGACTGAGCTGATGACACACCAGGAGAGCAGAGATCGGGCGCATGTGCAGTATACACTGGCACTCACAGGAGAGGGGAAGGCCAGACTACACTAAGAGACTGAGCTGATGCCACACCAGGAGAGCAGAGATCGGGCGCATGCGCAGTATACACTGGCACTCACTGGAGAGGGGAAGGCCAGACTACACTAAGAGACTGAGCTGATGCCACACCAGGAGAGCAGAGATCGGGCACACGCGCAGTATACACTGGCACTCACAGAAGAGGGGGAAGGCCAGACTACACTAAAAGACTGAGCTGATGACACACCAGGAGAGCAGAGATCGGGCGCATGCGCAGTATACACTGGCACTCACTGGAGAGGGGAAGGCCATATCCTGGACAAACCCTTTAACAGTCGGCTGCGCTGGAACAAAACACTGCACAGACATCACGTGACTAAAACAATTATGTGACTTACTGTTAAAGGTGTTGTCCAGGATAATTTTATTTATTTTTTTTAATTAAGCTGGGGAGGTAAAAAAAAAAAAATATATGTATACTCACCTGAACCCAGGGCTCCAGTGTCCTCCCCGTGCGGTCCGCTCCTGCTGCGCCGACGTCTTCTTGCGGCGGACATCCTCGCTGGCTGTGACACCCCCGAGTCCCTTCCTTAGGCCTCAGTGATCATGAGCGGTGGGGATGTCTGCCGGAAGAAAACATGGCAGCAGCAGGACCGCACAGGGAGGCACCGGGGACAGGGGAGTATATCATTTATTCACCTCCCCGGCCTAATTTAATAAAAGTTATCCTGGACAAACCCTTTAAGCAACATTTTTAGGGCTGTGATTTGGCTGCAAGAACAAACTGTAGTAAAACAGTGACACGAGACTTGTGACCTGCAGCCAAAAATTTCTGTGACTGTTGCCGTCGTATGACGTCACAAGGCGACACCTTCCAGATACACAAATTTTTGTTGCACATGTTAATATGATTTAAGCCCCACATGGCACAAACGCTGTCCCTGCAAAGTGGATGAAATTCTAGAGGATCCCATCCACACATGGCAGAATAATACACGCAGCGGAAACGCTTCAAGTTCCAAAATTGTTGCGGTTTTGGAAATCACAGCATGTCAATTATATATACGGAAGTGCCGGCGGTTTCCCTATAGGTATAATGGAAGCAGAAAGTCAGCAGAGGAAACCTGTGCGAACGTTCTGTGAAAAGCAATGTAGGAAAAACCGTGATGTGTTTCCGCCGCGGTTTTTCCCACAACACTTTTTCGCTGCGGCCGACTACGTGGGGTCTTAGCCTTAAAGTCATGCCACAGAAGTTTCCATGTAGCCCTAGCCTGACATGGAGAAGTATTGTGGGGTCACTCAGACGCTTACGCTGAGGATTCCCCATTGCGAAAACTGCAATTTGTGCGATTCCAGACGAAACAGACGGCGTATTCACAGGCAGCAGATTTATTTGCAACAGAAAGTCAGTTCCATTGATGTGAATGGGGCTGTTTTGGTGGCAAGCCCATGGATTACTGCAACGGTCTAAATGGAAAATCCAGATGGACGGGACCATCGCGGACATTTCTGCAACAAGATCTGCTGTGTGACATGGCAGCGTTCACACTGGATTTTAACTGACCTCAACAGATCATGGCTGTACAAACTCTACTAACGGCAGGCCGCACTTGATAGAACAAGAGGCAGAAAACGTCACCAAATCCACTAATAATTGGGGCAGATTTAATAAAACTAGTGCAGCGGAGGCGCTACCTGCAGCAACCAATCAGGGCGCAGCTTTCATCTCCCAAGAAGCCTCTGACTAATGAAAGCTGCGCTCTGATTGGTTGCTATGTTTCTCTAACGTTCCCCTAATAACGTGCAGTCCCTCTAATTTATATGGCCCCTTATGTCATATAGTACTACAAGTCCCAGAATTCCAGCCCTGGCTCTTCGGGCCGCCACACACTGACCAGTCACGAGTATTTACCTCAGTACCGGAGCGCCCCGTGCAGACCTCGCGGTCAGGCTTATTATGATCGGCATCTGCAGATTCCACACCTCAGGGACGCAGATCAGCCTGGGAAAAATCCTCTCACCCCCCAGTGTGATGTGAGGAGACCCGGGCAATGTCCTGCGGGGTGTGAGGGGAATCACAAGCTACGGGAATATTATAGCTATGTGGAAAGTGCGGCAGAGAAGCCTCAGGTGAGTTTTCTCCGCAGACAGACGGCAAAACACAAACAGTAATGGCGGCCGTGAGGGCTGTGCAGGGGACGTGAGAGGGGCCGGGGCTGTGACCGACAGGACACGGGACAGAGCGAGAGGCTCAGCCGGAGGAGACCGAGGCCTGGAATGAGAAGAGGTGAGCGCCGGGGCGGCTGCATACTGAGGAGAGCCCGGGGTGTGGGGGAGGCCTGAGGCGATCTCAGGGACAGCTACAGCCTAATATACAGGGGGATTATTACAGCTTAAAGGGGCAGCACCATAACAGCATGTAAAGGGATGCTCCGCCAGGACTGGATCTCCTGTCATAGTGTTGCCTAGTAACAGCTCCTGCACACAGTGGGTGACAACCAGAGGTCTCCATTGTCCTGTGTTATCTGTGGTTGTCGCTGACCCCCATTGCCCCGTGTACCCAGCCAGACTGTGTGTATTACATGGGCGGCTCAGTCATTTTAGGGGACGTGTGTAATGCTGAAAGGAATTTTCTGGGTAAATGATGATGATCAGTCCTCCGGCTATCAGATAGGTGACCCGGGACCCCAACCAATAATCTGCTCTCAGCATCCGCTTCTGGCTACTGAGAGTAGCTGATCTGTGGGGTCCCGGGTATCAACCCCCAATCATCTGATATCCATGAACAATAGGAGTCCAGGGTGTTAACCCCCGCTGAGCTGATATTGGTGCCTTCTCCTTCCCAAATATCATCAATATCAGACTGGCAGCAGCCCGACACCCGGGACCCCAACCACTACACGGGGAACTACGCTATGCGCTTCTGGCTCTGTCCTCCATATAGTGGCTGCTGAGAACAGCTGATGTGTGGGGGTCTGGGGTGTGCGACCTCTGCCAATCTGATACCTCTTTAAAGGTATTGTCTGGGACTTCAGGCGGGTTTGACTCTCAGCACCCCCACCAGTCACTCTGGGAGGATACAACACCTTCATTGTTTGCCAGGTACAGCGCCATACAAATAGCTGGTAGAGTATACCGAGAATGGTGGGATGGAGGGAAAACATCCAGCGAGTGGCGACCCTGTGGATGGAGACAACTCATGGATGAAAGGATCAGAGGAGGACGGTAGGAAAACTACAGCCAGATACAAGGCTGGTGTCCATCTAATGTGTCAGTGCACACACGTCACTGCTCCATAGCACAGGCGGACTATAACAGCAGACGACCAGTGCGAGCGACATTACAGAAAGACAAAGCTCCGGGGGGCAAACATGGAGAAACATAACCGGGCAGATGGAGCCAGATTTCTGTGGGGCCAGGATGATGGGAGGGGAAGGATTTGGTGCAGGCCGGAGAATCGATGACCCTTCTCTGGTCAGGTCAGACTGGTGGAGTAATGGTGGGGAAGGATTTCTTGGCACATCCTGGGTCCTCTGATATCTGTGTATGCCATGACAAATTGCTGAGGTTCTGAGGGTCGAGGACTGCGCTACTATAGGGGGGTCCCTAATAATGTGGCCATTCAGTGTGTAGATGAGGGTATTATCTGTCACTATCATCACTAGTGATCTGTCGATGGGCTCGTTCTTTGGTGCTCATTTTCATTATATCAATCTGACCTTTAGGCTCGGTTGTCACACGTCAGCTGCAAGGACAGTAAAGGGCTGCATGACGGTGCAGGGCGGTGAGGGGCTGTACCACGCTGCACATCTGTGGCTAATAAAGGGAAAGACCATAAGAACAATCCACTGCACATGTTCTTGTTGCTAATCCATTTTACCACTCCATTCTCAGCCGCTCTTCACACTACGCCTATGTCCGCCACATAGAAACTCAAGCTAAAACAGAAAACACCAGAGATAATTGTGACCTCCATAAACAATACTTGATAAGCTTACAGTTACCGCAGGGTGCACTACTGTATCAACCAGCTGATCCGCAGGGGTCCCAGCACCACGGAACTATCCTTAGGATAGGCCATCAGTTTATACGTCCTGGAAAACCCCTTGAATTTTGAAGCTGCCATCTTATATATCGCTAGAATATGCCATTACTGTATGTGTGACCTCCACCAATCCTAAGAATGGAGGGGCTGCAGCACTACAGTGACCATTACACCGCCATAGGGCTGCTACCATCTGCTCTGGCTGTGTGTCAGTCTTCACTGACTATGTGCACCAGGAAGCTCAGTATGAACAGTGCTATAGATCACGTCTAGATAGGGAGTGACTGTTTTGCATAACATTTTGGTGCTGCAGATAGAAATGTGTCTTATAAGACATGACAATCCCGATGTTGTGCAGTCTGCGGCCTCCTGTCACGTCCTGGGTGGTACAAGTACAGGGAATACATTGGGATTAATTAGTTTCTCAGGTACCTTCCGGGAGATCACTTTGTGCTTATATCACTGAATATTCAGATTCTGTTGTACCCCCGGGATATACTGCCTGAAACTGCTGAGCTTGGCACGGTTGGCTTCAAAAAGCTGTGTCTGGCATCATACATCCCCCTCGGAAGGGAAGCGGCTGCCCGAGA
The DNA here is from genome assembly GCA_947044405.1 of Leptodactylus fallax. Taxonomy (NCBI): domain Eukaryota; kingdom Metazoa; phylum Chordata; class Amphibia; order Anura; family Leptodactylidae; genus Leptodactylus; species Leptodactylus fallax. Next base: position 1,028,585 of record CAMRHE010000445.1, read on the forward strand.
GCTCTTGTTTTGTTATCTGTCCCACCGTGTAATGCCCTACTTAGTATATATATCCTAAAACATGGCCTTGAGGTGCCACTTAGCTTTAATTGGTGACCACAGCCCCCCCAATTGTATTCTGCTGTTCTCCTCGGTGGTTTCTGCCGACCATCAGCAGCTTTTATTCTCTGCTAGGCTTTATCATCTGCATCTACTTGGAGTTCAGACATCAGACCATTGTGTGTATGAAGAGCTGCTGGTGCATCTTTATAAGGCTACTTGTGGGGTGATGTATATGACTCAGCACCCCCGCTGATCAGCTGTGTGAAGGGGCGATCTCGTTACATCGTACAGCAGCTGAGCAATGTAATTACAGCCTCAGCCTATAGAATTGAATGGGACTGGGCTGTGATTACATCGTACAGCCGCTATGAAGCAGACAGCATGCCATGTAAGCTGTGACTAGGTCATGGTCAGTGATCAGTGGGGGGTCCCGGCTGCTGCATCCCTTCTGATCATTTATTGATGACCTCCTCATTCATGTGAGAATCACGTAGTGACGCAGCTTTACCCCTCATAATCAATAATCAATCGATAATTCATCCCTGTTTCAGGTTTACAGACGCAATGGACGCCGAGCTCAGCCCACAGGACCGGAAGGACTTGGACAAGTTTGTAAAATTCTTTGCGTTAAAGGTAAAGCCCACTTTATAGAGTATTATTCTGTATATACTGATAGAACTATAAGCTCCAGCATGTCCTGTTTGCTGGTTTTGTGATGCCGCGGTGGTGACCCCTCAATGACTAGATGTGGCTGTAGCTTATTCCAATGGAAAGCTCAAATTCCAGCCAATATCCCTTATATCTCAGGCCCTGGCTCCAGTAATGGAGGGAGCTAAAGTGCTGGTCTGGTCTTGTATGCTGCAGATCCACAAGCCCTCCTGTGTACAGACCCGATCAAACAGCTCCTCAGAAATGAAGGAGCTAATATCCATTACTGCTGACTTCTCACTGTGTCCTCGCCTTTCCTCCTGACGTCTCTATTCTATGAGATATAATATTCATGTTTCTTGCTGCACCATTGAGAACCTTCATTAGAAATGTCTCTGTTGCGCAGGCGGTCCAGGTTATCGTACAAGCTCGGCTTGGAGATAAGATTTGTACGCGTTCTTCCTCCTCTCCCACAGGGTCAGACTGGGTAAGTGTTTTCTGGTGACGTTTGCTCCACATCCATATTTTATAGGTGGATGTCCATTAACTGTGATGTTTTTTTGCAGTTTAATTTGGCGATAAAAGACATCCCCGAGGTGACCCAAGAAGCCAAGAAAGCTCTGTCGGGGCAGCTGCCAGCGGTGGGGCGCTCCATGTGTGTGGAGATCTCCCTGAAGACCTCTGAGGTAGGGATGGGACATGAATCCATAACCCAGACACTCATGGTATATCCACAGGATATGTCATCACTGCAGGAACAGTGCTGGTCCCACCTCTGGAAACTGCAGCTATGGCTACAATAGGGAGCCCTTCTCATCAGCCTGGGAGACCCCCACTCTCCATATAGGTGAAAAAAAGGGTTTTATGGGACTTAATCATTAATGACTTATCCTTAGGATAGGTCATCAATTGGAGATCATTGATCATCCTAGGACCCCCACTGATCACCTGTTTGAAGCAGTAGGGGGCGCTCCTTCAGCACTGCTTTTATTTCACAGGTCATGTGACATCACATTTATTGGTCATTCATTCAAGTGAATGGGACTGCGTTGCGATACCAAGCACGGCCACTTTACAATATATCGTGCTGCGCTTAGTTTTTCCTGTGAAGAGACCGCAGCGCTCATCCAAATGCCGCAATCTCTTCAAACTCTTGATCAGTGGGAGGCTCAGGTGTCGGACCGCCGCCAGTCTTCGGCTGACTTATCCTAACAATGGGGCATCAATTAATAAACCTGTAAATTTCCTTAAATTTCCTTACTGAATTTCCCCACTGTGGGACTATTAAAGGACTATTATTATTATTATTATTATTATTATTATTAAATGTAGTGAGTGTGACCTGACTAGCCAGAAGTCTGTGGTGTGTTTGGAGGAGGCTAAATAAGAGCCTGTGCAGACATCAGCAGTCCATATCCCATGTGCGTGGTTTCCATTCACATGCTGCTGCTTCCCTCAGAGTGTGAGGGACTGGTGAAGAAAGGCCAGAGCTGTCCTCAGCTATCTCCTTCAGTATCATAGACCTGCATGTGCGACCTCCACTGGTGGGATCCTCAGTGATTGATACCTGTCTACAAAATAGTAATAAGTGTCTAATCATAATCTAGGTGAGGTTATACGTATCAGCAGTACAAAACTCTCTCCTGTTCAGAGGGTTTGCTACAATGTATCAGTGCAGGTAAACTGTATTAGTCTGTAGTCAGGAAAGAGAAGACTGAACTAGATGCAATTGTTATAAACCCTCAGTATAATGTAAGTCTCACGATTGCCTTTTATTTTTCAGGGAGACTCCATGGAACTTGAAGTCTGGTGTCTGGAGATGAATGAAAAGTTAGTGCGCCTTTAAAAATACGTAGTTCAGTTAAAGGGGTTTTCTGGACTTTTTGCGTGACCACTGCGGATCAGCAGATTGAAGTGGTGGAGTAATGCTACTTCCACTTCACAGGCCATGTGACATCACGTTTATTGGTCACATGACCTGTTCACATCTCAGTCCTATTCAAGTGAAAGGTGCTGAGCTGCAATACCAAGCACAGCCACTATACAATGTACAGCGCTGTATTTGTTTTTTTTTGGGGGGGGTTTGTGAAGAGGACGCAGCACTTGGCCCAACTCTTTGGTCTCTTCAAACAGCTGATTGATCGGGGTCCCAGTGTTGGACCCCTGCTGATCTTCAGGGGTTATCCAGTGATGGATCTGAAGTTTCCAGGCTGGTTCCGACTCTGAGTCATGTGATCAGAACTGGTACCTGAGTTAATCCTTCACCTCCCTTCTCTCCTGTGCTCACTGATTTTTACCTGTACTATGAGGGCTGGCAGACCAGAGCATTGTAATAGAGAAGCCATCCGCATAGTACAGACTGCCTGTGTACACAGACGAGATGCGGGTGCTGGTTCTGATCACCTGACCCAGGATTAGAACCAGCCCAAGGCTGAACCCAAACAGAACCTGGGGAAGTATGTTTTTGAACAGTACCTGGATAACCCCTATAAGGATGTGTTCACACAGGGCAGCTGAGCCTTATATTTGCTTCTGTTATTGCTCCAGAAATTTATCATTTGACATTGTCAGAGCCCTTGAAGAATATCGTGGACATGAGGGGTGAGCGGGTGACACCTCACGGGGAGCATACATGTCATATAATACATATGTACTATACATATGTAATACATGGCTGTAACCCTGCTGTAATGCCAGAGATCAGAGGAAGATCTAATCTCCCACATTTAACTCAGTCAGTGCTGATCGCAGCATTTAAAGGGAGTCATTGTGGTGTGATTAAGGCCCATACCTAGTATAGGCAGATAGCCTGGCTCCATTGAAGGGACTTATGATAAGGACGTACAAGCAGATGTGCACACACAAGGCAGAAATTCTCAGACAAGACACAGAACCAGCTTTAGCTATGGAATGAAATTTAGAAGTTTTTAATATTTTTGTATCTGGATCACAGATGTGACCGGGACATCAAAGTCTCCTATACTGTATATAACCGGCTGTCGCTACTACTGAAGTCTTTACTTGCCGTCACCCGGGTGACCCCAGCCTACAGGTTGTCCAGGAAGCAGGGCCATGAATACGTCATCCTCTACAGGTCTGCACACAGCTTACTGTCATTATGTCAATCATTTGTTTTACTGCTCTGTTTCAGTTTTCTTAAGGGTTGTTCACACAGAGGAATTGGGAGTTGATTTTAAGGCACATCCTGCCCCAAACTCAGCTCCAAATTGTGTTCAGAATCTGCTTCTCATTGTTTTAGTGAGCCCACAATGTGAGGCCAATTTGCCCCATTGCTTCAGCTTTCTGCTGCGGGTTCCTCAGAGCCAGAATGTGGAGAATAATTTCAGGCGAAAACCATCAAATTCCTCTCTAAAATCCTCCATGTAAACCTAGTCTATCCTAAGTAAGCTAATGAGCCTGGCTCCAGACCAGTACGTTGCTGCAGACCTTTGTGCTCTGCTGTTGATGTATTTCGCTCACAGAGCATTGTCTACGCTGGATAATCTACTGTATTCACCGCTCAGCAAATAATCATTGGCTTCCACTGCACCTGTATTTCTGAAGTTTCAAGTGTATAATATATATTACTGTCTTCTTTTAGGATTTATTTTGGAGACGTTCAGCTCTTGGGACTTAAAGAAGGTAATGTGTGACTACTATTCTACTGACTGCCCCCTACTGGATGGGATCTTGTAGGTTTCTGCTGCTATGGCCAGAGGGAGCATTTTATGACCAAAGAGAGATTTCTGTGTCATACTTCACCCCTTAGGCCCTGCAATAGACCTAACATAGAGGGGGGAATTTATTAACCCATGTATGCCAGTTTTATGACATACATAGGTGGAATTGCCACTTTTTGCACCAGCGAGAGACCTGGGCAGCGTCAGATCAGGAGCAGCAGGGATCAGTGAGATGAGAATTGCTTCCTTTATTTTTTTTCAACCTGTTCTACACTAGAAGACCCCTTTAACACATCTGCAGCTCTCCAGTGGCAGGTCCAGGGCTCTGTCTTCTGCATGGTAAATTATTGCTGAACTCCCATAGAAGTGAATGGAGCATGCTGGGAGTAGTTGTTGCTGACCTCTGCTGTACATACTTCACTGTAGTATCATTAAGACCTGTCTAGCAATTAAAGGAACAGTAAAGCTGGAAATGAATGAGAGCAAATACAGAAACTGCTTTCAGAAGTCAATGGGGGAGAAATTCTCCAAAAAGTCATCAGAATGAGCCGTGCTGCAGCGAGGCACAACAGAAACTGTGCTGTAAAGATGAATGGGATTCTTAGAGATCCTTTCTGCAAGTCACTTTGAGCGGCCTCAGGCTCAGCTTTTGTGTGGTTTATCCTTGTAGTGTTCTTGATAAAGAGCCTTATGTGAAACCATTCTGGATAATCCCTTTAAGCACTCTACACGCAGACTCCTTTTTATCCCAGTCTTCTGTGCGATTCTTACTCTACATGGCTGCCAGTCTGTGATATAAAGACTTGGACCAGTAATTGGCTTTCATTTTATTGCAGTGTATATGACGGACAGTCATAGTGAAGGTATATACTGATCACTAGGTCAGTCCTTATTCCTGTATCTCTTTTTCAGGGTTCCAGGCAGTACGTGTCGGGACAGTAGGGACACCTATTGGAACCCTAACTTTGACCTGCGCCTATAGGACCAATCTGGCCTTCATGTCCACTCGGTAAGCCTGGTCAGCACAGGTATGCAGTCATCTGGTAGACTCCCTATGATGTCTACGCCCATGTTCACACTTGTAGATTAGCGCAGTGCGTTATCATACATCGCTATTATACATATTTTGTACACTGAAGGATAAATTGCCTACAAGCTGGATAGTAGTGAGGGTGTACAGGTCAGCCAGGCCCGCAGCTCAATAACATCAATGTGTTTGTTGCATTTCAGGCAGTATGAGAGGACCCAGCCCATCATGGGGATTATTATTGATCATTTTGTTGACCGACCTTTCCCCAGCACCTCACACATGCATCCCTGCAACTACAGGTGAGGACACAGACAGCATGCACACACCCCATGTACAGCCACTGAGGACACCAGGCCAAAGTCTCCTCACATAACACACATCTTATATACACATCATTACCCCGTAGGACATGTGTTACACCCTGTGACAACCTCCCTGACCTCCTCTTTAGGCAAACAGACTATCTCAGCTGGCACATGCAAAATCCCAGCTTGTATCCTGGTGAAAATAGAGGTTTCTTGTAAATCTAGGATCTCTGCTATTAAAGGGTTATTCTGGTGATAGCCAGTTATTACCTATGCAGTGGATATTGCTGGGGGTCCCCGCTGATCACTAGAACAGGAGTCCTGTGTCCCTGGCACAACAGTCAAGCAAGTGCACAATCGATCCATTCAGTCATTATGGCACTGACGGGATAGCCAAGCGCATCACCCCACCATCTTCATCATTCAGCCGCGGCTATGGGAGCAGAAAGAATCAGGACCCTTGTTCGGCTGGTCAGTGGGCATCCCAGTAGTCAGACACCCAGCAATATGGCGGGCTTTATCTATATAGTTGGTAAATTATTACTGGAATACCCCTTTAAATGGACTTTCACAGTACATTCATTGCCACAGATAAACATCTATGCAGTATAGAAGAGAGTCCCCCGGCCCCCCGATTATCAGTTTTGGCCCAGAAGTCTCTGCGCTCAGCATCCCCTCCTCTGCTCTAGCTCTCTGGGACGTAATCTGCTTTACTCCAGTTGCTTTTACATAGAGTAGAGAGGAGTTGGTCATGTGACCGAAAGTTGTAGTGTCAGCAGAGAAGCAAAACTTTTAGCCCCCCTCTGTCCCTCTTTTATACAGTAAGGATGTTTATCCTGCAGTAAATGCATTATAAGTGTTCCCTCTCCTTAATCTTGACCTATAAATACAGTTTAGCCTCAGGTCTGAACAATGACATAGATGGTGACGGTGATGTCCGGCCACTTACCTGATGGGAGTAAGGCTGCACACATAATAATAATAATAACCGTATTACCCTTATGAGGAAGTGCATGCTTGGCCTGAGGATTTCCTGTGCTTGTAGCCAGCTTTATACTTCGTACTTTACCTCGATAGTTGTCCATCTCTAGATACTGAAGCCTCAGACAAGCAGATGTTTTATGAGTCTGTCATGTAGCAGTGCCATGTTTGTTATCATACTGCTATTGCTGGAATTGTATTCAGAGAACCTTATGCTGGCCGCACACATTAGAATAAAGTCAGCCAAAGCTGCTGAATACGGCAGGGCCGGACGACCACGTAACCTGTATGCCCGTGTCAGATATAGGAGGGGAGAGAAGGATCAGGTAGGTTAGATTACAACATGCCCGATCCTTTGTTTTCATAGCAGATCCGTAGGTGTCTGGCAGCAGCTTATTCCCATTTCCCTATGAACAGCACATGCATGCTTGCCCAAGCTGAGAATGCATGTGTGTGGGGTGGTAGGAATATCTGCTGTCTAAATACTTTGCATTGCCTCTGCACACCTCTTGTTGGCACACATGGCATCTGCCAGCCCTTGTCTTACAGTCTGAGATCATTCTGCATGGCTTGTCTTCATGTTTCCTTACAGGGCACCTGAGGAGCCGGGAGCCGTATACCCATCTGTAGAGGATTCCCAGGATATCGTTGCCACATCCTTTTCTACGTCTCCTCCATCACAGGTTAGTTTGTGCGTCAGAACCCGTGAGGCTGCCATGTGCAGGTGCTCGCTATAGGGGATTTCATTAAAAGTGAGAGGGATAGTGAAGGTGACCTCACCGTATACACAGGAACGTGGTTTATACCAGTGTGAGGCGTCAGTTCTGCAGCAATAACTTTACTATTATATTTTAATTGCAGTCTGGGCCCGGTTTTTCTGATACAGAGCTCCAAATCCCCTGCATAGACCTGGATTTAAAAGTCCACACACTTGTTACCTGCAGTCACCACTAGAGGGAGCTCACAACACACTGGGGGAGATTTATGACGGCTGCTGTGTTTTAATGCCATTTGCAGCAAAAGTTGCAAACCTGAGGTGACATACAACAATAGTAAATGTGCCCCAATACGTATAAGCTCCCCCTAGTGGCGACTGCAGTAGCCAGAATGTTATAAGTCTAGGTCTGTGCAGATGATTTGGATATCTGTATTAGAAAAATGGAGCTCCAATATATCAAAAAGGAAATCTGTCCTATAAATGACACGATACTAGAAGGTGGAGATTGACTTGTAGGGTTCAGTAAGTGACGCCTGGTATCAGCAGTCGTATCTTACCTGTCTGCTCTCTCTCTCTGTCTGTCTGTTTCTCTCTGGCTCATTGTGTGTAGTGTGTGTTCACTCTCAGTAAGGCACAGTGTCAGACAGCCACTCCTGTGGTTACGGACTCCCACAGGGTCCTGACGATGGGACTGACCTTCCATCACCAAGTGAGTCCAATCTGGGCATGTGTATGGTGTGTGCCTGTCTGTCTATGTAATACATAGCAGGAATAAGGGGGACACATGGCAGGAGGAGAGCAGCCTCTCCAGTATTACTCAGGTATATCAGCTGCAGACTGTATCACATGTATGACTTGTATGCGCTCTACAGAATGCAGTCGCTCAGCCAAGTGTGCATGTTTTCAGTGGGAAAGCTACAATATATCACTGCCAGATAGCTGACAGGGGCTTATCTCCTAGGGAACAAAGAATTGTGTATGATGAAGTTCAACATGCCCGATCCTTCTTTTTCCCAATATCATCTGCCATGGAAGAGTTGGGAAGAGTTGAAGGTCCTGGGCCCCAGTGCAACATCTGTGATGGGGCCCCTGCCTACCTTATGCATTTAGAATAATAGAATCCTGTATGTGGCAGAGGGATCTTTGGGCCCCCACAGGGTCCAAGGCTTGGTTGTAACTGCTACAGCTACACCCCTGATCTCCTGTATGGCCACACACAGCAGTAGCGCTGCAAATGAAGGGGCCGCCTCCAGGGCACTTGTGGTCATCGCAACCGGGGGCATTAGAGCATGGATTTCTCAGTCGCACCGACCTTCTCCCCCTCTGTATAGATTAGACAGAACTACTAATGGACTCCCTTTAAATATTAATACTAATAGTTTGACATTAAAGGGGTTGTTTAGGATCACAACATGTAAGTGCATGAAGCAGGGGGAGGGGGGCCGGAATAAAAACTACTGACACTTGCTGCTTCCTCCCCTCAGTTCATGCGCTAGGCCAGACGTCGTCGCCACCACTAGTGTGTGTGAGTGTATATAGAGCAGTTACAGCGGTGACATCACAACGACAGGACCGTTGCGGTCAATCACTGATCTCAGCTGTATATCGGCCCGTTATGTGACATCACTGCTCCAGCCACTCTATATAGAGGGGAGGATGCAGGGTCAGTCCTTTTGTATTTTTCTCCCCTGCTGCCTGCATTTACATTTTCTGACCCCTGAGAACCCCTTTACTGTATTTCGTGTGTTGTGAAGCTCGGCCTCTCCCCCTGCCCCGCACCGGTGCATTCTCTTATTAATCTTGCATTTCTTTCTTCCGTCTCTTTTCTTTCTTCCTTTCTTTCCTGCTTTCTAGCTGTACAGCTCTCGCCTTTCTTACCAGCCAGCTGTCCTTGGAGCTGGATCCTCGGACCTGGGCTACCCGGTGGCCTTGGCTGCTGGAGTGAGTGCTACCCTCCCACACCAGGTACTCCTCCGCAAGAGGAGATGGGGTTAATGCCCAGGAATAGGGAGCTGGCCAATGTGATAACTGTGCATGTCAATGGTGGAATCGCTCCCAGAGTCTATAGATAAGACCAAGGCTCCAGTCCATTCCTATAGGAGCCTTGTATTGGTTCTGGATTTCCTCTTGGCTCGTGCTGCTGTTTGAAGCTGGCACATTCGCAGATACAGTGGGGTAGGGGGCGATTATTCTGGGGTACATGCTGGACTTTGCTTTCTGTCACTCTTTTCTCCTACACTCATAAGTCCTAATAGTCTTATCATCCTCAGTCCTATCTAGATGGTCTCAGTAATGCATAGAATATGGTGGAATACTGATCTTTGCCTTACACATAGCTCCAAACCCTCTGCTCTTTTTTCAACCACATAGTTACAAGACTGACCATATTTGCCCTATTAGCTGAGTTTCATCTGCTAAACCTGCGATTCTCACTTTATGGGCTTAGGGTGTCCTGTAGTCATGTGCAGGTCTGTGGAAAGCTTAAGGGGGGTCTTCATATAGTGGTATCCGTGTCCCCTCCATGTTTATCAGCAGACTCTGTCAATAGAATAGACGGACTGAGGTGTAAAACCAGACGGGAATAAGACCTGCCATGTGTACGAGGCCTTAGAGATGAATGGGTCAGTATGGATCCATAATAACAGATAGCACATGGACCAAATTAGCAAGAGGTTGTCAGGATGGTAAATGTGATTCTGCTGACTACCACTAGAGGGCACAACCTGCGTATTATGGATCACGGTGACTGAGGATTTTTTTTTCCTGTTTTGGTTGTAAATGACTAAAGCAATGACCTTTATTAGTTCTATTTAGTCTACATGACCGCAAGTAAACAGCGCAGCGCCCCTCATTGTCGTCCTCACCCGGTGTATGCCTTATAGGTCACTAAGGCCTCCTGCACATGGGCAGATACAGTCCCGAAAATCCAGACCCTTCATTGCCTGGACTGAATCTGCTGCAGAAATCCTGAATTATATATATATAAATATATATATATATATATATATATATATATATATATATATATAGATAGATATAATGAGTGTCTGCCTTCCCGCAGCGTCACTGCCCTGTACTATATGCGGTATAGAATAGTAGCGTGGCGAGGACTCCTGGCATCATAGATCACAGATTCAGCCTGGTAATAAGGTATGAAAACCCAAAGTCCCTGCTGACCCCTTAGTAAAAAGACTCTGGGGCAGATTTAGGGATCCTTTTAAACCCTTTTGCCTAATTTTACGTAACTTATCGGTCGGCCTTTGTCGCAGTTTGTCACATTTAAGCCCCGCCTCTTTCCAGCTAATCCACGCCTCTCTTCATGCGAGCTGCAAAAAAATGTCAGAAAGCCTTAATAAATGTGATCCAGGACGTGCTGGCCGGGGGTTTTGGAGCAAAATGTGCCAGACTTTTGGTTTATTTTAGTTAATAAATCTCCCGCCCTTGGGTCAGCCATAAAAGTGTTTATTATCGGGGTATACCCATCTTTTATGATCTCTAAGGCCCCCAACGATCCCAAGAATGAAGGGACTGCAGCCCTGTGGCCCTTCACTGTGCGGGCAGCTGCAATGCAGTCCCATTCTAGGGGACACAGAACTGGGTGGCCACACACCACCATACAGGGAAAGGTTAAAGAGGGACACTTCCCAAAATCACTGCTGTGGCCCCTTCATTCTCAGACTGACATCTCTCCAGTGCACACAAAGCACCTACATGTAAGAAGTCACTTCCATATGTACAGTGAAGAGTACAAGGTCCTGTGATTGTAAAGGGTTAACCTTCATGTTGATTCTCCTCATAGATGGTGGTGCCGGGTAAGGAGGGAGGATTGCCCAATATCACCGCCCAACCTGCACATGGCACACAAGCGGATCACGACAGAGCGGTTCTGACTTCGCCCTCACATGTCGCTGGCGCCACCTCCAGCAGGTAGGTCCTCTGTCTGTACGGCCATCGGCCTCGCCATCTTCATGTGACTTCCATCATTGCATTCATTCTTGCTTTTCTTTGCAGCGAGGAGGCTGACATCCCATCTGGCAGCAGCACAGCAGGGAGCGGTAAGGCTCCGCATATCCTATTCACTCGCAAAGTTGGGGCCTTTGTGGACAAACCTTCCCCCCAGGTGAGTGGACGTGACATTAGAGGATGTAGGTGACTGCTGCTATCACTCCACATCCCTCACTATATGGTCTGTGGTTGATGTATTCGCAGGTCACCTACACCAGCACAGATATACCATTTGCTGTATTTGCCCCCAGACTGAATGAGGTGGAGGACACGGACCCCATGGTATGTCCTCGCCCCCGTCCTAGTCACATGAGTGCCGCCTCTTCATGAGGACAGATGTAAAGATTTAGCACTTGTTCTTTTCCAGGTGGTCTGTCCTGAGACTCCAGAAGAGGTGTCGCCCGATGCCCGCAGCCTGCAGAGCTCCTGCTCAAGCAATGAAGTGCCCCAGGATGACTTTGTTATGGTGGACTTTGTAAGCTCCCTGACGATTATATGTGTGACTTACATTAGTGTCTAAGGCTGTGACACTGCCCCCAGGACAGCTTGTCAGTATGTGATCTGTAGGGATCTGACACCTGGACTCCACACAGATCAGCTGTTACAGCAGTGGACAGGGAGCGTGTGCAGAATAGGTGCAGCCCCGTCCACTGTATAGCGGTGACTCCTGGGAGTTATAGTGTCGCTCCTATTACTTGAATAGATGCGACCTGCATGCACTCCCCGACCACTGCTGGAACTTCCTGTGCCGGAGCAGCTGATCTGTGCGGGACTTAGGTGTCAGACCCTACAGGTCACATACTGGATAGGTCACCAGTATAAAAAAAAATTCCATGTAGGGATGGACAACCCCTTTAAATAGAGGTAAAGAACTTATTTTAGATAAAGCCGGTGAGGTCTTTACCCAACTAAAAGTGAGACTTTCTATTTCCTTTAAGCGACCGGCCTTTTCTAAGGACGACCTTCCTATGGATGTCGGGACCTTCTATCGGGAGTTTCAGAATCCGCCTCAGTTGAGCAGCCTTTCTATTGACATTGCTGTCCAGTCCATGGCAGAAGACCTGGTGAGTGGTTATGTTTAAGGGTTGTGTGTGTGTGCAGCAGAGGATGCACCTCCATTCAGTAATGATACCAGGCGCCCCCTACTGCACGACTGCTGCCCCTAGCACATGGCTGACCGGGCAGGCTCTATCCACTGAGGGCTCGCTGCTCTTGCAGCGGGTGGGTAAGCCTCAGAGATCGAGCGCTTCTCCTGCACATGACAGGTGTCCCGATTATTACTGATAGGGGGCGCAATCCTCTAATGGTGCTTAGTGACTTGTACACCGCTCATACATAACATTAAAACCTAGAACTTGCTGTTTTTGAAGAAAAATGGGCAAAAGTAAGGTCCTGAGACAAAGGCCAGATTGTGATGGCCGGCCCCTTGTCTCAGAGCTTGTCCTACATGGCAGCGTTGGGGGTGTTTCCAGTACACGGTGGTTAGTTATTACCAGTAATGGACCAGGGCAGCGTCCTGCAGGTAAACCTCAGGGCCTGACCTCATGTGGATGTTACGGTGACATTTACACTGTACAGGCCAAGAACCCCCTTCATGGCAGCGCTGCCCACTAATAGGATCATGCCCCGGGCACTCTGTGGTGTGAGGGACACGACTGCCCCTGCAGTGACCGGGCCCCGCGTCTCAGTCCGGTCATCTGTCTGCGGTACATGCTGGAAAAACAAGGCCAATCCATGGAGGCCGCAGCTCACAGGTAGCACAGGACACCTTCAGACGTCTCGTGCTGTCCTTGCCTGCATGGTCAGAGCGGTTTTGGTGACTTGAGGTGCACTTGCCCTATATTAGGGAGCTGGTTTTAATGTTATGGCTGATCTGTATATTGGTGTTGTCACATATAACTGCAGGCACTATTATCTGGGGGGGGTCACTACACATGGGGAGGGTCTCTGATGATATAATATGGTGTTGCTTATTCTATAGGGCAGACGTCACCAGCAACTGAGTAAAACTACTGCACAAGTAAGGCTCTGTCCCGATCACGTGTCCCCCATATCAGACGTGCACCGCCCCATAGGATTCTACGTGACATAAATGTGTCCTTACATACACTTGGCAGATTTTATTCTTTTCACGGTTAAAATCAAAGTCCAGGTAGTTACCACATAAGAGTATACACAGATGGCAGATAGATGAAGATAGCCGAGTGCGGTGTGTGCGCCACTGTCTCAGTCAGCGCCATAGAGACTGTAATCCAGCGGCCGTGCACAGTCCATTCAGCTCCTCTAGGCCATGTCCTTGTGGCATAAGACCCCAGTCCTGGCTGTTATAGGGGCCCATAACCTTCCATACCATGACTTATTACCAGAGCTCCCCTTTAATCACGACTTGTATACCTTTATGCAGGATCATTAAGGGGCCGCACCGTCCCCAGCGCTGAGGTGTAGGTCCCAGTGACGCCCCCGGCTGCAGCAGATTTTAGTTTTCGCCTAGTTTGTCACTTCCGTGAGGTGGATCCAGGTCGCCGCGCTCTACGTCTTGGCAGGGAATGTCCGGCCAGTTAACCCTTCCTCTTCTATGTTCAGCCATCTTGTCTCCTGCCCCATATTCACCCCTCTATTTCTTCTCCGTAGGATTCGCTGCCAGAAAAACTAGCCATGCATGAAAAAAACATGGAGGAGTTTGATGCCTTTGTGGAATCCCTGCAATAAGATGGGGAGTTGTCCCTCGGCTGGGGGGGTCTTCCTGTAGGAGTCGGAGTGTCTCCAGCTGCCCTTCAAACTCAGGCCATTGTTTTCGTCGTGCCCCTACTTGTAATTCTGATCCCCAGGAGCACTTTTTGGACTTGTGTAAGGCATTCTTGTAGCACAGCTGCTAACTGTACAGGACTCGCTGATGATGGGAGTTGTTGTCTCACCACCAGGGACCGACTTGTGTGTCACAAGAACAGAGGACTGACCCGAAAGCGAGGAACTCGGCATCTCTTGTGTCTTTGTAGTCAGATACTGTATATATAATGCTGTGTATGAGGAGTGCCAGGCTGCACTGCACCTTATAGGCCCCACGCGGGGTACGTGCGCCTGGACGAGGGTTACCCCAGCACATCTTGCCTGTTTCCACCTCAGGTTTGCCAGTAACAAGGGGTTTCCTTAGTTTACACAATATCATGTTGTGTAACCCAATCACAGGTGTTCTCTATCATTGAAGTCCTGGCCTTCTGCTGCCCCGAGTGGTGACATGGTGTAAGTACAGCAGCACCAGGAGCGGGGTCTATTCAGACCTTGTTCAGACTGCTCCGAGCTGGCCCCGACTTTCTCCTTCCCCTTCTGATGTATTTACCACTCAGCATATGTAGATCTTGTATATGATAACACTAAGCGGTCAGTGGCAGCGGGGGCTTACCTGGAGGCTCGCAGGTACTCTGTACGGTAGGTTACCCGGGGCTTCGTCACACACATGTTGATGTCTGGTGTACGTAGGAATCTGTGGAGGGTTTAATGCTGCTACCCCACCCCCTCCCCGGAGATCCTGCACTGTAATGTATTCACATCTGTATTATAACAGAAATATATGTATTTCCAAGACCTGCGCGGCTTGTCTGCTCTCTGTACTACATTGCACTTGGTGTGATTCCCAGGAACCCCACAGATCAGCTGCTTAAAGCATTGTCTGTGTGCGGCTCAGTCCCATTGAAGCGAAGGGGGCTGAGCGGCCATACCAAGGTCAGCCACTATATGGCGCTGTGTACATGTTTCTTCACTGATCTGATAAGGATCGATATTTCAATGGCGGAGATCCTCTTTAACAACGTCAGTTAAAGAGCACGCAGCGCTTCTGACAGGTCTACAAGGAGTCAGAATGATTCAGGAGGAGTAACAGAGGAACAAGACAATGCTGAGATATAAGAAAACTTGTTCCGGACGTGGCCTCGGTGTTATCGGTGTATACTCTGGCCTCGGGCGGGGGATTATCTTGGGGCTTTGTTTTTCTGCACCTAATATGTCAGCTATTTTTGTTGGTGTCTCATTCCTCAGATGTTTTTCAGACTTGTGCACAGCGGGTTGTACATTGCGCTCTGTACACAGAAGTGCGCGAAGTTCACCATCAGTCTAGTCATTGGTCACCATCTTGTGTCTATCAGTGTTGGCCAGACCCCTCCCCACCCCCTAGCCATTATATACTACAGCCATATATGTGCCCATACACCGCCCCGCTGTATTATTACCAACCCTCTTATTCTAATACCGTCCACATCAGAGTCCGCCAAACCCACTGCTAGCAGTGGAGGCAGCAGCCATGTAATGTCTATGGGGGCCTCCCAAATCTCATCCTGACCCTGGATATCTGACCACACAGCGGTGCCTTAGTCGCCCCCTCCTGCTTATCCTGCCTGGTTTTTAATGAGGGCTCCCCCATTTCAATGAAATGTACAGAACTGAGCATGCATGTGTGTTCTGGAGGAGGAGGAGAAGCTGCTAGCAGACAACTGAAGTGGCAGCTGATCTCCTGAAGGATGAAAGGATTGGACATGTTGAAATCCACCAGACTGACTCTTGTCTCCCCAGACATCTGACCTACACTTTATATAGTCCTCCAGTTTTGGCAGTTTGCTGGTCTGCAGCATTCAGGTGTGCGTTAGCACAATACCAAGGAGGAAAAACATCAGCAATGATCTTAGAGAAGCAATTGTTGCAGCGCATAAATCTGGGGAGGTTATAAGGCCATTCCCAAACTATCGGAAATCCATCATACTACAGTCACATTATTCACAAGTGGCGGAAACATTAAAGATCTTCTCAGGAAAGTTACCCCAAGTTCAGACTGTGCAGAAATACAGAAGAGCTGTATCTCAGATTCTACAGGCCTCAGTTCATGACAATGCAATTAGAAAAAGACTGAGGGGGAGGGGTCGTCAGGGCGAGTGTGGCTCGCGTGGGAGGGTCATCAGGGCGAGTGTGGCTCGTGTGTGAGGGTCGTCAGGGCGAGTGTGGCTCGCGTGGGAGGGTCGTCAGGACGAGCGTGGCTGGTGTGGGATGGTCGTCAGGGGGGGCGTGGGAGGGCGCGGGCGAGCGTGGGATGGTCGTCAGGGCGAGCGTGGCCTGCGTAGGAGGGTCGTCAGGACGAGTGTGGCTCGTGTGTGAGGGTCGTCAGGGCGAGTGTGGCTCGCGTGGGAGGGTCGTCAGGACGAGCGTGGCTCGCGTGGGAGGGTCGTCAGGACGAGCGTGGCTGGTGTGGGATGGTCGTCAGGGCGAGCGTGGGATGGTCGTCAGGGCGAGCGTGGGATGGTCGTCAGGGCGAGCGTGGCCTGCGTAGGAGGGTCGTCAGGACGAGTGTGGCTCGTGTGTGAGGGTCGTTAGGATGAGCGTGGCTCGCGTGGGAGGGTCGTCAGGAGGAAGCGTGGCTCACGTGGGAAGGTCGTCAGGAGAAAGTCTCTTCCATCCTTTGGACAGATGAGACCGCAGTGTAGATGTTTGGCCATAATGTACAGCGCCACATCTGGTGATAACCAAACCCATCATATCAGCGCAAACCCCTCATACTGACTGTGCGGCCCAGGGGTGGAGGCGAAGGATTTGGGCTTGTTCTACAGCTACAGGACCCGGACACGTTGTAGTCACTGAGTGGACCATGAAGCCCTCTGTATAGTCAGATGTGAGGCCGTCTATACAACAGATAAACTGGGTCATGTGACAGGACAAAGACCCCGAGCTCAGCAGCAAATCTACAGCACAATGGCCGAATCATGGGGGGCACGGAGTTTTTCACACATGGTTTCTCTAAGTTTTTTGTAAAAACTAATAACCCCCCCCCCCCCTTCCCATTTTCCCCGCCCCGCTGAATCTCAGGTTGAATTTTACCTTTTTTTAAACCTTCTAAGGACCAGATGATGTTCTTATGTCCTGATATGTAAATCTTAGTTTTTGCACTTTTGGTTTTCCCCTCACCCTTTACACCCGCCTGTAGGCGGAGCCTCCCTTTAAATGTTGATGTTTTTAGACAAAGCTTCCTTGTCTGCAAACCTGCTGAGTGTGTAAAGTGAGCAAGGAATGTGCAGAAAGCAGCATGTGAGGAGGGGGAGGGGACGAAAGCAGCTGCAGGAGCGGAAGGGTTAATGCGCGCAGTATTGTCCCTGCTGATCTCCATATGGCTAGTGCTGTAATGGTTAATAGGGCAATGCCCCAGGGAGTGTCTACGTGGTGTTTGTAGATAGAGTCAGCAGCCAATCAGATCACCGCCTCCAGGGGCCCGAGTCAGAGCTGCATCCTATTGGTGGGGTCAGGACCTCCTTCATGGGGGTAGGCGCAACTTTCGAGAAGAAGCAAAACAATGATGAGAGGTAGAAGAGGACCCCAGCACACCGACCCCAGGTAAGAGGACCCCCTTATATATATATCTGTACCAGAATTATAAGCACCTTAGCCGATAACCCTAAAGCTGCGCACCCCGGAAGCTGAGATATAGGGAGATGTATGGAAGGGTCTTCACACGGGAGAGCTGATGGTCACTGGTGCTTCGATATGGTGACCACAGGTTATAGGGACAACTAAAGTAGTGCTATGTGTGTAAGTCATCAAACAACACCACATATCTCAGCGCCCTACACCCCTGTGAGCGGGAAATGGAAAAGAGGTATTAATGGGGTTAAAAGTGGTGTGTAGGGGACCCAACGCTGCCCATCAGATGTCCTAGTACTGGCCGTACACGTTACAAGAGGCGCTGGACCTGCTAATAATCTGCGATATATAGGGGCGCCCATCGCTGCCCACCAGATGTCCTAGTAGTGGCCGTACACATGAATAATCCGCGTTATATAGGGGCGCCCATCGCTGCCCACCAGATGTCCTAGTAGTGGCCGTACACATGAATAATCCGCAGTATATAGGGGCGCCCATCGCTGCCCACCAGATGTCCTAGTAGTGGCCGTACACATGAATAATCCGCAGTATATAGGGGCGCCCATCGCTCCCCACCAGATGTCCTAGTAGTGGCCGTACACATGAATAATCCGCAGTATATAGGGGCGCCCATCGCTGCCCACCAGATGTCCTAGTAGTGGCCGTACACATGAATAATCCGCAGTATATAGGGGCGCCCATCGCTCCCCACCAGATGTCCTAGTAGTGGCCGTACACATGAATAATCCGCAGTATATAGGGGCGCCCATCGCTCCCCACCAGATGTCCTAGTAGTGGCCGTACACATGAATAATCGGCGGTATATAGGGGCGCCCATCGCTCCCCACCAGATGTCCTAGTAGTGGCCGTACACATGAATAATCCGCAGTATATAGGGGCGCCCATCGCTCCCCACCAGATGTCCTAGTAGTGGCCGTACACATGAATAATCGGCGGTATATAGGGGCGCCCCATCGCTGCCCACCAGATGTCCTAGTAGTGGCCGTACACATGAATAATCGGCGGTATATAGGGGCGCCCATCGCTGCCCACCAGATGTCCTAGTAGTGGCCGTACACATGAATAATCGGCGGTATATAGGGGCGCCCATCACTCCCCACCAGATGTCCTAGTAGTGGCCGTACACATGAATAATCGGCGGTATATAGGGGCGCCCATCGCTGCCCACCAGATGTCCTAGTAGTGGCCGTACACATGAATAATCGGCGGTATATAGGGGCGCCCATCGCTGCCCACCAGATGTCCTAGTAGTGGCCGTACACATGAATAATCGGCGGTATATAGGGGCGCCCATCGCTCCCCACCAGATGTCCTAGTAGTGGCCGTACACATGAATAATCCGCGGTATATAGGGGCGCCCATCGCTCCCCACCAGATGTCCTAGTAGTGGCCGTACACATGAATAATCGGCGGTATATAGGGGCGCCCATCGCTCCCCACCAGATGTCCTAGTAGTGGCCGTACACATGTGTAAGAGACAGCCAATGTTGTCCTAAGCTTCATTTGTCTGTATAAACTGTTAATGTTGAATGTATTTCTGTGATTCTGTTCCTTTAAGACAGCAGCCATTGTAATTGTGACATGATGCTGGAGTGAGACCCCCCCCTTTTATGTCAGCCTGCCTGTTCTGCAGACAGAGTGTGAGCAGAGAAGCAGGAAGTGACGAGACAGAGAGCAGCAGCCATCTTAGCAAGTGTTGTATTGAACTGGTGTGGAGATTTTTCTGTACAGCTAAGCTGTATCTTGGTCCAGAGACAAACAGAGTGTAAAGAGACAACAGGACTAGTGAGTCCACGTGAAAGGAACTGTGCTCAGTGGCTGATCAGTGAGACTGACATTGTGACTGTGTATATGGATACCACAGATAGAGACTCGCAGTGCTGTTGATGTACTGGACAGCACCTGCTAAACCCCGGCTTACATCCCAGCTCAGTGTATGGATTCGGCAGGACTGTCAGTGTGCTGAGTGGAATCTGCTGTTGGATTACATTGCATTCATTGGGTTTCCCTGTTAAAAAGGACTTCATTTCTCCCAAGATCCTGATAACAGTGAGGAGAGGACGCTTCACTATAAAAGAAAGGACCGACTTTGGGCCCCACCGCGCGCTTCTACAGACTGTAAGCGGTCCACCTGGACCACTGGGGGAAAGGGGGTGCACCCAAATGTGATGTCAGGGTCAGTTAGGGATAGTTTTGAGTATATTGTTCATTCAGTGTCCATACTGCAGAATTGGACAGAGTAAAAGTAGAAACCATTGCAGAATTTGCCTTGAAATTGTTCATGCTATATTGTATATTTTTTTGCTTGTCTTTATCCCTGTCATTTTACCTTCAAATAGCCTTTATTAACTTATAGTAAATATATATTCTTTTCTTGAACTACCGCGTGTGCGTTCATTTCTGGTTGCGGAGACCAAACCACCTGCCTTGCTCTCGGTTCACAAATTGGCGTAGTCGGCAGGATCCGCTTACCAGAATGGACGGTGACGCACCCGTTCGGGAGAATGGTGCTGGAGGAAGAATGCCAGCAGGGGCTATAATGAGTCAGTTAGCTAAATTTGATGGCAATAATATGTCAGTGAGTATGTGGGTGGAACAGATACGAATGATACAGCGAATGTACCAGACCGCACCAGAAGTACTAGTAGAGCTAGCAATATTGACATTACAAGGGGATGCTAAGACCACGGTGATACTGAGGCCATTTGAACAAAGGCAGACATTTGAGCAAGTAGTCCAGATTCTAGAAACCATTTATGGAGAAACTGCATTGCTGGGGTCTCTGCAGGCTCGGTTCTTCCAGAGGGTACAACAGGAGAATGAAAGCCTTCCCCAATATGCAAATGCCCTACAAGAACTGCTCCGAGATATTCAAGTGAAGGAAAGAGGGGGCTCGCCAGCCTTCTGTAACCCTGATCGGACTCTCCGTGACCAGTTTGTCCTGGGGATACGTGACGGCAGTTTAACTGTGACTATGCAGGATTTTATACGACGAGAGACTGATGCTAAATTCCATGATGTACAGGTAGAGGCCATCTCCCGTGCCAATAGTATGGTCCCGAGGCCCCAGACCGCAGTTGGAGTTACTTTGTCACAGGGGGCTAGTTCTGGCTCAGAGACAGTAGAAAAGGGGACGGTTAAAGAAATTCTCACAGTAATGCAGAAACTGCAAGAGCAAATGGAACACTTGCACACCCGTTGTGATGAACATTCTATGAAAATTGCAGACTTCCAGAAAACTGGAGGTGAAAGGGTGAGCCGTCCATACCCAGAAAATCAGAATCACCCACCACCCCGCTGGAGGGGTGAGGATAGGACCTACCGAAGGGGTCCAAATCAGTTAATGCAGTGCTCAGGAGAAATCGAAGGGCACCGAAGGGGCCCAAACAGATGGCCAGAACGACGGGAGATACGCTGCTGGGAGTGTGGACGGATGGGCCACGTTGCTGCTAGATGTCCAGAGCAGCGACAAACTTATGAGAGACCGCCGTTAAACTGAAGTCCCCTGCTGCTGTAGGGCGTGTAGTAGGGGAGACTGACAAGGAGACTATGTGGGGAGAATGCCCTAATGATGACCTGATCGCTGCAAGTCCTGTTATACAGGTGGAAATGGAGGGTATTCCGGTTACCGGGATGATTGACACGGGTTCCCAAGTAACGACCTTGAGTAGAGACTGTTATGAACGGTACTTCCAGCAACATGTGAAATATGATCCCCATACATTCATACGAGTGGTCGCAGCTAACCAGTTACCAGTTCCAGTCGTGGGAGTGGCCTGGATGAATGTCCGGGTATGTGGCCAAGATCTGGGTAGGAAAGGCATTGTGGTGGTACAGGAGTCACATGAAGTAAAGGTCCCTGTCATTTTGGGGATGAATGTGTTAAAAGAATTAGATCAGATCCTCTTTGAAAAGAAAGGTCACGGTTATTGGAAAGAAACCACCACCCATCGGCCTACTCAAACAGCTTTCCAGCGGCTGATCCGGACATGTGGCTTACAGAAAAGTTCGGATGCGCAGCGTCCTCTGGCTCGAATTTCAGTTCCTTTGCATACAAAAGTTACACTGCCACCCAGTCGGGAGACAATAGTGTCTATGCCCGTAGGCACCTGTCGGAAACTAGAGGGCATAGCTGTGTTGGTAGAACCACTGCAGGCAGCCGAAGGAGGTGTTGATCCGCTAGTGGCCCGTTCCTTGGCAATAGTTCGCAATGGAAGAGTACCACTTCGATGTGTAAACACTCAGGACCAGAGTGTGGACCTGACCCCAGGGAGGCAGCTGGCTAACATCTATGTGACTCCGGAGGAAGTAAGGAAAGTAACTCCAATGCAGCTGAAGCCGACTGAAAGGGATGAGTGGACCGTAACTGTGTCCATGGGAGAAGATGAGGAACCCACCTCTGAATGGAATGGTCGTGCAATTCGAGAACAGATGAAGATGGATGCAAGTTCATGTTCTCTGGAATGGGTGCAGAAGGTAGATGAACTGTTGTGGGAGAACCGAGCCGCCTTTTCACAGTATGCTGAAGATTTTGGATGTACCACAGGGATCTACCATGAGATTCCCACAGGAGACACCCCTCCAATTAGAGAGCGCTACCGACAAATTCCTCCACAGTTGTATCAGGAAGTAAAAGAACTGTTAGCTAAGATGCTACAGGGTGGGATCATCCAAGAAAGCCAGAGTCCCTGGGCAGCTCCTGTGGTGTTAGTAAGAAAAAAAAGATGGGTCCATCCGATTTTGCGTAGACTATCGGAAGTTAAACGCTTGCACCGTACGAGATTCCTACCCCTTGCCACGGATTGAGGAGTCCCTCTCAGCGCTGGGGAGAGCCCGGTACTTCTCCTCAGTAGATCTGGCTAGTGGGTATTGGCAGGTGCCGATGGCCACAAAAGACAAGGAGAAGACGGCATTCATCTTGCCCATGGGACTATACGAATTTAACCGGATGCCCTTCGGGTTGACAAATGCACCCGGAACGTTTCAGCGGTTGATGGAGAAATGTCTCGGTGACTTCAACTTTGAGTTCACTCTCATCTACTTGGATGACATTATAGTGTATTCTGCGACCTTTGAAGACCATCTCCACCAGTTGGGGCAAGTATTTCGAAGATTGCGGGAACATGGGCTCAAATTGAAACCCAGTAAATGTCGGTTGTTCCAATCTGAAATTGATTACTTGGGTCACCGCGTATCAGGAGAAGGGGTGAGACCATCAAGAGACAAGATAGCGGCTGTTCAAGATTGGCCAATACCGACTACCCTGCGAGAAGTGAGGGCGTTCCTTGGAGTAGCCGGTTAGTATCGACGGTTTATTAAGGATTTCGCCAAGGTAGCAGCACCACTTAATGCTCTCCTACGAGGCACATCCTGTGGTCCAAAGAACCGGTCCGTGAAGTGGGGACCTGAACAGGAACAAGCCTTCCAGGCATTGAAGGATGCACTGACAACAGCCCCAATCTTGGCATATGCTGATTACCACTTGCCGTTCCAGCTATATACGGATGCAAGCCTGTATGGTCTTGGAGCAGTGCTTTCCCAGCTTCAGGATGGCCAGGAGAGGGTCATAGCGTACGGCAGCCGGTCTTTGAGAGATTCTGAAAGAAACCCCGAGAATTATAGTTCATTTAAGTTGGAGCTGTTGGCACTGGTATGGGCCATGACCGAGAAATTCTCTGAATATTTGACCGGTGCTGAAGTTTTAGTACTGACTGACAACAACCCACTAGCTCACCTGGAAAATGCCAAGCTCGGGGCGTTAGAGCAGAGGTGGATAGCCCGAATGACTAAGTTCAATTACCGCATTAAGTATCGGTCCAAGACAGAGAACCAGAATGCTGACGGGCTTTCTGGGGTAACCGCCCAGACCCCCACAGTAGACGTGGATCATGAGTTGGAGCATGTGGAGGTGCCCGACTTCAGCAGATTTTCACAGGCCTTGACCGCCACTAATCAGTTTGAGATGGAGGGGACTGAAATGGCTCCTTTCTTTGGTCCCTCACGACAGGAATGGGCACAGATACAACAGACCCATGAGGGGCTGGCACAGATGATCAAGTGTGTTGAGAAAGGACAGAAGCCCTGTAGAGAGGAAAGAGAACGACTGACACGTGAGATATTATCTGTTCTGAGTCAGTGGGAAAAGTTGGAGATGAAAAATGGAGTGCTATGCCGAAAGGTCTATTTACCTTCTGAGATCGACATTCGATACCAAATTGTGGTGCCTAGTGAACTGGCTCGCTCCTTGGCAGTTGAGGCTCATAATAAGAATGGACATTTTGGTCATGAGAAGACCTTTCGTTGGTTACAGCGACTGATTTACTGCCCTGGTCTTCGTCAAATGGTCGAAGAAGTATGCCGCAGCTGTCGAACTTGTGAGATCCATAAGGCAATAGAACAGAGAGCTCCCCTGCAAACCATCGTGACCCAGGAACCTTTAGAAATCGTCATGATAGACTATCTAATGGTGGGCCCATCCAATAGCGGACACCAGTATTGCCTCGTAATGGTGGATCACTTCACCAAATTTGCGGTGGTAACCGCCACCAAGGACCAGACAGCTGAGTCAGCAGCTCGTGCTCTGTGCCAAGATTTCATTCGAGTATATGGGTGCCCTAAACGCATCCACTCCGACCAGGGTGCCTGCTTTGAGGGACACGTAATGAAAGAAGTTCAACGTATCTACGGGATAAAGAAGTCGCACACGACTCCATACCACCCTCAGGGAAATGGGGCCTGTGAAAGATTCAACAGAACTCTGCTACAGATGCTGCGGACTCTGGAGGAAGACAAGAAGTTACAGTGGCCTCAGTTCTTGTCTGAAATGGTGTGGGCCTATAACAATCAGGTCCATTCTACAACGGGGTACTCTCCTTATACACTTCTCTTTGGGCGGTCTGGGCGAAGTGTAGGAGAATTACAGTTGGATGATGTGGATGGGTTCCCTCCGAGGGATCCAACCTCTTGGGTGCGGGCGCACCGGCAGAGACTTGAGACGATCCATCGATTGGTGCGGCAGCGCCTGCAAGAACATCCCCATCCTGATAAGACCCCAGTGCAAGAAGCACCATTGCAACCAGGCGACCTGGTGCTAGTTCGTGTCAAGAAACCCCAAGGGAAATTGGAAAGCCGATGGGAGGCTTTGCCGTATCGTGTTGTTGGCCGCAAGTATGCGAATGGGCCAGTGTATCAGGTCCAGAAAGAAGGAACTGATTGTGTTCGAGTACTTCACCGAAATATGTTGCGCCTGTGTCATTCTGAAGGGACAAATCATGATGGGCTTGCCAATGTGAATGAGCTCCCACAGTCAGAGAATGGAGGTGCGGAATGGGCCTCCGACGAGGAGGATGATTGTTGGCCGATCCCTGCTCCTGGGGATGTTCCACCTGTGACTACTGTATCTCCGGCCTGTGCCCCCTCTGGTGCGGAATCCGCTGGTCCTTCTCAGCCCATAGCTGCAGCACCCCATAATATACCACCGGTCCTCAGACGGACCACTAGGCCAAATGCTGGTATTCCCCCTGTTCGGTATGCGCAGGATGAGTTTGTTTGGCCTGCCATACATCGGTATACTACCACCCTGTGCATAAAAGTACAACCCTCTGGATATACAGTCATAGGCAGGGACTGCCAATCTTAAAGTGGGGGGGAATATGTAAGAGACAGCCAATGTTGTCCTAAGCTTCATTTGTCTGTATAAACTGTTAATGTTGAATGTATTTCTGTGATTCTGTTCCTTTAAGACAGCAGCCATTGTAATTGTGACATGATGCTGGAGTGAGACCCCCCCCCCTTTTATGTCAGCTTGCCTGTTCTGCAGACAGAGTGTGAGCAGAGAAGCAGGAAGTGACGAGACAGAGAGCAGCAGCCATCTTAGCAAGTGTTGTATTGAACTGGTGTGGAGATTTTTCTGTACAGCTAAGCTGTATCTTGGTCCAGAGACAAACAGAGTGTAAAGAGACAACAGGACTAGTGAGTCCACGTGAAAGGAACTGTGCTCAGTGGCTGATCAGTGAGACTGACATTGTGACTGTGTATATGGATACCACAGATAGAGACTCGCAGTGCTGTTGATGTACTGGACAGCACCTGCTAAACCCCGGCTTACATCCCAGCTCAGTGTATGGATTCGGCAGGACTGTCAGTGTGCTGAGTGGAATCTGCTGTTGGATTACATTGCATTCATTGGGTTTCCCTGTTAAAAAGGACTTCATTTCTCCCAAGATCCTGATAACCGTGAGGAGAGGACGTTTCGCTATAAAAGAAAGGAACGACTTTGGGCCCCACCGCGCGCTTCTACAGACTGTAAGCGGTCCACCTGGCCCACTGGGGGAAAGGGGGTGCACCCAAATGTGATGTCAGGGTCAGTTAGGGAT
Organism: Leptodactylus fallax; assembly: GCA_947044405.1. Lineage (NCBI taxonomy): Eukaryota > Metazoa > Chordata > Amphibia > Anura > Leptodactylidae > Leptodactylus > Leptodactylus fallax. Next base: position 1,054,783 of record CAMRHE010000445.1, read on the forward strand.
AGTTTTGAGTATATTGTTCATTCAGTGTCCATACTGCAGAATTGGACAGAGTAAAAGTAGAAACCATTGCAGAATTTGCCTTGAAATTGTTCATGCTATATTGTATATTTTTTTGCTTGTCTTTATCCCTGTCATTTTACCTTCAAATAGCCTTTATTAACTTATAGTAAATATATATTCTTTTCTTGAACTACCGCGTGTGCGTTCATTTCTGGTTGCGGAGACCAAACCACCTGCCTTGCTCTCGGTTCACACATGAATAATCCGCGGTATATAGGGGCGCCCATCGCTCCCCACCAGATGTCCTAGTAGTGGCCGTACACATGAATAATCGGCGGTATATAGGGGCGCCCGTCGCTCCCCACCAGATGTCCTAGTAGTGGCCGTACACATGAATAATCCGCGGTATATAGGGGCGCCCATCGCTGCCCACCAGATGTCCTAGTAGTGGCCGCACACATGAATAATCCGCGGTATATAGGGGCGCCCATCGCTCCCCACCAGATGTCCTAGTAGTGGCCGTACACATGAATAATCGGCGGTATATAGGGGCGCCCACGCGCCCACCAGGCCAGGGGGCCGAACAAAAACCCGCGGGGGGCCCCATCGCTGCCCACCAGATGTCCTAGTAGTGGCCGTACACATGAATAATCGGCGGTATATAGGGGCGCCCATCGCTGCCCACCAGATGTCCTAGTAGTGGCCGTACACATGAATAATCGGCGGTATATAGGGGCGCCCATCGCTGCCCACCAGATGTCCTAGTAGTGGCCGTACACATGAATAATCGGCGGTATATAGGGGCGCCCATCGCTGCCCACCAGATGTCCTAGTAGTGGCCGTACACATGAATAATCGGCGGTATATAGGGGCGCCCATCGCTCCCCACCAGATGTCCTAGTAGTGGCCGTACACATGAATAATCCGCGGTATATAGGGGCGCCCATCGCTCCCCACCAGATGTCCTAGTAGTGGCCGTACACATGAATAATCCGCGGTATATAGGGGCGCCCATCGCTCCCCACCAGATGTCCTAGTAGTGGCCGTACACATGAATAATCCGCGGTATATAGGGGCGCCCATCGCTCCCCACCAGATGTCCTAGTAGTGGCCGTACACATGAATAATCCGCGGTATATAGGGGCGCCCATCGCTGCCCACCAGATGTCCTAGTAGTGGCCGTACACATGAATAATCCGCGGTATATAGGGGCGCCCGTCGCTGCCCACCAGATGTCCTAGTAGTGGCCGTACACATGAATAATCCGCGGTATATAGGGGCGCCCATCGCTCCCCACCAGATGTCCTAGTAGTGGCCGTACACATGAATAATCCGCGGTATATAGGGGCGCCCATCGCTGCCCACCAGATGTCCTAGTAGTGGCCGTACACATGAATAATCCGCGGTATATAGGGGCGCCCGTCGCTGCCCACCAGATGTCCTAGTAGTGGCCGTACACATGAATAATCGGCGGTATATAGGGGCGCCCGTCGCTCCCCACCAGATGTCCTAGTAGTGGCCGTACACATGAATAATCGGCGGTATATAGGGGCGCCCATCGCTCCCCACCAGATGTCCTAGTAGTGGCCGTACACATGAATAATCCGCGGTATATAGGGGCGCCCATCGCTGCCCACCAGATGTCCTAGTAGTGGCCGTACACATGAATAATCGGCGGTATATAGGGGCGCCCATCGCTCCCCACCAGATGTCCTAGTAGTGGCCGTACACATGAATAATCTGCGGTATATAGGGGCGCCCATCGCTCCCCACCAGATGTCCTAGTAGTGGCCGTACACATGAATAATCCGCAGTATATAGGGGCGCCCATCGCTGCCCACCAGATGTCCTAGTAGTGGCCGTACACATGAATAATCCGCGGTATATAGGGGGCGCCCATCGCTCCCCACCAGATGTCCTAGTAGTGACCGTACACATGAATAATCCGCGGTATATAGGGGCGCCCATCGCTGCCCACCAGATGTCCTAGTAGTGGCCGTACACATGAATAATCGGCGGGTATATAGGGGCGCCCATCGCTGCCCACCAGATGTCCTAGTAGTGGCCGTACACATGAATAATCTGCAGTATATAGGGGTGCCCATCGCTCCCCACCAGATGTCCTAGTAGTGGCCGTACACATGAATAATCGGCGGTATATAGGGGCGCCCATCGCTGCCCACCAGATGTCCTAGTAGTGGCCGTACACATGAATAATCTGCGGTATATAGGGGCGCCCATCGCTCCCCACCAGATGTCCTAGTAGTGGCCATACACATGAATAATCGGCGGTATATAGGGGCGCCCATCGCTGCCCACCAGATGTCCTAGTAGTGGCCGTACACATGAATAATCGGCGGTATATAGGGGCGCCCATCGCTGCCCACCAGATGTCCTAGTAGTGGCCGTACACATGAATAATCTGCAGTATATAGGGGTGCCCATCGCTGCCCTACCAGATGTCCTAGTAGTGGCCGTACACATGAATAATCTGCGGTATATAGGGGCGCCCATCGCTCCCCACCAGATGTTTTGGTAACGATAGATCACTCTGATGAATTTCAATATGTTCAGTCTTTTTTTGGGGGGAGGGGAGGTTCAGGCTTGTTATCACGTCTGAGATGTCTGGCAATGGCTTCATCCTATTGAGCACACATGCATTCTCAGCTACACCTTCAATGCATGCATATGGGGGAGTTACTAATAGTTGGTGAACAAGTGTTTGTCCAACAGCTGTCTAATGGCGGCCATATAGCTTCAGTTATTTCTTCCTCATACACATGCATGCTTGGCTTTGTTGAGTGTGCATGTGTTTGTGCAGGGGGTGGGAGCCAGCTGGCATCAGTTTATCTTCCAGGGGCTCAGGTGTGATAAAAGTTCAACATGTCCAATCCTTCCTTCCCCAGGATCATCTGTTGAGGGTGAGTCAGGGGCCCCATATACTGATATGGTCGGCCAGTCCCACCAATATCTTTGGGTTTAGCTGACTCTTCTCCCCCCTTAACTAGGGTTACTTCAGGAATACTGAGATCTTGTTATAGCTGCAGTACCAGACACAACCTGCGGACAGGAGTGGCGCTGTGTTAGTCATTGATTTACTATTCCTATCTGTAATTCTCGTATCTTCTCCACCACCCTGATATTCACTTACCCACCATGTTTTAGGCCAGGACCATTGGCGCCCCCATGCCATGTGGCTATGTGAAGGAGAACTGGTTGTGGGAGGTGACTGAGCAGTGCCCGTCGGTCCAGCTGTCCTGTGGGCGGCAAGAAGTTTATTTCCACACAGATCCAGTTGTGGAGAGCTGCGGCACCGCTGGGGTGCGGGGGGATACAGGTAAGAGGAAGCGCCTAAATAATCTCCATACACATCGACCTGACCATGACGGGTGGTGAGACCTTGGTGACCTCCGGCCGACAACCTCAAGCTTAATCAGGCTGTGACAACGTGTAGTCGGAGCTTATTGTGTGCTTGGAGCGGCTGTTGTCAGGCCTCACCCAGGGGTCTCAATGTGAACAGACCTCTATAATTGTATGTACAAAAACATCCGATGACCGCTCAAAAGCTTTAGTCAATGGTCCAAATGTTGAGACCGCACCGAAACAAATAGGCAGGGTGCGGGGCCCCCGGGGCTGGGATCGGCTCCGGGTTAGCTGAGGACGGGCTCTTATCTGATATGGATTCCCCTTTCTAGGTTTCGTACAAGGAGAACATTATTGGGAGATCGAATTTCTGGAACCGCCATCTGGACTGTCTGTTATGGTCGGGGTCGGCACCAGCAGAGCCCCTCTGAGGGCCGCAAACCTCCAGTACCTCAATTTACTAGGTAAGATGGGATCACCTGCTTAAATTCATGTCGCCTCACCATGGGGGAGGACTGCTGGCCGTGGCCTCCTTACTGGTGGGACCGCTGTGACCACTAATGCTTCATGGGACTCTTTGCAGGTCAGGATGCAGACAGCTGGGGTCTGTCCTATAAGGGCAAAATCTGGCATGCAGGCGGCAGCAGGCAGTACACCGAGCCGTTCTACCAGGAGGGGACGCTGATCGGCCTCCATCTCAACATGGAGGAGGGGACCTTGACCTTTTACAAGGACAGACAGAGTTTGGGACTGGCCTTCACAGGACTACACAAGGTATTGTCATGGGGGGATCATGTCTAGGGGTTCAACTTTTTGGACAGTATCTATATGGCCATATATACACTAGTAATGAGAATGGGGGTCCAGTGGGCTGCCGATTGGCTACAGCGATGCGTCACACAAAGTCTATGGGACCCGGGAAGCTAATCGAGTGCTGCAGAGTCCATCAGTGCCATAGAGGCTGAATAGAGTGTCAGCAGGCATGCTCGATCCATTCACATTGGTGGTGGTCTCAGCGGTGGACCCCAGAGATCAGACACCACCGATCCTGTGATCTTTACTTGCCCTTTCTGCGTGGTTTTGGTGTCTGACCATCATCCTCTCCCCGCAGGTCCAGCTGCCATTGTTTCCCATGGTGTCCTCCACCAGCCCCGGCACAGAGTTGTCCCTGGGATTACGTTGCTGCACGTTGCCCACTCTGGAGGAGCGATGTCTTAGTACACTGGCTTGTAATCTGACACAAAAAGACTCCGCAGATCTGCTCCCTCTACCAGCGGTTGTCAGGTGGAGGCTGAAGAACTGGAAGACCTGGGATGTCCTGAGCCACGAGCTGTAACCTCAGGAGGAGCTGCCGGGAGAGACTTTATGCCAGTAGTCCTGAATGACCACGAGACTGTGCTGAGAAACCTTGTAAGGCTCGTCCTGGAAATACTTGGAATATTCTAAGAAACCGCCCGATACAAGGCTAAAGTGTAAGGGCCAAGACGTCGGCAACAAGAATAGGCAAAGTGGGTCTAAAGAGATCTCCATCGTGCAAAGGGAGGTTCCCAACATGGCAGTGACATGGTATATGTCAGTTACCTAGAGGCAGCCCTAGAGGGTCCTCTACACATGTGCTGGGAAGGTGGGGGAGGGTTTGGGGGCCATCTTTGTATATGCTATGGGCCCTTAGGTAAACTCAGAAGCCTCCACTTTGGTTTTGCCCCAGTTTGACTATCTCCCCACAGAGTTTTGCACCTACCTCAATGGTTAAAAAAGGGAAATGGCCAAAGAGACTTAAAATGTACCAACTGGGTGTCTAATGGGGTGCTCAAAACCCCCCAAAACCCGACTAATGTAAACTGTCTCCAAAAGGATAATAAATCCCAACCAAGGTCCAGGGACAAGTGACCCTCTGTCTCCATAGCTTAGCGAAACCTGTCCTGTGGTGTCTGCTTAGACTGGCCCCAGAGTGCAATATCTAGGAGACAGACCTCTGGGAACTTCCCCCGCCCCTAGGCCCTCCTAAGCCGCGGAAGGAGCCTCTGCAAGGACACCAAGAAATCCTTGAGACAATCTACATAGAAAGTGAATGCGCAGTGAAAGGTCGTGGCGGCCGTTGTGATGATCCCAGTCAGGGCACCATTACCCTTTAGGACATGCAGCTCAGGATCTTGGGGCACAAAGTCGGTTTGTTTGATTCTGTGATGACAGTTTCTGAGATTTGCACTGAATATATCGGAGAGCTCGAGGTCTGCTCCGCGCCATTTACGTTGCTGCTTATTATGGGTTCCAGTTATTGGGACTTCGTCTCCTAATATTGTTATTTGTCGCTCATTACGGGTATGAAATCTGCGATAGAAAGAGACCCTTAAGGCGTGTTCACACAGCGCAGTCAGAACTGCATCAGGAAACATACGAACCGTTTGGGATTATACGGCTAAAAATGTGTAAAAACTGCACAAAATGGCCACGTAGTAACTTCTGCTGCGCTGTGTGAACTGACGGTAAGGACAAACCTTCAGGTTTTGATGATGAAGCCAAAAACAGGGGTTGATTTAAAAAAACAGAAAAGTCCTGAATGTCCCCAAGGCGGCATTCACACTGTGAGGATGGCTGCAGTAAAACCATATGGCAGATACTGCGTATACTTTGGATGTGGGTTTTTGTTCATGCAGTTTTTTCCCTCCTGCGCTGTGTGAATGTAACCTTAGGCGTTATTCACATGACAGTGCTGGTTTTGATGGCTGAGCCTCATCCGTTTTGCTTCTGTTTTTCGGAAGCTTTTCATTGGTCGTTCCCTCTAGGCCCAGCCCACTCATCAGTATGTAATGGGCGTAACTCGGACGTCAAGCTGTAAAAACGGATCCGTTGGTTTCGAGTCCATCAACATAGAGCATGGCAGTGAAACAGTCCGTCAAAAACACGGCCATGAGTGACGGGCGATTGTTGTGTGAATAAGGTCTTAGAGATTCACCTTTGTCACTTCTAAAGCTGCATCGAGAGATCCTGATGGTGTCCAGGCCGTAGACCAGAGATCGCACCGCATGGCCTGTCTGTGCAGATTTCTGTAATAAATGTCAGTTTTACTATTTCGTTCTGCTCTTTGGCCTCATTAATTCCAATGTAAATAGTAATGTAGTGCCCTCAGAGCAGCGCTCTCCACGTCACGCACCTACAACCCCCATCGGAGACCTTCGCTGTAGATTAACCATCTGGTGGGTACAAGGACACGACTGTGCTAAAAAACAGGGCCATGAAAGACGGATGAAATGGAGCGTCAATGGCTGCGCTCGTCACAGATCCCTACATCAGTCTATTCAGGGATCTATGAAAAGGTCTGACCTATTCTGAGATGATCCATTAAAAACCAGATCTGTGACACGCCCGAGGCCTTACATCGTCCTTACAAACACGATCGCAGCCGTCTTCATCTTCAGTCACACAGTCAGCCATCTTTCACTGTCGTGTACATGAAGCCTTAAAGGAATGCTCCACTTTCTAATATTGATGGCCTATGCTTAGAACTCAGATTTATCAATATTCAATCTGAGGAGGTCCAACACCTGGGTCCCCCACAGATCAGCTGTACCAGAGCAGCGAGGTTCTGGGTGATGTTTATATTCTGGGAGCCGCGCGGCTCAGTCGCCGCGTGGCTCAGTCGCCGTGTAGTCACTGCAGCGCTGCCCAATAGCCTTCAATGGGGCGACTCTGCAGTACAAATCGTAAATATTATTGGGGGGCGCTGAACTGGTAGAGCTGATCTGTGTGGGCTCTGGGTGTCAGACCCCAATAGATCACATAATGATGGTTTATCCTGTGAATACGTCTTCATTATGAAAATTTGATTTAGGGCTGGAAACCCTCAAAGAATTCAGCACCTCATTCCCACCCCCTACCTGTATCCTTCCGTGACCCTTTATTAGATTTCACTGCACCAATCATACATCCCCTTTAAGGATCCAGCACTCGCTATTATTAAGTGGCCCTGAAGGAGTTAATTCTTGTACGTGCTCCGCCGCCTGTCATCCGGCTCTTTGAGGTTTTCATCCTGTTGCATCAGTGTTTGGAGGAGGTTTTACGGTTCCTTCCTGGGATCGCTGCCCGGATTCCTCTTCGGCCTCCTTCACACTGCACAAAAAACTGCAAAGATGGAAAGTTGAGGCTTTTGATAAAATGGGAACAAAACTGATACTAGAAAACTCCGCACCTGAAGCATGCTGGGAATCCGAGACGACGAGGCTAATCTCACAGAATTGGTCTTACAGCAATATTACAGAGGCTGAGCTGCAGTTGCTGTCAACTGTACTGACGCGTTTCTCCTGTACCCACCGCGCTCCACCTGTACCCACCATATTCCTCCTGTACCTGCCGCTTTTCTCCGATACCTGTTTTATTCCCCCTGTACCTGCCGCGTTTCTCCGGTACCTGTTTTATTCCCCCTGTACCTGCCGCGTTTCTCCCATACCTATTTTGTTCCTCATGTACCTGTTGCGTTTCTCCCATACCTGCCACGTTCCTCCCGTACCTGCCACGTTTCTCTGGTACCTGTTTTATTCCCCCTGTAACTGCCGCGTTTCTCCGGTAACTGTTTTATTCCCCCCTGTACCTGCCGCGTTTCTCCGGTACCTGTTTTATTCCCCCTGTACCTTCCGCGTATCTCCCGTACCTGATTCCCCCTTACCTTCCGCGTTTCTCCCGTACCTGTTTTATTCCCCCTGTACCTGCCGCGTTTCTCCCGTACCTGTTTTGTTCCTCTTGTATTTACTGCAGCTGCAAACCGCGGCAGGAGCACAAACATTGGAAATCTGTGTCCAGGATGGTAATGTATAACACCCCCCTAAGGCTAAGGCCACACCGCGAGTTGCCGACACTTAACCCCTTGTGACACAGTAAGTGTAGTGGAGGGGATGTAAATAAACCATGTTCACACACAAAGCAGCAGATTTATTATTTGCACAATCTGTGACAGATTTCTGATATAGAAAAGCTGAAAACTCGTCTTTGTGACAATAATTGTCATTTTCATGGATCTGGCTACGGCCACTTGTGTAGGGTCACTGTGCGGAATCCGTCTCAGATATCCTGCAGAATACCTCCCGCACTGCACGTACACAATGTACCGGCCTCAGGTAGTACCTCCTGGCAGTAGATTCTAGGTACAGTCATGTGATTGGCATCCGTGAACATGTTATTAGTGATCTCAGGAGGAACAAACACTGAACGTTCTGTTTTGCTACTTGTGAACTTTGCACGCGCTTCCTGCCTATCGTGTGTGACACACCCAGGCCCGGCAGTACAGGAGGGGTGTGAGGCTGCAGATGAACGACACTGGAGAGCTGCAGATCTACCCCCATCAGACATAGCAGTAAACATGGTGGGGGATGTGGCAGCAGGTGAGGGGATCCTGAAGATGATCGGAGGGGCCACAGCAGGTCTTGTGGGGTGTTCCTGGTGTGGACTGGTTTGTACCCCCAAAAGTGTCTGTGCTTCTATGTGATGGAGGTAAGAGGGACACAGACATTAGCTAAACATGGCTGCCCCCTCTCTTTCACAAACAGCGCCACATCTGGTCACAGGTTGTGTCTGGTATTGCAGCTCAGCTCCATTGACGTGAATGAGGCTGAATTACAATAACACAGTCAAACTCTGACCAGATGTGGCGCTGTCTGTGAAAGAGAGGGGGCAGCCATGTTTTTTCTAATGCTGAGCAAACCCTTCAATCCTCCAGTTTTAATATGTGTCATGCTCCGCCCCCTCAGGCCCTGCACTATAAACCCTCCAGCTCTAATATGTGTCATGCTCCGCCCCCTCAGGTCCTGCACTATAAACCCTCCAGCTCTAATATGTGTCATGCTCCGCCCCCTCAGGCCCTGCACTATAATCCCTCCAGCTCTAATGTGTGTGTCATGCTCCGCCCCCTCAGGCCCTGCCCTATAATCCCTCCAGCTCTAATGTGTGTGTCATGCTCCACCCCCTCAGGCCCTGCACTATAATCCCTCCCGCTCTACTATGTGTGTGTCATGCTCCGCCCCCTCAGGCCCCGCACTATAAACCCTCCAGCTCTAATGTGTGTGTCATGCTCCGCCCCCTCAGGCCCTACACTATAAACCCTCCAGCTCTGTGTGTGTCATGCTCCGCCCCCTCAGGCCCTGCACTATAATCCCTCCAGCTCTAATGTGTGTGTCATGCTCCGCCCCCTCAGGCCCTGCACTATAATCCCTCCCGCTCTACTATGTGTGTCATGCTCCGCCCCCTCAGGCCCTACACTATAATCCCTCTAGCTCTAATGTGTGTGTCATGCTCCGCCCCCTCAGGCCCTACACTATAAACCCTCCAGCTCTGTGTGTGTCATGCTCCGCCCCCTCAGGCCCTGCACTATAATCCCTCCAGCTCTAATGTGTGTGTCATGCTCCGCCCCCTCAGGCCCTGCACTATAATCCCTCCCGCTCTACTATGTGTGTCATGCTCCGCCCCCTCAGGCCCTACACTATAATCCCTCCAGCTCTAATGTGTGTGTCATGCTCCGCCCCCTCAGGCCCTGCACTATAAACCCTCTAGCTCTAATGTGTGTGTCATGCTCCGCCCCCTCAGGCCCTGCACTATAAACCCTCTAGCTCTAATGTGTGTGTCATGCTCCGCCCCCTCAGGCCCTGCACTATAATCCCTCCAGCTCTAATGTGTGTGTCATGCTCCGCCCCCTCAGGCCCTGCACTATAATCCCTCCAGCTCTAATGTGTGTGTCATGCTCCGCCCCCTCCAGCTCTAATGCTGCCCCCTACAGACAGGAACACGGAAACTTCTGACATCTGAAAAGTGAATGATCTAAATAAAACGCAGACTCGGATTTACATTTCATGAACTGAATTTTTTTTTGTTTTTTCTCTTGAAGTACAAAACGTGAAATCACAAGCAGAATAAAAATGTGACAAGAAGCAGGAGCCGTATTTATACCACAGAGAGCGACCGAGTATACGGAGAGAGAAGGCAAATCCTCAGGAACGTCCGTGCCGCAACCGCAAACAGACACCGTGAAATACACGAGTCATGGGGAGGCCAGACCCTGAAGTAGTATGGGGAGGGGGGGACACAAGCAATGTCTGAGGAGGGGGGACACAAGCAATGTCTGGGGAGGGGGGGGGGGGACACAAGCAATGTCTGAGGAGGGGGGGAGGGGGAGGGGGACACAAGCAATGTCTGGGGAGGGAGAGGGGGGGACACAAGCAATGTCTGAGGAGGGGGGACACAAGCAATGTCTGGGGAGGGGGGGACACAAGCAATGTCTGGGGAGGGGGAGGACACAAGCAATGTCTGGGGAGGGGAGGACACAAGCAATGTCTGGGGAGGGGGGACACAAGCAATGTCTGGGGAGGGGGGGACACAAGCAATGTCTGGGGAGGGGGGGACACAAGCAATGTCTGGGGAGGGGGGGACACAAGCAATGTCTGAGGAGGGGGAGGGGGGGACACAAGCAATGTCTGGGGAGGGAGAGGGGGAGGACACAAGCAATGTCTGGGGAGGGGGGGACACAAGCAATGTCTGGGGAGGGGGGACACAAGCAATGTCTGGGGAGGGGGGGGACACAAGCAATGTCTGGGGAGGGGGGGGACACAAGCAATGTCTGGGGAGGGGGGACACAAGCAATGTCTGGGGAGGGGGGGACACAAGCAATGTCTGGGGAGGGGGGGACACAAGCAATGTCTGGGGAGGGGGGGGGGGGGGACACAAGCAATGTCTGGGGAGGGGGGAAGGGTCTGGGGGGGAGGACACAAGCAATGTCTGGGGAGGGGGAGGGGGAGGACACAAGCAATGTCTGGGGAGGGGGGACACAAGCAATGTCTGGGGAGGGGGGACACAAGCAATGTCTGGGGAGGGGGGGACACAAGCAATGTCTGGGGAGGGGGGGACACAAGCAATGTCTGGGGAGGGGGGGACACAAGCAATGTCTGGGGAGGGGGAGGACACAAGCAATGTCTGGGGAGGGGGGGACACAAGCAATGTCTGGGGGAGGGGGGAGGACACAAGCAATGTCTGGGGGGGAGGGGAGGACACAAGCAATGTCTGGGGAGGGAGGACACAAGCAATGTCTGGGGAGGGGGGGACACAAGCAATGTCTGGGGAGGGGGGACACAAGCAATGTCTGGGGAGGGGGGGACACAAGCAATGTCTGGGGAGGGGGGACACAAGCAATGTCTGGGGAGGGGGGGACACAAGCAATGTCTGGGGAGGGGGGGACACAAGCAATGTCTGGGGAGGGGGGACACAAGCAATGTCTGGGGAGGGGGAGGACACAAGCAATGTCTGGGGAGGGGGGGACACAAGCAATGTCTGGGGAGGGGGGACACAAGCAATGTCTGGGGAGGGGAGGACACAAGCAATGTCTGGGGAGGGAGGACACAAGCAATGTCTGGGGAGGGGAGGACACAAGCAATGTCTGGGGAGGGGGGACACAAGCAATGTCTGGGGAGGGGGGGACACAAGCAATGTCTGGGGAGGGGGGGACACAAGCAATGTCTGGGGAGGGGGGACACAAGCAATGTCTGGGGGAGGGGGGACACAAGCAATGTCTGGGGAGGGGGGGACACAAGCAATGTCTGGGGAGGGGGGGACACAAGCAATGTCTGGGGAGGGGGGGGGACACAAGCAATGTCTGGGGAGGGGGGGACACAAGCAATGTCTGGGGAGGGGGGACACAAGCAATGTCTGGGGAGGGGGGAAAAAGCAATGTCTGGGGAGGGGGGGACACAAGCAATGTCTGGGGAGGGGGGGACACAAGCAATGTCTGGGGAGGGGGGGACACAAGCAATGTCTGGGGAGGGGGGACACAAGCAATGTCTGGGGAGGGGGGACACAAGCAATGTCTGGGGAGGGGGGGACACAAGCAATGTCTGGGGGAGGGGGGGACACAAGCAATGTCTGGCGGGGGGGGACACAAGCAATGTCTGGGGAGGGGGGACACAAGCAATGTCTGGGGAGGGGGGGACACAAGCAATGTCTGGGGAGGGGGGGACACAAGCAATGTCTGGGGAGGGGGGGGACACAAGCAATGTCTGGGGAGGGAGGGGAGGACACAAGCAATGTCTGGGGGGGAGGGGGGGAGGACACAAGCAATGTCTGGGGAGGGAGGGGAGGACACAAGCAATGTCTGGGGAGGGGGAGGACACAAGCAATGTCTGGAGGGGGGGGGACACAAGCAATGTCTGGGGAGGGGGGACACAAGCAATGTCTGGGGAGGGGGGGACACAAGCAATGTCTGGGGAGGGGGGACACAAGCAATGTCTGGGGAGGGGGGGGACACAAGCAATGTCTGGGGAGGGGGGACACAAGCAATGTCTGGGGAGGGGGGACACAAGCAATGTCTGGGGAGGGGGAGGACACAAGCAATGTCTGGGGAGGGGGAGGACACAAGCAATGTCTGGGGAGGGGGGGCACAAGCAATGTCTGGGGAGGGAGGACACAAGCAATGTCTGGGGAGGGGGGACACAAGCAATGTCTGGGGGAGGGGGGACACAAGCAATGTCTGGGGAGGGGGGACACAAGCAATGTCTGGGGAGGGGGGGACACAAGCAATGTCTGGGGGGGAGGGGGGACACAAGCAATGTCTGGGGAGGGGGGACACAAGCAATGTCTGGGGAGGGAGGGGGGACACAAGCAATGTCTGGGGAGGGGGGACACAAGCAATGTCTGGGGAGGGGGGACACAAGCAATGTCTGGGGAGGGAGGGGAGGACACAAGCAATGTCTGGGGAGGGGGGGACACAAGCAATGTCTGGGGGGGAGGGGAGGACACAAGCAATGTCTGGGGAGGGGGGACACAAGCAATGTCTGGGGAGGGGGGACACAAGCAATGTCTGGGGAGGGAGGGGGACACAAGCAATGTCTGGGGGAGGGGGGACACAAGCAATGTCTGGGGGGGAGGGGAGGACACAAGCAATGTCTGGGGAGGGGGGGACACAAGCAATGTCTGGGGAGGGGGGACACAAGCAATGTCTGGGGAGGGGGGGACACAAGCAATGTCTGGGGAGGGGGGACACAAGCAATGTCTGGGGAGGGGGGGACACAAGCAATGTCTGGGGAGGGGGGGACACAAGCAATGTCTGGGGAGGGGAGGACACAAGCAATGTCTGGGGAGGGGGGGGACACAAGCAATGTCTGGGGAGGGGGGGACACAAGCAATGTCTGGGGAGGGGGGGACACAAGCAATGTCTGGGGAGGGGGAGGACACAAGCAATGTCTGGGGAGGGGGGGACACAAGCAATGTCTGGGGAGGGGGGGACACAAGCAATGTCTGGGGAGGGGAGGACACAAGCAATGTCTGGGGAGGGGGGGGGGACACAAGCAATGTCTGGGGAGGGGGGGAGGACACAAGCAATGTCTGGGGAGGGGGGGGGACACAAGCAATGTCTGGGGAGGGGGGGCATCTATTGACAACACTCTTAAATTACAGCGAGATTTCTGCTGACCGGACACAATGGGTTTCCCTTCTGATTATTAGAGGTAGATTAAAGGGACACTCCAGACAAAATGGATGCACAGCCTGAGGGGGAGGAGATTGCATGTGTCATGCCCCCCCCCCTATCCCAGGCCCTGCACTATAAATAGCACAGCATATCAGCTTTATCTGGAATGTCCCTTTAAAGGGGTAATGGCACGGATATTGAGAATGTAGCCCTGGTGGACATTTCAATGGGAGCACCGGAGGTAGCCGAGTGTTGGACTCCAGATTTTTCGGTGCTGCCACTGTAGTGAATGGAGCGGGGGCGCCTCTGTGTCCACTGGGGGTAACATCTCATCGGTCGCCATTTTCACCTTTCTTCAGATAGTTCCTGTTTATTAACTGGTTGTGATATCCAGTGTAGGGCGAGACGGCTGGATGTTGTAGTGCGACACACGACAGTAATGTTGTGCTATATTCGGCCCTAGTATGATCTTAATGTTGCGTAGCTGAAGGTTGTTGTACAGAATAGCCGCCATCTTGGGCCGCTTGCGGACAGTCGGAATTAATCCAAATCACCACAATACAGCCGAAAATCCAGGCTCAGACACAGGTCAAATCATCGAGGCCGATGAGGCTGTAAGGTCAGGTCATTTGCCAGAATAGAGCCCATAGACTACAGAGGCCTTACAGGCTGCAGCAGGCGCTAGTAAATACGGTGTCTCCATGGTAACAGACAACAAAAAACAACCCCATGTAGTCTGACCCGGCCATCACCCCCCTTATATCTGTCCCTTACTAACCTATGGCTCCAAGGCCAGACTACACACATGGCTTGATTGTAGTCTGTAACCATGGAAACACACAGGCCTGCATGTGAGCTGTAGCCACAACAGGAGCGTATATACAGAAGTAGATCTGGTGGTAATGCACATCAATAGGGGCGGCCTGTGGGGTATCCTGCGATACGGGGCACTCGTCCTATATGCAAAGAGTAGGGGCCTACATGTACAGACGCCCAATAAAGCCTTAAACATACATCGAGCCATTACAGACAATACATCAAGGCAAACATTTGGCAGAAAAGATCATCATGTACAATTACAAAACCGGATTCATAAATGCACTTAATAAAGGAGCAAAATGTGCCAAGGGGGCGGGACAACGGGTAGCGATCGGACCACACGTCATATAACACCAGGGGGGATGTCTGCAGGTATTCACCATTGTGACCCCCTCGATGTCAGGCGACTCTGGGCACGGTACCAGACCCTATGACACAATGATGACGTATGGCACATGAAGCCGGGTACACCAGACTGCGGGGACCGGCGCTTATTAATGGGGCACCGCAGGGACAATAGTTCCATCTATACAGTGGCCGGAGCGCGGACATTTCTGATACAAAGCTCCAAATCCCCTGCTAAGAGATTCAATGGGCTCATATAGGATTAGAAATGACTGGACAATTCCATCTGCCTACTTGCCAAAACAGCGCCATGACTGGCCAGAGGTTGTGTCTGGTACTGCAGTCAATGGGGCTGTAATACCAGATACATCCTGTAGACAGGTGTGGCGCTGCTCCTGGACAAAGGCAGCCATGTTGTTCTAATACAAGCCCATCTGGGTGGCAAACATCAGGGGAACTAACTCCATTTAAAGGGGTTTTCCAGGCTTATCAATTGATGACTTGGGCTCCCCCATAAATCAGATGTTTGAAGACACCGCAGCTGTGCTTGGTAGTGCAGCTCAGCCCCATGCACTTGAATGAGACTGAGCTGTGAACAGGCCATGTGACTGAGGAACGTACCACCATACCAGTGACCATACCAGTGATCATCAATTGTTAAGCCTGGACAAGCCCTTTAAGTAAACAATATTCTTACCTTTAAGTCCTACAGGAAATCATCAATGTAAAGGGACGCGACGCTGACAAATATGTTTTGCTTGGTGATCGAGACACAGATATAAAATATTCATAAAAGAAGATTAAAAAACACCCAAAAAAATAAAAGCAGAAATGCAGAAACCGCCATGTGGGAGGAGGTAGTGAACAAGATGCCAACCAATCTGCCAGTCACACAAAAAATTACAAAAAATTCTCTTAGGAGGTTTGTACCATATGAATGACCACAGGGGGCAGTATACAAAGAGCGGCCCAGACGTGTGACAAGACTATTAGATTAGGGCCGGGGCTTTAGGCTGAGACACGTCGGGGGCCGGAGATCACAACGCTGCAGGGTCTTCAGTGATGAAAATGAATGAGGCCACGTTGTCACGACGGCAACAAGACAGTGGCCAGAAATGGGGCGGCAGTGATGTCACGGTCGTGGCGACTTTGGGATCCAAACCAACCCCATTCACTTTCATTAGCTGAGACTGCGACCTATGGCGTGTGACGTGTCGTGGCCAAAGCCACCAACTGGCCCAAAATAAAGGAGGGAATGTCAGGAAATGAAGGGAGAGAAGTCCCAGGAGATTCCCTCAATCCTTTATGTGCCGCGCCGCGCCGCCACCTCACGCCCAACAGGAGCACAACTCACAAGGAAAGCGCTTCCCTGCCTACCAGAGGCATCCGCTGTCCCGGACTGTGTAGACACTTGGATGGTGCTTGGAGGGTCCTTGTGCTGCGAGCTACATTGGAGATGCCGGCTCCAACGAGTGGTAGAGAGGAATCCACAGACACACGGACACGGGACGGACAGTGAGGCGGGGGCAGGGCTGCACTAGGCTGGCAGTGGCGGAGTGTTACAGGCAGGACATGCTGGGTTACAAGTGAATGTCCTCAAACAGCTCCCTCTGGTGGTCGAGCAGGAACTTGGTGAAGGTGTTGATGGGGTTTATGGCTTTCAGGGTCATGGCCACATCTTTCGCCCACAGGAGGTTTGGGCCGAACACGACAGCCAGGTTGGTGTTTGTCATCTTATTCTCATCACTCCGAGCGGACACCTTAAGAAGAAGCAAAGAAGGTTCCAGAGTCAGAGGGAGGACGGTGAGACCTACAATACCCGCCCCGGCCGCACAGCGCAGGGTAATACATCGATCTCAGCAGAGTCTACAGAACGTGGACCTGAGGATCTTAGGAGACATCTTGGTGATCCAGGTGTATATATAAAGCCACTTCCCTACCCTATTGGGTGCGGTACTGCATATCCACCATTGTCACCCACAGGGCGAGCGGCCAAACTGCACCCCCTGCTCTGGGTCGGCCCCAGCATCATAGCAATGGCAGTCACCATGTCAAAAAATTCCTCCTACCAAATGGCCGGCAGGTAAACCCCTAATACCGTCCCTGACTCATAAAAACCACTTGGGTTGAATAAGAAGGGTGCAAATACCAAGACTAAAGCAAAAACCAGGCGGGGGATGTTGGGCTGTGGGACCGCTCCCCTGTGGCGGTGGCCATGCAGTCCGCAGTGACCATTATACAGAGGTCACCATGAAGGGCCTGCTGGGCTTTATACACCTTGAGGACTATTAAGAACCTGGTGTTGAGCTTTGTAGACTTTGCTGCACAGATGGGTGCACGATCCTGGGGTCAGTGGGCCGGGGCCACATCTATAAAGAACACTAAAATCTTCTCACCTCAACTAGAAAGCCAATCAGATACCGCAGGACCTCGTAATTCTCTTCAGGCAACGTCTTCAAGGCTTCTTTAGTGGATTCCACCTGATTCTCCGGCTCTAAAGCTGCAGGAGATGTGAACGGACAGAACAGATTACAGGAGAATACCAGATGGATCACGCTATAGACCATGTAGAGCCAACCCCATTGCCCTCCAGGCCTATGATGACCATCATGGACACGGGGTCATCCCCGCACAAGATCGCCCCAAAAACTGTGTGAGGGCCACGGCATTCATTCTTAAGGTGGGGGTCTTGGAGGTCAGAGCCCTTCTGATCACTATGTGATGGCAGATCGCAGTGATCCTAATGACTCCGGGGATCAAAGCAACAGAAATTGAAATGGCAGGAATTCCGTGGCTCAGGGTCACACTAGCATTCGGCTTTCCATTCTTCGGGTCTGATTGGGGGCCCAAAAAACAGAAAGCGACTCCGCTTATAAAGACTACAGATTATAATGGAGTCCACCGGGTTTCCGCTCACAGGACTTTTCTCTCCGCATTGGAAACCCCGACTGTAGTGCGAGCGCTGGTGTGAACCCCGCCTTAATCCGTGGCTGGCCCGAGATGCAGCAGAATTATTAGTATAAGGCTCCTTTCACGTATTTTCTGCTATTACACGGGGAGGGGTTTGGTGAACATTTAACGATTTACTTCTTTTTAGCAAATAACCGGCTCTCGAGTTCTCCGTTCCAAACTTCCAGCTGAGCATTAGTAGGGGGATCCGTCTCACTCGCCCTGGCGCTCGCTCTGGGAGTCTCCGTGGTCATGAGATATTCAGCTCTAGCTAAAACCGAGTTACCCCACCCAGTTCTGGTGCACGGCAGGGGTGAAGCCCGGCCCAGTCCAGTCCTAGTTAATTTGGAGTCCCCTCCGAGCCTGCCTAGGTCACGGCTGAGCCCACATTTGTAAGAGGTGATGAGCAGGGTGCAGAAAGATGAAAGGGGTGCAAAAATGGGCCTGCACCTAAATGTGCCACAGACCCCCCCCCCCAGCCTAGATTAGGGAATCTTCACTTACTGGAGAACCCCACAATGTAGTTGTAGAGGCTGAAGGTCAGCAGGGGCTCGGGGAGCTCCCGCAGGAAGGTCTTCAGGATGACGGCGGTCAGATGGACATCCTCGTACTGCTGGAAGCTGACGGGCGCTCCTGGACACAGACACAGAGCGAGGTCACTATTAGTACACGGCACCTCCGACATACATGTCTACCAAACCATCACTATCCCTCCCGACTCCCCATACCGGAGGTGCTGCAGAGGAACGGAGGACGTGAACACTGGATGTAACGGACTACTATAAAGGGGCACCCTAACAACAATGAGCCAATGGTAATGGCCGACGACCTCGCTGAGACATCGTCAATACTCACCAACATTATATTTCTGCTGCACTTCTCGCACCACCTGAGTGCTGGCCGACCTCCGAAATATCCCCTCTGTGGCCAGAGCTGCAAAACCAAGGAGAACAAGGGTCACGACCAGAACAAGTCCCTTCCCCCGCCCTGTCCCAGCTCACACTCCGAGCATCACAAGGAAGTCACTTGTAGTGCAGAGGAGGCGGCCAGTGATCCTCAGCTACACAGCCCCCTCTTATCTTACAACACCACAGATGACAAGTTTAGGTTCCTGAAGTTACGGGATCTCCTCCGCACCGCAACAACATATGTAGAATTCCTCGGCTGATGTGAAGCCCACTGGATTATGGGAGAAGGTTTATAAACCGGCCGTGCAAATTCCAATGTAAGAGACTCATAAAAAAATATTTATACTGAATATTTCCCATTCCTCACCAGCTATGAGACAGACGGAGCAGGGAGGGAGCGGTCACACATCAAGACATCCAGCACATTATGGGAGACTTCAAGTGTACAGACTGCGCCTTCCCCAGTCACAATGGCCGCTCTATGCCCACCAGCAGTCACAGCAGGACCCCCACATTTCCCCCTTTCAATATAGTAGAGCTAAGCCTTGCCTTACCCACTACCAAAAACTGATATACTGTGCTGCACCCTCTGCTGTTGGCAGTAACTTATATCACATGAAGATGCCTCATAGCAGCAAACACCACAACATGACATCACTGTGTGTATTATCCTGTACTGTGACATCACTATGTGTATTATCCTGTACTGTGACATCACTGTGTGTATTATCCCTGTACTGTGACATCACTGTGTATTATCTCTGTACTGTGACATCACTGTGTGTATTATCCCTGTACTGTGACATCACTGTGTGTATTATCCCTGTACTGTGACATCACTGTGTGTATTATCCCTGTACTGTGACATCACTGTGTGTATTATCTCTGTACTGTGACATCACTGTGTGTATTATCCTGTACTGTGACATCACTGTGTGTATTATCCCTGTACTGTGACATCACTGTGTGTATTATCCTGTACTGTGACATCACTGTGTGTATTATCTCTGTACTGTGACATCACTGTGTGTATTATCCTGTACTGTGACATCACTGTGTGTATTATCTCTGTACTGTGACATCACTGTGTGTATTATCCCTGTACTGTGACATCACTGTGTGTATTATCCTGTACTGTGACATCACTGTGTGTATTATCCCTGTACTGTGACATCACTGTGTGTATTATCCTGTACTGTGACAT
The DNA here is from genome assembly GCA_947044405.1 of Leptodactylus fallax. Classification (NCBI taxonomy): domain Eukaryota; kingdom Metazoa; phylum Chordata; class Amphibia; order Anura; family Leptodactylidae; genus Leptodactylus; species Leptodactylus fallax. The sequence continues at coordinate 1,074,809 of CAMRHE010000445.1, forward strand.
CACTGTGTGTATTATCTCTGTACTGTGACATCACTGTGTGTATTATCTCTGTACTGTGACATCACTGTGTGTATTATCCCTGTACTGTGACATCACTGTGTGTATTATCTCTGTACTGTGACATCACTGTGTGTATTATCTCTGTACTGTGACATCACTGTGTGTATTATCTCTGTACTGTGACATCACTGTGTGTATTATCCCTGTACTGTGACATCACTGTGTGTATTATCCCTGTACTGTGACATCACTGTGTGTATTATCTCTGTACTGTGACATCACTGTGTGTATTATCTCTGTACTGTGACATCACTGTGTGTATTATCTCTGTACTGTGACATCACTGTGTGTATTATCTCTGTACTGTGACATCACTGTGTGTATTATCCTGTACTGTGACATCACTGTGTGTATTATCCTGTACTGTGACATCACTGTGTGTATTATCTCTGTACTGTGACATCACTGTGTGTATTATCCTGTACTGTGACATCACTGTGTGTATTATCCTGTACTATGACATCACTGTGTGTATTATCCTGTACTATGACATCACTGTGTGTATTATCCCTGTACTGTGACATCACTGTGTGTATTATCCCTGTACTGTGACATCACTGTGTGTATTATCTCTGTACTGTGACATCACTGTGTGTATTATCCTGTACTGTGACATCACTGTGTGTATTATCCCTGTACTGTGACATCACTGTGTGTATTATCCCTGTACTGTGACATCACTGTGTGTATTATCTCTGTACTGTGACATCACTGTGTGTATTATCCCTGTACTGTGACATCACTGTGTGTATTATCCTGTACTGTGACATCACTGTGTGTATTATCCTGTACTGTGACATCACTGTGTGTATTATCCTGTACTGTGACATCACTGTGTGTATTATCTCTGTACTGTGACATCACTGTGTGTATTATCCCTGTACTGTGACATCACTGTGTGTATTATCCTGTACTGTGACATCACTGTGTGTATTATCCTGTACTGTGACATCACTGTGTGTATTATCCTGTACTGTGACATCACTGTGTGTATTATCCTGTACTGTGACATCACTGTGTGTATTATCCTGTACTGTGACATCACTGTGTGTATTATCTCTGTACTGTGACATCACTGTGTGTATTATCCCTGTACTGTGACATCACTGTGTGTATTATCCTGTACTGTGACATCACTGTGTGTATTATCCTGTACTGTGACATCACTGTGTGTATTATCTCTGTACTGTGACATCACTGTGTGTATTATCCCTGTACTGTGACATCACTGTGTGTATTATCTCTGTACTGTGACATCACTGTGTGTATTATCTCTGTACTGTGACAGCACTGTGTGTATTATCTCTGTACTGTGACATCACTGTGTGTATTATCCTGTACTGTGACATCACTGTGTGTATTATCCTGTACTGTGACATCACTGTGTGTATTATCCTGTACTGTGACATCACTGTGTGTATTATCTCTGTACTGTGACATCACTGTGTGTATTATCTCTGTACTGTGACATCACTGTGTGTATTATCCCTGTACTGTGACATCACTGTGTGTATTATCTCTGTACTGTGACATCACTGTGTGTATTATCCTGTACTGTGACATCACTGTGTGTATTATCCCTCTACTGTGACATCACTGTGTATTATCCCTATACTGTGACATCACTGTGTGTATTATCCCTGTACTGTGACATCACTGTGTGTATTATCTCTGTACTGTGACATCACTGTGTGTATTATCCTGTACTGTGACATCACTGTGTGTATTATCTCTGTACTGTGACATCACTGTGTGTATTATCCCTGTACTGTGACATCACTGTGTGTATTATCCTGTACTGTGACATCACTGTGTGTATTATCCCTGTACTGTGACATCACTGTGTGTATTATCTCTGTACTGTGACATCACTGTGTGTATTATCCCTCTACTGTGACATCACTGTGTGTATTATCCTGTACTGTGACATCACTGTGTGTATTATCTCTGTACTGTGACATCACTGTATTATCTCTGTACTGTGACATCACTGTGTGTATTATCCCTGTACTGTGACATCACTGTGTGTATTATCCTGTACTGTGACATCACTGTGTGTATTATCCTGTACTGTGACATCACTGTGTGTATTATCCTGTACTGTGACATCACTGTGTATTATCCCTATACTGTGACATCACTGTGTATTATCCTATACTGTGACATCACTATGTGTATTATCCTGTACTGTGACATCACTGTGTGTATTATCCTGTACTGTGACATCACTGTGTGTGTATTATCTCTGTACTGTGACATCACTGTGTGTATTATCCTGTACTGTGACATCGCTGTGTGTATTATCTCTGTACTGTGACATCGCTGTGTGTATTATCCTGTACTGTGACATCACTGTGTGTATTATCCTGTACTGTGACATCACTGTGTGTATTATCCCTGTACTGTGACATCGCTGTGTGTATTATCCCTGTACTGTGACATCACTGTGTGTGTATTATCTCTGTACTGTGACATCACTGTGTGTATTATCCTGTACTGTGACATCACTGTGTGTATTATCCCTGTACTGTGACATCACTGTGTGTATTATCCTGTACTGTGACATCACTGTGTGTATTATCCTGTACTGTGACATCACTGTGTGTATTATCCCTGTACTGTGACATCACTGTGTGTATTATCCTGTACTGTGACATCGCTGTGTGTATTATCCTGTACTGTGACATCACTGTGTGTATTATCCTGTACTGTGACATCACTGTGTGTATTATCCTGTACTGTGACATCACTGTGTGTATTACCCCTGTACTGTGACATCGCTGTGTGTATTATCCTGTACTGTGACATCACTGTGTGGATTATCTCTGTGTTTATTAATTAGCTAATGGATGAAGCACAGAATAGTGAATACGTGGTCGGAGACATCATGAAGTCTGATGCTGTTGCAGGAAAGAATAATGGATACAAGTGTCACTGTCTAGTGTGGTGCCTGGTTATGGAGCAGGGGCCCCACAATGGTGTATGCTCAGGGCCCCATTTCCTTAAAACCATCTCTGCATCATAAAAGAACAGCGCGCGCAGCAGCAGCAGCAGGCCAGTACACAGCACGCTCAGCAGCAGCAGGCCGGTACACAGCGCGCGCAGCAGCAGGCCAGTACACAGCGCGCGCAGCAGCAGGCCGGTACACAGCGCGCGCAGCAGCAGCAGCAGGCCAGTACACAGCGCGCGCAGCAGCAGGCCAGTACATAGCGCGCGCAGCAGCAGGCCGGTACACAGCGCGCGCAGCAGCAGGCCGGTACACAGCGCGCGCAGCAGCAGCAGGCCGGTACACACAGCGCGCAGCAGCAGCAGCAGGCCGGTACACAGCGCGCGCAGCAGCAGGCCAGTACACAGCGCCGCGCAGCAGCAGGCCAGTACACAGCGCGCGCAGCAGCAGCAGACCGGTACACAGCGCGCGCAGCAGCAGGCCGATACACAGCGCGCGTAGCAGCAGGCCAGTACACAGCGCGCGCAGCAGCAGCAGGCCAGTACACAGCGCCGCGCAGCAGCAGGCCGGTACACAGCGTGCGCAGCAGCAGGCCGGTACACAGCGCGCGCAGCAGCAGGCCGATACACAGCGCGCGCAGCAGCAGGCCGATACACAGCGCGCGCAGCAGCAGGCCGGTACACAGCGGCGCGCGCAGCAGCAGGCCGGTACACAGCGCGCGCAGCAGCAGGCCGGTACACAGCGCGCGCAGCAGCAGGCCGATACACAGCGCGCGCAGCAGCAGGCCGATACACACGCGCGCAGCAGCAGGCCGATACACAGCATGTACTGACCGTTCATCCTCAGATAAGCCACAGTCTCCTGCACAACTTGGGGAATCTTCTGATTTTCGGGGTGTTTCTCTTTGAGTCTGCAGACAACACAAAACGATATGAGACAGAAAAAAACAATGTGTAAAACAAACAAAAAAAAAATGTGTAAAACAAACAAAAAAAAAAAAAAAACCACTTTTGACTGATGACAAGATCTGCGATACTCACTGCTGAAGGGACACCCCGAACTGTTGGTTTGGCAGTGGAGGGCGCGGCGGAGTGGTTTTCTGGCTGGGCGGTGCGGTCTTCATTGTAGAGCGGATGAGCTCATCATATCTACACATCACAGGTCACAATTAATAGGACTGACTTGTTCATGAGCCATTAAAGGGGCGGGCTGAGGAATACCCTTAGGGATGTTCTTAGTGAATAGTGGGGGGGGGGGGGGTCATCTGTTCATGACCATTTCTATTAGATGAGACATTTACAAGGAGAGTCAGTAAGGAGGACTCGGCAGGTCCACTCATGTTAACTACATACGTGTAATACTTCTTTTCACCTGCTGGGGCACTGCAGGGATATGAAACACTTCCTGCCAGTTCACCCCTCCAGATTATAGATAATCACTATGACCAGCTTGAATTCTGCACATGCTCAGTAGTAACACTGAGGCCAGAGTGTCATGGCCGCCCCTAGCTTAGCGTATATATATATATATATATATGTGTGTGTGTGCTGAGTATATACAGGGACAGTAATACAAGTCTATGGTAATCCTGAATTCTGCACATGCTCAGTAGTAACACTGAGGCCAGAGTGTCATGGCCGCCCCTAGCTTAGCGTCTATATATATATATATATATATATATATATATATATATATGTGTGTGTGCTGAGTATATACAGGGACAGTAATACAAGTCTATGGTAATCCTGAATTCTGCACATGCTCAGTAGTAACACTGAGGCCGGAGTGTTTATATACTAGTTTATATACAGCGATGGTAATACATATACAGATTATCAGGAGGATTACTTGAGGACTTGTTTCGGGATCCCCAGTTGCTCCAGCTTCACAATCTCCTCTAATTCACTCAGATAATTTGCGTAGAAAATCTTCCGCCCAAACTTGAAGCTACAATAAGAGAAGGAGACCGGAGGGTTAATGCGCGGTTCACGTGGCGCTGTACACATTACAGAGGAGCGCTCAGCTCTCCTGACATGGCTGTCTTAGTAAATTCTTGGAGAATCGTTCCTTATAAACCTACATTGTGCTGTTCCTCTGTTACTCCTCCAATAAACAAACACCTGGGTGTCACCAGTAGGGGGCGAATCCCTGCACAGACTAACACTGCCCAATCAGGGCTGACATCATAAGGGTGTGGTCCTACACAATCTGATGCTAAGGGGAACGGTATCACCCAGGAGGAACAACAGAGGAACAACACAATGCAGAGCTATAAGAAAAGATCCTTCAGAATTGTTACCTCCTGGGGTCCTGGCAGAGACCGGACCATCACTTGTGGGAAGTCCTTTTGCCCTTTATTTGCCGTCAGTCCGGTGCTGATCCCATAAACTAACAATCCACTAATGCAGCCAAACCCGACCATCTAATGTGTATGGAGACCCCCCGACTGCAGATATAGGGGGGAAAAGGAACGGGCTGTGGGAGGTCAGTGCCTAATCCTATAATTCAGAAGGGAGACAGACCACTACCTGAGGGGCCCTCTACACATAGACAACACACGCACCCTCAGCAGAGCATGCACGTATATAGGTGGGTGGTCCCAATCAGTGTAGAAGTATTGAAAGGAGTTTGTCAAGTGTTAACTCCCGATAACCCGTCCTTAGGGTCCCCAACAGATCTTGATCCTGGGACCCCCACAGATCAGCAGTTTGAACAAGGTTCAGGTGAGCGCTGCGGCCTCTTCACTGAGTACACACAGTGTTATGCCTCCTGGAATTGTATGAATACATTGACAACTGGGGGTTACCATTCACATGACAATGGGTCATCCAATCAATGCTAACACAGTCAGACTGTGCTGAGATAGCATTCTGCTTGTCAGTAAGGTGTAACACTCAGTTGTCTATCTACATTTCCAGGAAGAATAACAGAGGGACATTACAAATACACCCTGGAAGTGCCTACCTTATTATAGGCTTGAATAAGATCAGTAAGGTCTTGATGAACATTGTAGGGTGGACGATGTACAAAGCCTTGATGTTCTTCTTATACCTGTAAGACATGGGAAGATGCAGCGTCATATCCCGGAGCACATGATATAGCTGGCGCAGATATCATTCCACCTCCCTTTTCAACTTGCATGCTCGGCTTTTATCAAGGAGATGGGGATAGGAGGCGTCTTTCAGCCACTTCTCTCTCACGGAAACAAAGGACCAGACACGAAGTCAAACAGATGTAGCACACCAATGGAGCAGAGTCTGTCCCACCAAGCAGGGGATGCATGTACTTACTTGCGATCAAACTCTCGATAGGCATCTCTCAGCCAGCCCAGAGACGGCTTGTTATCACTGGTCAGGCCATGGTGGAGGTAAACCAGCGTGTAATCGCTCTCAACATACTGGTCCAAGGTGTGCTTCAGATACCTGCGGGCAAAAAGAGAGACTGAGCAGACTGAGCGGGGGCAGAATGACCTATAGTGTAATAATACAGCAGTCTCTATAATGTACACGGCCTGAGGTCACATGTGCTTTATTATTACATCAGCCCCATTCAATATAAGTGCAGATACAATGATAGGGGAGTGTATAGATTATATCTCCATATACCCCTATATATACATATATTATATCTCCATATACCCCTATATATACACATATATTATATCTGCTTATATACACACATACCCCTATATATACATATATTATATCTGCTTATATACACATACCCCTATATATACATATATTATATGTCCTTATATACAAATACCCCTATATATACATATATTATTCCTCCTTATACCCCTATATATACATATATATCTCCTTATACACATATCCCTATATATACATATATTATATCTCCATATACCCCTATATATACATATATTATATCTCCTTATATACACATACCCCTATATATACATATTATTCCTCCTTATACCCCTATATACATATATTATATCTCCTTATATCCCTATATATACATATATATCTCCTTATACACATATCCCTATATATACATATATTATATCTGCTTATATATATGGGAATAGCTTATGTACACATATAGGCTGCACTAGGATAGATTGCACACTCCTTATACACACATACTATGGGACTGCTCCGTGTACATGTATAGGTTGCACTAGGATAGATTGCACACTCCTTATACACACATACTATGGGACTGCTCCGTGTACATGTATAGATTGCACACTCCTTATACACACATACTATGGGACTGCTCCGTGTACATGTATAGATTGCACACTCCTTATATACACATACTATGGGACTGCTCCGTGTACATGTATAGGTTGCACACTCCTTATACACACATACTATGGGACTGCTCCGTGTAGATGTATAGGTTGCACTAGAATAGATTGCACACTCCTTATACACACATACTATGGGACTGCTCTGTGTACATGTATAGATTGCACACTCCTTATATACACATACTATGGGACTGCTCCATGTACATGTATAGGTTGCACACTCCTTATACACACATACTATGGGACTGCTCCGTGTACATGTATAGGTTGCACACTCCTTATACACACATACTATGGGACTGCTCCGTGTACATGTATAGGTTGCACACTCCTTATACACACATACTATGGGACTGCTCCGTGTACATGTATAGGTTGCACTAGGATAGATTGCACACTCCTTATACACACATACTATGGGACTGCTCCGTGTACATGTATAGGTTGCACACTCCTTATACACACATACTATGGGACTGCTCCGTGTACATGTATAGGTTGCACTAGGATAGATTGCACACTCCTTATACACACATACTATGGGACTGCTCCGTGTACATGTATAGGTTGCACTAGGATAGATTGCACACTCCATATACACATACTATGGGACTGCTCCGTGTACATGTATAGGTTGCACTAGGATAGATTGCACACTCCTTATACACACATACTATGGGACTGCTCCGTGTACATGTATAGGTTGCACTAGGATAGATTGCACACTCCTTATACACACATACTATGGGACTGCTCTGTGTACATGTATAGGTTGCACACTCCTTATACACACATACTATGGGACTGCTCCGTGTACATGTATAGGTTGCACACTCCTTATATACACATACTATGGGACTGCTCCGTGTACATGTATAGGTTGCACACTCCTTATACACACATACTATGGGACTGCTCCGTGTACATGTATAGGTTGCACTAGGATAGATTGCACACTCCTTATATACACATACTATGGGACTGCTCCGTGTACATGTATAGGTTGCACACTCCTTATACACACATACTATGGGACTGCTCTGTGTACATGTATAGGTTGCACACTCCTTATACACACATACTATGGGACTGCTCCGTGTACATGTATAGGCTGCACTAGGATAGATTGCACACTCCTTATACACACATACTATGGGACTGCTCCGTGTACATGTATAGGTTGCACACTCCTTATATACACATACTATGGGACTGCTCTGTGTAGATGTATAGGTTGCACACTCCTTATACACACATACTATGGGACTGCTCCGTGTACATGTATAGGTTGCACACTCCTTATACACACATACTATGGGACTGCTCCGTGTACATGTATAGGTTGCACACTCCTTATACACACATACTATGGGACTGCTCCGTGTACATGTATAGGTTGCACTAGGATAGATTGCACACTCCTTATATACACATACTATGGGACTGCTCTGTGTAGATGTATATGTTGCACACTCCTTATACACACATACTATGGGACTGCTCCGTGTACATGTATAGGTTGCACACTCCTTATATACACATACTATGGGACTGCTCTGTGTAGATGTATAGGTTGCACTAGGATAGATTGCACACTCCTTATACACACATACTATGGGACTGCTCCGTGTACATGTATAGGTTGCACTAGGATAGGTTGCACACTCCTTATACACACATACTATGGGACTGCTCCGTGTACATGTATAGGTTGCACTAGGATAGATTGCACACTCCTTATATACACATACTATGGGACTGCTCCGTGTACATGTATAGGTTGCACACTCCTTATACACACATACTATGGGACTGCTCCGTGTACATGTATAGGTTGCACACTCCTTATACACACATACTATGGGACTGCTCCGTGTACATGTATAGGTTGCACTAGGATAGATTGCACACTCCTTATACACACATACTATGGGACTGCTCCGTGTACATGTATAGGTTGCACACTCCTTATACACACATACTATGGGACTGCTCCGTGTACATGTATAGATTGCACACTCCTTATACACACATACTATGGGACTGCTCCGTGTACATGTATAGGTTGCACACTCCTTATACACACATACTATGGGACTGCTCTGTGTACATGTATAGGTTGCACACTCCTTATACACACATACTATGGGACTGCTCCGTGTACATGTATAGGTTGCACTAGGATAGATTGCACACTCCTTATACACACATACTATGGGACTGCTCCGTGTACATGTATAGGTTGCACACTCCTTATACACACATACTATGGGACTGCTCTGTGTACATGTATAGGTTGCACTAGGATAGATTGCACACTCCTTATACACACATACTATGGGACTGCTCCGTGTACATGTATAGGTTGCACTAGGATAGATTGCACACTCCTTATATACACATACTATGGGACTGCTCCGTGTACATGTATAGGTTGCACACTCCTTATATACACATACTATGGGACTGCTCCGTGTACATGTATAGGTTGCACACTCCTTATATACACATACTATGGGACTGCTCCGTGTACATGTATAGGTTGCACACTCCTTATACACACATACTATGGGACTGCTCCGTGTACATGTATAGGTTGCACTAGGATAGATTGCACACTCCTTATATACACATACTATGGGACTGCTCCGTGTACATGTATAGGTTGCACACTCCTTATACACACATACTATGGGACTGCTCCGTGTACATGTATAGGTTGCACTAGGATAGATTGCACACTCCTTATACACACATACTATGGGACTGCTCCGTGTACATGTATAGGTTGCACACTCCTTATATACACATACTATGGGACTGCTCCGTGTACATGTATAGGTTGCACACTCCTTATACACACATACTATGGGACTGCTCCGTGTACATGTATAGGTTGCACTAGGATAGATTGCACACTCCTTATATACACATACTATGGGACTGCTCTGTGTACATGTATCGGTTGCACTAGGATAGATTGCACACTCCTTATATACACATACTATGGGACTGCTCCGTGTACATGTATAGGTTGCACACTCCTTATACACACATACTATGGGACTGCTCTGTGTACATGTATAGGTTGCACACTCCTTATACACACATACTATGGGACTGCTCCGTGTACATGTATAGGCTGCACTAGGATAGATTGCACACTCCTTATATACACATACTATGGGACTGCTCCGTGTACATGTATAGGTTGCACACTCCTTATACACACATACTATGGGACTGCTCCGTGTACATGTATAGGTTGCACTAGGATAGATTGCACACTCCTTATATACACATACTATGGGACTGCTCTGTGTAGATGTATATGTTGCACACTCCTTATACACACATACTATGGGACTGCTGCGTGTACATGTATAGGTTGCACACTCCTTATATACACATACTATGGGACTGCTCTGTGTAGATGTATAGATTGCACACTCCTTATACACACATACTATGGGACTGCTCCGTGTACATGTATAGGTTGCACTAGGATAGGTTGCACACTCCTTATACACACATACTATGGGACTGCTCCGTGTACATGTATAGGTTGCACTAGGATAGATTGCACACTCCTTATATACACATACTATGGGACTGCTCCATGTACATGTATAGGTTGCACACTCCTTATATACACATACTATGGGACTGCTCCGTGTACATGTATAGGTTGCACACTCCTTATACACACATACTATGGGACTGCTCCGTGTACATGTATAGGTTGCACTAGGATAGATTGCACACTCCTTATACACACATACTATGGGACTGCTCCGTGTACATGTATAGGTTGCACTAGGATAGATTGCACACTCCTTATACACACATACTATGGGACTGCTCTGTGTACATGTATAGGTTGCACACTCCTTATACACACATACTATGGGACTGCTCTGTGTAGATGTATAGGTTGCACACTCCTTATACACACATACTATGGGACTGCTCTGTGTACATGTATAGGTTGCACACTCCTTATACACACATACTATGGGACTGCTCTGTGTACATGTATAGGTTGCACACTCCTTATACACACATACTATGGGACTGCTCCGTGTACATGTATAGGCTGCACTAGGATAGATTGCACACTCCTTATACACACATACTATGGGACTGCTCCGTGTACATGTATAGGTTGCACACTCCTTATACACACATACTATGGGACTGCTCCGTGTACATGTATAGGCTGCACTAGGATAGATTGCACACTCCTTATACACACATACTATGGGACTGCTCTGTGTACATGTATAGGTTGCACACTCCTTATACACACATACTATGGGACTGCTCCGTGTACATGTATAGGCTGCACACTCCTTATACACACATACTATGGGACTGCTCCGTGTACATGTATAGGTTGCACACTCCTTATACACACATACTATGGGACTGCTCTGTGTACATGTATAGGTTGCACACTCCTTATACACACATACTATGGGACTGCTCTGTGTAGATGTATATGTTGCACACTCCTTATACACACATACTATGGGACTGCTCCGTGTACATGTATAGGTTGCACTAGGATAGATTGCACACTCCTTATACACACATACTATGGGACTGCTCCGTGTACATGTATAGGTTGCACTAGGATAGATTGCACACTCCTTATACACACATACTATGGGACTGCTCCGTGTACATGTATAGGTTGCACTAGGATAGATTGCACACTCCTTATACACACATACTATGGGACTGCTCCGTGTACATGTATAGGTTGCACACTCCTTATACACACATACTATGGGACTGCTCCGTGTACATGTATAGGTTGCACACTCCTTATACACACATACTATGGGACTGCTCCGTGTACATGTATAGGCTGCACTAGAATAGATTGCACACTCCTTATACACACATACTATGGGACTGCTCCGTGTACATGTATAGGTTGCACTAGGATAGATTGCACACTCCTTATACACACATACTATGGGACTGCTCCGTGTACATGTATAGGTTGCACACTCCTTATACACACATACTATGGGACTGCTCCGTGTACATGTATAGGTTGCACACTCCTTATACACACATACTATGGGACTGCTCCGTGTACATGTATAGGTTGCACTAGGATAGATTGCACACTCCTTATACACACATACTATGGGACTGCTCCGTGTACATGTATAGGTTGCACACTCCTTATACACACATACTATGGGACTGCTCCGTGTACATGTATAGGCTGCACACTCCTTATACACACATACTATGGGACTGCTCCGTGTACATGTATAGGTTGCACTAGGATAGATTGCACACTCCTTATACACACATACTATGGGACTGCTCCGTGTACATGTATAGGTTGCACTAGGATAGATTGCACACTCCTTATACACACATACTATGGGACTGCTCTGTGTACATGTATCGGTTGCACTAGGATAGATTGCACACTCCTTATACACACATACTATGGGACTGCTCCGTGTACATGTATAGGTTGCACTAGGATAGATTGCACACTCCTTATATACACATACTATGGGACTGCTCCGTGTACATGTATAGGTTGCACACTCCTTATACACACATACTATGGGACTGCTCCGTGTACATGTATAGGTTGCACACTCCTTATACACACATACTATGGGACTGCTCCGTGTACATGTATAGGTTGCACACTCCTTATATACACATACTATGGGACTGCTCCGTGTACATGTATAGGTTGCACTAGGATAGATTGCACACTCCTTATATACACATACTATGGGACTGCTCCGTGTACATGTATAGGTTGCACTAGGATAGATTGCACACTCCTTATATACACATACTATGGGACTTCTCCGTGTACATGTATAGGTTGCACACTCCTTATACACACATACTATGGGACTGCTCCGTGTACATGTATAGGTTGCACTAGGATAGATTGCACACTCCTTATATACACATACTATGGGACTGCTCCGTGTACATGTATAGGTTGCACTAGGATAGATTGCACACTCCTTATACACACATACTATGGGACTGCTCCGTGTACATGTATAGGTTGCACACTCCTTATACACACATACTATGGGACTGCTCCGTGTACATGTATAGGTTGCACTAGGATAGATTGCACACTCCTTATACACACATACTATGGGACTGCTCCGTGTACATGTATAGGTTGCACACTCCTTATACACACATACTATGGGACTGCTCCGTGTACATGTATAGGTTGCACACTCCTTATACACACATACTATGGGACTGCTCCGTGTACATGTATAGGTTGCACTAGGATAGATTGCACACTCCTTTCCTCTGTGCCACAACACTGCCTGATAACTGAACCATCTGCAGTGATGACGCTCCTATAAACTTACACTGTGGATTAGTCTGGTAAAGGAGCCAACACAGCAGGGGGTGAGAACAGCTGGAAATAGCCATAAAACTATAAGGAATGCAGACGGCCGAGCACCAAATATGGAGTGTGAGGAGGGAATGATCGGGCTCCGGGGCCAGGGCCAGCTGCCCGCACTCTTACGCTCTGTAGCCGCCCCTAGCTCCTGACCTGATGGATGACGCTCGCTGCAGTCACCGAGGACTCGCAGACCACACAGTACGGGATTACTACGCCACTTACTGCAGGAGCTTGACGTGATCGAGCTGGTGACAGGGGGGCAGGCGGCAGGCGCTGAACACAACAATCTTACGTCCAAATTTGTCATCGCCTGTAAAGACAAAAGCAAAAGATCATTATGAAAGGGAGAAAATAACGAGGAAGACGACCAAACTATTGTAGGAGAAGGTCCGAACCCCGGCTGGCAGAAGAAAGTCTCCGAAATCTCATCCTGTAAGGCAACTAAAGAGAGGGGAACGAACGGCCACTTAAAGGGGATTCCCATGTACAATTAATAGTTACATTTTGCAGTTTGAGAGATTTCCTCCAATCATCTTCTAGTGGTGACCGTCTGAGGTCTGGACCAGATGCCAATAGATACGACCATGGCTGCAGGAACGTTCTGTGGTCACTACATGATGGGATGACGTCCGTATTGTGGACCGGTCACCATGGCTGGATTTCTGACCAGTCCCAAGAAATAGAAAGTTCTGGCATGGTCGTATCCATTGGCAACCAAGCAAGACAAAGACGTCACCACTTAGATGGTCGGAGGAAATCAATAAAACTCTGACAATCGATTTATTATTAATAAATGTTTAACTATTAGGTCTAACCAAGGACGACATCTGCGGGAAGCTTGCACGATTCCTGGCGGGCGACACTCACCAATGTCAGGCAGGATGCTCTAAAGCCAGATATACCAGCCCAAGGTGCAATCTGACAAGGCATCTATAGGGGTCAGGCAACAAGAACTTCAAAAACAATCCAAAACGTTCTCAACATGCCTTGTGCTAGCCACATTATGAGTAGTGCCGGGCACAGAAAGGGCCACAACCAGCCAATGGCAGCCCAGCGGGAGCACAGGCAGAACATCAAGGCCTTCCCATAGGGTACATGAGGATCCACCCAATGGGTATAACTTCAAAAATCAGATTTCACTTAGTGTAAAATAGTGGAAGAGTGAAGAAATCAGGCGATACCTTTTAGAGGCTGAGTATATTTGATAGTAAGCTTTCGAGAGTGCTAGCTCCCTTCTTCAGAGATGGTGAAACCTTACTATCGAATATACTCAGTCAGCCTCTAAAAGGTATCGCCTGATTTCTTCTCTTCCACTACTTTCTATGGCTAACACGGTACAACATTATACTACTAGTGTAAAATAAGGAAGGAAGTGCAGAGAGGTCTCCACTACTGAGAAGAATAGACAGACAAGATGTCAGGGAGCAGCAGTGCAGGACTTAGATGTGAATGGTGCCCAATAGAGGAAAGCGTTTTATAGGGACCGTCACTATACTGTAGACCTTCTTCTTAGGAAAACCGGAGACCTATTAGAGAGCGACAGCAGCCGAGCTTGTGAGAAAAGACTCTTATCAGCCATCCCCAGAGAGCAGAGAAAACTGCAGCTAATAATATCACAGCCCAGAATGTTGCAATATACTGAGCCGGCTATTATATCATTATTATGTTACTTCCTATAGTATACAGTTTTATACTGATCACAACGGAGACTACAAGTCCTGAAACCAAAGCTCTGCGTAGACTACAAGATAATGCAAGTCATACATAAGGAAGTCATGTGATCATATTGTATAAAGGATCCTGTGCGGTGTAGTATACAGAGGACCAGGTGTAGTATATAGAGGATCTGTCCTGTGTGGTGTAGTATATAGAGGATCTGTCCTGTGCGGTGTAGTATATAGAGGATCTGTCCTGTGTGGTGTAGTATATAGAGGATCTCTCCTGTGTGGTGTAGTATATAGAGGATCTGTCCTGTGCGGTGTAGTATATAGAGGATCTGTCCTGTGCGGTGTAGTATATAGAGGATGTGTCCTGTGTGGTGTAGTATATAGAGGATCTCTCCTGTGCGGTGTAGTATATAGAGGATCTGTCCTGTGTGGTGTAGTATATAGAGGATCTCTCCTGTGTGGTGTAGTATATAGAGGATCTGTCCTGTGTGGTGTAGTATATAGAGGATCTGTCCTCTCTCCTGTGTGGTGTAGTATATAGAGGATCTCTCCTGTGTGGTGTAGTATATAGAGGATCTCTCCTGTGTGGTGTAGTATATAGAGGATCTGTCCTGTGTGGTGTAGTATATAGAGGATCTGTCCTGTGCGGTGTAGTATATAGAGGATCTCTCCTGTGTGGTGTAGTATATAGAGGATCTCTCCTGTGTGGTGTAGTATATAGAGGATCTGTCCTGTGCGGTGTAGTATATAGAGGATCTCTCCTGTGTGGTGTAGTATATAGAGGATCTCTCCTGTGTGGTGTAGTATATAGAGGATCTGTCCTGTGTGGTGTAGTATATAGAGGATCTGTCCTGTGTGGTGTAGTATATAGAGGATCTGTCCTGTGTGGTGTAGTATATAGAGGATCTCTCCTGTGTGGTGTAGTATATAGAGGATCAGGTGTAGTATATAGAGGATCTGTCCTGTGTGGTGTAGTATATAGAGGATCTCTCCTGTGTGGTGTAGTATATAGAGGATCTGTCCTGTGTGGTGTAGTATATAGACGATCTCTCCTGTGTGGTGTATTATATAGAGGATCTGTCCTCTCTCCTGTGCGGTGTAGTATATAGAGGATCTCTCCTGTGTGGTGTATTATATAGAGGATCTGTCCTGTGTGGTGTAGTATATAGACGATCTCTCCTGTGTGGTGTAGTATATAGAGGATCTGTCCTCTCTCCTGTGTGGTGTAGTATATAGAGGATCTGTCCTGTGTGGTGTAGTATATAGAGGATGTGTCCTGTGTGGTGTAGTATATAGAGGATCTCTCCTGTGTGGTGTAGTATATAGAGGATCTCTCCTGTGTGGTGTAGTATATAGAGGATCTCTCCTGTGTGGTGTAGTATATAGAGGATCTGTCCTGTGTGGTGTAGTATATAGAGGATGTGTCCTGTGTGGTGTAGTATATAGAGGATCTCTCCTGTGTGGTGTAGTATATAGAGGATCTCTCCTGTGTGGTGTAGTATATAGAGGATCTCTCCTGTGTGGTGTAGTATATAGAGGATCTCTCCTGTGCGGTGTAGTATATAGAGGATCTCTCCTGTGTGGTGTAGTATATAGAGGATCTGTCCTCTCTCCTGTGCGGTGTAGTATATAGAGGATCTCTCCTGTGTGGTGTAGTATATGGAGGATCTCTCCTGTGCGGTGTAGTATATAGAGGATCTCTCCTGTGTGGTGTAGTATATAGAGGATCTCTCCTGTGTGGTGTAGTATATAGAGGATCTCTCCTGTGCGGTGTAGTATATAGAGGATCTCTCCTGTGTGGTGTAGTATATAGAGGATCTGTCCTGTGTGGTGTAGTATATAGAGGATCTGTCCTGTGTGGTGTAGTATATAGAGGATCTGTCCTGTGTGGTGTAGTATATAGAGGATCTGTCCTGTGTGGTGTAGTATATAGAGGATGTGTCCTGTGTGGTGTAGTATATAGAGGATCTCTCCTGTGTGGTGTAGTATATAGAGGATCTCTCCTGTGTGGTGTAGTATATAGAGGATCTCTCCTGTGTGGTGTAGTATATAGAGGATCTCTCCTGTGCGGTGTAGTATATAGAGGATCTCTCCTGTGTGGTGTAGTATATAGAGGATCTGTCCTCTCTCCTGTGCGGTGTAGTATATGGAGGATCTCTCCTGTGTGGTGTAGTATATGGAGGATCTCTCCTGTGCGGTGTAGTATATAGAGGATCTCTCCTGTGTGGTGTAGTATATAGAGGATCTCTCCTGTGTGGTGTAGTATATAGAGGATCTCTCCTGTGCGGTGTAGTATATAGAGGATCTCTCCTGTGTGGTGTAGTATATAGAGGATCTGTCCTGTGTGGTGTAGTATATAGAGGATCTGTCCTGTGTGGTGTAGTATATAGAGGATCTGTCCTGTGCGGTGTAGTATATAGAGGATCTGTCCTGTGCGGTGTAGTATATAGAGGATCTCTCCTGTGTGGTGTAGTATATAGAGGATCTCTCCTGTGTGGTGTAGTATATAGAGGATCTGTCCTGTGTGGTGTAGTATATAGAGGATCTCTCCTGTGTGGTGTAGTATATAGAGGATCTGTCCTGTGCGGTGTAGTATATAGAGGATCTGTCCTGTGTGGTGTAGTATATAGAGGATCTGTCCTGTGTGGTGTAGTATATAGAGGATCTGTCCTCTCTCCTGTGTGGTGTAGTATATAGAGGATCTGTCCTGTGTGGTGTAGTATATAGAGGATCTGTCCTGTGCGGTGTAGTATATAGAGGATCTGTCCTGTGTGGTGTAGTATATAGAGGATCTCTCCTGTGTGGTGTAGTATATAGAGGATCTCTCCTGTGTGGTGTAGTATATAGAGGATCTGTCCTGTGCGGTGTAGTATATAGAGGATCTCTCCTGTGCGGTGTAGTATATAGAGGATCTCTCCTGTGTGGTGTAGTATATAGAGGATCTCTCCTGTGTGGTGTAGTATATAGAGGATCTGTCCTCTCTCCTGTGCGGTGTAGTATATAGAGGATCTGTCCTGTGTGGTGTAGTATATAGAGGATCTGTCCTGTGTGGTGTAGTATATAGAGGATCTCTCCTGTGCGGTGTAGTATATAGAGGACCAGGTGTAGTATATAGAGGATCTGTCCTGTGCGGTGTAGTATATAGAGGATCTGTCCTGTGTGGTGTAGTATATAGAAGATCTGTCCTGTGTGGTGTAGTATATAGAGGATCTCTCCTGTGCGGTGTAGTATATAGAGGATCTGTCCTGTGCGGTGTAGTATATAGAGGATCTGTCCTGTGTGGTGTAGTATATAGAGGATCTGTCCTGTGTGGTGTAGTATATAGAGGATCTCTCCTGTGTGGTGTAGTATATAGAGGATCTGTCCTGTGCGGTGTAGTATATAGAGGATCTGTCCTGTGTGGTGTAGTATATAGAGGATCTCTCCTGTGCGGTGTAGTATATAGAGGATCTCTCCTGTGTGGTGTAGTATATAGAGGATCTCTCCTGTGTGGTGTAGTATATAGCGGATGTGTCCTGTGTGGTGTAGTATATAGAGGATCTCTCCTGTGTGGTGTAGTATATAGAGGATCTGTCCTGTGTGGTGTAGTATATAGAGGATCTCTCCTGTGTGGTGTAGTATATAGAGGATCTGTCCTGTATGGTGTAGTATATAGAGGATCTGTCCTGTGCGGTGTAGTATATAGAGGATCTGTCCTGTGTGGTGTAGTATATAGAGGATCTCTCCTGTGCGGTGTAGTATATAGAGGATCTCTCCTGTGTGGTGTAGTATATAGAGGATCTCTCCTGTGTGGTGTAGTATATAGCGGATGTGTCCTGTGTGGTGTAGTATATAGAGGATCTCTCCTGTGTGGTGTAGTATATAGAGGATCTGTCCTGTGTGGTGTAGTATATAGAGGATCTCTCCTGTGTGGTGTAGTATATAGAGGATCTGTCCTGTATGGTGTAGTATATAGAGGATCTGTCCTGTGCGGTGTAGTATATAGAGGATCTGTCCTGTGTGGTGTAGTATATAGAGGATCTGTCCTGTGTGGTGTAGTATATAGAGGATCTGTCCTGAGTGGTGTAGTATATAGAGGATCTCTCCTGTGTGGTGTAGTATATAGCGGATGTGTCCTGTGTGGTGTAGTATATAGAGGATCTCTCCTGTGTGGTGTAGTATATAGAGGATCTGTCCTGTGTGGTGTAGTATATAGAGGATCTCTCCTGTGTGGTGTAGTATATAGAGGATCTCTCCTGTGCGGTGTAGTATATAGAGGATCTGTCCTGTGTGGTGTAGTATATAGAGGATCTCTCCTGTGTGGTGTAGTATATAGAGGATCTCTCCTGTGTGGTGTAGTATATAGAGGATCTGTCCTGTGCGGTGTAGTATATAGAGGACCAGGTGTAGTATATAGAGGACCAGGTGTAGTATATAGAGGACCAGGTGTAGTATATAGAGGACCAGGTGTAGTATATAGAGGACCAGGTGTAGTATATAGAGGACCAGGTGTAGTATATAGAGGACCAGGTGTAGTATATAGAGGACCAGGTGTAGTATATAGAGGACCAGGTGTAGTATATAGAGGACCAGGTGTAGTATATAGAGGACCAGGTGTAGTATATAGAGGACCAGGTGTAGTATATAGAGGACCAGGTGTAGTATATAGAGGACCCGGTGTAGTATATAGAGGACGCGGTGTAGTATATAGAGGACCAGGTGTAGTATATAGAGGACCAGGTGTAGTATATAGAGGACCAGGTGTAGTATATAGAGGACCAGGTGTAGTATATAGAGGACCAGGTGTAGTATATAGAGGACCAGGTGTAGTATATAGAGGACCAGGTGTAGTATATAGAGGACCAGCCTCCCCTCTTTCTACCAGTTTTTTCTGTCTCTCTGTCATGTGATCATTGATATGATATGGCACTATATATCCCCCCACTATGTTACTCAGTGACCGGGCTGACTATATACCGTACACATATAGATATATACATGGAGGATTTCTGTAAATGTTCCGCCCTGCAGATTCCTATAGTATACCGCACACGTATAAGAACTACACTCAGGACTGCTGAGACATTGTGTAGGGTCGGGGGGTCGTTCCCTTGTCTTCAGGCGCCTCATATGAAAAAAATCAAAGCAAAAACATTACACGCTATGACAACTATGCCAGAAATGTCTGGAGGGGAAGAGAAGACAGAAAGTCTGGTAATTGCTGCAAATGACGTAACCTCAGCACACAGGAGAAGGGGGTGTAAGAGGGTCCTGAGGGGCCCATATGAACAGCACAGCTCTGATAGGGAGCCCCCGCACAGATGAGACGGAGCCCCGCACAGATGAGACGGAGCCCCCGCACAGATGAGACGGAGCCCCCGCACAGATGAGACGGAGCCCCCGCACAGATGAGACGGAGCCCCCCGCACAGATGAGATGGAGCCCCCGCACAGATGAGAGGGGTCTCAGCCGAACTGTCCGATCAGGGGAGATTACAGTCAGGCACTCGGATTCTGATCAGATTTCTCCCCGCTCACATGCACCTCTAGGCTGAGCATGCATGTGTATGGGGAGGGTTAGACTAAACACACATTGTGTGGTGGTGGCCACTGCTGCAAATGTAGTGAAGGTTTATTGAATCGGGCCTGTGCTTTGTTGCCTGTGCTGCGGTGTGGCCGGCGTCGCAGCCTCTTTACCCTTAGACACATTTTACTTGCAGACGTCATCCATCTTCTCACACTCTTGGACTGTTTCTGATACTGCGGCTCATCCCTGTACAAGTCATTGAGGCTGAGCTGCAATACCAGACCCGGCCAAGTGTGGCGCTATTTCTGGGGGACAAATGGTAATCCCTTCATTGTAATCCCGGCGAATCCTCTGCAGCCTCCCCCACATCAGACCAATCTTACTAGGCGACAGCCTGACGGGCGGCTCAGACAGGTATAAACACGTTCTCCATAGTTCACAAGTATTTCGCTGTGTGCTAGGCAGTGTACTAGTACTAGGTGGTGTGCTAGGCGGCGTGCTAGGCGGTGTACTAGTACTAGGCGGTGTATTAGTGCTAGGCGGCGTGCTAGGCGGCGTGCTAGTACTAGGCGGTGTACTAGGCGGCGTGCTAGGCGGCGTACTAGTGCTAGGCGGTGTGCTAGGCGGCGTGCTAGGCGGCGTACTAGTACTAGGCGGTGTACTAGTGCTAGGCGGCGTGCTAGGCGGCGTGCTAGTACTAGGCGGTGTGCTAGGCGGTGTGCTAGGCGGTGTACTAGTACTAGGCGGTGTACTAGGCGGCGTGCTAGGCGGCGTACTAGTACTAGGCGGCGTACTAGTGCTAGGCGGTGTACTAGTGCTAGGCGGCGTGCTAGGCGGCGTGCTAGTACTAGGCGGCGTGCTAGGCGGTGTACTAGTACTAGGCGGCGTGCTAGGCGGTGTACTAGTACTAGGCGGTGTACTAGTGCTAGGCGGTGTACTAGTACTAGGCGGTGTACTAGGCGGCGTGCTAGGCGGCGTACTAGTGCTAGGCGGTGTACTAGTGCTAGGCGGTGTGCTAGTGCTAGGCGGCGTGCTAGTACTAGGCGGCGTGCTAGTGCTAGGCGGTGTACTAGTGCTAGGCGGTGTACTAGTGCTAGGCGGTGTACTAGTGCTAGGCGGCGTACTAGTGCTAGGCGGCGTACTAGTGCTAGGCGGTGTACTAGTGCTAGGCGGCGTGCTAGGCGGTATACTAGTACTAGGCGTGTGTACTAGTGCTAGGCGGTGTACTAGTACTAGGCGGCGTGCTAGGGCGGCGTACTAGTACTAGGCGGTGTACTAGTGCTAGGCGGTGTACTAGTACTAGGCGGCGTGCTAGGCGGCGTACTAGTGCTAGGCGGTGTACTAGTGCTAGGCGGTGTGCTAGGCGGCGTACTAGTACTAGGCGGTGTACTAGTGCTAGGCGGTGTACTAGTGCTAGGCGGCGTGCTAGTGCTAGGCGGCGTGCTAGGCGGTGTACTAGTACTAGGCGGTGTACTAGTGCTAGGCGGTGTACTAGTGCTAGGCGGTGTACTAGTGCTAGGCGGTGTACTAGTGCTAGGCGGTGTACTAGTGCTAGGCGGTGTACTAGTGCTAGGCGGTGTACTAGTGCTAGGCGGCGTGCTAGGCGGTATACTAGTACTAGGCGGTGTACTAGTGCTAGGCGGCGTGCTAGGCGGTGTGCTGAGCACCTGTGTATTCTGCACTGTCTAGGACTGGTTATGGGGCAGGCGTACCACGGGCCACCCTCTGGGCCGCTCTCTAGCAATGCCGCCAGACCGCCCCGTTACTAGGCTAATTTATTACAGCGAGTCTAAACACGGGGACACTACAAAGCAGAGCCCGCACGGTTACTCCCGGTGTGACAGGCGGCGGCTGCTTTATGTCTCCTGTCATATAGGCCTTACAGAGACCTGCAAAACCAACAACTCCATAATGTGATCAGGCACACCACACACAGTGGCACGCCACCTCAGCTGGGACCCCACCAATCAGTGCTCGTGAGTGATGACATCATGTTCATCAGTCACATGGTACAGCAGCTGCTCAGTCCTATTCAAATGAATGGGGCTGAGCTGCATTACCATGCACAACCACTATACAATGTACGGCGCTGTGCTTGGTATTCAGTGATCACATGAACAGCTGATCTGTGGGATCTTTGATGTCAGACCCCCACCAACCTGATCCAGAGGACCCATCCTAAGGTACGCCCCTTTAAAAAGGAAACAGGATAGGTGACAAACGCATGACTGCTGGGGGTCCCACTGCGGAGGCCTCCTCAGGGTCAGGTGTCCCCCATCTGAATTAAACAATGGTCACACATTAGCCTCCCCCCACTCAGAGCCTACGAGCCTGACTGATCGGTGAGCACTGCACTTAGCCATCTTGGTCAATGCCATAGCAGATGAGAAGAGGGGCAGCGCGACAGTCGCGTCATTCAAACCCCCAGACCCCTGTTGTTCTTGGTGAGATGGCTGTATCCTACAAAAGGGGGGACTGGAGGGGGAAACAATGAGGAGTTACCACTGAACCCCCGGCATACAGCGGTTCTCTTATTTCTTCAAGGAACACTCCAGACAAAAAGGGGGGCGGGGCATGACACTGAGATACAAAGAACACTAAAAAGAGTATGAGTTTTGTATGGTGTGCCGTTTTGTGTATACAGCTGCTGTGCAGACTCCACGGTTACAGACTACAAGCAAGCTCTGTGTGTAGTCGGATCTTACAGTCATCTGTTCTCTACTCCTTGGTAGGTAGGAGTGTAAGATGACGCCACACAGAGTGGCCACGCGCATCGTATACTGCAGTTATGGATTATCCCTCCAGACGCCTCTGATGAAGCCTCTGATGTCTCTGCAGTGACCGCCTTGCTCTTTAGTCACAGACTACCATGTTGTGGTATTAGTGCCTCCGATATGTAGCTTGAACAGACCCCATCCATTAAGACCCGCCCTTGACGTGTCTGGCCCCTCCCCTCCGGGATCGGTATTACATAGAGTACAGCAGTGGCGGACATCTTGTCACACTCACACCCCTAAGCCTGCAGGGAGGTATCAGCGCAGGGACCTTCTCATTTGTTTTAGTCTTTACTCGGAGACCCTCTTTAATGGGATCATACACATTAGATGACTGTTGGAGGATCCCACAGAACCTGTCACGTGTATGGCGGTGTCCTGATGGGGACACTGAGGAGGATCGGACGGCTGAATATCACCATGTCCAAACCATTTATTCTGGATAGATGAGCCATAGTGAGAAGTGTCTGACAGCGAATTATCCCCCCCCTTACTCAGAGCACAGTATAGGGGACAGCCAGTATAGGGGAAGGGGGGCAGCCAGTATAGGGGGGACAGCCAGTATAGGGGAAGGGGGCAGCCAGTATAGGGGGGACAGCCAGTATAGGGGAAGGGGGCAGCCAGTATAGGGGAAGGGGGCAGCCAGTATAGGGGAAGGGGGCAGCCAGTATAGGGGAAGGGGGCAGCCAGTATAGGGGAAGGGGGCAGCCAGTATAGGGGGGACAGGCAGTATAGTGGAAGGGGGCAGCCAGTATAGGGGGACAGCCAGGATAGGGGAAGGGGGGACAGCCAGGATAGGGGGGACAGCCAGTATAGGGGAAGGGGGGACAGCCAGGATAGGGGGGACAGCCAGTATAGGGGAAGGGGGACAGCCAGTATAGGGGGACAGCCGGGATAGGGGAAGGGGGGACAGCCAGGATAGGGGGGGACAGCCAGTATAGGGGAAGGGGGGACAGCCGGTATAGGGGGGGACAGCCAGGATAGGAGGGACAGCCAGTATAGGGGGACAGCCGGTATAGGGGGGACAGCCAGTATAGGGGGACAGCTGGTATAGGGGGGACAGCCAGGATAGGGGGGACAGCCGGTATAGGAGGGACAGCCAGTATAGGGAGACAGCCGGTATAGGGGGGACAGCCAGTATAGGGGGACAGCCGGTATAGGGGGGACAGCCAGTATAGGAGGAGGGGGGACAGCCAGTATAGGGGAAGGGGGCAGCCAGTATAGGGGAAGAGGGCAGCCGGTATAGGGGGACAGCCGGTATAGGGGGGGACAGCCAGGATAGGGGGACAGCCAGGATAGGGGGAGGGGGCAGCCAGGATAGGGGGAGGGGGCAGCCAGGATAGGGGGAGGGGGCAGCCAGTATAGGGGGGACAGCCAGTATAGGGGGGGCAGCCAGTATAGGGGGACAGCCGGTATAGGGGGGGCAGCCAGTATAGGGGAAGGGGGAAGCCAGTATAGGGGAAGGGGGAAGCCAGTATAGGGGAAGGGGGAAGCCAGTATAGGGGAAGGGGGAAGCCAGTATAGGGGAAGGGGGAAGCCAGTATAGGGGAAGGGGGAAGCCAGTATAGGGGGGCAGCCAGTATAGGGGAAGGGGGCAGCCAGTATAGGGGGAAGGGGGCAGCCAGTATAGGGGAAGGGGGCAGCCAGTATAGGGGAAGGGGGCAGCCAGTATAGGGGAAGGGGGCAGCCAGTATAGGGGAAGGGGGCAGCCAGTATAGGGGGACAGCCAGGATAGGGGAAGGGGGGACAGCCAGGATAGGGGGAGGGGGGGCAGCCAGTATAGGGGAAGGGGGGACAGCCAGGATAGGGGGGGACAGCCAGGATAGGGGAAGGGGGGACAGCCAGGATAGGGGGGGACAGCCGGTATAGGAGGGACAGCCAGTATAGGGGGACAGCCGGTATAGGGGGGACAGCCAGGATAGGGGGGACAGCCGGTATAGGAGGGACAGCCAGTATAGGGGGGACAGCCAGTATAGGAGGAGGGGGGCAGCCAGTATAGGGGAAGGGGGCAGCCAGTATAGGGGAAGGGGGCAGCCAGTGTAGGGGAAGGGGGAAGCCAGTATAGGGGGGACAGGCAGTATAGTGGAAGGGGGCAGCCAGTATAGGGGGGACAGCCAGGATAGGGGAAGGGGGGACAGCCAGGATAGGGGAAGGGGGGCAGCCAGTATAGGGGGGACAGCCGGTATAGGGGGACAGCCGGTATAGGGGAAGGGGGGCAGCCAGTATAGGGGGGACAGCCGGTATAGGGGGACAGCCGGTATAGGGGAAGGGGGGCAGCCAGTATAGGGGGACAGCCAGTATAGGGGAAGAGGGCAGCCAGTATAGGGGGACAGCCGGTATAGGGGAAGGGGGGGCAGCCAGTATAGGGGAAGGGGGCAGCCAGTATAGGGGGGACAGCCAGTATAGGGGGGACAGCCAGTATAGGGGGGACAGCCAGGATAGGGGGGACAGCCAGGATAGGGGGGGCAGCCAGGATAGGGGGGACAGCCAGTATAGGGGGGACAGCCAGGATAGGGGGGACAGCCAGTATAGGGGGGACAGCCAGGATAGGGGGACAGCCAGTATAGGGGGGACAGCCAGTATAGGGGGGACAGCCAGTATAGGGGAAGGGGGAAGCCAGTATAGGGGGGACAGGCAGTATAGTGGAAGGGGGCAGCCAGTATAGGGGAACAGCCAGTATAGGGGAAGAGGGCAGCCGGTATAGGGGGGACAGCCGGTATAGGGGGGAGAGCCAGGATAGGGGGGACAGCCAGGATAGGGGGAGGGGGCAGCCAGTATAGGGGGACAGCCAGTATAGGGGGGCAGCCAGTATAGGGGGGGACAGCCGGTATAGGGGGACAGCCGGTATAGGGGGACAGCCGGTATAGGGGGACAGCCGGTATAGGGGGACAGCCGGTATAGGAGGAGGGGGGCAGCCAGTATAGGGGGGGACAGCCAGGATAGGGGGGACAGCCAGGATAGGGGGGACAGCCAGGATAGGGGGGACAGCCAGGATAGGGGGGACAGCCAGGATAGGGGGGACAGCCGGTATAGGAGGAGGGGGCAGCCGGTATAGGGGAAGGGGACAGCCAGTATAGGGGAAGGGGGCAGCCAGTATAGGGGGGACAGCCAGTATAGGGGAAGGGGGCAGCCAGTATAGGGGAAGGGGGCAGCCAGTATAGGGGAAGGGGGCAGCCAGTATAGGGGAAGGGGGCAGCCAGTATAGGGGAAGGGGGCAGCCAGTATAGGGGGGACAGCAGTATAGGGGGACAGCCAGGATAGGGGAAGGGGGGACAGCCGGTATAGGGGAAGGGGGACAGCCAGTATAGGGGGACAGCCAGGATAGGGGGGACAGCCAGTATAGGGGGACAGCCGGTATAGGGGGGACAGCCAGTATAGGAGGAGGGGGCAGCCAGTATAGGGGGGACAGCCAGTATAGGGGAAGGGGGCAGCCAGTATAGGGGAAGGGGGAAGCCAGTATAGGGGGGACAGGCAGTATAGTGGAAGGGGGCAGCCAGTATAGGGGAAGGAGGGACAGCCAGTATAGGGGGGACAGCCAGTATAGGGGAAGGGGGGCAGCCAGTATAGGGGAAGGGGGCAGCCATGTAATGTGTATACTAATCCGTAATATTACCAGGACCATAATACGACTACAGATACAGAGCGTACAGAGTATACAGGAGAGGGTCTTACCAGCCACTTCCACAATCTGGTGCCGGGCGATGTCATAGTAAGGGTCATCCCAGCGCAGGTGTGTGACGGGGGTCAGGAGACACCTTGGAGTCCTCTGCATTGATAAAAAGACATTGTAGTGGTTATGATAAAAGTCAGCAGAATCCCCACAATCCTCACCATGTGAACAGCGCCCTGGGATAGGCCGGGTTTATACATTATATTGACATATATACCCTGAGGGTGCTCGCCCCGCCGCTCCCATAAAGGTCATTGGATCCATCTGCTTTTATTGCAGAAGCAGCGCCACCCTGGTCTCTGGGCACTGTCTGGTATTGCAGCACTGCATCCTAGAAGTAAATGAGGTCGGGAAATGTTCCGTTTACTGAACGAAGCCGCTGCGGCCGCCATTATGTGACAATTGGGGCAGCTCTAGAAATCTCATCTACAGTCCCCGATATACTGTGTGAACAGCGTCCTGCACAATGAGCAGTAGTTTTGCCTTCAGTCCCAATCCTGGCATTCTCCTTACAGCTCTGGCTCAGCGAGGAGTCACCCAGCTTTCTGACTCCGTGCACTGTAATATGGTGGTGTAGGAGGCGTCACTATGTAATGAGGCAGAAGCGCCATCCAGGAGGGTGGGAAACTAGAACGTACTATTACCCAGAAAGAAGAATTAGTAAGAGACATCTGCTGAGGACTTTTCCCGATTTATCAGTTGATGACTTTTCCTTAGTATAGCTCATCAATTGAAGATCAGCGGGGGTCTGACACCCAGGACCCCTGTGGATCAGCTATTTGCTGCAGTAGCTCCCCAAGTACTGCTTCTGCTTCACAGGCCACATTACGTGACGTTCATGAGACATGTGGTCTGATCACAGCTCAGTCCCATCAAGTGAATGTGGCTAAGCTGCCATACCAAGCACAGCCACTGTCTAAGGTATGGCGCTGTGCTGGGTCTTCTGTGACTAGGCGGTAGCACTCACCCAAACACTGCTGTCTATGCAAACAGCTGCCATAGGTCATCAACAGATAAGCCCGGAAATCCCTTTAAGGCATACTTTCAAAATTGGATCAATCCTATTTAAGACAAAATCCACATCTTGTTACTCACCTGTCCCGGATCCAGTGCCGCAGGCTACCGTCCCCTCTCCCCTTCCAGCTGCTCCACTTGCTGCACGTTATTTAACCCTTGAATGGCTGACAGGATGCCCCTTGAATATTTAGGTTCAGTCTCCAGCTCTGCTGCATGTGGCTCCAGCATTGCTTTATCAGCAGGCACAGCTCTGCTGCACCAAGTAGCCTACAGCAGTATGACAGCACTGACTTCTCCCTGCACTACTACAGCTCTGCTGCACCAAGTAGCCTACAGCAGTATGACAGCACTGACTTCTCCCTGCACTACTACAGCTCTGCTGCACCAAGTAGCCTACAGCAGTATAACAGCACTGACTTCTCCCTGCACTACTACAGCTCTGCTGCACCAAGTAGCCTACAGCAGTATGACAGCACTGACTTCTCCCTGCACTACTACAGCTCTGCTGCACCAAATAGCCTACAGCAGTATGACAGCACTGACTTCTCCCTGCACTACTACAGCTCTGCTGCACCAAGTAGCCTACAGCAGTATGACAGCACTGACTTCTCCCTGCACTACTACAGCTCTGCTGCACCAAATAGCCTACAGCAGTATGACAGCACTGACTTCTCCCTGCACTACTACAGCTCTGCTGCACCAAATAGCCTACAGCAGTATGACAGCACTGACTTCTCCCTGCACTACTACAGCTCTGCTGCACCAAGTAGCCTACAGCAGTATGACAGCACTGACTTCTCCCTGCACTACTACAGCTCTGCTGCACCAAGTAGCCTACAGCAGTATGACAGCACTGACTTCTCCCTGCACTACTACAGCTCTGCTGCACCAAGTAGCCTACAGCAGTATGACAAGACTGACTTCTCCCTGCACTACTACAGCTCTGCCGCACCAAGTAGCCTACAGCAGTATGACAGCACTGACTTCTCCCTGCACTACTACAGCTCTGCTGCACCAAGTAGCCTACAGCAGTATGACAGCACTGACTTC
The DNA here is from genome assembly GCA_947044405.1 of Leptodactylus fallax. Lineage (NCBI taxonomy): Eukaryota > Metazoa > Chordata > Amphibia > Anura > Leptodactylidae > Leptodactylus > Leptodactylus fallax. The sequence continues at coordinate 1,104,205 of CAMRHE010000445.1, forward strand.
TCCCTGCACTACTACAGCTCTGCTGCACCAAGTAGCCTACAGCAGTATGACAGCACTGACTTCTCCCTGCACTACTACAGCTCTGCTGCACCAAGTAGCCTACAGCAGTATGACAGCACTGACTTCTCCCTGCACTACTACAGCTCTGCTGCACCAAGTAGCCTACAGCAGTATGACAGCACTGACTTCTCCCTGCACTACTACAGCTCTGCTGCACCAAGTAGCCTACAGCAGTATGACAGCACTGACTTCTCCCTGCACTACTACAGCTCTGCTTCATCCAATGTCATACAGTTCTTCTAGTTCCAACCACAGCACTACAGCCAGCCCCGCTTTACCAGAGCCAGCCCCCGCTTTACCAGAGCCAGCCCCGCTTTACCAGAGCCAGCCCCGCTTTACCAGAGCCAGCCCCGCTTTACCAGAGCCAGCCCCGCTTTACCAGAGCCAGCCCCGCTTTACCAGAGCCAGCCCCGCTTTACCAGAGCCAGCCCCGCTTTACCAGAGCCAGCCCCGCTTTAGCAGAGCCAGCCCCGCTTTACCAGAGCCAGCCCCGCTTTACCAGAGCCAGCCCCGCTTTACCAGAGCCAGCTCTGCTACACCGCCGCCATCAGTCCGCGTCTCTTCAGTCATCCCCAGCACTATCAGACACTGGCTTAGCACACCAGCCACACCTAGTGCGAACACGACCTCTCCATATGATATCTGTCCCACTGCTAGCACACGAATCACCACTGGTGTTACTGGAAACCTAACTCAGTCTGTGCCCTTCACCCCGACATCTCATCCCCGCAGAGCCATCCTCATCCTCACCTGACTTGGGGAAGTCCTGCACGTCGTCGGAGGGCCAGTTCTTGTCATCCAGCGAGGCCAGCTTCAGCTGATCCAGGGAGTGAGTGGTTTCATCTCTGTCCAAGTCATCCTGCAGATCGGACAAAGCCTCTGAAGTCATCATGTGTCCTGCAAGAAACCAGCAAAGCAGACAGAGGTTTAGAGTGACTACTCCCACTGTAATATGCATGCTGGGAGTTGTAGTTCTGCACGTATATATATATGTACACACACACCTAGGGCCTGGTCCTGGAACGTGCACGTATATCTATCTAGGCCCAGTCCTGGAACGTGCGTGTATATATATCTAGGGCCGGTCCTGGAACGTGCGTGTATATATATCTAGGGCCGGTCCTGGAACGTGCGTGTATATCTATCTAGGGCCGGTCCTGGAACGTGCGCGTATATCTATCTAGGGCCGGTCCTGGAACGTGCGTGTATATATATCTAGGGCCGGTCCTGGAACGTGCGCGTATATCTATCTAGGGCCGGTCCTGGAACGTGCGTGTATATCTATCTAGGGCCGGTCCTGGAACGTGCGTGTATATATATCTAGGGCCGGTCCTGGAACGTGCGTGTATATATATCTAGGGCCGGTCCTGGAACGTGCGTGTATATATATCTAGGGCCGGTCCTGGAACGTGCGTGTATATATATCTAGGGCCGGTCCTGGAACGTGCGTGTATATCTATCTAGGGCCGGTCCTGGAACGTGCGTGTATATCTATCTAGGGCCGGTCCTGGAACGTGCGTGTATATCTATCTAGGGCCGGTCCTGGAACGTGCGTGTATATATATCTAGGGCCGGTCCTGGAACGTGCGTGTATATCTATCTAGGGCCGGTCCTGGAACGTGCGTGTATATATATCTAGGGCCGGTCCTGGAACGTGCGCGTATATCTATCTAGGGCCGGTCCTGGAACGTGTGTGTATATATATCTAGGGCCGGTCCTGGAACGTGCGTGTATATATATCTAGGGCCGGTCCTGGAACGTGCGTGTATATATATCTAGGGCCGGTCCTGGAACGTGCGTGTATATATATCTAGGGCCGGTCCTGGAACGTGCGTGTATATCTATCTAGGGCCGGTCCTGGAACGTGTGTGTATATATATCTAGGGCCGGTCCTTGATTAGAGGAGTCAGTTCCTGTAAGATATCACCTCATAAGATGCCAGGCCTGGGGCTGGCAGAGCATGCTGGGAGTTGTAGTTATGCGGCTGAGCCTGATCTTCAGCTCTAATGGCAGGAGACGTGATCCAGACTCTTTTACTGCCATTTAGCTTAGTCTGACAAGTATAGATCAGGAGGTGCACGGAGGCGATACCTTGAGAAGTGCTGGCGCGGTGCCCGGGGCTGGCGGATATACAAGGAGAGGTAGCGAGTCAATAACCCGCACACAGATGCCATCCTGACAGGACTTTTACCTCACTCCATAATCACAGGCAGAGCTTCTAAAAGAGGACAGAGCTAGAAACCGCACACCAGTTTCCATAGAGACTGGATGAGGCATGAGAACCGAAACTTCCTGCTGATTTCTCATCGACGACAGCTATAAAAAAAGATGATCATAATGCCAAGGCCTGAAGGTTTCCAGACTGCGGCGTCCTGGGGCTGCCAGTGTGGTCGGCCCGGGGTCACTGAGAAGAACGCCCCCTTAAAGTGACGGCTCTGCAGACCTCTAGGGCAGCCATTGCTTTTCTCATACCTCCTGGTTAGGCATCTGCTATAATGCAGCTGGTGCCAAGTGTGAACAGAGCCCTACAATAATAAAACAGAGAAGTCTCCCCTCCAATGCAAAGCTGCAGATTGTGGGGGTCCCATCAGTCAGTCCCTGCCACCCAGCACCGTGACTATCCTGTCCTGTATATAGTATAATACAGCAGAGCCGCCTCCCAGCGCCCTGACTATCCTGTATATAGTATAATACAGCAGAGCCGCCTCCCAGCACCGTGACTATCCTGTATATAGTATAATACAGCAGAGCCGCCTCCCAGCACCGTGACTATCCTGTATATAGTATAATACAGCAGAGCCGCCTCCCAGCACCGTGACTATCCTGTCCTGTATATAGTATAATACAGCAGAGCCGCCTCCCAGCACCGTGACTATCCTGTATATAGTATAATACAGCAGAGCCGCCTCCCAGCACCCTGACTATCCTGTATATAGTATATTACAGCAGAGCCGCCTCCCAGCACCCTGACTATCCTGTATATAGTATAATACAGCAGAGCCGCCTCCCAGCACCCTAACTATCCTGTATATAGTATAATACAGCAGAGCCGCCTCCCAGCACCCTGACTATCCTGTCCTGTATATAGTATAATACAGCAGAGCCGCCTCCCAGCACCGTGACTATCCTGTATATAGTATAATACAGCAGAGCCGCCTCCCCTCCAGCACCCTGACTATCCTGTCCTGTATATAGTATAATACAGCAGAGCCGCCTCCCAGCACCCTGACTATCCTGTATATAGTATAATACAGCAGAGCCGCCTCCCAGCACCGTAACTATCCTGTCCTGTATATAGTATAATACAGCAGAGCCGCCTCCCAGCACCGTGACTATAATGTCCTGTATATAGTATAATACAGCAGAGCCGCCTCCCAGCACCCTGACTGTCCTGTCCTGTATATAGTATATTACAGCAGAGCCGCCTCCCAGCACCCTGACTATCCTGTATATAGTATAATACAGCAGAGCCGCCTCCCAGCACCCTGACTGCCCTGTCCTGTATATAGTATAATACAGAAGAGCCGCCTCCCAGCACCGTGACTATCCTGTATATAGTATAATACAGCAGAGCCGCCTCCCAGCACCGTGACTATCCTGTATATAGTATAATACAGCAGAGCCGCCTCCCAGCACCCTGACTATCCTGTATATAGTATAATACAGCAGAGCCGCCTCCCAGCACCCTGACTATCCTGTCCTGTATATAGTATATTACAGCAGAGCAGCCTCCCCCCCCCCCTCCCAGCACCGTGACTATCCTGTCCTGTATATAGTATATTACAGCAGAGCAGCCTCCCAGCACCCTGACTGCCCTGTCCTGTATATAGTATAATACAGCAGAGCCGCCTCCCAGCACCCTGACTATCCTGTATATAGTATAATACAGCAGAGCCGCCTCCCAGCACCCTGACTGCCCTGTCCTGTATATAGTATAATACAGAAGAGCCACCTCCCAGCACCGTGACTATCCTGTATATAGTATAATACAGCAGAGCCGCCTCCCAGCGCCCTGACTATCCTGTATATAGTATAATACAGCAGAGCCGCCTCCCAGCACCGTGACTATCCTGTCCTGTATATAGTATAATACAGCAGAGCCGCCTCCCAGCACCCTGACTGTCCTGTCCTGTATATAGTATAATACAGCAGAGCTGCCTCCCAGCACCCTGACTATCCTGTATATAGTATAATACAGCAGAGCCGCCTCCCAGCACCGTGACTATCCTGTCCTGTATATAGTATAATACAGCAGAGCCGCCTCCCAGCACCCTGACTGTCCTGTATATAGTATAATACAGCAGAGCCGCCTCCCAGCACCGTGACTATCCTGTATATAGTATAATACAGCAGAGCCGCCTCCCAGCACCCTGACTATCCTGTCCTGTATATAGTATATTACAGCAGAGCAGCCTCCCAGCACCCTGACTATCCTGTCCTGTATATAGTATAATACAGCAGAGCCGCCTCCCAGCACCCTGACTGCCCTGTCCTGTATATAGTATATTACAGCAGAGCCGCCTCCCAGCACCGTGACTATCCTGTATATAGTATAATACAGCAGAGCTGCCTCCCAGCACCCTGACTGTCCTGTATATAGTATAATACAGCAGAGCCGCCTCCCAGCACTGTGACTATCCTGTCCTGTATATAGTATATTACAGCAGAGCAGCCTCCCAGCACCCTGACTGTCCTGTCCTGTATATAGTATATTACAGCAGAGCCGCCTCCCAGCACCCTGACTATCCTGTATATAGTATAATACAGCAGAGCCGCCTCCCAGCACCCTGACTGCCCTGTCCTGTATATAGTATATTACAGCAGAGCCGCCTCCCAGCACCGTGACTATCCTGTATATAGTATAATACAGCAGAGCTGCCTCCCAGCGCCCTGACTGCCCTGTCCTGTATATAGTATAATACAGCAGAGCCGCCTCCCAGCACTGTGACTATCCTGTCCTGTATATAGTATATTACAGCAGAGCCGCCTCCCCGCACCGTGACTATCCTGTCCTGTATATAGTATAATACAGCAGAGCTGCCTCCCAGTATAACTGTCCCGTATACAGGGTAGTACAGCAGAGCTGCAGGGAGGAGACTCCTGGTATCATAGATCACTATAATGCTAATATAACGTCAGGGTCTCCGGACTGAGCTCAAGCCAAGAAATCAGGCTGATGTGCAGATTTCTGTCTGAATTCCTCCTTGTGCCTAGGACCTAAAGCAGACCTCAGGGTGCACAGAGCCAATACATGGCAGTTTTCATCCAAAGACAGCGCCACATCTAGCCACAGGAAGTTTGTGGTATTGCAGCTCAGCCCAATTCACTTCAGTGTAACACCAGACACTATCCAAGGACAAAAAAAGCAGTCCCATTCTCCAACTGCTGGACAATCCCTTTAAGTCCACTCCTGCTCCCAGGGACAGGGCTGCAGAGCCTGGTGTGTGCAGCGGCTTGTGTGTGACCCCAGTCATGTGACTTTCTCCAGTATCAGTGATTGGTGCAGAGTCTCCTGGCTGCACATTTACCTTTTACACTGCTGAACCCTGTGACTACCAAGGGATGGATGGCAGCGCCCGCAGAAATCCTCTGCAATAAGACAGATTTTCACGTAGAACTTCCTGTTATATCTTTTCCCGCCTCAGACATTTATGGCTTAGACCAAGAAAATCGGAGACAAGAAAACCCCTTTAAGGCAATTCTTGGAAAAACATCACAAGCCCAAGTCAGAAGTGAATCCAGCAGGGGGCGTTATAAAGGGGGTGACATGATCCAGCACAGGGACCCCTCCTCTCCCGTATTACAATGATGTATTCACCAACCCCATAATACAGGCATACAGGAGAGGAGGGAGGAGGCGGAGCAACCCAGAGGGCAGGTGCAGAGCCAGTCACATGACCCAGGGTGGGAATAGAGCCCAGGGGAAATAAGTATTGAAACCCTCCCCAGAGGACCCCTTTAAGCCTAAGGCCCCACCCCCACAACACACTGTCTTGTACAGGACCAGAGAAGTGATTGAGAATTTGGTAAATTTCATCCAAACATTCTGGACACAAAACAATGAAAAGCGCTGCAGAGACAACAACGCGCGTTCGCCATTTACCGCAGTTTTCCAGGGCTTTTTCGATGTGTTTCGCTGCCAGGGCTTCAGCCTAAAAAGTGGAGTTTTGGATGTGGAAATGACAGCGCCAATGCTGCAGATTGTGCCCGATACGCGGGGTAAAAACCAGCAATGTGGGCGACATTCTGCAGATACGAAATCTACACCGCGGGTCACTTCACGCCGCAGATCTTTTCCGCAGCATGTGAATGAGGCTTTGTAGAACGTCATCCCCTTATCTGGTATCGGAACGCGCCGGATTTTCACCGCCCTTTCCATATAGGCTGCAGGGAAAATAAAGCTCTCCTTAGGCTGCGCTTTTTCTATCCACTGCTCGATGTGGTCAGCCATTTTGGGCTGACAGTAGGTAAAGATCCCTGTCCCCATGGTCAGCAGACTTTAGGGGTGATTTACTCTTATATCCCCCCACATGGTGGCGCCACATTACATACACTCCTGTCATTCAGGGGGGTCAGTTCTCTACAGTCTATGGCACGCCAGATGATACAAAACTGTAACTGAACCTGCTGGGAACTGTAGTACCACAGGTTGTAGATGACTGGTGCAGCACCCATGACATCATCGACATGGGTGCAGCCCATCCCATTGTACCCAGCCACTGAAGCACCCACAGATTTGTGCCTGTCAAGAAGGATACACATCACTTCATGGGTCTGAGCGATCCCTCCTAACACAGGAAAGCTTCTTAGATCCAGGTCTTGCTGTTATTTTGGGAGTAATTGCTCTTTAAGAGGGAAGAATGACGATTATGTGAGACAAGGACATGAAAGTTGGAAGAAAGAAGAACAAAGAGGCCATTTAACCTGAATGAGCTACTTGTACAGTAAGGGCAGGATTACTCAGGTCTTGTAATAAGGGGGCGACTTCCTGAAGGAATAGTCAGCAGAGTAACCTGCAGGAAGAACTCATCATCCCCACGACACTACAACTCCTAGCGTGCCCCTCAGTCACATGCCATGCTGGAAGCTGTAGTTTCACAATTGCAGGAAAGCCACAGCTTTAGACTTGTGGTTTCCCAACTGTGATGAGACTACAACTCACAAAATGTCCTGACACGATAGGAGTTGTAGCTTCACCACGGCTGGAGAGAAGGAGATTGGAGACCATGACTTTAGGTGAGAGATTTATAGTAAAGGTGTCCGAAAGAAGCTCAAGGAATGTCAGGCAATAATCTGCAGTCTGGGCAAGTTTACGTAACATACTTTGTGCCATCCATGCCAGTCTGTGCCCCTTCAAAGCCATCATCGTGTTAAATCAGTAAACTGCAGAGAACGGTAATGATCAGTACCAGCATAGGAATAGGGGTCAGAGCAGCCCTGGTGCAAAGAGGGAGGTCAGGGCAATGCCAACCCTGGTGCAAAGAGGGAGGTCAGAGCAATGCAACCCTGGTGCAAAGAGAGAGGTCAGAGCAATGCCAGCCCTGGTGCAAAGAGGGAGGTCAGAGCAATGCCAGCCCTGGTGCAAAGAGGGAGGTCAGAGCAATGCCAGCCCTGGTGCAAAGAGGGAGGTCAGGGCAATGCCAACCCTGGTGCAAAGAGGGAGGTCAGAGCAATGCCAACCCTGGTGCAAGGAGGGAGGTCAGAGCAATGCCAACCCTGGTGCAAGGAGGGAGGTCAGAGCAATGCCAGCCCTGGTGCAAAGAGGGAGGTCAGAGCAATGCCAGCCCTGGTGCAAAGAGGGAGGTCAGAGCAATGCCAACCCTGGTGCAAGGAGGGAGGTCAGAGCAATGCCAACCCTGGTGCAAAGAGGGAGGTCAGAGCAATGCCAACCCTGGTGCAAGGAGGGAGGTCAGAGCAATGCCAGCCCTGGTGCAAAGAGGGAGGTCAGAGCAATGCCAACCCTGGTGCAAGGAGGGAGGTCAGAGCAATGCCAACCCTGGTGCAAAGAAGGAGGTCAGGGCAATGCCAACCCTGGTGCAAAGAGGGAGGTCAGAGCAATGCCAGCCCTGGTGCAAAGAGGGAGGTCAGAGCAATGCCAGCCCTGGTGCAAAGAGGGAGGTCAGAGCAATGCCAACCCTGGTGCAAAGAGGGAGGTCAGAGCAATGCCAACCCTGGTGCAAGGAGGGAGGTCAGAGCAATGCCAGCCCTGGTGCAAAGAGAGGAGGTCAGAGCAATGCCAACCCTGGTGCAAGGAGGGAGGTCAGAGCAATGCCAGCCCTGGTGCAAAGAGGGAGGTCAGAGCAATGCCAGCCCTGGTGCAAAGAGGGAGGTCAGGGCAATGCCAGCCCTGGTGCAAAGAGGGAGGTCAGAGCAATGCCAACCCTGGTGCAAGGAGGGAGGTCAGAGCCCCCCAATGCCAACCCTGGTGCAAGGAGGGAGGTCAGAGCAATGCCAGCCCTGGTGCAAAGAGGGAGGTCAGAGCAATGCCAGCCCTGGTGCAAAGAGGGAGGTCAGAGCAATGCCAACCCTGGTGCAAGGAGGGAGGTCAGAGCAATGCCAACCCTGGTGCAAAGAGGGAGGTCAGAGCAATGCCAACCCTGGTGCAAGGAGGGAGGTCAGAGCAATGCCAACCCTGGTGCAAAGAGGGAGGTCAGGGCAATGCCAACCCGTGCCAACCCTGGTGCAAAGAGGGAGGTCAGAGCAATGCCAACCCTGGTGCAAGGAGGGAGGTCAGAGCAATGCAACCCTGGTGCAAAGGAAGAGAGGTCAGAGCAATGCCAGCCCTGGTGCAAAGAGGGAGGTCAGAGCAATGCCAGCCCTGGTGCAAAGAGGGAGGTCAGAGCAATGCCAACCCTGGTGCAAGGAGGGAGGTCAGAGCAATGCCAACCCTGGTGCAAGGAGGGACGTCAGAGCAATGCCAGCCCTGGTGCAAAGAGGGAGGTCAGAGCAATGCCAGCCCTGGTGCAAAGAGGGAGGTCAGAGCAATGCCAACCCTGGTGCAAGGAGGGAGGTCAGAGCAATGCCAACCCTGGTGCAAAGAGGGAGGTCAGGGCAATGCCAACCCTGGTGCAAAGAGGGAGGTCAGAGCAATGCCAACCCTGGTGCAACCCGGAGGGAGGTCAGAGCAATGCCAGCCCTGGTGCAAGGAGGGAGGTCAGAGCAATGCCAACCCTGGTGCAAGGAGGGAGGTCAGAGCAATGCCAGCCCTGGTGCAAAGAGGGAGGTCAGAGCAATGCCAGCCCTGGTGCAAAGAGGGAGGTCAGAGCAATGCCAACCCTGGTGCAAGGAGGGGGAGGTCAGAGCAATGCCAACCCTGGTGCAAAGAGGGAGGTCAGGGCAATGCCAACCCTGGTGCAAAGAGGGAGGTCAGAGCAATGCCAACCCTGGTGCAAGGAGGGAGATCAGAGCAATGCAACCCTGGTGTAAAGAGAGAGGTCAGAGCAATGCCAGCCCTGGTGCAAAGAGGGAGGTCAGAGCAATGCCAGCCCTGGTGCAAAGAGGGAGGTCAGAGCAATGCCAACCCTGGTGCAAGGAGGGAGGTCAGAGCAATGCCAACCCTGGTGCAAGGAGGGAGGTCAGAGCAATGCCAACCCTGGTGCAAGGAGGGAGGTCAGAGCAATGCCAACCCTGGTGCAAAGAGGGAGGTCAGAGCAATGCCAGCCCTGGTGTAGAGAGCATCTAAAAAAGGCAAAAGACATCCCAAGAACACAACTAAGACCTAGAGCATTGCTAGTCCTGGGTTAGTGGAAGTGTCCAGAGGGCAAAACCGGACTGTGGTACATTGTGCAGGACTTCACCAATGTCAGGGAAGACTTTGCCACTGCCAATTAAGGGTTCTCTAGGCAACACCAAGTACAGGTCCTATAAAGAGCCCCTTATGCTACTCCACAATGGCCTCTGTGCATATTAGTGCAGCTCCCAGAAGCCGCCTCTGTACTTGGGTTGGTACAGTTCATGGATCCAGGGGTAGGCATAGCCCACTGCTCCCTAAGCTGGCATCACACATAGCCACTGCTCCCCGGGATGGCATCACACATAGCCACTGCTCCCTGAGCTGGCATCACACATAGCCACTGCTCCCTGGGATGGCATCACACATAGCCACTGCTCCCCGGGATGGCATCACACATAGCCACTGCTCCCTGAGCTGGCATCACACATAGCCACTGCTCCCTGGGATGGCATCACACATAGCCACTGCTCCCTGAGCTGGCATCACACATAGCCACTGCTCCCTGAGCTGGCATCACACATAGCCACTGCTCCCTGGGATGGCATCACACATAGCCACTGCTCCCTGGGATGGCATCACACATAGCCACTGCTCCCTGAGCTGGCATCACACATAGCCACTGCTCCCTGGGATGGCATCACACATAGCCACTGCTCCCTGGGATGGCATCACACATAGCCACTGCTCCCTGAGCTGGCATCACACATAGCCACTGCTCCCTGGGATGGCATCACACATAGCCACTGCTCCCTGGGATGGCATCACACATAGCCACTGCTCCCTGGGATGGCATCACACATAGCCACTGCTCCCTGAGCTGGCATCACACATAGCCACTGCTCCCTTGTGTGGCATGACCAATTGACCTGCACACAGGTTCAGGGTCTCGGGGCAGATACTCCCTCCTCATAAGTGCCTCAGCACCTTTAAAATAGAGACTACTACTCCTGTATTATGTCTGATGAGAGTGCTGAGCAATGAGCAGACACTGAGGGAACTCTCACTGAGCCTCATATCTGCTCTATAAACCGACATCTGGAGGCTGCTGGGCACACACCGGTGCCCCCTTCTCCTCCTCCTCCTCCTCCTCCTCTCACCTGCACCCTCCGGCCGGTGCCCCCTTCCCTCCTCCTCCTCCTCACCTGCACCCTCCGGCCGGTGCCCCCTTCTCCTCCTCCTCCTCTCACCTGCGCCCTCCGGCCGGTGCCCCCTTCTCCTCCTCCTCCTCCTCCTCTCACCTGCGCCCTCCGGCCGGTGCCCCCTTCTCCTCCTCTCACCTGCGCCCTCCGGCCGGTGCCCCCTTCTCCTCCTCCTCCTCCTCTCACCTGCGCCCTCCGGCCGGTGCCCCCCCCTCCTCCTCCTCCTCCTCTCACCTGCACCCTCCGGCCGGTGCCCCCTTCTCCCTCCTCCTCCTCTCACCTGCGCCCTCCGGCCGGTGCCCCCTTCTCCTCCTCTCACCTGCGCCCTCCGGCCGGTGCCCCCTTCTCCTCCTCCTCTCACCTGCGCCCTCCGGCCGGTGCCCCCTTCTCCTCCTCCTCTCACCTGCGCCCTCCGGCCGGTGCCCCCTTCTCCTCCTCTTCTCACCTGCGCCCTCCGGCCGGTGCCCCCTTCTCCTCCTCCTCCTCCTCTCCCCACCTGCGCCCTCCGGCCGGTGCCCCCTTCCTCCTCCTCCTCCTCTCACCTGCGCCCTCCGGCCGTGCCCCCTTCTCCTCCTCCTCCTCTCACCTGCGCCCTCCGGCCGGTGCCCCCTTCTCCTCCTCCTCCTCTCACCTGCGCCCTCCGGCCGGTGCCCCCTTCTCCTCCTCCTCCTCCTCTCACCTGCACCCTCCGGCCGGTGCCCCCTTCTCCTCCCCCTCCTCCTCTCACCTGCGCCCTCCGGCCGGCCCCCTCTCCCCCCCTTCTCCTCCTCCTCCTCTCACCTGTGCCCTCCGGCCGGTGCCCCCTTCTCCTCTCACCTGTGCCCTCCGGCCGGTGCCCCCTTCTCCTCTCACCTGTGCCCTCAGGCCGGTGCCCCCTTCTCCTCTCACCTGTGCCCCTCCGGCCGGTGCCCCCTTCTCCTCCTCCTCCTCTCACCTGCGCCCTCCGGCCGGTGCCCCCTTCTCCTCTCACCTGTGCCCTCCGGCCGGTGCCCCCTTCTCCTCTCACCTGTGCCCTCCGGCCGGTGCCCCCTTCTCCTCTCACCTGCGCCCTCCGGCCGGTGCCCCCTTCTCCCCCCCCCTCCTCCCTCCTCCTCTCACCTGCGCCCTCCGGCCGGTGCCCCCTTCTCCTCCTCCTCCTCTCACCTGCGCCCTCCGGCCGGTGCCCCCTTCTCCCCCCTCCTCCTCCTCTCACCTGCGCCCTCCGGCCGGTGCCCCCTCTCCTCCTCCTCTCACCTGCGCCCTCCGGCCAGTGCCCCCTTCTCCTCTCACCTGTGCCCTCCGGCCGGTGCCCCCTTCTCCTCTCACCTGTGCCCTCCGGCCGGTGCCCCCCCCTCTCCTCCTCCTCCTCTCACCTGCGCCCTCCGGCCGGTGCCCCCTTCTCCTCCTCCTCCTCTCACCTGCGCCCTCCGGCCGGTGCCCCCTTCTCCTCCTCCTCCTCTCACCTGCGCCCTCCGGCCGGTGCCCCCTTCTCCTCCTCTCACCTGCGCCCTCCGGCCGGTGCCCCCCCCTCCCCTTCTCCTCCTCCTCCTCTCACCTGCGCCCTCCGGCCGGTGCCCCCTTCCCTCCTCCTCTCACCTGCGCCCTCCGGCCGGTGCCCCCTTCTCCTCCTCCTCTCACCTGCGCCCTCCGGCCGGTGCCCCCTTCTCCTCCTCCTCCTCTCACCTGCGCCCTCCGGCCGGTGCCCCCTTCTCCTCCTCTCACCTGCGCCCTCCGGCCGGTGCCCCCTTCTCCTCCTCCTCCTCTCACCTGCGCCCTCCGGCCGGTGCCCCCTTCTCCTCCTCTCACCTGCGCCCTCCGGCCGGTGCCCCCTTCTCCTCCTCTCACCTGCGCCCTCCGGCCGGTGCCCCCTTCTCCTCCTCCTCCTCTCACCTGCGCCCTCCAGCCGGTGCCCCCTTCTCCTCCTCTCACCTGTGCCCTCCGGCCGGTGCCCTTTTCTCCTCTCACCTGTGCCCTCCGGCCGGTGCCCCCTTCTCCTCTCACCTGTGCCCTCCGGCCGGTGCCCGTGTCTCCGCTCTGGTCTCTTCCCCGCCCGCAGCTCCTCCCGTGTCTTCACCACCTCACAAATATCCGGGTTCTAGGCGGAAAGGGAAACCAGGTCGCCATAACAACCGACTCCTCCCTCTGTCAATACCTTCTTCCTGTTCTCTCCGCCCACTTGGGCGGGGTTTACCTGACAGCTGTCACGTGTGCCGCGCTGCTTCCTGGGAACTGTAGTCTTTCTTCCCGCTTCTCACACGCAGTCTACGGTGACTGTTTCTAACCGTTAACTTGTAATAACAGCAGAAAAGAAGAAAGAAAATGGCGATTCTAAGGTCTGTGGGAACCAATGTGCGAGTGTCGTGTTTGCAGGAGGACGTTATATCTGGGAGCACTTCCGGTGAACGCCGCTGCCGCATGTTTACTTCCGGTAGAGTGACTTCTCAGCGGTAAGTCGGTGCCAGGAGGGTGGAGGGGGAATAAGAGACCCCTGACATATACCCCTGGGCACTACACAGCCCAGCATGCCCTAACAACAGGGCTGTGGCTAATAAGGCATGATGGGACATGTAGTTCCCGTGCTCTGTAGTTTGTACTCTCCGCTGTGCTGAACTTCTGTCATAAAACTGACATTAATTATGTCCTAATTAGTAAATGAAATTGTGTAAATTTATCTGTAAAGGGGGAAATATATATATATATATATGTGTGTAATGTATGTCTGTATATTGTATTATATAGGTATAAATATGATCTATGTATAGATTGGTCTGGATATGTTATATGGATGTCCTTTTATTATATTTATAAATATGTCATTGTATGATAGATAAATTCCTGCCCCCGCCTGTATTCACAGCCAGTGTTGGGCACAGTCGGGGATGTGAGATACAGAGGGGAAAAAGTATTTAGTCAGCGACCAATTGTGCAAGTTCTCCCACTTATACAGATGAGGCCTGTAATTGTCATCATAGGTAGACCTCAACTATGAGAGACAAAATGAGAAAACTAATCCAGAGAATCACATTGTCTGATTTTTAAAGAATTTATTTGCGAATTATGGTGGAAAATAAGTATTTGGTCAATAACAAAAGTTCATCTCAATCCTTTGTTCTATCTCCTTTGTTGGCAATGACAGAGGTGAAACGTTTCCTGTAAGTCTTCACAAGGTTGGCACACACTGTTGCTGGTATGTCGGCCCATTCCTCCATGCAGATCTCCTCTAGAGCAGGGATGTTTTGGGGCTGTCGCTGGGCAACACGGACTTTCACCTCCCTCCAAAGGTTTTCTATGGGGTTGAGATCTGGAGACTGGCTAGGCCACTCCAGGACCTTGAAATGCTTCTTACGAAGCCGCTCCTTCGTTGCCCTGGCGGTCTGCTTGGGATCATTGTCATGCTGAAAGACCCAGCCACGTTTCATCTTCAATGCCCTTGCTGATGGAAGGAGGTTTGCACTCACAATCTCACCATACATGGCCCCATTCATTCTCCATGTACACGGATCAGTCGTCCTGGTCCCTTTGCAGAGAAACAGCCCCATACATGATGCAGCCCCCCATGCGTCACAGTAGGTATGGTGTTCTCTGGATACAACTCAGCATTCACTCTCCTCCAAACACCACGAGTTGTGTTTCTACCAAACAGTTCTACTTTGGTTTCATCTGACCATATGACATTCTCCCAATACTCTTCTGGAACATCCAAATGCTCTCTAGCAAACTTCAGACGGGCCCGGATATGTACTGGCTTAAGCAGGGGGACACGTCTGGCACTGCAGGATCTGAGTCCCTGGCAGCGTAGTGTGTTACTGACGGTAGCCTTTGTTACGTTAGTCCCAGCTTTCTGCAGGTCACTCACTAGGTCCCCCCGTGGGGTTCTGGGATTTTTGCTCACCGTTCTTGTGATCATTTTGCCCCCACGGGGTGAGATCTTGCGTGCAGCCCCTGATGGAGGGAGATTATCAGTGGTCTTGTATGTCTTCCATTTTCTAATTATTGCTCCCACAGGTGATTTCTTCACACCAAGCTGCTTGCCTATTGCAGATTCAGTCTTCCCAGCCTGGTGCAGGGCTACCATTTTGTTTCTGGTCCTTCCACAGCTCTTTGGTCTTCACCATAGTGGAGTTTGGAGTGTGACTGAGGTTGTGGACAGGAGTCTTTTATACTGATAACAATGTCATACAGGAGCCATTACTACAGGTAATGAGTGGAGGACAGAGGAGCCTCTTAAAGGAGAAGTTACAGGGCTGGGAGAGCCAGAAATCTTGCTTGTTTGTAGGTGACCAAATACTTATTTTCCACCATAATTTGCAAATAAATTCTTTAAAAAATCAGACAATGTGACTTTCTGGATTAGTTTTCTCATTTTGTCTCTCATAGTTGAGGTCTACCTATGATGTCAATTACAGGCCGGCCTCATCTTTATAAGTGGGAGAACTTGCACAATTGGGGGCTGGCTAAATACTTTTTTTCCCCACTGTATCTTTGGCACAAGAGCCGCCCATGTACACCTGACATAGATGGGTTGATAAATTCCCCCAAGTGTTGCCTTTCCGCTCCATGCTCCAGATCTCGCTGCCATATTGAAGAGCGTCGTCATCCACTGGGACAAGATTTGGGAGCAGCGATCCATTTCCATGACAGCAGGAAGCTTATTGGATGTATACAGCCTATATACATCCTGTGGATGGTTCATCAATATAAAAACTCCATTTGGGGCCAGACAACCCATTTAACACACAAAAAAAAACCGGTATAAATTTGGTATGGCCATAATTGCACCGACCCGCAGCGTACAGACAGCCTGTCACAGTGAGCGCTGCAACAGCAAAACCTAGACGTGAATGGCACAGACGCAGACTCTCTTAATTCCTCCCCATTCTGGATTATTTTCCAGCTTCCCAGTAAATCGTACACAATATTATTAATGCTGCCATAATGAAATGCAATAAATAAAAAAGCTATGGCCATTGGAAGGAGGGGAGTAAAAAAAATGTAAGCGCAAAAATGTAAATTGGGGGACCCTGACCAAGTGTTTCTGTGCCCTGTGTTGTCCATCCATCTGCATATATATTATATATATATATATATATATATATATATATATATGTTGGCGCTATATAAATAAAATGATAAAATGTATTATTATTATACCAATATATGCATACACATCTACACTGCCGTTCAAAAGTTTAGGGTCACAGAAATTTCCTTATTTTTGATAGAAAAGCAGTTTTTTTCAATGAAGATAACATGAAATGAATCAGAAATCCCCTCTATACATTGTTAATGTGGTAAATGACTATTCTAGCTGCAATATCTACATAGGTGTATAGAGGCCATTTCCAGCAACCATCACTCCAGTGCTCTAATGGTACATTGTGTTTGCTGACTGTGTAAGAAGGCTAATGGAGGTTTAGAAAACCCTTGTGCAAGTATGTTAGCACAGCTGAAAACAGTTTTGCTGGTTAGAGAAGCTATAAAACTGACCTTCCTTTCAGCTAGTTGAGAATCTGGAGCATTACATTTGTTGGTTCGATTAAACTCTCAAAATGGCCAGAAAAAGAGAACTTTCATGTGAAACTCGACAGTCCATTTTTGTTCTTAGAAATGAAGGCTATTCCATGCGAGAAATTGCCAAGAAACTGAAGCTTTCCTACAACGGTGTGTACTACTCCCTTCAGAGGACAGCACAAACAGGCTCTAACCAGAGTAGAAAGAGAAGTGGGAGGCCGCGCTGCACAACTCAGCAACAAGACAAGTCCATTAGAGTCTCTAGTCTGAGAAATCGGCGCCTCGCAGGTCCTCAACTGGCAGCTTCATTACATAGTACCCGCAAAATGCCAGTGTCAGCGTCTACAGAGAAGAGGCGACTCAGGGATGCCGGCCTTCAGGGCAGAGCGGCCAAGAAAAAGCCATATCTGAGACTGCCTAATAAAAGGAAAAGATTCATATGGGCAAAAGAACAGACATTGGACAGAGGAAGATTGGAAAAAAGTGTTATGGACAGACGAATGGAAGTTTGAGGTGTTTGGATCACACAGAAGAACAAGTGAGAAGATGCTGGAAGACGCCTGACGCCACCTGTCAGCATGGTGGAGGGAATGGGATGGGCTGGGGTTGGTAAAGTGGGAGATTTGTACAAGGTAAAAGGGATTGTGAATAAGGAAGGCGATCACTCCATGCACCGCCATGCCATACCCTGTGGACAGCGCCTGATTGGAGCCAATTTCATCCTACAACAGGACAATGACCCAAAGCACCTCCAAATTATACAGGAACTATTTAGGGAAGAAGCGGCAGCTGGTATTCTATCTGTAATGGAGTGGCCGGCGCAGTCACCACATCTCAGCCCCATTGACCGTATGGTACGCAAAAAGTGCCCATCAAGCCAATCCAACTTGTGGGAGGGGCTTCTGGGAGCATGGCGGGAAATGTCTCCAGATGACATCAGTAAATTAACAGCGAGAATGCCAAAGGTCTGCAATGCTGGAATTGCTGCAAATGGAGAAAATTATTATCTCAAATAAAAATCATTATTTCTAACCTTGTCAATGTCTTGACTATATTTTCTATTCATTTTGCAACTCATTTGATAAATAAAAGTGCGAGTTTTCATGGAAAACACAACATTGTCTGGGTGACCCCAAACTTTTGAACGGTAGTGTGTATACATACTTGCATATCTCTTTGTATCTTGCAGGTTGCATGAATCCATCCGTCTCCTCTCCGCCTGTGGACTGTGCACAGGATGCCGTTCTTAAGGCTCTGCACGACCTCCCTTGTGGCCTGGCCGTGGGTCTCTCTCTGGCACAGGATGGGCTTGGTCTGTGGTGCGTTGGCAGACCTTTGCCCTGTGGTGCCCTCATCCCTTCCTGCAGTCTGGTCTCTGAAGATGAACCATTGATATGTGAGGTGTGATGTAGTGGTCAGTAATACTATACATTGTGGTGTGCAATATATATGAGTGCGGCGGTCAGTAAACAACATTGTGGTGTGTGTAATGTAGTGGTCAGTAATACTATACATGTGTGGTGTGTGATATATGTGGGTGTGACGCAGCGGTCAGTAATACTATACATTGTGGTGTGTGAGAGGGTCAGTAATACTATACATTGTGGTGTGCGATGGAGCGGTCAGCAATACTATACATTGTGGTGTGTGATGCAGCGGTCAGTAATACTATACATTGTGGTGTGTGATGCAGCGGTCAGTAATACTATACATTGTGGTGTGTGATGCAGCGGTCAGTAATACTATACATTGTGGTGTGTGATGCAGGGTCAGTAATACTATACAGGGTGGGGTCAGTAATACTATACATTGTGGTGTGTGATGCAGCGGTCAGTAATACTATACATTGTGGTGTGTGATGCAGCGGTCAGTAATACTATACATTGTGGTGTGTGATGTAGTGGTCAGTAATACTATACATTGTGGTGTAGTGTGCAGCGGTCAGTAATACTATACATTGTGGTGTGTGATGTAGTGGTCAGTAATACTATACATTGTGGTGTGTGATGCTCATGTATCACTTGGTCAGTAATACTATACATTGTGGTGTGTGATGTAGTGGTCAGTAATACTATACATTGTGGTGTGTGATATATGTGATGCGGCGGTCAGTAATACTATACATTGTGGTGTGTGATGCAGCGGTCAGTAATACTATACATTGTGGTGTGTGATGCGGCGGTCAGTAATACTATACATTGTGGTGTGTGATGCAGCGGTCAGTAATACTATACATTGTGGTGTGTGATGCAGCGGTCAGTAATACTATACATTGTGGTGTGTGATGTAGTGGTCAGTAATACTATACATTGTGGTGTGTGATGAGGGCAGTAATACATACATTGTGGTGTGTGATGTAGTGGTCAGTAATACTATACATTGTGGTGTGTGATGTAGTGGTCAGTAATACTATACATTGTGGTGTGTGATGTAGTGGTCAGTAATACTATACATTGTGGTGTGTGATGCAGCGGTCAGTAATACTATACATTGTGGTGTGTGATGTAGTGGTCAGTAATACTATACATTGTGGTGTGTGTGAGGGTCAGTAATACTATACATTGTGGTGTTAGTCAGTAATACTATACATTGTGGTGTGTGATGTAGTGGTCAGTAATACTATACATTGTGGTGTGTGATGTAGTGGTCAGTAATACTATACATTGTGGTGTGTGATGTAGTGGTCAGTAATACTATACATTGTGGTGTGTGATGTCAGCGGTCAGTAATACTATACATTGTGGTGTGTGATGCAGCGGTCAGTAATACTATACATGTGTGTGTGAATGTGGTGTGTAGCGGTCAGTAATACTATACATTGTGGTGTGTGATGTAGTGGTCAGTAATACTATACATTGTGGTGTGTGATGCAGCGGTCAGTAATACTATACATTGTGGTGTGTGATGTAGTGGTCAGTAATACTATACATTGTGGTGTGTGATGCAGCGGTCAGTAATACTATACATTGTGGTGTGTGATAGCAGTACATACTGAGCGGTCAGTAATACTATACATTGTGGTGTGTGATGCAGCGGTCAGAAACAAAGTGGGTGTGAGCAGCGGTCAGTAATACTATACATTGTGGGTGTGTGATGCAGCGGTCAGTAATACTATACATTGTGGTGTGTGATGTAGTGGTCAGTAATACTATACATTGTGGTGTGTGATGCCACAGGTGTGTGATGCAGCGGTCAGTAATACTATACATTGTGGTGTGTGATGCAGCGGTCAGTAATACTATACATTGTGGTGTGTGATGTAGTGGTCAGTAATACTATACATTGTGGTGTGTGATGCAGTGGTCAGTAATACTATACATTGTGGTGTGTGATAGTACAGCGGTCAGTAATACTATACATTGTGGTGTGTGATGTAGTGGTCAGTAATACTATACATTGTGGTGTGTGATGCAGCGGTCAGTAATACTATACATTGTGGTGTGTGATGTAGTGGTCAGTAATACTATACATTGTGGTGTGTGATGTAGTGGGTGTGTGATGCAGCGGTCAGTAATACTATACATTGTGGTGTGTGATGCAGCGGTCAGTAATACTATACATTGTGGTGTGTGATGCAGCGGTCAGTAATACTATACATTGTGGTGTGTGATGTAGTGGTCAGTAATACTATACATTGTGGTGTGTGATGTCGGTAATACTATACATTGTGGTGTGTGATGCAGCGGTCAGTAATACTATACATTGTGGTGTGTGATGCAGCGTGGTCAGTAATACTATACATTGTGGTGTGTGATGCAGTCCGGTCAGTAATACTATACATTGTGGTGTGTGATGCAGCGGTCAGTAATACTATACATTGTGGTGTGTGATGTAGTGGTCAGTAATACTATACATTGTGGTGTGTGATGTAGTGGTCAGTAATACTATACATTGTGGTGTGTGATGCAGCGGTCAGTAATACTATACAGGGGAGGATTGTGGTGTGTGATGTAGTGGTCAGTAATACTATACATTGTGGTGTGTGATGTAGCGGTCAGTAATACTATACATTGTGGTGTGTGATGCAGCTAGTCAGTAATACTATACATTGTGGTGTGTGATGCAGCGGTCAGTAATACTATACATTGTGGTGTGTGATGTAGTGGCAGAAACATACAGCGGTCAGTAATACTATACATTGTGGTGTGTGATGTAGCGGTCAGTAATACTATACATTGTGGTGTGTGATGTAGTGGTCAGTAATACTATACATTGTGGTGTGTGATGTGCAGCGGTCAGTAATACTATACATTGTGGTGTGTGATGTAGTGGTCAGTAATACTATACATTGTGGTGTGTGATGCAGCGGTCAGTATAATACTATACATTGTGGTGTGTGATCAGCGGTCAAGTAATACTATACATTGTGGTGTGTGATGCAGCGGTCAGTAATACTATACATTGTGGTGTGTGATGCAGCGGTCAGTAATACTATACATTGTGGTGTGTGATGTAGTGGTCAGTGTGTAATACTATACATTGTGGTGTGTGATGCAGCGGTCAGTAATACTATACATTGTGGTGTGTGATACGTCAGCAGTAATACTATACATTGTGGTGTGTGATGTAGCGGTCAGTAATACTATACATTGTGGTGTGTGATGCAGCTCCGGGTGAGTCAGTAATACTATACATTGTGGTGTGTGATGCAGCGGTCAGTAAACATACATGTGGTGTGTGATAGGTCAGTAATACTATACATTGTGGTGTGTGATGCAGCGGTCAGTAATACTATACATTGTGGTGTGTGATGTAGTGGTCAGTAATACTATACATTGTGGTGTGTGATGTAGTGGTCAGTAATACTATACATTGTGGTGTGTGATGTAGGGGGTGGTCAGTAATACTATACATTGTGGTGTGTGATGTTAGGGGTGGGTCAGTAATACTATACATTGTGGTGTGTGATGCAGCGGTCAGTAATACTATACATTGTGGTGTGGTCAGTAATACTATACATTGTGGTGTGTGTGATGCAGCGGTCAGTAATACTATACATTGTGGTGTGTGATGTAGTGGTCAGTAATACTATACATTGTGGTGTGTGATGCAGCGGTCAGTAATACTATACATTGTGGTGTGTGATGTAGTGGTCAGTAATACTATACATTGTGGTGTGTGGGGTGTGAGTGGTCAGTAATACTATACATTGTGGTGTGTGATGTAGTGGTCAGTAATACTATACATTGTGGTGTGTGATGCAGCGGTACAGTAATACTATACATTGTGGTGTGTGATGTAGTGGTCAGTAATACTATACATTGTGGTGTGTGATGTAGTGGTCAGTAATACTATACGGGGGAGGAATGTGGTGTGTGTAGTGACTATACATTGTGGTGTGTGATGTAGTGGTCAGTAATACTATACATGTGGTCAGACAACATTGTGGTGTGTGATGTAGTGGTCAGTAATACTATACATTGTGGTGTGTGATGTAGTGGTCAGTAATACTATACATTGTGGTGTGTGATGTAGCGGTCAGTAATACTATACATTGTGGTGTGTGATCGGTCAGTAATACTATACATTGTGGTGTGGTGTGTGATGTGGTGGTCAGTAATACTATACATTGTGGTGTGCGATGTAGTGGTCAGTAATACTATACATTGTGGTGTGTGATGCACGGTCAGTAATACTATACATTGTGGTGTGTGATGCAGTGGTCAGTAATACTATACATTGTGGTGTGTGATGTAGCGTGGTCAGTAATACTATACATTGTGGTGTGTGATGTAGTGGTCAGTAATACTATACATTGTGGTGTGTGATGCAGCGGTCAGTAATACTATACATTGTGGGTGTGTGATGCAGTGGTCAGTAATACTATACATTGTGGTGTGTGATGCAGTGGTCAGTAATACTATACATTGTGGTGTGTGATGTAGTGGTCAGTAATACTATACATTGTGGTGTGTGTAGGTCAGTAATATATGCATGTGGTACAGCGGTCAGTAATACTATACATTGTGGTGTGTGATGCAGTGGTCAGTAATACTATACATTGTGGTGTGTGATGCAGCGGCAGTAAAACTATACATGTGGTGTGGATGGTCAGTAATACTATACATTGTGGTGTGTGATGTAGCGGTCAGTAATACTATACATTGTGGTGTGTGATGCAGTGGTCAGTAATACTATACATTGTGGTGTGTGATGTAGCGGTCAGTAATACTATACATTGTGGTGTGTGATGTAGTGGTCAGTAATACTATACATTGTGGTGTGTCGATGTAGTGGTCAGTAATACTATACATTGTGGTGTGTGATGCAGCGGTCAGTAATACTATACATTGTGGTGTGTGATGCAGCGGTCAGTAATACTATACATTGTGGTGTGTGATGTAGTGGTCAGTAATACTATACATTGTGGTGTGTGATGCAGCGGTCAGTAATACTATACATTGTGGTGTGTGATGCAGCGGTCAGTAATACTATACATTGTGGTGTGTGATGCAGCGGTCAGTAATACTATACCAGCGGTCAGTAATACTATACATTGTGGTGTGTGATGCAGCGGTCAGTAATACTATACATTGTGGTGTGTGATGCAGTGGTCAGTAATACTATACATTGTGGTGTGTGATGCAGTGGTCAGTAATACTATACATTGTGGTGTGTGATGTAGTGGTCAGTAATACTATACATTGTGGTGTGTGATGTAGTGGTCAGTAATACTATACATTGTGGTGTGTGATGCAGCGGTCAGTAATACTATACATTGTGGTGTGTGATGCAGTGGTCAGTAATACTATACATTGTGGTGTGTGATGCAGCGGTCAGTAATACTATACATTGTGGTGTGTGATGCAGCGGTCAGTAATACTATACATTGTGGTGTGTGATGCAGCGGTCAGTAATACTATACATTGTGGTGTGTGGCATATTCATATACTAGTGGGTGTCTAGCGGTCAGTAATACTATACATTGTGGTGTGTGATGCAGCGGTCAGTAATACTATACATTGTGGTGTGTGATGCAGCGGTCAGTAATACTATACATTGTGGTGTGTGATGCAGCGGTCAGTAATACTATACATTGTGGTGTGCGATGCAGCGGTCAGTAATACTATACATTGTGGTGTGTGATGCAGCGGTCAGTAATACTATACATTGTGGTGTGTGATGCAGGTAGTAATACTATACATTGTGGTGTGTGGTCAGTAATACTATACATTGTGGTGTGTGATGTACAGCGGTCAGTAATACTATACATTGTGGTGTGTGATGTCAGGGGTGGTCAGTAATACTATACATTGTGGTGTGTGATGCAGCGGTCAGTAATACTATACATTGTGGTGTGTGATGCAGCGGTCAGTAATACTATACATTGTGGTGTGCGATGTAGTGGTCAGTAATACTATACATTGTGGTGTGTGATGGCGGCACAGGGGCGGGTCAGTAATACTATACATTGTGGTGTGTGATGTGCAGTGGTCAGTAATACTATACATTGTGGTGTGTGATGTAGTGGTCAGTAATACTATACATTGTGGTGTGTGATGTAGTGCGTCAGTAATACTATACATTGTGGTGTGTGATGAGCGGTCAGTAATACTATACATTGTGGTGTGTGATGTAGTGGTCAGTAATACTATACATTGTGGTGTGTGATGTAGTGGTCAGTAATACTATACATTGTGGTGTGTGATGTAGTGGTCAGTAATACTATACATTGTGGTGTGTGATGTAGTGGTCAGTAATACTATACATTGTGGTGTGTGATGCAGTGGTCAGTAATACTATACATTGTGGTGTGTGATGTAGTGGGTACAGTAATACTATACATTGTGGTGTGTGATGTAGTGGTCAGTAATACTATACATTGTGGTGTGTGATGTAGTGGTCAGTAATACTATACATTGTGGTGTGTGATGTAGTGTCAGTAATACTATACATTGTGGTGTGTGATGTAGTGGTCAGTAATACTATACATTGTGGTGTGTGATGTAGTGGTCAGTAATACTATACATTGTGGTGTGTGATGTAGTGGTCAGTAATACTATACATTGTGGTGTGTGATGCAGCGGTCAGTAATACTATACATTGTGGTGTGTGATATCAGGTCAGTAATACTATACATTGTGGTGTGTGATGTAGTGGTCAGTAATACTATACATTGTGGTGTGTGATGTAGTGGTCAGTAATACTATACATTGTGGTGTGTGATGTAGTGGTCAGTAATACTATACATTGTGGTGTGTGATGCAGCGGTCAGTAATACTATACATTGTGGTGTGTGATGTAGTGGTCAGTAATACTATACATTGTGGTGTGTGATGCAGCGGTCAGTAATACTATACATTGTGGTGTGTGCAGCGGCGATCAATACTATACATTGTGGTGTGTGATGTAGTGGTCAGTAATACTATACATTGTGGTGTGTGATGTAGTGGTCAGTAATACTATACATTGTGGTGTGTGATGTAGTGGTCAGTAATACTATACATTGTGGTGTGTGATGCAGCGGTCAGTAATACTATACATTGTGGTGTGTGATGTAGCGGTCAGTAATACTATACATTGTGGTGTGTGATGTAGTGGTCAGTAATACTATACATTGTGGTGTGTGATGTAGTGGTCAGTAATACTATACATTGTGGTGTGTGATGTAGTGGTCAGTAATACTATACATTGTGGTGTGTGATGTAGTGGTCAGTAATACTATACATTGTGGTGTGTGATGTAGTGGTCAGTAATACTATACATTGTGGTGTGTGATGCAGCGGTCAGTAATACTATACATTGTGGTGTCCTCCGCTCAGTAATACTGTACACTTGTTATGTTCTTATAGGAAGATGCCCCCTCCTCATCACCACTAGGTGGCGGTCAGTGGCTGGGGTAGGTATTTCTCCTCTGTTTTTCCTTTTACTTTGCTATTTTCTTGTGTCTTAGTTTTACTTACAGTTCTGTTTTAGAGTTTTCAATGAAATATGTTCCCAGTTTTGACCCCTCCAGACTTCTGACAGCACTAAATAGGTGACCTCTCCCCCTCCGACCAGTTATGATAGCGGAGCTCTGGGCACTACACATGACGGGGCCGCTCTGCTCTCCCAGAGATAAGAGAAAAGTGGTGGAGGCTCAAGAAAGTAAGGATCAGGCATGTTGGATTTATCATGTCTGATCCTTTGTTCCCCAGAAAATAAACAATCACCAGAAGTATTTGGAGGGGAGAGAGTATTATGGAAGTATTTTACTCAGAGTGTGCGTGTGAATGGGGCAGTCAGGAGGAATAGCTTTCATCCACACAAGTGCTCGGCTGACAGCTATTGAATGTGTACATCACTGCTCCGTAACCCAAGACATTGATGAGGGTCACGCTAAGTCATCCATATAATGGCGCTGCCTAATGAAAGCTGCAGTAGGTCAAATATCCAGGTGACTGCCCCGTCCTGCCCTTTCCTGCCCCGCCTCCCTTTCCTGCCCCGTCCTGCCCTTTCCTGCCCCGTCCTGACCCGTCCTGCCCTTTCCTGCCCCGTCCTGCCCTTTCCTGCTCAGTCCTGCCCCGTCCTGCCCTTTCCTGCTCCGTCCTGCCCTTTCCTGTCCCGTCCTGCCCTTTCCTGCCCCGTCCTGCCCTTTTCTGCCCCGTCCTGCCCTTTCCTGCCCCGTCCTGCCCTTTCCTGCCCCGTCCTGACCCGTCCTGCCCTTTTTTGACCCGTCCTGCCCTTTCCTGCCCCGTCCTGCCCTTTCCTGCCCCGCCCTGCCCATTCTTGCCCCGCCCTGCCCTTTCTTGCCCCGCCCTGCCCTTTCCTGCCCATTCTTGCCCCGTCCTGCCCTTTCCTGCCCCGTCCTGCCCTTTCCTGCCCCGTCCTGCCCTTTCCTGCCCCGTCCTGCCCTTTCCTGCCCCGTCCTGACCTGTCCTGCCCCGTCCTGACCTGTCCTGCCCTTTTCTGCCCTGTCCTGCCCTTTCCTGCCCCGCCCTGCCCATTCTTGCCCCGCCCTGCCCTTTCTTGCCCCGCCCTGCCCTTTCCTGCCCCCTCCTGCCCATTCTTGCCCCCGTCCTGCCCTTTCCTGCCCCGTCCTGCCCTTTCCTGCCCCGTCCTGCCCTTTCCTGCCCCGTCCTGCCCTTTCCTGCCCCGTCCTGCCCTTTCCTGCCCCGTCCTGACCTGTCCTGCCCCGTCCTGACCTGTCCTGCCCTTTCCTGACCCGTCCTGCCCTTTCCTGCCCCGCCCTGCCCATTCTTGCCCCGCCCTGCCCTTTCTTGCCCCGCCCTGCCCATTCTTGCCCCGTCCTGCCCTTTCTTGCCCCGTCCTGCCCTTTCCTGCCCCGCCCTGCCCATTCTTGCCCCGCCCTGCCCTTTCTTGCCCCGCCCTGCCCTTTCTTGCCCCGCCCTGCCCTTTCTTGCCCCGCCCCTGCCCTTCCCTGCCCCCTCCTGCCCATTCTTGCCCCGTCCTGCCCTTTCCTGCCCCGCCCTGCCCATTCTTGCCCCGCCCTGCCCTTTCTTGCCCCGCCCTGCCCATTCTTGCCTCGTCCTGCCCTTTCTTGCCCCGTCCTGCCCTTTCCTGCCCCGTCCTGCCCTTTCCTGCCCCGCCCTGCCCATTCTTGCCCCGCCCTGCCCTTTCTTGCCCCGCCCTGCCCTTTCCTGCCCCCTCCTGCCCATTCTTGCCCCGTCCTGCCCTTTCCTGCCCCGTCCTGCCCCGTCCTGCCCTTTCCTGCCCCGTCCTGACCTGTCCTGCCCCGTCCTGACCTGTCCTGCCCTTTCCTGACCCGTCCTGCCCTTTCCTGCCCCGCCCTGCCCATTCTTGCCCCGCCCTGCCCTTTCTTGCCTTGCCCTGCCCTTTCCTGCCCATTCTTGCCCCGCCCTGCCCATTCTTGCCCCGTCCTGCCCTTTCTTGCCCCGTCCTGCCCTTTCTTGCCCCGTCCTGCCCTTTCCTGACCCGTCCTGCCCTTTCCTGCCCCGTCCTGCCCTTTCCTGCCCCGCCCTGCCCATTCTTGCCCCGCCCTGCCCTTTCTTGCCCCGCCCTGCCCTTTCCTGCCCATTCTTGCCCCGTCCTGCCCTTTCCTGCCCCGTCCTGCCCTTTCCTGCCCCGTCCTGCCCTTTCCTGCCCCGTCCTGCCCTTTCCTGCCCCGTCCTGACCTGTCCTGCCCCGTCCTGACCTGTCCTGCCCTTTTCTGCCCTGTCCTGCCCTTTCCTGCCCCGCCCTGCCCATTCTTGCCCCGCCCTGCCCTTTCTTGCCCCGCCCTGCCCTTTCCTGCCCCCTCCTGCCCATTCTTGCCCCGTCCTGCCCTTTCCTGCCCCGTCCTGCCCTTTCCTGCCCCGTCCTGCCCTTTCCTGCCCCGTCCTGCCCTTTCCTGCCCCGTCCTGCCCTTTCCTGCCCCGTCCTGACCTGTCCTGCCCCGTCCTGACCTGTCCTGCCCTTTCCTGACCCGTCCTGCCCTTTCCTGCCCCGCCCTGCCCATTCTTGCCCCGCCCTGCCCTTTCTTGCCCCGCCCTGCCCATTCTTGCCCCGTCCTGCCCTTTCTTGCCCCGTCCTGCCCTTTCCTGCCCCGCCCTGCCCATTCTTGCCCCGCCCTGCCCTTTCTTGCCCCGCCCTGCCCTTTCCTGCCCCCTCCTGCCCATTCTTGCCCCGTCCTGCCCTTTCCTGCCCCGCCCTGCCCATTCTTGCCCCGCCCTGCCCTTTCTTGCCCCGCCCTGCCCATTCTTGCCTCGTCCTGCCCTTTCTTGCCCCGTCCTGCCCTTTCCTGCCCCGTCCTGCCCTTTCCTGCCCCGCCCTGCCCATTCTTGCCCCGCCCTGCCCTTTCTTGCCCCGCCCTGCCCTTTCCTGCCCCCTCCTGCCCATTCTTGCCCCGTCCTGCCCTTTCCTGCCCCGTCCTGCCCCGTCCTGCCCTTTCCTGCCCCGTCCTGACCTGTCCTGCCCCGTCCTGACCTGTCCTGCCCTTTCCTGACCCGTCCTGCCCTTTCCTGCCCCGCCCTGCCCATTCTTGCCCCGCCCTGCCCTTTCTTGCCTTGCCCTGCCCTTTCCTGCCCATTCTTGCCCCGCCCTGCCCTTTCTTGCCCCGTCCTGCCCTTTCTTGCCCCGCCCCTGCCCATTCTTGCCCCGCCCTGCCCTTTCTTGCCCCCTCCTGCCCTTTCCTGCCCCGTCCTGCCCTTTCCTGCCCCGCCCTGCCCATTCTTGCCCCGCCATGCCCATTCTTGCCCCGCCCTGCCCATTCTTGCCCCGCCCTGCCCTTTCTTGCCCCCTCCTGCCCATTCTTGCCCCGCCCTGCCCTTTCTTGCCCCGTCCTGCCCTTTCTTGCCCCGTCCTGCCCTTTCCTGCCCCGCCCTGCCCATTCTTGCCCCGCCCTGCCCTTTCCTGCCCCGTCCTGCCCTTTCCTGCCCCGCCCTGCCCATTCTTGCCCCGTCCTGCCCTTTCCTGCCCCGTCCTGCCTTTTCCTTCAACCTTTGTTGTTTTGCAGGTTTATAAGGAAAAGTGCAAAGAAGGAAAATGTGAAATTGTGCAGAGTTCGAGGAATTCTCCATCTCCAGGTTACCACACCAGTCCAGCCGGGCTGTGAGCTGCTCCTTCCCCTACAGGAGAATGAAGACCCTACTCCATGCTCTCCAAATTCAGTGAGCGACTCTGTCAGTGACTGTCTACAAGAGGTGGGAGATGACAGACAGGCGCAGAAGACCAAGGAGATTTTGGGGAGTTCAGCCTGCCTGTTACCATCCCTGCACCCTGAAGTGTTGGTTGTGACTCCTCACCCAAAGTGCTGCATCTCATCAGGGGGGTCTGAAGTGGAAGCAACAGCGGTCACTGCAGAGCAGGAGGAAGCCGTATCCCTGCTCATCCCAGAACCAGAGGGAGCCAAGCTGTCTAGTAGTCCCGAACTTACAGGGGACCTCTCACTGTATGCACCCACAGCGGAGGCGGAGTGCATGAAAACCACAGGTCTGTCTGATGTCATCGTATTCTATCATGTACTGTCTTACTGTATTGTGTCCATGGAGAGACAAGTCCGTTTGTTGTGACGTGGCCCTTTCTCTCTCCGTTGTCATAAGATAGCCATGTCAGCGACCGCACCGAGCACGGGTAAAGCTTATACAGTGATATTGATTCTTCAGGTAGGTCATCAGTATCAGACCAGTGAGGGTCTGACACCCCAAACACCCACTGATCAGCTGTTTGGGCAGGTGCTGAGGCTGTACATGGTATAGTGATAATACTTCGCATTACAGCTCAGTCCCTTTTACTTGAATGATTCTGATCTGCAGCTGTAAGGTCACAGGGCTGAGAGTAGGAGGAGGAGGCGGCACTCAGGATCCATTACCTATTCAGTCTGATGATCGTGGGGGGTGCCAGATCTGATACTGATCAGCGTCATAGTCCTGGAAAGCCACTTTAATGTTCCCTGTAGTGGCCCTGGAGGGAAACTGAACACTTGATTGCTGGGGATCCCAACATGGGGACACTTTGTAGGGGGATCACAGGTCTTGTTCCCCTGCTGATGCTCCTACTGTCAGTGATGTCACCGACTCTACTACTCTATGTAAAAGCATCTGGAGAAGAGCAGAGTCGGTGACATCACAGATAGAGCGGAAGAAGAGGCTGAAAACAGGAACTTCCGGCACCCTGCTGCAGTCTGGGGGCAACAAGGGACCTGCATACACACATGTGGACAAAATTGTTGTTCCCCTCCCTCGTTTAATGAAAAAGAAACCCCACAATGGTCACAGAAATAACTGGAATCTGACAAAAGTAATAATATATAAAAATTCTATGAAAATGAACAAATGAAAGTCAGACATTGCTTTCCAACCAGGCTTCAACATGAAACAGGCCTGGACAGAAATGAGGGTTCCCTGAAAATAATGTGACCAAAGGGACATCAACGTGAGTCCACGAATTATCATCCCCGGTGTCTCCAATCCTGTAATCAGTCCGTGGCCTGTATATAGGGCTACAGATACTCGCTGTGCTGTTTGGTGACATGGTGAGTACCAACATGGACCAGAGGAAGCGAAGGAAAGAAAATGATAGACAAGCCTGTTAAAGGTAAAGGTTATAAGACCATCTCCAAGCAGCTTGATGTTCCTGTGACTACAGTTGCACATATTATTCAGAAATGTAAGATCCATGGGACTGTAGCCAACCTGGACGTGGCCGCAGGAGACAAAGAGAAGGATAATACGAATGGTAACAAAAGAGCCCAGAAAAACTTCTAAAGAGATTAAAGGTGAACTTCAAGCTCAAGGCACATCAGCTCTATGTCCACAGACGGAAAAATGAAGCCTATCTTGGAAAGAACTACTGTGAGACATGGAGGAGGCTCTGTTATGTTCTGGGGCTGCTTTGCTGCATCTGGCACAGGGAGTCTTGAATCTGTGCAGGGTACAATGAAATCTCAAGACTATCAAGGGATTCTAGAGAGAAATGTGCTGCCCAGTGTCAGAAAGCTTGGTCTCAGTCGCAGGTCAACAGGATAATGACCCAAAACACAGCTAAAACCCCCAAGAATGGCTAAGAGGGAAACATTGGACTATTCTGAAGTGGCCTTCTATGAGCCCTGACCTAAATCCTATTGGAAGGAGCTGAAACATGCCGTCTGGAAAAGGCGCCCTTCACACCCGAGACAACTGGAGCAGTTTGCTCATGAGGAGCGGCCAAAATCCCTGCTGAGAGGTGCAGAAGTCTCATTGCCAGTTACAGGAATCGTCTGATTGCAGGGATTGCCTCAAAAGGTTGTGCAACTAAATATTAAGGGAACCCTCATTTCTGTCCAGGCCTGTTTCATGCTGCAGCCTGGTTGGAAAGCAATGTCTGACTTTCATTTGTTCATTTTCATAGAATTTTTATATATTATTACTTTAGTCAGATTCCAGTTATTTCTGTGACCATTGTGGGGTTTTCTTTCATTAAATGAGGGAGGGAAACAACAATTTTGTCCACGTGTGTATATTGGTAAGAAATGTTCTGTAGTGCAGGGGATGCCTAGTAAGGTTTTTATATCCCGCTTCACCCCTTTAAGTGTAGCTGTGATACTGTTGCGTTGCCTCATGTTATGTTTTAGAGCTCAGTGTGATACATGTGATAGACTGTGCACTATATATTAACTCTTCACCTCCAGCAATATATTGTTTGTACTTTTTAGATCTCTCAGATGTGATCATTGTAAAGAACAAGATGACTTCTGCCATATCCAGTACTGCAAAGTCCCAAAATGTCTCCCCAGTGGAATCTACTCATACGCCTGCAGCCAAATCCCAGGTGTCTATAGCTGAGATTAAACAAGGCCATGAGAGCGCTAATAAACCCAAGTATATGGAGAACAAGACCATAACAGATCCATCACCAGGAGGAAAGAGTAGAGTGAGAGGTGACCGGACAGAGCCCCAAGGGGTTAAACCATGCACTGACCAAGATGGAAGAATCTCCAAGAGGAAATGCTCAGGAAAGAAAGATGAAAGGCAGAATAAGCTGGCCAGACTGGAGGAGCGCGAGGAGCCCCCAGAAGATCTGCAGAGGGGCAATGAGACCAGAGGGACAAAACCCAAAGAGCCTTCAGAGCGCAAATTCCAGTGTAAAGACTGCGGCAAAAGCTTCTCCCAGCTGGGTCATTTAAAGAGACACAGCTTCATCCACAGCGGCCTCAAACCGCACCTGTGCCCCGAGTGCGGGAAGGAGTACTGCTCCGAGGAGAGCTTCAAAGCCCATCTGCTAGGTCACCGGGGTCTGCGCCCCTTCAAGTGTTCCCAGTGTGATAAGGCATACGGCACCCAGCGTGACCTGAAGGAGCATTCTGTACTGCACACGGGACAGCGCCCTTATCGCTGTGAGGACTGTGGTAAGAGCTTTGCACGGCGACCAACCCTGCGCATTCACCGCAAGAATTACTGTACGCCTCGTGCCAATGAGGCGAAGACGCTTCTGCAGTGCAGCATCTGTGACAAGCAGCTAGCCAACGTCTGCTCGCTGCGCAACCATATGCTCATACACACGGGGGAGAAGCCATACACGTGTTCAGAGTGTGGCAGCACTTTCCGCCATAGGGGGAATTTACGCATCCACCAGCGACTGCACACCGGTGAAAAGCCTTATAAATGCCAGTACTGCGGAGACGCCTTCCCACAACAGCCTGAACTGAAGCGCCATTTAATCATCCACACGGGGGAAATGCATTTGTGTACGGTCTGTGGCAAAGCTTTAAAGGACCCTCATACCTTGCGGGCCCATGAGCGGCTACATACAGGTGATCGCCCGTTCCTCTGCTCGTACTGTGGCAAATCTTACCCCATTGCCACCAAACTCCGGAGGCATCTAAAATCCCATCTGGAGGAGAAGCCGTTCCGCTGCCATGTATGTGGGATGGGTTACTCTTTTCAGCACAGCCTAAATCGCCATCTTCACAGCCACAGAGACGAAGGGCCACAATCTGTGGTCGGGGCTACCAAAGAAGTGGCTATAGAGGACAGTGAGCCGGGGCACACCCTGGTGTTGGTGCACGTCCATGAGACCTCGGATAAGATCTTGGTTTCCAGCTGCACCGAGGACTCTGAGCTGGCTAAATCCCATCATTCATTGCTGCCCATGGACTCTGAGACATTGGAGGTCCATACAGTAGCGGACCACGAGGATGGGATTCTGCAGAAGGAGCATAGCCCCAGCCTACTGCTGGTCCCCCAGACCCTGGACTTTAGCACAGTAGCTGAGGTGGTTGTGGAGCTAGGGGTGTAGTTTTATGCTTCCGAATAATCCGTATAAAGTGTTTCATCTCCGGTTTGGTGGATTTGTGTGTTATATGACCAGTCTTCAGTTTGACAACACCACAGGAAACCCCTGTAATGGAGTTTCCCAGTATAACAACCTACAGGACCGGTGTCGGATCGTTGGGGCCATATGTCTCTATGGGACTGACAGAGATGGCCAAGCTCAGCGCTCAGCTATCGGCATCAGATTCCTAAACTTTGTGTGACCATTGGGATATGGGGCCCCCAGCGATCTGGCACCGCTCTCCTCAGGACAGGTGATAAGTTGTTATGGTGGGCGATGCTCTTGGAAGATCTGCCCATACAACTCCTCCTAGTTTAGTCCTATCTAATATCAGCTTATAGACAGGCCTAGGTGTTGCCGTGGTAACAGACTACAGACTACCTGTGTACTCGTTCTGCATCCAGTCATTCCCTACTTGCTGAGCTATGACTGCAGGGTCAGACCTCAAAGGCTTTGTCTGGGGGTCACAGCAGTGTCCGAGCTGCAGACACAAAACATTCGATATTTTTTTTTTTTTTTTTTATTAAATGTTTTTCTTCCATTGTTTTTAGTTTTAAAAGGGTTTTCCAATCAGTCCATTTTATCTTCTAGTAGGGGATAGTCACCTGCAGTTCAGGGTGGTAGGTGACGGCTGCTGTATGGGAGCACTCTGCTGTATATGGCGGCACTCTGTTGTGGGGCGCTGCTCACATGTCTCCTATATTAGGCATAATATACACTGCTCATGCCTTGTGTATAGAAACCACCCACATACTGCCCCGTTATCAGCCCTTACAGGCATCACATGTATTTTGATATGTAAAGGGACACTAAAGTGAAAATACCCATAACGCCTCGCCCTCCTTCTTCCCTTCTGCTCCTCCTTTCCCTGTGTATGTGTGTATATATACTGTGTGTATATATATATATATATATAGTCCCGCTCCGTTCTCCTCCTCCTCCCTCCTGAAAAAGGGGCAGCACATTAACCCCATGTGTTCTCAGCATGTTTACAGGGCAGCTGCACAGACCCCCCAATATCCCAGTACCGGCCATGTGTGCGGTGTAATGGACAGACAGACTTCTATAGGTTGTGCCATCTGTGAAGAGTCACAGGCTATGAACCTATATGATGGTAGTATGTAGTAATGATCATACAGGTAAATGTGATGTCATCACCTCTTGTATGACTCGCCGGTCCATGCTGTTCTCTCTCCTGTGTCACAGACTGCGGCCCCATCATACTATATAAGTAGTAACAAATGTAAGTCCATATCGGCCGCAGATACAGGAGAGGTGTGCCGCTGTCTTTGATGAGTCTGCAATACAGGAATGGAGCTGAAGTTTTGGGAGTCTCTAGAAAATCCTGATTATTGATCCTAAATATGGCACATTTTCAGATCTTGACACAGTTAAAGGGTTAATTCATTAAGTCCCCCCTATTAGAGCTTCACCAGACCACCCAGACTCTTAAGGCTGCCCCTACATATCACACAGCAGTCTCTCCTGACCCCAACATACACATGCATGCTCAGCTCCACAATCCTCTGACTGCGACCTACCTGCTAGGCAACTCCTGGTAAAATCCAACTGCCCATATAACAGCAACGTGAGCGCCATCTCTAAAGGTGCAGATAGAGATCAGGGGTATCCCTGCCATGTATAGATACGTTATACTGTAGTATTGCCAGTAGGGCCCCATCCCTCACACGGACTATAGATAGGGGCTTTGCTATGTGGACTGCCCCTTTAAGCAGCTCTGAAAACCGTCTCCAGCTCCTGATAAGACACTGCCTGATCCTACTATATAAGGCCGCACATTGCAGTAATGTAGAGGAATAAGATTTTATTGAATAGTGGAAACTAAAGCTGCAGAAAGTGCGAGGTCTCTGAGTGTTTCTGGACGATGCAGCAGGTACAATTCACCTGTGAGATCACCTGCAGCCATTTCCCCATAGACTTATAGGGCGGAAGAAAAAATTACAAAACACCGCAGAAAAGCAGTGCCGGGGCCGGTGTCTTCTGTGTCTCTACGTGTGGCCTGAGCCTGTGTCATTTACATTCATGAATATCCACAAGATCAATCCTCCATACGTGAGTGTGTACAAGACCTAAGATGCCTCGCTGTTTGTAGGATTAGTGGTGTCTGCAATATTTGGTATGTGCGCAGGCTTTCAACATTCAGTCCCGTAAACAGCCACCCCCAGTCCTGCCCTCTGCTCCGGCTTCGTGCTGACCCTGCTCTTTGGACCTCTGTCCCATCTGTCAGTTCCCTCTTGTCCTAAAATCAATATTGATTCTGTCAGACATGGACGAGGCTCCGGCGCTGAGCAAAGCTCGGGAAATTCTGTAAAGTTACAAAAATTCTGCAGGACATTTGTGGATCTAGAGCTGGATAGCAAAGTTTTCTATTAAAGTCCAGGTATATAAGATGGTCTTCATCCTGCGTGTGGCTATACAAGATTCCGACTATAGGGGCCACTTTATTAGAGACACCTGCTCTTCAATGATTGGGTCTTCCCTGTATAGACATTAGACCCCTGACCCTGGAGCGCAGCAGAAAATCAAGTGATACGTTTTTCAGGGATCAGTTTCAGGTATATCCACATTATAATGGGAAAATCCAGCAATCTGAGCAACTTGGGGCAAGGCCATCAATGCTATAAGAGCCGGGGCCAAGCTTGTAGTGTTTTTGGTGCAGCAGTGTGAAGAGTATACTGAGAATGGTGGGATGGAGGGAAAACATCCAGCGAGTGGCGACCCTGTGGATGGAGACAACTCATGGATGAAAGGATCAGAGGAGGACGGCAGGAAAACTACAGCCAGATACAAGGCTGGTGTCCATCTAATGTGTCAGTGCACACACGTCACTGCTCCATAGCACAGGCGGACTATAACAGCAGACGACCAGTGCGAGCGACATTACAGAAAGACAAAGCTCCGGGGGGCAAACATGGAGAAACATAACCGGGCAGATGGAGCCAGATTTCTGTGGGGCCAGGATGATGGGAGGGGAAGGATTTGGTGCAGGCCGGAGAATCGATGACCCTTCCTGTAGGTGGCAGCAGGTCAGACTGGTAGAGTAATGGTGGGGGAAGGATTTGGTGCAGGCCGGAGAATCGATGACCCTTCCTGTAGGTGGCAGCAGGTCAGACTGGTAGAGTAATGGTGGGGGAAGGATTTCTTGGTGCACCCTTGGTCCTCTGATACCATGTATTGCAGCAGGCCAAGAGGTCCAACACTCTACTAGCTGGTTGTGGCCATTCAGTGTATAGACTCCTGCAGACGGGATATTTGCTCCCTTTTAGTCATTGTACCCTTGTTTATATATTTGTTGTCACCCTGTAATACCTGCACCCCCCACTGGTTGTGCTAAACTGATCTTACAGCCCCACAGAGTGAAGTGCATGCCCGTCCCAAGATGTAGGTTGAACCTATGACCGATGTTCACCAAGAACATGCCATCCACAGGTTGTGTTGTGACCGTCCGGTCCTCTGACCTTCTCCGATGCAGATATATCAGTGGAACAGGCTACAGACCCAAAAGCAAAGTCCAGAGATGACACCACAAAGGTCCACTGCTTGTTTTAGGCATTACAGCTTTACTACAGGTGCAATACCAGACATAACCTGTGACCAAGTGTGGCGCTGTTCATGGAGGAAGCGTATGTTATCATTAGATATCGATGCATCAATGGACCTTTAAAGATAAGACCTAAAAGATGTTTTGTAGTAACACCTTGTGCGGTTCTCTTCAGTCTACTGTTCCCTGTTATCAGCTGACTGGTCTTTCCCAATGAGATTAGTAACGGTGAAGGCAGAAAAACTCAACTATAAGCGCTGGGGCTCAGGGTGAGGGACTGCGAGGGGGACATTGGGACCAGTTGTGTTGATAGCGGTAGAATGGGGAGAGATTTTGGGTGTTTAGACCTCAGCAGGTAATGTGTATGGGGGAGGGGGCTTCAGATGGGTGATGTATTGGGTCAGGGTGAGAGTACCAGAGGATCCTCCAGTTACCCCCAAAGTCATATTATGCAGCTGACCTGACACTGTATTGGGAAGAGATATTGGCCTTAGACGTGAGGTTTGGTGGGTTACACCGTCCGGTTGAAGTGCCGAATTTGGGCCACGTTCCTGAGGATGTAGTGAGTGCTTTTTGCCACTGGGATGTCTAATTGACAATGTGAGCCAAATTCCCATCAGATGTAGTGAGAGGTTTTTGCCTTGACCTTTCTAGCAGATCTGGTGTTTAGGTCCTGGTAAAGGGTCTAGTCATAGCCTGTGCGCACCATAACGGCTGTGCGCACCGTAACGCCTGCTCTTCTAGGAGGTCGCGCCTTATTCTCCGGTTATAGGGTTATGTTTTTACCCTTTAGAGTACAGGACCCTGATACTTGTCTTAGTCATTAAAGTTAGGAAAATGGACATTAGTGCGAATAGTGTCTTCACGTATGGTACAGGTGATAGGGAGTGTCTACACGCAGCGTTCAGGCGGTAGGGAGCGTCTTCACGCAGCGTCCAAGTGGTAGGGAGCATCTTCACGCAGCGTCCAAGTGGTAGGGAGCGTCTTCACGCAGCGTCCAAGTGGTAGGGAGTGTCTTCACGTGGCGTCCAAGTGGTAGGGAGCGTCTTCACGTGGCGTCCAAGTGGTAGGGAGCGTCTTCACGCAGCGTCCAAGTGGTAGGGAGCGTCTTCACGTGGCGTCCAAGTGGTAGGGAGCGTCTTCACGCAGCGTCCAAGTGGTAGGGAGCGTCTTCACGTGGCGTCCAAGTGGTAGGGAGCGTCTTCACGCAGCGTCCAAGTGGTAGGGAGTGTCTTCACGCAGTGTCCAAGTGGTAGGGAGCGTCTTCACGTGGCGTCCAAGTGGTAGGGAGCGTCTTCACGTAGCCTGCAGGTGTTTGGCATCATTTCATGGAAGCGTCAGGTAGTACTTTGTGCATGTAAATAAACCCTGTAACAGCAGGATCATGTAGAGGCCTCAGGGTTTGCTGGTCAATGTGTAACTGGTCCTGACCCCGCGGCTGAAGGAGGGGGGAGGGGAAAGGCCAGAGGAGGGTCTCTATTTTTCTGACACTGGGTCATGTTCCAGATATCTCTTCAGTTGCCTTTCAGCTGCCGTGGTTGCCATGCAGAAGCTTCTCTTCCCCAGCATGCCGCACCGAACCAAGATAACATGCGGATTAATTGTGGTCTCCCTGCTGGCCCTGGTCATGGGCGACAACGGTAAGAACATGACTTTAGTGCATAGGGAGGTGTCAGTCCTGACAATACTGGAGGAGGTGGGGGGTCTATTGGGGGTAGCCGTATGTACAGATGGGATTGAGTAGGCTCAGGAGGAAGGGACTGTCCATGCCGGGCTCAGGGAAACTATCTAGTACATTCTGAGATACTGAAGGCCTGATGTGTTGGAAAAAGTTCATGTGAAATTCCTTTATCTTCCCACAATCGTACATGGAGGGTCAGACCCAGGAGGAGCCCATAAATCCTAAAGCTTCAGGGATTCTGGGATGTCCTATTAACCTACTATCTATCTATCTATCTATCTATCTTCTACACACATGGACAAAATTGTTGTTCCCCTCCCTCGTTTAATGAAAGAAAACCCCACAATGGTCACAGAAATAACTGGAATCTGACAAAAGTAATAAGATATAAAAATTCTATGAAAATGAACCAATGAAAGTCAGACATTGCTTTCCAACCAGGCTTCAGCATGAAACAGGCCTGGACAGAAATGAGGGTTCCCTTAATATTTAGTTGCACAACCTTTTGAGGCAATCCCTGCAATCAGACGATTCCTGTAACTGGCAATGAGACTTCTGCACCTCTCAGCAGGGATTTTGGCCGCTCCTCATGAGCAAACTTCTCCAGTTGTCTCGGGTGTGAAGGGTGCCTTTTCCAGACGGCATGTTTCAGCTCCTTCCAATAGGATTTAGGTTGGGGCTCATAGAAGGCCACTTCAGAATAGTCCAATGTTTCCCACTTAGCCATTCTTGGGGGTTTTTAGCTGTGTGTTTTGGGTCATTATCCTGTTGACCTGCGAGTGAGACCAAGCTTTCTGACACTGGGCAGCACATTTCTCTCTAGAATCCCTTGATAGTCTTGAGATTTCATTGTACCCTGCACAGATTCAAGACCCCCTGTGCCAGATGCAGCAAAGCAGCCCCAGAACATAACAGAGCCTCCTCCATGTGTCACAGGAGGGACAGTGTTCTTTTCAAGATAGGCTTAATTTTTCCATCTGTGAACATAGAGCTGATGTGCCTTGCCAAAAATGTCGATTTTTGTCTCACCTGTCCATAGGACATTCTCCCAGAAGCTTTGTGGCTTGTCAACATGGAGTTTGGCAAATTATTTTTGTCAGATTCAAGTTATTTCTGTGACTATTGTGGTTTTTTCTTTCATTAAACGAGGGGGATCAACAATTTTGTCCACGTATCTATCTATCTATCCTATCTATCTATCTATCTATCTATCTATCTATCTATCTATCTATCTATCTATCTCATATCTATCTATCTCATATTTATCTATCTATCCATCTATCTCATATCTATCTATCTATCTATCTATCTCTCATATCTATCTATCTCATATCTATCTATCTCATATCTATCTATCTCATATCTATCTATCTCATCTCTATCTATCTATCTCCTATCTATCTATCTATCTATCTATCTATCTATCTATCTATCTATCTATCTATCTCATATCTATCTATCTCATATCTATTCTATCTATCTATCTCATATCTGTCTATCTCATATCTATCTATCTATCTCATATCTATCTATCTATCTCATCTATCTATCTATCTATCTATCTCATATCTATCTATCTTCTCTCATATCTATCTCATATCTATCTATCTCTCTATCTCATATCTATCTATCTATCTCATATCTATCTATCTCATCTATCTATCTCATATCTATCTATCTCATATCTATCTATCTATCTCGTATCTATCTATCTCGTATCTATCTATCTATCTCTCATATCTATCTATCTCTCATATCTATCTATCTCATATCTATCTATCTATCTATCTCATATCCATCTCATATCTTTCTATCTATCCATCTCATATCTATCTATCTATCTATCTATCTCATATCTATCTATCTATCTATCTATCTATCTATCTCTATCTATCTATCTCATCTATCTATCTCTCATATCTATCTATCTATCTATCTATCTCATATCTATCTATCTATCTCTCATATCTATCTATCTCATATCTATATATCTATCTATCTCTCATATCTATCTATCTCATATCTATCTATCTATCTCTCATATCTATCTATCTCATATCTATCTATCTCATATCTATCTATCTCATCTCTATCTATATCATATCTATCTATCTCTCATATCTATCTATCTCTCATCTCTCTATCTATCCCATATCTCATCTATCTCATATCTATCTATCTCTCATATCTATCTATCTCATATCTATCTATCTATCTATCTCTCATATCTATCTATCTCATATCTATCTATCTATCTCTCATATCTATCTATCTCATATCTATCTATCTCATATCTATCTATCTCATATCTATCTATCTCATATCTATCTATCTCATATCTATCTATCTCATATCTATCTATCTCATATCTATCTATCTCATATCTATCTATCTCTCATATCTATCTATCTCATATCTATCTATCTCATATCTATCTATCTCATATCTATCTATCTCTCATATCTATCTATCTCATATCTATCTATCTATCTCTCATATCTATCTATCTCATATCTATCTATCTCATATCTATCTATCTCATATCTATCTATCTCTCATATCTATCTATCTCATATCTATCTATCTATCTCTCATATCTATCTATCTATCTCATATCTATCTATCTCTCATATCTATCTATCTCATATCTCATCTATCTATCTCTCATATCTATCTATCTATCTCATATCTATCTATCTATCTCATATCTATCTCATATCTATCTATCTCATATCTATCTTGTATCTATCTATCTATCTATCTATCTCATACTATCTATCTATCTCATATCTATCTATCTATCTCATATCTATCTCATATTTATCTATCTATCTCCTATCTATCTATCTATCTATCTATCTCCTATCTATCTATCTATCTATCTATCTATCTCATATCTATCTTTCTATCTATCTCATATCTATCTCATATCTATCTATCTCATATCCTATCTATCTATCTATCTCATATCTATCTATCTCGCATATCTACTCTATCTATCTGCACTATCTATCTCATATCTATCTTGTATCTATCTCATATCTATCTATCTATCTATCTATCTATCTATCTATCTATCTATCTATCTCTATCTATCTATCATCATCTATCTATCTCACTATCTATCTATCCAATCTATCTATCTATCTCATATCTATCTATCTATCTATCTACTCATATCTATCTATCTATCTCATATCTATCTATCTATGGACATTAATGTAGCTCTGAAATCACGACAGATAATAATTGTGAGCCATAATTCTAAAGAACCTGTTTTCCTACATTCTGCTGCAGTATACAGGACATATAGATATCTTTATATATTCTATACTTTACTTTCTATATTTTATCTTTTGGTTTATTTGGTCAGAGTTTTCCGCTGACAACTGACTACAATTCCAAACCTCCGAGGTCCGGTCGCCGTCCCCTTGCATGCGGCCCCTTCCTATGGATTAAAGTGCTTAATTGCCACATTGGCCCCTGGTTGTGTCTGATATTCTGGTCGGGCCACATAAAAGTGAATAGGACTGAGCTGCAATACCTAATAAAGCCACTGTACAAGAAAGGCACTGGCGAGTAACCGGGGCAGGGGGTGGGATGCAAAGGCAAACCCTTAAAGGATCTTTTATAGAGAACAGGCAAAATATATAGAAAGAAGAGAAATCCGTCATTCAAGTGAATAGGACTGAACCGCCAGACCATGCACAGCAGCTAGCAAAGGGCCCCAGTGCAAACTCTGTAGTGGGGCCCCTATCTACCATGAGCCATTTAGAATAGTGGTATGTTTTATGTTGCAGAGGGACCTTTGGGGTCCCCTCAGACCCCTGGACTGGTAGTGACTGCTACCACTGCCGCCCTTACAGCTACGACCAGGGGCGTAACTAGCAAACTTTTGACTTGAACCCCCTCCCCCCATGGCAAAGGGTCCCCTTTCCAGGCCTCCACACAGTATAACGCCCCATTTACACACAGTATAATGATATGTGCTGTGACTGGTTGCTGTGGACTGTGATTGGTTGCTGTGGGCTGTTATTGGTAGCTATGGGCTGTGATTGGTTGCTGTGGGCTGTGATTGGTTGCTATGGACTGGGACTGGTTGCTGTGGGCTTTGGTTGCTATGGGCTGTGATTGGTTGCTATGGGCTGTGACTGGTTGCTGTGGGTTGTGGTAGGTTGCTATGGGCTGTGATTGGTTGCTATGGGCTGTGACTGGTTGCTGTGGGTTGTGGTTGGTTGCTATGGGCTGTGACTGGTTGCTATGGGCTGTGACTGGTTGCTGTGGGTTGTGGTTGGTTGCTATGGGCTGTGATTGGTTGCTATGGGCTGTGACTGGTTGCTGTGGGTTGTGGTTGGTTGCTATGGGCTGTGACTGGTTGCTATGGGCTGTGACTGGTTGCAGCGCGCAGCTAAGAACATTCTGCTTTTAGACCTGTTTAATACCTGTACCCCATAATGTCAGATTTGTCCAGTTTGTCCCACAATAACAGGCCCTGAGTTCTGCTCCTTCCATGGAAATATAAAATAGTCAGAGCTGTCAGTGACACTTCCTTCTATTCTGTCTCGGTGTTCTGAGGGTTATTGTTGTGCCCCTGTTACAGATATATATATAAAAAAATATATATATATATATATATATATATATATATATATATATATATCTGGGGGTCCCAGGTCATATTGAGCAGGTCTCTCCGTTCTGCAGATGTTTCCAGTGTCGCCCTTTTATCTGCGCTGTGTGAATGGTCTCTTATTAGGCCTTATTAACGGGCTGTAAAAAATAAAAGGATAATTTTTGGGTCTTTTACGGATCCATCTTTAAGGGATGTAAAACAGACGTCAATCTGTCTCATCAGTCAAATACGGATTCATTGGTTTCTATGGCTTTGATTTCCTTCATAACTGGATTGTCAGAGCCTGAAAAATGGTCCATCAAAAAAAACAACCCAAAACCAGAGAAGTGACCGGACCCACGACCGCAATTACACAAAGGCCCATCCCGGGGCCGCACGTCCTGCACTGTCCATGTCTGTCCTGTCTATATCCCTCACACCCTCTGTACGTGTATCCTCAAGGTATATACTATATATATATATACATATAGCAGATGCGGTAATAAATCTCCCCATCTCCTGACAGTGTTCATCAGTGACGAAGAGGCGATG
The DNA here is from genome assembly GCA_947044405.1 of Leptodactylus fallax. Classification (NCBI taxonomy): domain Eukaryota; kingdom Metazoa; phylum Chordata; class Amphibia; order Anura; family Leptodactylidae; genus Leptodactylus; species Leptodactylus fallax. The sequence goes on from CAMRHE010000445.1 coordinate 1,147,723, forward strand.
TCCGTCCTGAAACGTTCTCGGAGAGCGAATACGATGTTTGAGGAGTTGAAGGAAGGAAATATGGAGCGGGAGTGCCTGGAGGAGATCTGTAACTACGAGGAGGCCCGGGAGATCAAGGAGTCCAAGGACACCACGGTGAGATTACCGCCATACCACGCCATGTTACTATGTCGCCACACGCTTTGGGCAGTAAAAGGTCACACAGTTCTCATGTGCTTCATCTTTTCACAGAAATTTACGTCTTTTTGCCCTTTTATTCTTGTTGTCCGGGTTTAGCAGGGGCAGCAGATGATCCTGGCGACAAATTCACTGTCCTGCACTCCAGATATTAGTGAAAATGATTGTGCAAATCCTCACAAGCTCACAATCAGGCAGAGATGTCATTAGGAAGGCACGAATGGCCGAAGACGCCTCTTACTAAATGTGGGCACCTACTGCGGGGCGCTGTAGATCAGGGATGGAATAGATTATGATACACCAGGTTTAGGCCGTGTTCACATCTGACTTGTTTAGTCCGGCGTAGGAAAAGAAAAACTGACTAAACTTCACCGACAGACCCGTCTAATGGTGGACAGTAACGAATCCCGAGGGTCCCCGGTGATCGTGAGGGCGCTCATCACCTCTCTCTTATTTGCACCACCATTTTCCTAAATGAAAAAGTCTCTCCTGTGATTTTAGATTCTGTAATGGAGGATTTGACGTGAGCCTAGCCTAAATCAGCTGATCCCATGGCAACCAATCACATCACTTAGCAACCAATCAAATCACATGGCAACCAATCACATTGCATAGCAACCAATCACATACCAGCCAATTGCATAGCAACCAATCACATGGCAACCAATCATATTACATAGCAACCAATCACATCCCATAGCAACCAATCACATTGCATAGCAACCAATCACATCGCTTAGCAACCAATCACATCGCATGGCAACCAATCACACCGCATAGTAACCAATCACATCACATGGCAACCAATCACATTGCATAGCAACCAATCACATTGCATAGGAACCAATCACATACCAGCCAATTACATAGCAACCAATCACATCACATAGCTACCAATCACAGTGCATAGCAACCAATCACAGCGCAGCTTTCATTTTGTATTCTGCGCCTCAAGAATGAAAACTGCCCCATAGTCTTTAGTTGGAGTCATTGGGAGAGATTTATCATTTCTAATGGAGTTTCCTACGCTCTCCCCTGCACCAGAGTAAGATGCACCAAACTTAATAAGAGGCTCATGAGTGCAAATAAATGAGGCATATTCCCTGCCGAATCTCCAATCCCTAGTTTGTGGTGTAGATGATAGTAAATCTGCCAGACTTCTGTAGGCCAAGCCCCTCTCTCTAGGCCCCACTCCTGATGGTGTACGATAAACTCCCCATAATGGTGAATATGATAGTGACTATGATGGTGAACCTTTGCAATATATATTATTAGAGAAAAATGCTTCCTTCTCCAGTTGTCAGGCTGCTCTCCTCCTCCTCCTTGGTTTATTACCTCATTGTGTACAATGTCTTATCCTGAAGATACAGCAGTGTCAGGAGATCTCCCTCACTCACAGTTAGTTGTGTCTTCCAGCAGCCTCCTCCCCTCCCCCATCTCCATAGACTTCCATGTCAAAAGTAACTCAGCCTGATAAGTGGAGAAGGAAACAGATTTCATTAATAAGATCTGTTACAAAGTTTCTTATATCCACCTGGATTATTCATTTATGACAATTGCTTTTATAATCAGAGGACACATTAAGGCTGAGGTCCCGCATTACGGAAACACAGCGGGGTTTTTTGCAGATTTTGCTGCGGCTTTCTGAGACAAAGTCAGAAGTGCCTTGGAAAATATATATAAAACACTTAGACGTATATAAGACTGTTAAATCTTCCTGACTTTGGCTAAAAAAAAAAATTCAGCAAAATCTGCGAAAAAAAAAACAAAACAGCTGCGTTTCTGCAACGTAGAGCCTTAGCCTTGAGAAGTTTTTTTCCCTTTTGGACCTTGTTAGAACATCCTCTAGAAAATTAGTGAATTCTGAAGTCATGGACGTCTATGAAGCCTGTGAGCTCCAATACAATATGGCTGCTATGCTGCAGAGAGTACCTGAACCACGCTGGCACTGTGTAGAGATTTCCTTTACTAGAATCTATAGTATTACTTTTATAAAGTGGAAGATGTTTGTACGTCATCATTATCGCCAGAAATTCAAGAGGTTTGTTGAGTGAATTTTTTTCTGAATAGTGGGCGGAGCCATGCTGTTATTCTTTTTCGCCATTGTGGCTAGTTATACCAATATGGCTGCATCTGACTATTCTATGTTATTGGCCCCCACTACATCATTGGCCCCGCCATATGACTTTGTATGTCACTAGTAATAGCAACCAATCACTGCGCAGCTTTCCTTTCATGTTCTGCTCCAGAAGCTGTGATTGGTTGCTCTGGACAGAGATGACAGTTTTCCTAAATCTGTACCAATTCCTGTGAAGGGGTTTCTAGGATCAGGATATTGATGCCCAGTATCAGGTGGGGGTCCGACTACGACACCCCCACAATTAGCTGTATGAGAGTGCTGCGGCCCTTGTACGGCCTCTTCCGTGTTTACCTCGGCTCCCTCTACATACGCTTAGTATTGGCAGAGCGGGATATTACCGCCTCGTCCCATTCAAGCTAGAAAGACACAGGTGTAATACCCCGCGCCATCCCCACTTCTTGCAGGCAGACGGACTCAGGTAAACCATGAAGGGGCTGCCTCAACCACGCGAGCGCCGCAGGCCCTGCAAACCACTGATGGGCAGAGATGGGTATATGGGACCCCCAGACCTGATATAGTATTGTATGAGGCGGGACGTATGCTATATCGGATGGGGGGGCAGCTCTTGGGACATCTCTGTGCCTGTACACATGTATATATCATGTCTCTGACAGCCGTGTCTTCTATATTACAGGACATTTTCTGGCGCCGCTATCAATGTGAGTAACGTCCGCCATCTCTCTGCACTTGTGTCTGTGTTTGCCGATTGCCTCACAGGTCACGGGGTCTGGTATGAAGCAACGCAGGGGAGTATATGGCGTGTGTGTGACTGGTACAGCACGTCCTGCAGTGTTCATAGGGGGGGGTCAGGATTGTGTACACACACAATGGTCAGCTCACAAAGACTCCATAAATATGTCAGTCACGTCCCCCATAACAGTGACACCAGCACAGACACATGGCCCATGAAATGACATAGCTGAGCATGCAGGTGTTTACAATAGAAGAGGGAAGTGATCTGATACCAGATATCTCTAGGGATATTTTATGTCCTGAGAACAAAAGGAGTGGACATGTAAAATTCAAAATGTTCAATCCCTCCTTTCCCCAACATAACATAGTTGGCCATTCCTGCTGAAATTGTCAGGTTTGGATGACTTTTTCCTTTGTGTATGGGGGTCCGGCAATCCCCAAACTACCCCACACACCTGTGTCTAACCAACCCTTCAGTCTGACCACAAGGCATATCCTGGATTAGCTGCCCCCATCTTCTAACCGTTCAGCATGGATGGCCCTTTTAAAGGGCTCCTGACCCAAGCGACGCTACCTGCAGAGCCAGATACACTGACCGTGTCTGACTTGCCTACAACCATTGGGGCAAAACATGAGAAACTTTTAATATTGATGGCCAAATGATCCAAATCTCTGAGGACAGTCTCAGATTTTTGGAAATGTTTCATTATGGAACATCTCTGTAGTCAGAGACACCTGAGAGAAAGTACTCAATTAGCTGCCCCATATCTAAATATCCCTGCCAAAGCAGAGAGAATTGGTGTCATCCCTACCTAGCACCTGACCACATGCTCCACCTCCCCCCCACCCAGCACCTGACCACATGCTCCGCCTCCCCGCACCTGCCAATCGTCCACATGCTCCGCCTCCCCTCCCCCCACCCAGCACCCGACCACATGCTCCGCCTCCCCGCACCTGCCAACCGGCCACATGCTCCGCCTCCCCGCACCTGCCAACCGGCCACATGCTCCGCCTCCCCCCCCACCCAGCACCCGACCACATGCTCCGCCTCCCCGCAGCTGCCAACCGGCCACATGCTCCGCCTCCCCCCCACCCAGCACCCGACCACATGCTCCGCCTCCCCGCACCTGCCAACCGGCCACATGCTCCATATGAATCTTTTCTGCATTGTTGTGTGTTTGTTCCTGATGTCCATTTTGTGATTTTCTGGCAGTATTTGTGACATTAATAAATTTTCTAATTCTCTTTGTTAACAGTTTTTGGCTCCTTTCTGTGAAATCCTGCGCTGAATCCACTTCTGTCCTTTTTGTATTCTTGGTCTTGTTTCTCTGGAGAGCGGGGACTCAAATAAAAAAGGAAAACTGAGTCTGGAGGGAGGGGCGGGGGTCACTTTATATAGTTATATATCAGCCATTATACATTATATATGTCTGGTGTGACATGTTACAGGAGATTCTCAGCTCTCACTTCTATCTGTATTATGTCCAGAGATATCAGCAGCTGATAACAGTCGGGGATTGATCTCGTCTTATGAACATTGAGAATCTTTGCTTTGATATTGTAACAATGAACAGTGGCGTAAGAAAAGTCTTGTGGGCCCGGGTGTAAACTTTTGTCCAGGACCCCCTACCCCCTCCCTACAGCAAATTTTTGACAGTGATGGTTACGGGTGCTGCAGCGATATCTCAGATACTTGAAAGGGATTCAGCTGTAGTACTCACAACTGCGGATATCAAGAATACGGCGAGTGAGCAGCGCCCAGCATATAAAAACAATACTGGGAACTGCGTGCTTTGGGAAATAGCTGATCTGCAGGGTCCTAACAGTCTAAGAGATATAACAATCAATAGGGGTCCAACACCTGGGGCCCCTGCTGATCAGTTTTTTGAAGTTACCTTCCCTATTTACATTGCACAGATCTGTTTTATAATCACCAAACAATTACAGCCTGTAATAATAGTGCACGGCTGCTATAAAACAGATGGCGTGTGGTGTGAATAGTGAAGGGGTCCCACACAGTATTATATGCTCCAGAGTGGCCCCCACACAGACCTATACGCTCCACAGTGGGCTCCAAATGTAAAATATTGTTACACAGGAGATACTTAGATGTTCCTTCCACTATAGCCATGTTGTAGCCCTTGTGTGTGTCAGCAGTGTCTATAGTCAACTCCCTATGTCTCTATCACCTGAATATTGTATACCCGTATACCTCCTGCGTATACCCGAAGTCCAGGGAGACGCAGGGGGAGAAACCAGGCAAAGAACACAGAAGGGACAGAAAAGTGGATTCAGTGCACAGAAAGGAGCCAAAATCTGTTATTTATTAATGTCACAAATACTGTCAGAAAATCACAAGTGGTTAGAAAGTTGAGTTTGACTGTTGGACTATTTGATATATAGAGCAAATATTGTTCTCCTTCACAGCTTGTCATCCTGAAAAGAAGCCGCCAAGACAATCCCTGGACCTGTGCTTGGCAGGTGAGACGTTGCCAGTTCATCCAATAGTGATAGTGTATAGTAGTACAATAGTGATAGTGTATAGTAGTATATTAGTGATAGTGTATAGTAGTACAATAAGTAGTGATAGTGTATAGTAGTACAATAGTGATAGTGTATAATATTACAATAAGTAGTGATAGTGTATAGTAGTACAATAGTGATAGTGTATAGTAGTATATTAGTGATAGTGTATAGTAGTATATTAGTGATAGTGTATAGTAGTACAATAAGTAGTGATAGTGTATAGTAGTACAATAGTGATAGTGTATAATATTACAATAAGTAGTGATAGTGTATAGTAGTACAATAAGTAGTGATAGTGTATAGTAGTACAATAGTGATAGTGTATAATATTACAATAAGTAGTGATAGTGTATAGTAGTACAATAGTGATAGTGTATAGTAGTACAATAGTGATAGTGTATAGTAGTACAATAAGGAGTGATAGTGTATAGTAGTACAATAGTGATAGTGTATAGTAGTATATTAGTGATAGTGTATAGTAGTACAATAAGTAGTGATAGTGTATAGTAGTACAATAGTGATAGTGTATAATATTACAATAAGTAGTGATATTGTATAGTAGTACAATAGTGATAGTGTATAGTAGTACAATAAGTAGTGATAGTGTATAGTAGTACAATAGTGATAGTGTATAGTAGTACAATAGTGATAGTGTATAGTAGTACAATAAATAGTGATAGTGTGTAGTAGTACAATAGTGATAGTGTATAATAGTACAATAAGGAGTGATAGTGTATAGTAGTACAATAGTGATAGTGTATAGTAGTATATTAGTGATAGTGTATAGTAGTACAATAAGTAGTGATAGTGTATAGTAGTACAATAGTGATAGTGTATAGTAGTACAATATTAGTGATAGTGTATAGTAGTACAATAAGTAGTGATAGTGTATAGTAGTACAATAGTGATAGTGTATAGTAGTACAATAAATAGTGATAGTGTATAGTAGTACAATAAATAGTGATAGTGTGTAGTAGTACAATAGTGATAGTGTATAGTAGTACAATAAGGAGTGATAGTGTATAGTAGTACAATAGTGATAGTGTATAGTAGTATATTAGTGATAGTGTATAGTAGTACAATAAGTAGTGATAGTGTATAGTAGTACAATAGTGATAGTGTATAGTAGTATATTAGTGATAGTGTATAGTAGTACAATAAGTAGTGATAGTGTATAGTAGTACAATAGTGATAGTGTATAGTAGTACAATAAGTAGTGATAGTGTATAGTAGTACAATAGTGATAGTGTATAGTAGTACAATAATAGTGATAGTGTATAGTAGTACAATAGTGATAGTGTATAGTAGTACAATAAGTAGTGATAGTGTATAGTAGTATATTAGTGATAGTGTATAGTAGTGATAGGGTATATTAGTGTATAGTAGTATATTAGTGATAGTGTATAGTAGTATATTAGTGATAGTGTATAGTTGTGATAGGGTATATTAGTGTATAGTAGTATATTAGTGATAGTGTATAGTAGTATATTAGTGATAGTGTATAGTAGTGATAGGGTATATTAGTGTATAGTAGTATATTAGTGATAGTGTATAGTAGTATATTAGTGATAGTGTATAGTAGTGATAGGGTATATTAGTGTATAGTAGTATATTACTGATAGTGTATAGTAGTATATTAGTGATAGTGTATAGTAGTGATAGGGTATATTAGTGTATAGTAGTACAATAAGTAGTGATAGTGTATAGTAGTATATTAGTGATAGTGTATAGTAGTATATTAGTGATAGTGTATAGTAGTACAATAGTGATAGTGTATAGTAGTACAATAAGTAGTGATAGTGTATAGTAGTACAATAGTGATAGTGTATAGTAGTACAATAGTGATAGTGTATAGTAGTACAATAGTGATAGTGTATAGTAGTACAATAAGTAGAGATAGTGTATAGTAGTACAATAGTGATAGTGTATAGTAGTACAATAGTGATAGTGTATAGTAGTATATTAGTGATAGTGTATAGTAGTATATTAGTGATAGTGTATAGTAGTACAATAAGTAGTGATAGTGTATAGTAGTACAATAGTGATAGTGTATAGTAGTACAATAAGTAGTGACAGTGTATAGTAGTATATTAGTGATAGTGTATAGTAGTACAATAAGTAGTGATAGTGTGTAGTAGTACAATAGTGATAGTGTATAGTAGTACAATAGTGATAGTGTATAGTAGTACAATAGTGATAGTGTATAGTAGTACAATAGTGATAGTGTATAGTAGTATATTAGTGATAGTGTATAGTAGTACAATAAGTAGTGATAGTGTATAGTAGTACAATAGTGATAGTGTATAGTAGTACAATAGTGATAGTGTATAGTAGTACAATAAGTAGTGATAGTGTATAGTAGTATATTAGTGATAGTGTATAGTAGTACAATAAGTAGTGATAGTGTGTAGTAGTACAATAGTGATAGTGTATAGTAGTACAATAGTGATAGTGTATAGTAGTACAATAGTGATAGTGTATAGTAGTACAATAAGTAGTGATAGTGTATAGTAGTATATTAGTGATAGTGTATAGTAGTACAATAAGTAGTGATAGTGTATAGTAGTACAATAAGTAGTGATAGTGTATAGTAGTACAATAGTGATAGTGTATAGTAGTACAATAGTTATAGTGTATAGTAGTACAATAAGTAGTGATAGTGTGTAGTAGTACAATAGTGATAGTGTATAGTAGTACAATAAGTAGTGATAGTGTATAGTAGTACAATAAGTAGTGATAGTGTATAGTAGTACAATAAGTAGTGATAGTGTATAGTAGTACAATAGTGATAGTGTATAATATTACAATAAGTAGTGATAGTGTGTAGTAGTACAATAGTGATAGTGTATAGTAGTACAATAAGTAGTGATAGTGTATAGTAGTACAATAAGTAGTGATAGTGTGTAGTAGTACAATAAGTAGTGATAGTGTATAGTAGTACAATAAGTAGTGATAGTGTATAGTAGTACAATAAGTAGTGATAGTGTGTAGTAGTACAATAGTGATAGTGTATAGTAGTACAATAGTGATAGTGTATAGTAGTACAATAAGTAGTGATAGTGTGTAGTAGTACAATAGTGATAGTGTATAGTAGTACAATAGTGATAGTGTATAGTAGTACAATAAGTAGTGATAGTGTGTAGTAGTACAATAGTGATAGTGTATAGTAGTACAATAGTTATAGTGTATAGTAGTACAATAAGTAGTGATAGTGTGTAGTAGTACAATAGTGATAGTGTATAGTAGTACAATAGTGATAGTGTATAGTAGTACAATAAGTAGTGATAGTGTATAGTAGTACAATAGTGATAGTGTATAGTAGTACAATAAGTAGTGATAGTGTGTAGTAGTACAATAGTGATAGTGTATAGTAGTACAATAGTGATAGTGTATAGTAGTACAATAAGTAGTGATAGTGTATAGTAGTATATTAGTGATAGTGTATAGTAGTGATAGGGTATATTAGTGTATAGTAGTATATTAGTGATAATAGTACATTAGTGATATCAGGCTGTAGCTAACCTCTGCTCTGTCCTGACAGGTGCTTGTGCAGAAGGCAATGGTCAGAATTACATTGGAGACATCAGCGTCACCAGGTCGGGCCGAGAATGCCAGTACTGGGCCAGTAACTTTCCACATAAGACTAAGTAAGTGTGTCTGTGACTTTACACGGCCTCGTCTCGCACCACTTATATTATTTGCCTTTTTGTCCTACAACTTTTTGACAAGTGGCCTTTTAGAGCCGATTTCCTAGTGTCACACTAACCGTGGCAGCCTCGTGACTCCCGGTCTGGTAGATTCAGGGATGTTTGCTGTTTGGTACAGCGGTCAGTGACTGCCCATGGCTTTGTGGGAGGCTTACTAAGAAATCGTATGGTCACTCCATGGACGAAGTGTGGAGCGCTCATCTATGTCCCATAGACTCTGAATGGATGGGCAGGGTGCCTACATGGCCCCCATTTTAGTGATTAGTGGGACCCCCTCAGCCCGACCCCCAGCGATCATACAATAATCACCCATCCTGTCAGGTTGTTACCTCTCTGTTTATTAGGATTAACCCAATCACCAATCCTGATGGCAACCTGACCGAGAACCACTGCCGAAACCCAGACAACAACCCCCTGGGGCCCTGGTGTTACACCAAGGATCCTGAGAAACCTAGAGAGGAGTGTTCAGTGCCCATATGTGGTAAGTGTGGCCGTGTTGTCGGTGTCCATGCCACGTTTTCTCTGATGCTGAAGTGTTCCTATGACTCTCCAGCTGTTGCAGAACTACAATTCCCAGCATACCCGGACGGCCTCATGTTGGGACTCCTGCATTATACATCGCCCACTTATCTTCTGTACTTGGTTATTGTCCTTTTAGGCAAAACTGGGTACATGATTGAGCCAATTGTGAGAGAAGTGGAAAAAACTAAACCGAAAGAAGAACTGCCCTGCGTGGAAAACCGTGGCCTAAATTACGAAGGCACGCTGGCCGTCACCGTGTCCGGGCTGCCATGCCTGCCCTGGAACTCAAAATCGGCGGAGGTGCACAACCGTATGGGCTTTAGGGCGGACGTAGACCTGAAAGAGAATTACTGCAGGAACCCGGACAATGACGACGAGGGCGTGTGGTGCTTCGTATCCCATAGCAACATCACCTTCAATTATTGTAACCTAAAGTATTGTGGTAAGTGACCTTCATGTGCACCCCGACCCTCCAGGGCTGGCATTCTTATTTATGATACTACCCATTGTGTGCCCTCTAGAGGGACCCCTAGACAACTGCCCGCTCCGCTGCCCCATGATTGCAGGACCTCAGCATTCACTGCAGTTGGCTGCCAGTACCAGGGCATGGAGGGGAGATGTGGCCAAAGTCATCATCATGTAGCCCCCCAATCAGCACAAAATCTGTCGTGATCTTGTCACTTATTCTTCTCATTTTGTGTTTCTTATTTTTCTCTCTGAATTTTTTTTTCTCTTCTGATCCTGATCCTCTGCTGGTGTGGCTGACCCTGTATCTTCTGGTCCTGATCCTCTGCTGGTGTGGCTGACCCTGTATCTTCTGGTCCTGATCCTCTGCTGGTGTGGCTGACCCTGTATCTTCTGATCCTGGTGCTCTGCTGGTGTGGCTGACCCTGTATCTTCTGGTCCTGATCCTCTGCTGGTGTGGCTGACCCTGTATCTTCTGGTCCTGATCCTCTGCTGGTGTGGCTGACCCTGTATCTTCTGGTCCTGATCCTCTGCTGGTGTGGCTGACCCTGTATCTTCTGGTCCTGATCCTCTGCTGGTGTGGCTGACCCTGTATCTTCTGATCCTGATCCTCTGCTGGTGTGGCTGACCCTGTATCTTCTGGTCCTGATCCTCTGCTGGTGTGGCTGACCCTGTATCTTCTGATCCTGATCCTCTGCTGGTGTGGCTGACCCTGTATCTTCTGATCCTGGTGCTCTGCTGGTGTGGCTGACCCTGTATCTTCTGGTCCTGATCCTCTGCTGGTGTGGCTGACCCTGTATCTTCTGGTCCTGATCCTCTGCTGGTGTGGCTGACCCTGTATCTTCTGGTCCTGATCCTCTGCTGGTGTGGCTGACCCTGTATCTTCTGATCCTGATCCTCTGCTGGTGTGGCTGACCCTGTATCTTCTGGTCCTGATCCTCTGCTGGTGTGGCTGACCCTGTATCTTCTGGTCCTGATCCTCTGCTGGTGTGGCTGACCCTGTATCTTCTGGTCCTGGTACTCTCTTGGTGTGGCTGACCCTGTATCTTCTGGTCCTGATCCTCTGCTGGTGTGGCTGACCCTGTATCTTCTGGTCCTCTGCTGGTGTGGCTGACCCTGTATCTTCTGATCCTGGTGCTCTGCTGGTGTGGCTGACCCTGTATCTTCTGGTCCTGATCCTCTGCTGGTGTGGCTGACCCTGTATCTTCTGGTCCTGGTACTCTCCTGGTGTGGCTGACCCTGTATCTTCTGGTCCTGATCCTCTGCTGGTGTGGCTGACCCTGTATCTTCTGGTCCTGATCCTCTGCTGGTATGGCTGACCCTGTATCTTCTGGTCCTGATCCTCTGCTGGTGTGGCTGACCCTGTATCTTCTGGTCCTCTGCTGGTGTGGCTGACCCTGTATCTTCTGATCCTGATCCTCTGCTGGTGTGGCTGACCCTGTACCTTCTGATCCTGGTCCTCTCCTGGTGTGGCTCACCCTGTATCTTCTGATCCTGGTCCTCTGCTGGTGTGGCTGACCCTGTATCTTCTGATCCTCTGCTGGTGTGGCTGACCCTGTATCTTCTGGTCCTGGTACTCTCCTGGTGTGGCTGACCCTGTATCTTCTGATCCTCTGCTGGTGTGGCTGACCCTGTATCTTCTGATCCTGATCCTCTGCTGGTGTGGCTGACCCTGTATCTTCTGGTCCTGATCCTCTGCTGGTGTGGCTGACCCTGTATCTTCTGGTCCTGATCCTCTGCTGGTGTGGCTGACCCTGTATCTTCTGGTCCTGGTACTCTCTTGGTGTGGCTGACCCTGTATCTTCTGGTCCTGATCCTCTGCTGGTATGGCTGACCCTGTATCTTCTGGTCCTGATCCTCTGCTGGTGTGGCTGACCCTGTATCTTCTGGTCCTCTGCTGGTGTGGCTGACCCTGTATCTTCTGATCCTGGTGCTCTGCTGGTGTGGCTGACCCTGTATCTTCTGGTCCTGATCCTCTGCTGGTATGGCTGACCCTGTATCTTCTGGTCCTGATCCTCTGCTGGTGTGGCTGACCCTGTATCTTCTGGTCCTGGTACTCTCCTGGTGTGGCTGACCCTGTATCTTCTGATCCTCTGCTGGTGTGGCTGACCCTGTATCTTCTGATCCTGGTGCTCTGCTGGTGTGGCTGACCCTGTATCTTCTGATCCTCTGCTGGTGTGGCTGACCCTGTATCTTCTGATCCTGGTGCTCTGCTGGTGTGGCTGACCCTGTATCTTCCCTGATCCTCTGCTGGTGTGGCTGACCCTGTATCTTCTGATCCTGATCCTCTGCTGGTGTGGCTGACCCTGTACCTTCTGGTCCTGGTCCTCTGCTGGTGTGGCTGACCCTGTATCTTCTGATCCTGGTGCTCTGCTGGTGTGGCTGACCCTGTATCTTCTGGTCCTGATCCTCTGCTGGTGTGGCTGACCCTGTATCTTCTGGTCCTGGTACTCTCTTGGTGTGGCTGACCCTGTATCTTCTGATCCTGGTGCTCTGCTGGTGTGGCTGACCCTGTATCTTCTGGTCCTGATCCTCTGCTGGTGTGGCTGACCCTGTATCTTCTGGTCCTGGTACTCTCCTGGTGTGGCTGACCCTGTATCTTCTGGTCCTGATCCTCTGCTGGTGTGGCTGACCCTGTATCTTCTGGTCCTGATCCTCCTCTGGTATGGCTGACCCTGTATCTTCTGGTCCTGATCCTCTGCTGGTGTGGCTGACCCTGTATCTTCTGGTCCTCTGCTGGTGTGGCTGACCCTGTATCTTCTGGTCCTCTGCTGGTGTGGCTGACCCTGTATCTTCTGATCCTGATCCTCTGCTGGTGTGGCTGACCCTGTATCTTCTGATCCTCTGCTGGTGTGGCTGACCCTGTATCTTCTGATCCTGATCCTCTGCTGGTGTGGCTGACCCTGTACCTTCTGATCCTGGTCCTCTCCTGGTGTGGCTCACCCTGTATCTTCTGATCCTGGTCCTCTGCTGGTGTGGCTGACCCTGTATCTTCTGATCCTCTGCTGGTGTGGCTGACCCTGTATCTTCTGGTCCTGGTACTCTCCTGGTGTGGCTGACCCTGTATCTTCTGATCCTCTGCTGGTGTGGCTGACCCTGTATCTTCTGATCCTGATCCTCTGCTGGTGTGGCTGACCCTGTATCTTCTGATCCTGGTGCTCTGCTGGTGTGGCTGACCCTGTATCTTCTGGTCCTGATCCTCTGCTGGTGTGGCTGACCCTGTATCTTCTGGTCCTGATCCTCTGCTGGTGTGGCTGACCCTGTATCTTCTGGTCCTGATCCTCTGCTGGTGTGGCTGACCCTGTATCTTCTGGTCCTGATCCTCTGCTGGTGTGGCTGACCCTGTATCTTCTGGTCCTCTGCTGGTGTGGCTGACCCTGTATCTTCTGGTCCTGATCCTCTGCTGGTGTGGCTGACCCTGTATCTTCTGGTCCTGGTACTCTCCTGGTGTGGCTGACCCTGTATCTTCTGATCCTCTGCTGGTGTGGCTGACCCTGTATCTTCTGATCCTGGTGCTCTGCTGGTGTGGCTGACCCTGTATCTTCTGATCCTCTGCTGGTGTGGCTGACCCTGTATCTTCTGATCCTGGTGCTCTGCTGGTGTGGCTGACCCTGTATCTTCTGATCCTCTGCTGGTGTGGCTGACCCTGTACCTTCTGATCCTGGTCCTCTGCTGGTGTGGCTGACCCTGTATCTTCTGATCCTGGTCTTCTGCTGGTGTGGCTGACCCTGTATCTTCTGATCCTGGTCCTCTGCTGGTGTGGCTGACCCTGTATCTTCTGATCCTGGTCCTCTGCTGGTGTGGCTGACCCTGTACCTTCTGATCCTGGTCCTCTGCTGGTGTGGCTGACCCTGTATCTTCTGATCCTGGTCTTCTGCTGGTGTGGCTGACCCTGTATCTTCTGATCCTGGTCCTCTGCTGGTGTGGCTGACCCTGTATCTTCTGATCCTGGTCCTCTGCTGGTGTGGCTGACCCTGTATCTTCTGATCCTGATCCTCTGCTGGTGTGGCTGACCCTGTATCTTCTGGTCCTGATCCTCTGCTGGTGTGGCTGACCCTGTATCTTCTGGTCCTGGTCCTCTGCTGGTGTGGCTGACCCTGTATCTTCTGGATCCTGGTGCTCTGCTGGTGTGGCTGACCCTGTATCTTCTGATCCTGGTCCTCTGCTGGTGTGGCTGACCCTGTATCTTCTGGTCCTGATCCTCTGCTGGTGTGGCTGACCCTGTATCTTCTGATCCTGGTCCTCTGCTGGTGTGGCTGACCCTGTCTCTGGTAGATAGCCCTATAGATGAGGAGCCCCTTCCTGCCCAAACGGGACGATCAGATACTGGAGAACACCAAACATTTTTTGATGAGAAGAGCTTTGTGCCGAGGAGAGATCAGGTGAGGAAAATGATTTGTGCGCGACAGATGTGTGAGATGTGTGTATAGGACAGGTGTGTGTATAGGACAGGTGTGTGTATAGGATAGGTGTGTGTATAGGATAGATGTGTGTATAGGACAGGTGTGTGTATAGGACAGGTGGGTGTGTGTATAGGACAGGTGTGTGTATAGGACAGATGTGTGTATAGGAAGTGTTTAGGTGTGTGTATAGGACAGGTGTGTGTATAGGACAGGTGTGTGTATAGGACAGATGTGTGTATAGGTGGATAGGTGTGTGTATAGGATAGATGTGTGTATAGGACATGGGTGTGTGTAGTGTGGATAGAGTGTGTGTATAGGACAGGTGTGTGTATAGGTGTATAGGATAGATGTGTGAGATGTGTGTATAGGACAGGTGTGTGTATAGGACAGATGTGTGTATAGGACAGGTGTGTGTAGGTGTGTGTATAGGATAGGTGTGTGTATAGGATAGGTGTGTGTAAAGGGGTGTATAGGACAGGTGTGTGTATAGGACAGGTGTGTGAAGGACAGGGGGAAGGGGATAGGACAGGTGTGTGTATAGGACAGATGTGTGTATAGGACAGGTGTGTGTATAGGACAGAGTGTGTGTATAGGACAGGTGTGTGTATAGGACAGGTGTGTGTATAGGATAGGTGTGTGTATAGGACAGGTGTGTGTATAGGACAGGTGTGTGTATAGGACAGGTGTGTGGTGTGTGTATAAGGTGTGTGATAGATGTGTGTGTATAGGACAGATGTGTGTATAGGACAGGTGTGTGTAGATAGGTATAGATGTGTGAGATGTGTGTATAGGACAGGTGTGTGTATAGGACAGGTGTGTGTATAGGACAGGGTGATAAGTGTGTGTATAGGATAGGTGTGTGTATAGGATAGGTGTGTGTATAGGACATGAGGTGTGTGTATAGGACAGGTGTGTGTATAGGACAGGTGTGTAGACAGGTGTGTGTATAGGAGAGGTAGGTGTGTGTATAGGACAGGTGTGTGTATAGGACAGATGTGTGTATAGGACAGGTGTGTGATAGGACAGATGTGTGACAGGAAGGTGTGTGTATAGGACAGGTGTGTGTATAGGACAGATGTGTGAGATGTGTGTATAGGACAGGTGTGTGTATAGGACAGGTGTGTGTATAGGACAGGTGTGTGTATAGGACAGATGTGTGACAGATGTGTGTGTTGGACAGGTGTGTGTATAGGACAGGTGTGTGTATAGGACAGGTGTGTGACAGATGTGTGACAGATGTGTGTATAGGACAGAGTGTGTGTATAGGACATGGTGTGTGTATAGGACAGGTGTGTGTATAGGATAGGTGTGTGTATAGGACAGGTGTGTGTATAGGACAGATGTGTGTATAGGACAGATGTGTGTATAGGACAGTATGTGTGACAGATGTGTGTATAGGACAGGTGTGTGTATAGGACAGTTATGTGTGACAGATGTGTGTATAGGACAGATGTGTGACAGATGTGTGTATAGGACAGGTGTGTGTATAGGACAGGTGTGTGTATAGGATAGGTGTGTGTATAGGGGGATAGAGTAGTGTGTGTATAGGACAGATGTGTGTATAGGACAAAAAGATGTGTGACAGATGTGTGTATAGGACAGATGTGTGTATAGGACAGGTGTGTGTATAGACAGGGGGAGACAGGTGTGTGTATAAGGGACAGATGTGTGACAGATGTGTGTATAGGACAGGTGTGTGTATAGGACAGATGTGTGTATAGGACAGGTGTGCGTATAGGACAGATGTGTGTATAGGACAGATGTGTGTATAGAGGGGGACAGGGTGTGTATAGACAGATGTGTGTATAGGACAGGTGTGTGTATAGGACAGGTGTGTGTATAGGACAGGTGTGTGTATAGGCAAAAGGTGTGTGTATAGGACAGGTGTGTGTATAGGATAGATGTGTGTATAGGATAGAGTGTGTGTATAGGACAGGTGTGTGTATAGGACAGGTGTGTGTATAGGATAGATGTGTGTATAGGACAGGTGTGTGTATAGGATAGATGTGTGTATAGGACAGGTGTGTGTATAGGACAGGTGTGTGTATAGGACAGGTGTGTGTATAGGATAGATGTGTGTATAGGATAGATGTGTGTATAGGACAGGTGTGTGTATAGGATAGATGTGTGTATAGGACAGGTGTGTGTATAGGATAGATGTGTGTATAGGACAGGTGTGTGTATAGGACAGGTGTGTGTATAGGACAGGGTGTGTGACAGATGTGTGTATAGGACAGGTGTGTGTATAGGACAGGGGTGTGTGTATAGGACAGGTGTGTGTATAGGACAGGTGTGTGTATAGGATAGATGTGTGTATAGGACAGATGTGTGTATAGGACAGATGTGTGTATAGGACAGATGTGTGACAGATGTGTGTATAGGACAGATGTGTGTATAGGATAGGTGTGTGTATAGGACAGGTGTGTGTATAGGACAGGTGTGTGTATAGGACAGATGTGTGTATAGGACAGATGTGTGACAGGTGTGTATAGGACAGATGTGTGTATAGGACAGGTGTGTGTATAGGACAGGTGTGTGTATAGGACAGATGTGTGTATAGGACAGATGTGTGTATAGGACAGATGTGTGTATAGGACAGGTGTGTGTATAGGACAGGTGTGTGTACAGGGAGGACAGGTGTGTGTATAGGACAGATGTGTGTATAGGACAGGTGTGTGTATAGGACAGGTGTGTGTAGTAGAGACAGGTGTGTGTATAGGATAGGTGTGTGTATAGGACAGATGTGTGTATAGGGGGGATAGGTGTGTGTGTATAGGACAGATGTGTGTATAGGACAGATGTGTGACAGATGTGTGTATAGAAGGATAGATGTGTGTATAGGATAGGTGTGTGTATAGGACAGGTGTGTGTATAGGACAGGTGTGTGTATAGGACAGGTGTGTGTATAGGACAGGTGTGTGTATAGGATAGGTGTGTGTATAGGATAGGTGTGTGTATAGGACAGGTGTGTGTATAGGACAGGTGTGTGTATAGAGACAGGTGTGTGTATAGGACAGATGTGTGTATAGGACAGGTGTGTGTATAGGATAGGTGTGTGTATAGGACAGGTGTGTGTATAGGACAGATGTGTGTATAGGACAGGTGTGTGTATAGGATAGATGTGTGTATAGGACAGATGTGTGTATAGGGACAGATGTGTGACAGGTGTGTGTATAGGATAGATGTGTGTATAGGACAGATGTGTGTATAGGACAGATGTGTGTATAGGACAGATGTGTGTACAGGAGATGTGTGACAGATGTGTGTATAGGATAGGTGTGTGTATAGGATAGGTGTGTGTATAGGACAGGTGTGTGTATAGGACAGGTGTGTGTATAGGACAGATGTGTGTATAGGACAGGTGTGTGTAGAGGACAGGTGTGTGTAGAGGAGGAGGGGGAGCAGGGGACAGGTGTGTGTATAGGACAGATGTGTGACAGATGTGTGTATAGGACAGGTGTGTGTATAGGATAGGTGTGTGTATAGGACAGGTGTGTGTATAGGATAGGTGTGTGTATAGGACAGGTGTGTGTATAGGATAGGTGTGTGTATAGGACAGATGTGTGTATAGGACAGGTGTGTGTATAGGACAGATGTGTGTATAGGACAGGTGTGTGTATAGGACAGATGTGTGTATAGGACAGGTGTGTGTATAGGACAGATGTGTGTATAGGACAGATGTGTGACAGGTGTGTGTATAGGACAGATGTGTGACAGATGTGTGTGTATAGGACAGATGTGTGTGTGTGACAGATTTGTTCCAACACAAAGATGGTGCAACCTTGAGGTCAACCATATTGTTACTACTGTTGGGTATTCTGACCTGACCGTAGGGAGTTTAATTTATAATGATAGGACCTCTTTATCACACAGCCCCAATTTGCACCAATGATGCACCACCCCTCTTAGCACTTTTTAAGAATGAATGGAGCAGAGCAGGGATCAAGGCAGGCCGGGGTGGTGACGCCATCATGGCCCTCAGAAAATTGGCTTATAGGTGAAAACTCCACCAGTCCACGGCCAGTCCACGTGACGTCATCGCTGGTTATGTTGTATTTCTGCAGTGTGTGGATCGGCGGGCCACGTGACGTCATCGCTGGTTATGTTGTATTTCTGCAGTGTGTGGATCGGCCAGCGTGACGTCATCGCTGGTTATGTTGTATTTTTTGCAGTGTGTGGATCGGCCACGTGACGTCATCGCTGGTTATGTTGTATTTCTGCAGTGTGGGGATCGACCACGTGACGTCATCGCTGGTTATGTTGTATTTCTGCAGTGTGTGGATCGGCCACGTGACGTCAGTGCTGGTTATGTTGTATTTTTTGCAGTGTGTGGATGGTCGCCACGTGACGTCATCGCTGGTTATGTTGTATTTCTGCAGTGTGTGGATCGGCCACGTGACGTCAGTGCTGGTTATGTTGTATTTCTGTAGTGTGTGGATCGGCCACGTGACGTCATCGCTGGTTATGTTGTATTTCTGTAGTGTGTGGATCGGCCACGTGACGTCATCGCTGGTTATGTTGTATTTCTGCAGTGTGTGGATCGGCCACGTGACGTCATCGCTGGTTATGTTGTATTTCTGTAGTGTGTGGATCGGCCACGTGACGTCATCGCTGGTTATGTTGTATTTTTTTTACAGTGTGTGGATCGTCCACGTGACGTCATCGCTGGTTATGTTGTATTTCTGTAGTGTGTGGATCGGCCACGTGACGTCATCGCTGGTTATGTTGTATTTCTGCAGTGTGTGGATCGGCCACGTGACGTCATCGCTGGTTATGTTGTATTTCTGTAGTGTGTGGATCGGCCACGTGACGTCATCGCTGGTTATGTTGTATTTCTGCAGTGTGTGGATCGGCCACGTGACGTCATCGCTGGTTATGTTGTATTTCTGCAGTGTGTGGATCGGCCACGTGACGTCATCGCTGGTTATGTTGTATTTTTTTTACAGTGTGTGGATCGTCCACGTGACGTCATCGCTGGTTATGTTGTATTTCTGTAGTGTGTGGATCGGCCACGTGACGTCATCGCTGGTTATGTTGTATTTCTGCAGTGTGTGGATCGGCCACGTGACGTCATCGCTGGTTATGTTGTATTTTTTTACAATGTGTGGATAGGCCACGTGACGTCATCGCTGGTTATGTTGTATTCCTGCAGTGTGTGGATCGGCCACGTGACGTCAGTGCTGGTTATGTTGTATTTCTGTAGTGTGTGGATCGGCCACGTGACGTCATCGCTGGTTATGTTGTATTTCTGCAGTGTGTGGATCGGCCACGTGACGTCATCGCTGGTTATGTTGTATTTTTTTACAGTGTGTGGATCGTCCACATGACGTCATCGCTGGTTATGTTGTATTTCTGCAGTGTGTGGATCGGCCACGTGACGTCATCGCTGGTTATGTTGTATTTCTGTAGTGTGTGGATCGGCCACGTGACATCATCGCTGGTTATGTTGTATTTCTGTAGTGTGTGGATCGGCCACGTGACGTCATCGCTGGTTATGTTGTATTTTTTTACAGTGTGTGGATCGGCCACGTGACGTCATCGCTGGTTATGTTGTATTTCTGTAGTGTGTGGATCGGCCACGTGACGTCATCGCTGGTTATGTTGTATTTCTGTAGTGTGTGGATCGGCCACGTGACGTCATCGCTGGTTATGTTGTATTTCTGTAGTGTGTGGATCGGCCACGTGACGTCATCGCTGGTTATGTTGTATTTCTGCAGTGTGTGGATCGGCCACGTGACGTCATCGCTGGTTATGTTGTATTTCTGCAGTGTGTGGATCGGCCACGTGACGTCATCGCTGGTTATGTTGTATTTCTGCAGTGTGTGGATCGGCCACGTAACGTCATCGCTGGTTATGTTGTATTTTTTTACAGTGTGTGGATCGGCCACGTGACGTCAGTGCTGGTTATGTTGTATTTTTTTACAGTGTGTGGATCGTCCACGTGACGTCATCGCTGGTTTTGTTGTATTTCTGTAGTGTGTGGATCGGCCACGTGACGTCATCGCTGGTTATGTTGTATTTCTGTAGTGTGTGGATCGGCCACGTGACGTCATCGCTGGTTATGTTGTATTTCTGCAGTGTGTGGATCGGCCACGTGACGTCAGTGCTGGTTATGTTGTATTTCTGTAGTGTGTGGATCGGCCACGTGACGTCATCGCTGGTTATGTTGTATTTCTGCAGTGTGTGGATCGGCCACGTGACGTCATCGCTGGTTATGTTGTATTTTTTTACAGTGTGTGGATCGTCCACATGACGTCATCGCTGGTTATGTTGTATTTCTGCAGTGTGTGGATCGGCCACGTGACGTCATCGCTGGTTATGTTGTATTTCTGCAGTGTGTGGATCGGCCACGTGACGTCATCGCTGGTTATGTTGTATTTCTGTAGTGTGTGGATCGGCCACGTGACATCATCGCTGGTTATGTTGTATTTCTGTAGTGTGTGGATCGGCCACGTGACGTCATCGCTGGTTATGTTGTATTTTTTTACAGTGTGTGGATCGGCCACGTGACGTCATCGCTGGTTATGTTGTATTTCTGTAGTGTGTGGATCGGCCACGTGACGTCATCGCTGGTTATGTTGTATTTCTGTAGTGTGTGGATCGGCCACGTGACGTCATCGCTGGTTATGTTGTATTTCTGTAGTGTGTGGATCGGCCACGTGACGTCATCGCTGGTTATGTTGTATTTCTGTAGTGTGTGGATCGGCCACGTGACGTCATCGCTGGTTATGTTGTATTTCTGCAGTGTGTGGATCGGCCACGTGACGTCATCGCTGGTTATGTTGTATTTTTTTACAGTGTGTGGATCGTCCACATGACGTCATCGCTGGTTATGTTGTATTTCTGCAGTGTGTGGATCGGCCACGTGACGTCAGTGCTGGTTATGTTGTATTTCTGCAGTGTGTGGATCGGCCACGTGACATCATCGCTCGTTATGTTGTATTTTTTGCAGTGTGTGGATTGAGGCCTCTCTTTGAATCAAAGAAAATAGCCGATAAGACTGAAGAGGAGCTGCTGCAGTCCTATATCCATGGGCGGATTGTGAAAGGAGACGAGGCTGAACATGGCAGTGCCCCATGGTAACCCTTCTCTTACTATTGTCTATAGGAGCCACATCACTGCTTACCTAGTACAGCGCCATACATTGTATTGTGGCTGTGCTTGGTATTACACCTTGGTCCATTCACTTGAGCTGTGAACAGGCCATGTGACCGATGACTGTGACATCACATGATCCACTGATCTGTTGGGGACCCCTGCTGATCTAATATAAATGATCTATCCTAAGAGGCTGAAGGGTTCACTGTGCCCCTTTCTTTCCTGTTTATATGGACTCTCTCCAGAGACAGCCGAGTAGAAATGAATGGGATGAATAGAAGGGTCTCGGCGCTCATCGGAAAGCCCTTTAGTGATGGTTGGGGGTCTCATTGCCAGACTCCACCCTCCAAACCACGTCACTATGACACTATTACACTTTGTAAATATGATCAGTACCCTTTAATGATTTTCAGGTTGACCTTTGCATGGTCCATGAACATCAGCTGACCTACTTGTTGACAGTTTCCAGGGCACCCACAGATGTTTCTCTCTACATGTAACAGCATAATAGAAATTAAAATAAGAAAAAATAGCTGAAAACAATAATGGCTTGCACATTAGTGGACAAAGCAGCCAACTTTAGTCCTATGGAGACCTCCAATATCCGGTATCCTCCATCTTGCTGACGGTTTCCCCTCATTCTCTTACATTACATGAAGTATAATCTTTAGGAATAGGTGACCTGACAACCTTGTTTCTTTCCATTCTTAGGCAGGTGATGCTGTTTAAGAGGAGCCCCCAGGAGCTGTTATGTGGGGCCAGTCTAATAAGTGACTGCTGGCTGCTGACCGCCGCTCACTGCATCTTCTATCCCCCGTGGGATAAAAATTTCACCACTGAAGATCTCCTGGTGCGGATAGGAAAACATTACCGGGCCAAGTAAGAAACTTTCCATGTATATGACGTGACAAACCTAGAAATGGCGCACAATGACCCTAAACATTCCATATGTGGGGGCCAATCTGATAGCTGCTCTCCTAAAACCTTAGTCTCTATTCACATGAACATCAGACAGCAGCACTAAAATCAGTGCAAGCCTACGGACCTGTTCACATGACCATTTTGTAACAGACCATGTGAAGATCCACAAAATGGATGCCACACAGACGCAACACGGCCATCAGACATGGCCCGATAGGTCAGCTTTTGGTGGGCACCGTTGTGTGAATAGAACCTTAGTCCATATTTCATACCATGGGAAGAATTTATTGGAAAGTTGGATATGATCACACTCGTGGGGGAAGATTTTCAAAATCTGGGCCAAGGGAGGAGTATCCATAGCAACCACATAGATTTTAACTCCTTTCTCCAGATGATTGGTTGCTATTGGCGACGTCTCCACTTTCTATTAGTTTTACTATTAGGCGTAACCTTCCAGGATTTTGTATCGGTGTGGGGTGGTAATATTGGGGTGAATTGCTGTATTTTTGGGAATTACAGAACCCAGCGAGGTGACATGAGTAGCACTGACTGTATCCTAACAAGGGGTGGCATCGAGTAGTCCGTTTTTGACAAATATGTTAAAAGTAGAAAATTGGGCGTAAGGATCTCGGCAACTTTGACAAGGGCCAAATTGTGGTGACTAGACGACTGGGTCGGAGCATCTCCGAAATGGCAGATCTTGTAGGATGCTCCCAGCATGCAGTGGTTAATACCTAAGGAAGGACAACCAGTGAACCAGCAATAGAGTCTTAGGGCGCCCAAGGCTGCTCCGAGGAACTTAAAGGATCTACCGCTGACGTCTTGGGACCAGATATCACAGGACATGACATAGCGAGATCTACATAATATTAGGCAGACGGTTTAAATGTTATAGCTCATTGGTGTATACGGCAGTAAGTTTTTGTACCCTTTTTATTGTTTGGGACAATATATAAGTACAGGGTGTTATTACACTATACAGGCTGATATTAATAACGGCCCGCGGGAGGGGAAATTACTTTGTTAGTTGCCCAGAGCCCCGTGTTCTATAACCTGGCCAGCGGCACACACTATGGGGCAATGAACATCTCATAGGAATGACTGTAGTCGTCATGCGGGTTCATCGTGTAGCTTTCCTGCTAATGACAATGGGTTAGTGTTCCTAAAGATAGGTTTGTGTGTAATGTCTTGGAATCACATGACCCAGAAAGCGTCACAAATATCGAACCAGATTTTTGGGATTGTCAGTTTGTTTCTTATTCTCCATCCAGATATGAAAAGACAACCGAGAAGATCCTACAACTGCAACGGATCATTGTCCATCCCAAATACAACTGGAAGGAAAATCTTGACCGAGATATTGCACTGATGCAGCTGAAGAAGCCGCTGAGCTTCACCAATTATATCCACCCAGTGTGTCTTCCCACCAAGGAGATTGTTCAGACGTAAGAGCCTCCGCATCCTACAGGCAATCCCGCATGTACTTCTAGGATCTGACAAGCTCCATATCAACTCTCTTTCAGGT
Source organism: Leptodactylus fallax (assembly GCA_947044405.1). NCBI lineage: Eukaryota > Metazoa > Chordata > Amphibia > Anura > Leptodactylidae > Leptodactylus > Leptodactylus fallax. The sequence goes on from CAMRHE010000445.1 coordinate 1,171,900, forward strand.
TTCTCAAGGCTGGGTACAAGGGTCGTGTTTCTGGCTGGGGCAATCTTCAGGAGACATGGAGCACAGGAGGACCACAGTTACCCACAACCCTTCAGCGGATAAACCTCCCTGTGGTTCAGCAGGAGACATGCAAGGCTTCCACCACGATTAAAGTAACAGATAACATGTTCTGCGCAGGTAAGTGGCTCTCCACCCTCGAGGAGACAACCACATTGTCATGTCCGTGAAATATTTGCTTGATCAGTAGGTGTGGTGGGTCACCCTTCTATGAAGAACTTTAGATCAATCCTTGGTGTTGCTGAAACATCCACCTTTACTAGAACTCAACTTGACTTTTTACCCATTTATTATAGGTTACAGTCCCAAAGACAGCCAGAGGGGAGACGCCTGTGAAGGAGACAGTGGAGGCCCCTTTGTCATGAAGGTATGATAGAGATGGTTTGTAGATATTTATGTCGCGTTCATTGGAGTGACCAGAACTTTCTTCTACGGGTCATTGGATGTCAGGTTTGTGTTTATAGGAGAGCGCCTTTACATTATGGTTCTATGTTCTTCTCCTTCTAGGACCCCATAAGCAAACGTTGGTACCAGATGGGCATAGTGTCTTGGGGTGAGGGATGTGACCGCGATGGAAAGTATGGCTTCTACGTTCATGCATATCGCTTTCGGAAATGGGTTATGAAGACCACTGAACAGTATCCCTGCTACTCATAGCAAGGTTCAATTTCCAGCATCTTGCTCGTAACCGCTTGGCTTCTCGAAGCTTTCCGGCTCAACACAACAAAATTATGCGCTTCTTCACATCAATAAAATATTTTTAAACACTTTCTCAAAGGCTTTGTGCCACCCTAACTGTGTAGACCACGGTTTCCCAAACTGGGGGATAACAAGACATGTTGAGAAATTGCAATACTAATTGCCAATATTCTTCAGGCACTGCAAAGAGACCTTTGATGTCACAATCATGAATGTGATCAGTCACATGCAGGGGTGGAGTGCGTACAATAGTTTGGTGTATGTGCTAAGTGTGCCAGGGAAGGGTGGAAGTAGTATAGTAAAATAGATACTTGAAGTTCCTGTCTCCCAGCAACATACTGGCCCGTACTATAATCAGTATAGGATAGTATATCGTTGGAAGGCAGGAAATCATCATATAGTATCATTGATAACTATACGGTTCGGCTTCATCTCCCAGCATACTGCTCGTCATAGGTATATTACTATTAAGGCTGGTCTATGACCAAACCTCAATAGTAATGTTGCAAATCTCCCATAGACTGCAATACAACTGTATTGCGATCTATGAGGTTTACAAACAACTGCAGGTTCAAGCCCCTAGGGGAGGTTAATAAGGGGGGAGGGGGAAATTTTTTTTTTTTTTTTTTTTTACCAAAGTAGTATAACTATAAAGTACACCCGGCCCTGCAAAAAGACACCCTATGTGTCGCATACACGGAAATAAGATTTCCCCCCCCCCCCTTCACACTATGGCAACTAAAATTTTTTGCAAAGTTTTGGATTTTTAAGAATAAAAAAAAAAAAAAAACACAAAACCCCACACTCTATAAATTTAGTATCCCTGGAATCGTATTGAAACACACAATACAGGTGACAGGTCATTTTGGCTACAGAGTGAACGCCATAAAAACAAAGCCTGTAAAAACAAGAAGTTGCACAGATGCAGTTTCTCCAATTCCCCCCCATTCTGAATTTTTTTTCCAGCTTCCCAGTACGTTGTAGAGAATAATAAATGGTACCCTTATAAAGAACAATTTGTCCTGCAAATTGAAGGCAGGGGAGTCAAAAACCTGCACGGGAAAGGGTTAAACTAATACTTCCTGTTTCTTAGAGATGACTTCTCATTTGTCAATCCACCATCATGAGCAGGCAGGGTCACAATGACAGCTAACACCTATCTACAGATAGCACAGGATCCACCACTCACACCAGGTGGTTGTCACAGGTCAGCCCCTTCCTGTACAGGTCACATGGGCACGGCCACACCATTGATCTATATAGATGGTTCTATATATTTATACCTATATACCATCACTATATTCTCCTATGGTCTACAGCTAAGACTTGCCAATAAATTGTACTCTGAAGGAACGGCTTTAAGGTAAGAGAACTTTTTTATTATAACGGCCCATGAAAACTAAATGCCAAAGGTTGCGGCTCAGCGTGCGTGAGCGGCTAGGCGGAGGTACAAGGCCTTGTGGATTAGTTACTATAATGTACAGGTCCAAAAACACCGGAGCAACTGAAAAACAGCTTCATTTACAATGCACTCACTTATTTCCAACTTTATTTACAAAAAATGTTTTTCATGCCATGCCTTACGATTCCATACAGAATCAGCGATCACTGCTTTATGTTAAATTAAAAGCAAGTCAAAAACCAGCCACGAAGCGACAAATCTAAGAGCCAAGAGATGGACGATTAAAACCGGACACAAAAAAAGAAGAAGTTCTAGAACAGGTAGACGACGTCTGTACACTAAAACACAGCGGGGCGTTAGAACAGCAATATATATGTACAAATAGTCAGCCACGGCCCGTGTCACTCCGACCCCCCGGACAAAGAAATGCACAGTATGATACATAAAATAATAGTTCACAATAGGCCTAGACAAAGCCACTGAGCCAGAGACGAGACTCCTAGAGAGTGGAAGAGACCGCAGCACTACCCAAGGGCTTCACTTTCGACTGCTTTTAATTCTTTCCAGTCTCTTTTTCAAGTCGTCGATGTTGGCCGTGGAGGCCGAGGAGGAGCTGGACGATGTAGTGCTGGCGTGCGTCTGGTTGGAGTCTAGATCTAAGTGCTGGAACTGCTCACGTGACTCCCGCAGCTGGGAGAGCTTGCTGTGTAGCATGTCTGTAGAGGATACCACGGATGGGGTGGAGGTCTTGGAGAGCAGAGAGCTGAGGGGGGGTCTCTCATCCTGCTACAATATATCACATACAGGTTAACACGGTCATAACAGCAAGTTACAAGCACATCACATGACCTTACTCTTAAAGGGGTTTGAAGACCTATCCTAGGAGTGGAGTCCTCTAGCATCAGCTCTAATATCCCAACAACCCCCCTGGATGAGCTGTGCTCAGCGGCTGATACAGAGGATGAGACAGGAAGCAGACAGCGCCGTTCTGTGTAGTGGTGGAACTGAGTTACTACAGCTTAGGTCCTATTCAAGTGAAAACAGGCAGCAACTCTGCAGAGAGCCTTAGGATGGGCCGCTAATATCAGATCAGTGGGGACCCAGGCCTGTACTCGTACAATCTCTTCCATATCTGCATGTTGTGCACTTAGCAGCAGCGATGCAGGAGCTCTGAATTTTTATTCCATATGACAGAGGGCTAAACCTCCACCGATCCCAGATATCCTTATCTTACTATCCCATGTACACCACCTGTACAGTGTCAGGTCTCAGCAGGCACAATAACACATTCACAAACTACATACAACGTTCCTTCACGTCTAATGCACACAGACCAGGAAATCCAAGCCATATATCTGCCAGATATCCCAGTCTGAACCTAACCAGGAGATGGGACTCTGCATTACAGTGGTGTATGATATAGGGAGTCCCTTGTACTATATACAGCATGGATAGCTGCGAGCAGGCAGAGATCCCCACTTCATTATGATGCACAATGTCCAGGTCTACTAACTAGGTTCAAAATGGGAAATCTGGCTGAAGACTGCCCTGTGTGTATGGGGTCTTTGCATTGTAATGGGTGATGATCCTACAGAGCAACCTCCAAGCGATTCTTGTGTGAACACAATTTGAGGACCTAAATTGGTTTGGTCCATTCGGTCGCACACTAGTATTCTAGAAAAGTCTTTACCTTGGCATTATCGAGGCCACATCTCTGGCGCAGTATTTTCAGCCTCTCCAGGTAGACGGACGGCCCCACCTCCTCTCCATTGGCATTTGTAGCAGGGGGCGCAGCACTGGTGACTGCTGGAAGCGTATTGATCTCCGTCACATGTGGAGAGATACCTGTCAAACAGCAGCCTGTCAGATCACAGAACAGAACCATGAGAAAAGAGAAGACGAGTCTCCCCAGGGTCTCACCTGTAGAAGTGATGCGAGACTTTCCTTCCCGCTCCATCTCGATAAGACGGAGACCACGTTCCACATAGCTCTGGAAGAACTGGGACGTGTTCTTGAGAAAAGGTTCAATCTCAGCATCGGAGTATTTCTTCTTGTACTCGTACAGCTCTGCTAAACCCTATGGAGGAGGATGGAGATGTAACCAGGTCCTTTAACTTGACTAACACCTCGGAATATGGGGGTGGTAATGGATTCTAACTGGTGTTCTGTATACCAGTCTGGCATGAGAGGGTTAATTCAGGCGCACTCCAGTCTTCAGAATTGAAGTCTGTGCCAGTCAGGAACCAGGGGTGAGTTCTAGTAAGTTTGTCAGGCTTTCTGCCCACCTTGGTAGAAAGTGACGGCAGGTGCAGTAGGAACAATGTGGCATTTACATCCATCTCACTGACTGTGTCCTTACCTCCTTAGTGTTCTCTTTAGATCCAATCTTCTTGAAAATCTCAGCAAGGAAGTCACTGACATTCGCTTTAGAGACCTTTTCCTCCTCGAGAGAACACAAAGCCAAACACTAAATGCACAAGTCCCTGGTACAGGCGCTCGACTACATACAGTACAGATACCAACAACCCACTGCTATGGTGGCTTTATACAGGCACCAGAGGAAATCCAATCCTCCACTGAACCCAACTCACCGTGCGAGATGCCCCTTTCTCCGTCTCCTTGTCAGATTTGGAGCCGGTGCCATCCATGGAGTGCTTCATGACTTTCAGAAGGTGCGCCTCCAGCTCAGACTCGTGCTTGTTCTCGATCATGCTCAGGTGATCCATGATCTGAAAGAACAATCCAGATTATTCTTACTTGCACTGAGCACCTAGATTGCCAGGACGTGACAAATCTCAGCCCCAATGTCTCACTCACTGGTTTTGTGCCTCACCTTTGGGCCTTTGAGCTTGCACAGTGTGTGCAGCAGAGTTTTCAGGGTCCTCATCGGCAGCTCACCCTTGTGTTGCTTCAGCTTCTCTTTGGGCAGGACCCTCATGAAGTTATGGATATCCAGCAGGATTCTGTCCAGGTTTATATTATTGATGGCCTCTGGAAGGAGTCGGATCATCCGCCACAGACACTGCAGGTAGAAGCATGGTGGTAACTACACAGAACACCAGAACATTGACAGCCAAATCCGGTAACTCGGGGTATTAATATTCCTCGGCTGCTTAGTATGAGGCCATCTACATAGCAGTCATAAGATGGGAGAACCCCTTTATCGTGCACTAAGAACAGAGACTTCCGGCACCCTGCTGCACTCTACAGAGGGGACACTGGGGAACCATCATCTACATCAGTAAAATGTAAATCTCTCCTCATAACGATCCTCCCTGTATGATGGAGCGAGAACTGTACAATAAATGGATGGACGGTGCGGCAGTTCCTAGCACAGCTGTGCGCACCGACCGCTTTGCAGGGAAATACAATAAAGGGGTTGTTGTAAGGTGAAATCAGTGCTGCGGATCCTTTGTTTTTAGGGTCAGCGGAGTTCCACCAGTTAATACGCCACTTTATAAAGGTAAAAACCATTCAATGCCATCATGTGAAGGATTTACCTTCATGACAAGCTCTGAGAACTTGGGCGAGCTGGCGGTAGCAAGAAGACTGTCCTGAAGAAGCAGCAGAAGAGCACTGCAACGAAAGTCAATGGTTAATATTAGAAACTCTTCTTAGATACAAAGCAGAGGCCGCCATTACCAAAGACCATGAAGACAAACCTCAGTATGTTAGTCTGGTCCGACTTCTCTAGCACTTTAACCACTAGCAGGTTGACTGAACGCACCACTTGTTGTCCCTCCTCTAGATCTTCCACCCTGGAGTCGAGCATGAGGGTAATGAGGCCGTGCATCAAGTCCTTCAGGACTCCGGTGGAAGCTTCGCGGGCCAGACTTTCCATCTGGAAGAGCTTGGGGGACATTTAAGGTCAGTAAGAAGTTCAAAGAGCCCGAAATAGAAAAAGACCAAAAATATAAAGATTCCCACAAGCTGTATTTTACCGAGATCATGTTCCCGATGATGCAGCTGTAGAGACGAACGATATCATCCTTGTCCAGCCGCTCATCCGCCATGTGTGTGTTGTACACCAGACGCAGCTGCATGAAGGTGGCGATCAAGAACTGGTCTATGTGGCCTGACATGGCTTCTGCCTTATCCTCCTGCCGCAGGACTTCATCAATCTGAGAAGAGCCTTTAGTGAGTCCTCATTACATCAACAGTCCCATGTTCAGACAGGGCATAAAGCCCAACGTACCTGCGCTAAGGCTTGTATACTGGTATTAATGTCGCCGCTGGCCACTTGCGAGATCACAAAGTTGATGGTAGAAGCCGTGTTACTGTGCATGTCATCAAAGTGCGGGGATACAGCCCGGATCCTGCAGGAAACAGATTTGGACACCAGATGTCAAATTCTTCTAAAGTTGTGACTACTGCCAACGGCAGCATCTAAGGGGTTAGTCAGCTCTACAGGAGCCGTTTACAGTCACAGTTGATGTACATTGTGGCAGGGGCAGAGCTTAAAGGGCTATTCCAACAACAAAAAGCTACCCCCATCCTAAGAATAGGAGGCACATTGCACAGCCAAACAGGGGTGATAGAACACCAGAAGCCAGACCCCCAACAATTAGCAAGTTACCCCATAACTGAAGCAGTTTCTGAAGATTCCCCCATCAATAAAGGTTTATTCCATCTTCTAAAGTGATGGAGTCTCAGTATGACATAACCAGACCCCTCCCAAAACCATCAAACGTCTGCAGTGCACCATTCAGTGCTCCCTCTCCAGGTCATGACATCAGCTGGGAAAGGGTTGCAGTTCCTTGTGAGGTCGGGAGAACTAGATGATTCACATCTAAATTAGAGCTGGGACCCCTCAATCTCAGGATCAATGGAGGTCCCAGAGGTCAGACCTCCCCATACCCCTCAAAGTGAAGGCATCTCCTAACATCACATCACTAAGAGGGGACTGAGCATTATTAATCTGCCCTGTGTCTGATTTCTTCACGTAACTCACTTTGGTTCTGGGATTAGGACTGGTTCGAAGATCTCATCCAGTTTGTGCTGCACCAATGCAGGCATCTCGCACCTCACCGTGCCATTGTCATTCTCAATCTCATCCAAATCCAACTGGAATTCTCTGGGGACCGTGTGAGTCGGTTCTGGGTGTCCTGCCATGTTCCGGGCTTGACTAAGGAGAAACGTTGGGATGTTGTGTTAAAGAAGTTCCCCAATGAGCTGAAGCCTAGATGTGAGATTTTGCATGCACATGAAGAGAGGTCTACAAATACTCAGAGCCTGGAGATATCTGAACAAACGTCTGACAGGTCACAGATGTGTCCGAGTACTGGGCATGGGCCTGGACTGACCATGGTTGTGTGTATGGACCTTGCTCCACCATATTGAGTTAAGATGGAATGAGCCCTGAACAGTTTAAGAGAGCAGCAATAAAGCTCACCATAATGCAGCAAGTTACATAAAACGTGCCCATAGTCAGTCCAGGAAAGACGCACATGAACCACAATACCCAGCAAGGCCGTGTCAGAGGCAATTCTACCTACTTGTGGCCACCACTAGAGGAAGCTTATGAGCTACCTGCGTACAGTATATACTCCATGGCAGGGGACTTGCAGACTAGATTGTGTTTTCTGGTTGCATTTCAGGCATGGAGTGCAGATAAATAATCCTGAGAGCAATACTTACATCCTATAAGTGCGGTACATGATTCTGTCCAAGGTAAGGCAGCGATAGAAGAACAGAACATTTAGTGCTTTGCTAGTTACTCACTGACACACATTACAAGATTGTAAGAAAAGCCATTTCAATGCCGGGCAGATGCAAAACCTACTTTAGTTTGGAAGACATGTCTTCAGGGGGAGCTTTACGCAGCAGACTGGTATTGGCATTCTGTACACGCTGAGGTTTCTCTTCTGGCTGTTTGGCTGGGGCCGCCACCGTCTGCTTCTTACCGGCACGTTTTATCCTTTCCTCCAACATGCTCATGTCCTTCTCAGACAACTGGAGGAGAGAAAACCGTTAGTAAAGTCCATTCTAACAACCAGATAACCACTTGTCGGTCCGGTGAACACACTTACATTTCCTATGAGTTTGAAGACTTGCTCTCCATGCACATTGTACACGGTCACTATGGTATTAAGCGCAGCATTGCGCACGGTGGTATCTCGGTCTCCAATGTGTACGGCGATCTCCTTCAGAGCTTTGGCAGGTGTTGGCTGACAAACATTCACACCATAGGACTCGACCAGACAGCCCAGCTCCTCCAGGCACTCTGCAGACAGACATTACACAAGCTGAAGGGACTTGTAAGATTTTTTTTTCCTGAAGCACTTTACACACCTCGCACAACTAACCAGCTCTCTGCTTGGAGTTCTTAGACTTGATCCCCTCCATTACAAAGTTAAACATCTTGCTAGCTGGGTACACCTGGCACATCTTGTTCAGAATGGCACGCACATCTTTTCGTACAACATCTTTTGGCTCGCCTACCTGTGGAAGAGACCAGTGGAAAAGCAGTTACCAAGGCCCGAAAGTAAACCTAAGGGTTAAACATTTATTCCAGTCCAGGGCTTCAGTCTACCAGCCAGAACATGAAGATCCCTTCACCACTACACATGCTGTAGTCCATGCCATGTTCTAGCCTGTAAACCTTAGAGTGGTTGGCCAAAGTTTGTGTTATCCCATATCCACGGGATAGGAAACATGTTGATTCAGTGGGGGTCCGACTGCTGGCCCCCCAAATATCACAGGAACAGGAATTCTGTTTCTCATGTGAATAAAGAAGCAGGCCTAGCATGCACACTGCTGCCTACTCACTGTCAAAGATGTATCGCACAGCCACGTCCAGGAGTGCACATACTTAGCCCAACACGCCACTTGGTTGGGAGAAGGGCACCACCATTCTCATGATCAGTGGGTTCCCAGCAGTCAGACCACCACTGAGCAGTAGGTTACCCCCCCCCCCCCAATATGCTGTTAAACAAGATGCCTTGTATTGGGAGTGAGCTGGAGTCAGCTGGCCCCTGTGCACATGGTTGTGTCACCATAGTGACTCTGGGGGGGCCACAATACACAGCACTGTAGACCCCTTAGTGCAACTCATCATCCTCCAGTAGCGACTCCCACCAGAGCGTTCAGAGAGCACTCACCTTCAGCAGCAGGTAAGGGATGAAGGACGTGGCCTCCAGCTCAGTAAGATGGTATTCCTCTTGGCTGAGCATAGTAAAGAGCAACTTCAGGTACTCCAAGACCTTCATCAAGACACTGGTATTGGTGTCAAAGAAGCGCAAGGTGAACCATTTAAGAATGAGGTCCAAGCAGCTCATGACTCCTTCCTTCTCAGTCTCCAAGTGCTAAAAAGAGAGGGAGGGAACACATCAGGTACGTTACCAAACAGCCATCCAGACACGCCACGCCGGGAAACAATGGTAGGGAGGGGGATAAGGACATTACTGTGACTGTAAGGTGGGGGGAGGGCTTCTTATGGCCAGCCATTACATGTCTCAGCACCCCCATAATACACACTGAAAGAGCTGTCCGCATAGAAAGGCTGTAGCATTAATGGGACACACCCTTAAAGGGGATGTCACTTCTACTGACAAGGCTTTTACTGAATAGCTTTATTCTCCTTTAAATAATTTTGGATCAGATTTCTGTAGAACCCTGCAATGTGCTGTTCCTCCTAGAAATTTATGAATAAACACAGGCGTTAGCCGTTGGGGGCGTCTCCAGATAGACAAACACCATCCCCACATCAATTTATTCATAAGCTTCTAGGAAGAACAACAGAAACGACACTGCCGGAGATTTAGAGGAAAAGATCCTCCGGAATTGCTATTTCAAGAGGAGTACAAGTATTTCCTGACCTGTCCGGAGGGGCGACCGCTCCTCTCTAATCTCTGGATGGCTGTTCAGCGTAGTAATAGTGACCTCCAGCCAGTCAGCGATGTACACAGAATGACTGAAGATGACCAATTCTTAGAACTGGCAAGGATCAGAGACCTACACAAAGGCTTTTCTGGGCAAACACTGAGGACCTATCCTTAGGCAGATGTCCAGGACCACCGCCGATCAGCAATTCTTAGCAGCCACTATACAGAGGATAAAACCAGACCGAGAACACAGCTCTCAGCGCTACCCTCCATATAGCAACTGCTGAGTCAGACCACCAACAACCTGATATGGATGACCCTTCCAAAAGATAGATCAATATCATTCGCCTGGAAAAGCTGTAAGTACTACCCAAAACGTTACTCACGTCAGTCATCACAGCCAAGCCCTTTATATGGCGCTGGAAATCGGTGTGAAATAACTCATCCTGCAGCCATTTTGCCATACAAGTAGACATCTGGGTTTTTAGCTGCTCGATGTACTCGTCTCGAGGGGCCGGAAAATTCCATTTCAAGACCTGCAATACAAAGAGATTAACTTCGACAACGTCAATGTGAGATTGTAATAGCAGACGGAGGCCGATAAACTACATGACAAAAGGAAGGTGAAGGCAGGGACGGTCTAATACACATTACACAGCACATAGTCAGTGTAAGCAGAGCCTGCACCAGTCACACTAGTGACATTAACCCCTCTCAGGCTGTAGACTAGGCCGTCCGCAGGTGTACTGTACAGACCGACAATGGGTGCTCGACTGGAGACAGATCAGCTCTAGCTCTAATGGCCGGGATTGGAGAAACCATCAATCCTCACCATCTAATTCTGATCTGCAAGACACTACAGCAAAAGCAAAATGGACCCCTGTAGGGGCTGCCTGTACAAAAAGCCTGCAACTAGGCCAATACCAAATACTGCCCTAAGAGCAGCCTGTCTGACAGGATAGTCTACTGACATATAGGAGCATGCCAACACCTCATAGAATAAGACTAATCCATTACAACATACAGTCCATATGCCAAGCCCAGTGTGGAAACCCAGACTCCAAGCAGCGTATAGATTACCACGGTGCTCGGAGTCCTGTATAACATGAAACTGTAAAGCTGTGGAGAGGGAGAGACTACTAATATCATAGATTATGTAGCCAAGTATTAAAAACTAAATGTAAAACGTTACTGTAGAAAACTCCACAATTCTTCCCGCACATTACAAAGTGAAGAGACTTTCTTGCATCAAGAACCAAACAGGGCTGGTCATTAAGTGGTTAAAACTAGACAGGATTCAGCAAGACCTTGCATTAGCTCACCTTGAGGGCCTTCTCCTCCTTCACCCTCTGCTCCTTCCCATTGGGAACTATTATGTAAATTGGCCCCGACTTGTCCTCCTCATCCTTCACTGATGGCTTGCTTGGCACTTTCTTTGCTGGCACAGCCTGAGGGCAAATGCAGAACAGATGAATTACATGGTACATCTTCCCATGTGGCTCACGGCCATACAATGGTGCCCTGGTGAAGTGTATTTAATGGGTTAATCATTGGTGCAGCAAGGAAAAGGAAAAGTGGTGTGAGCGTTATGGAGTCAGCTGGCCCCTGTGCACCTGGTTATGTCACCAGCTTTGGTCTGAAGAGTGAGCAGCGCTCGGCACTACAGCACCCTGTGTGCAACTCATCATCCTCCAAGTAGCTTCACCTTCCATATACTCAGTATGTGCATCATACACACCAAGAGTGCAAAGAAACAGCAGCAAGTGCAACAAAGCCCATCCCCAGAGGTGCAGTCTGGTTACCGCCTGCTTAGTTTGCTTGGCTTTGGACATGCTGGCGTTCGCTTTCGTTGGGGTCATACTGGTATTACTCTCTGAGGACACAGATTGGGTCTATAGAGAAAGGACTGGGGCTTTAAGAGCAGCAATAATCAATTTCAATGGCAGCAGCAAGTTCTCTACAGATTAAAAGGGATATTCTGCCAGTTAATGCACTGGATAAGGGATAACTACTAGACAGCTGGGAGTCTGACTGCTGGCACCCTGTAAGGTAACCTGTCAGGTCAGTCTGGGACACTGATCCCCCAGTCTATAAGGACCTGTGGGAGGTTTAGTGTCCCAAACTACCTGTTTTAAATCCATCTGTGCCTGCATTTTTAAAGAATTTTTTTTTTTTTTTTATCTGTGTGTGCACGCACATATGCATATTTTTATACTCCTAGAGAGGAGTCTTCACAGACTCACCTCTGGTGCTCTTGGCGCCTGTGAAGATTTTCAATTAAGCCAAGGACGTACACCCCAGCATCACTGTGCAAGTGCTGGCGGTAGGAGCCATGTGCACTGCAGTCAGTGCAAGGAGTATTAAAGCCCCCCCCCCCCCACCTCCTTGAATATTGCGGGCACGGATGGCTTTACTACAGGGTGATTTGGGACACCAAACCTCTGGTCCATAAGGGCCTGTGGGTGGTTTAGTGTCCCAAATCGCTGTAACAGATTCCCTTTATGTCCATGGGACTGGCGAGGATGGTTAAGAACAGCGCGCCACCATCTTCCACAGTACCATAGACACTGAATGGAGGGAGTGCACATGCTCGACCACTGCTCCAAACAGGACATTCAGGTCCCCAGTTCTATGATCATTAGTCCAGTGGACCACCCCCAGCCAACTAGACGTTATCCCCCACCCAATTCACATGGAATAACTTTAGATACAGAATACCTTTGAAGATAAGTATGGATGACACGGATATTTTCCTGGAGTACTCAGGAGGAGACAACATACCTTTCCTTTAGATGCTGGGGCACCTGGTTTGGCCTTCTTTTGGTCTGGCTTGCTCTCTGAAGGAGGAGGTCCAGAATCACACACAGCTGAGAAATACAAGATTGTTAGGACAAAAGTCCCGCATGTGCAACTAGCAGAATGGGCAGTTCTTATACCCACGTTACTGCTCACCATGACCCCATAAGAACCATCAGCCCAGAAAATGAAGCCAACACTGAAGGCTGTCACATCACATACATACCGGCTGCAGGGGCAGGGGCGGATGACGAAGCATGGCCTGACCCTCCTGCTGGTTTGGAAGAAGTCTTGCCTGGTGGGGGAGCAGGTTTTGCGGGCATGCTGGCTTTAGCCTTCTCTAACAGAGCAAGGACCTGGTCCTTAGAGGCAGGCTAAAAAGGAACGCATCATATTAGACAACGGGGGAAAAAAAAAAAAAAAAAAAAAAAAAATAGAATGTCGTAGCTCATTGGACTTCAAGTTCTACACACTTAACCAAGTCAATGCAAATTTTTTTTGTTGTTGAAACCATGTGAATTTATAGGTGAGTAAAAGCTAGACTAGGCAGTGTACAGATGTGCCAGATTTACTATTCAGCGTTAGACATTTTGATAAACCTGCTGCAGTTTAAAGGTTTTTTTTTTTTCAGACCCAACAGCGGTTTTCTACAGATGTCAGTCCCCTGCAGGTTGGGGAAGGCTATCAGGATTCTGTACCCGTCAGCGGATCCAGCTGTCCCAGGACACCACAAGCTACTGCAGTGGACAGGGCTGGAGGCAGATCTGCTCCTATTCAATAGTTCATGCAAAGCTGCAGTACCCGACACCACCATTATACAATGGATGGAGCTGCTGCTTTGCACCCATTTCTTCACGAGCAGAGCTTCTGATGGGCCAGTTTACAGTTCGGACGACCGTATTATAAGCTTTTAGAGGGTATTAGTCTGCTGACAGATTTACTATCACAATGCATGTACAAATTGTCACATAAAAGCACCTCACCTTGAGTTTACCCGTTGCTTTAGACATCTTCTCAAATCCAATATGCATCATGAACATGGGCAGAGCCTCCTGGCCTTTCTTGCGTACATCGCCATTACGGTCTTCAAGGCAGGCGTACAAATACGGGACGCAGAGCTGCAGATCTGAGGGTATGGTGCGCAAGGTAGGAAGTTTCTCTGCCAACCATCCAAGCAGCTACCAAGGAGGAATAGTTTACCCAAGTGGTTAGACATCGAACCATTCTAGTAGTCCAACAGAGCAGCCTCACAATCCAGAACTTACCTCTTGTCTAAGGAAAGGATTTTCTTTCTTCAGCTCCTCGGAGAGATCTTCCCCTTCCAGCCATTCCTTCATACCAGTTTGCTCCAACCAAGTATTGAGTGTCACCAGAGCTGCAGCTCTGACATTTGCCTAAAACACCAAATTGTCAAACATTGATAACCAGCAGTGATTGTGTGCGGGCCAGGGTCAGAGATACAGCCGCTGCCCAGGTTACCCCCGCAGTGGTCAGAAGACATATGACATGTGGCCAAGTATATAATGTGGACCTTGTAAGAGGATCTCCGCTCTGGCCCCAGGGAAGATGCAGTGTGGAGGTGCAAGAGGAAACAAAGTCAGTGTATTAGACAGAGCTCACCTTGCTATCCCCCAGGACGGTTATAATCGGCATACCCAAGTTCTTAACATGCTGCTTAATATTGGGACCCATAGCTGTGGCGAGCTGCTGCAGGATACTCAATGTCTGCTGAACCTGTCAGAGAAGATGATCATGAGAGTAAAGAGAGCTCTACAATACAACACATTGCAGTGTATATATCTATAGGGTGGGTCAGTGCGAATACATACCAGGATCTTATTGGAGTCATTGAGGCGACCCTTCAGGGCACTTGGCAGTTCTCCGATATTAGGAAGGATGAATTTGGCCTCATTAAGGATTGTCATCACTTCATCTAAACCTTCCTTACGGATTTTCCAGTTTTTATCTCCGATCTTGGACACAAGGTCAGAAGAGATTTTATCACTAGAGAAGATAAATCCGCACAGTTAGACAAGTCTCACCTACTTGTGCAAGTCCTCTGTGTGTTACAAAACTGGAAATAACCAAGTCACCAGATTTCAGCACGAGGCAGAAGGTCCATCACATCAGCGGGAGAGTCCTCTTCCTGCTCTTCACCCTCCTCACCATCATCACCTCCTGCACCAGATTTGGAAGACCCTCGGCTTGGAGCTGGCGGAGTCTGTCCCTTCATCTAACAATATAACATCGATTCATAGAAGAGGATCAGATCTAGTATCACAAGTTATGGCTACTAGATATATGGAAGTGGCACAGTAATCCAGGGATTTACTCTGCTTGTGATGACTGGAGATGGGAGGTTTTTTTTATCCTAATTGAGACAGTTTGTGTCCATCTTGTAGTGGTTGCCTTCTCTTGGATCCACACTAAAGGACTATAGTTTGTACTTGGACCCGCAGCTATGCAAATCTGGAATTCAGAATATCCCAAACCCCAGCAGCAGTTTTATTTATACAGATTACATATCCACATGATAGGCCAACAGTATCTGATTGGGGTGGGTTTGCGTGTTGGACCACCACCTCCAGGCACCAGAAGCTACGGCTGTGTAAAGGGCTGGAAGAGAAGAGCGGCGCTTCTATTGAAGTACTAGGCGCAGGGCTGCAGCTCCGTCCTCTATATAGCGGAGGCACCAGGATACTTGAATATGTACTGAGCAGCTCCTGGCCCTGTCCACAGCAGTGGCTTTCAATGCCTGGAGGAAGGCCTCTGGCTAATAAAACACTTCTATGGCCTCAGTAGAAAGGAGGTGAACCTACTCACCTTCTCAAACTCTGCATCAATCTGAGATAGAAGGGCTGGCTTTTCTTCTTCAAAGAACATTCGCAGCGGAGCTCCCATATACAGGAACATGACGCCCAGCAATGTGATGGCAGAAGTCCTGATAGCCTGCGATTACATGAGGTCATGAGCTGCAGCAACGCACATTGGTACAAGAGCCAGAAGTTAACAGCACCAGAAACTTACAGGGTTCGTGGCAGCAAGAGCGGTCTTTACATTGCTGATGAAAGCCTTGACATTGAGCCTGAAAATACACAGCTAGGTATAAAGTTTACTGATAATGGCCACAGGTAACCTAACAAACACACGATGCAGGCCACAACTTACCCTGTAAAGCCAAACTCTTTTATTGCATTTGATAGCCAGTTCAGGGTTTCAGATTGGTTCTTAGGATTTTTCTGTGCAAAAGCCAAGGAGACGACCTAGAAATATAAATCCATGTATCAGACTGCCGCCAGGTATCTAATAATAGTGGATAGACATGGGACACGGCTAGTCTATTACCTGCTCAGCAGTCCAAGGGAGTGTACAAGCCTCAGCGATAGCACTAAGAGCCTCCTTGGCATTTCCTCCACACTTCACATCTCCAACTTTGTCTACAAGCCCATCAAGGACCACATTGGCAGAAGTTTTGGAAAAGTTGCCCTTCTGAGCAATGAGAGCCACAATGTGCAACTTCATCTGCATGACCTGGGGGTGGGAGAGACAAATTTACAACACTGCTCAATCTAGAGCAAGCATAAAAGCCACTAGAAAGTAAAAGAAAGGGTTAAAAGACCTGGAAATTTGTTTCTTTAAAACCTGGTTTCTTGGCCAACATTTTGATCAGTGCTTGGCAGGGGATATCACTCCTCTCCATGGATTCAACAGCCTAGAGGAGAAGAAACTGCAAAAACTCAGGTATTGGAGCGCACAGGTGGAGAGATTGGGGCGGGGGTACAACCCTCCTTTTTACTCTTACAACAGCCATTAAGGGGTCCTTACAATTGCTCATTTTAGGAGGGTCACTTACCTTCTGGAATTCCTCCATGCTGGCCAATCTTTCCTTCCAGTTGCCGCTGTCCAGTTGCTGCATACAAGTTGCAGGGAGAACGGCTCCTGCCCTCTCTTCACAGGCCTCAGGCTACAAGAACAGATCACTTAGACACGGCAAAAAACCAGCACAACCTCCTCTACTCTGACAGTACCAGATATACCAAGATCCTTCATCATACTTACAGACAGCTCTTGTTCAAACGATTCCTTCGCTTCTGCCGCCTTCTTTCCCTTAGCAGCTCCAGGCCCAGATGCCGGGGCTTTACCCTTCTTCACAGGACCGCCAGCCTTTAAAATGAAGCACAGTGGTTATGGGGTCACAACCTGTCAGGTGTACAGCATAATCCATGCGTTGTTGTTTAATGTACCTTAGAAGGCGGTGCCTTTTTAGGCGCCATCCCAGGTTTGGCGGTTTCCTTTGTGTCCCTTTCACTGGCCGCACTTGGTGGAGGTGGCGCTTTCCCAGGAGCAGGGGCAGCTGCTTTGGTTTCTTTCTTCTCACCAGATCCTGCCTTCTTGCCACTGGCTAGTTCCACCTTGTCAGCACATTCTTTTATCTGATTAGGAAGACAGAAATTCCTTAAGATACCAAGACCAACTGAAGCAGCTGCTATGAAAAGGTATTTTGGTGTGGCCAGAGCAGGGGCTCTTGGCTGGATTCAGACCCCAGAACTGACCATACACTGAAGACTGTACCGTGCTTGCATGAGCACCACAGCTGGTGAGTAGAAAGGCTGAGAGTCACATACCCACCAATCTAATACTGATAAAGGGGTTGTCTAACCTCAAACTAGTTATAACAACTTACCCTATCAAGCTTCAGCTTATCTACATCAGTAAGAAAGGGGTTAACTGCTTTCTCGCCGACTACTTTTTGAGCTGTACCCAGGGCTTCAAAGGCTGCGTCTCTCACTTCAGGAGCAGAGTCATTGATTTGCTGTGAAGCAGACAGACACGTTGATATTTATCACGGCCCATCAATTCTGTAGAATTCCCCCAGATCGTCGATGTAGGATCTTACCTTCAGGAGTGCTGCACAGAATGGCTTTAGTAGACTTTTGGGCAAGGTTGAGGGCGTGCAGTGACGGAAGCTTCTTGCCAGGAACAGAGAAGTCTGCTGCTTTATTGTTGGGTTCTTGTTATCCATGACAGCGAGGATATCTTCACTTATGTTCTGTAGAGTTGTCTGAAAGCAGAAGGTTATTATGTCACATGTGTACAGCGAGAGGCAGATCACTCACCTACAATGATCACTTACTGTAAGAAATATGGCATCAATGGCCTCCTGTAGGGCTTGAACTACTTGAGGCTTCTTTTCCTTAAACTTCTCCAATATTGTTGGCACAACCTTACACAGAATTACATTAGGTGAGCGAGTTAACCATTTACTTGTCCATCATGTAATACACAGTTGAGATTTGGCTGAGATTCCCATCACGCAGCCAAAGATGGCTGTGCCACCCTGCACTACAACTCCTAGTCACAAGAACAATCCAGCATCGCAGTAGTTGCAGCCCCCCCATTGGAGAAGGAATCACAGGGTAACACAACAGAAGTCACAGCCACAATCACCGTCTAGGCCTAGCGTTAGTATCCCTTAATTTCTCACTCTAGTGGGACTCCAGGAGAAACAAGACAGACTATATTACAATACCAAATCACTCAATGCCTGGACACAGCAGAAGTTTAACAATCAGGATGACGTCCACACCCTGTTGTGACTACTAAACAGCTGTGGCTCTTTGAGTCACCTGCAAGGCACCCGCACAAGCAGGCAGAATACTCACATGGACGGCATAGGAGCCAAACTTCTTCCTGAGGCCAGAAGCGAGCCCTGCTAGGCATTTGGCAGCCAGTGCTACAAGCATTACATTGGTGTCTTTTCCAACCACCTGTGATATTAAAGAAATACACTTAATAAAAGCCCTTCAGTGATGTGACCAGTTTAAGCTGCGACGTCTCTACAAGATTTACCTTCTTAAGAGCCTTCACAAGATCGGCAAAGTCTCCAGCCTCAATCTTCAGGTTTTTGACCAGGACCTCCACAGCTTCCAAAGCCTCCTTTCTCTCCTGCCACTTTTTGGCCTCCTATGACAATCCATGAAGAATATTGAGGGCTACTTTTCTGAAAACCTTCGACTTACATCTAGAAGAACATCACTTACGATTTTATCATAGAAATCTTTCGGCAATTTTGAGAGAATTTCAACAGCTTCCAGGAGCTCGTAGGCATCAACCTGCGGCACGACTTCATCTTCACCTTCATCCCCTGAGAAGAGTCAGACGTCATCAGTAGAGTTAGAGACATCAGGCCCACATGCATCACTTACTGGATTTACTAGACCTACCTTCCACATCTCCACTTGCTTGCTGCTGTTCAAACTTTGCCTTGAGGTCTTGCTGTGAGCGCAGGAAGCGGGTCTGCTTGGGAGCCGACTGTGGGATCTTCACCCACTCCTCCTCTAGCTCTTTAAGCTGCAAAGACCAAATCAGGGATCCTTGAGCAAAAATCTTAATTCTTACATTTCAAAAGTGTGCCCACAAATTGTATCTGTCACCCAAATGATATTCTTATGCACATATACCATCAGGTGTATATATAAGTGGGGGTGTTCATGATGTCAAAAGAAAGGATAGGGCACGTTGAATTTTACTGCCTGATCTGCAATTCAGTCATAGGAAAAAGCCAATCCCTGAGGAGTCTTAAAGTAACTTACAATCTTCCCCACTGAGACACACTAAGTGTACATGTGTGCAGGGGATCGAAAGGGATAGCTGTCAGACAAATGAGCGTTACTGAAGTTAGCTCCAGGGTAAAACACAGCTCAATAGGATCAAGATTTCATCTATGGGACAAGACCCAGGAAAGCTTTTATTGGCCTAGTGTCTGACCTGCACTGGATTAATGTTCTGTAATGGTGGCCGCAGAGCATCTCTGATCCAGCGATAGATCTCCACAGCCAGGAGCTTGGCTTCATCTCGCACCGCCTTCTCTCGAGACTCGAAAAGCTTTGGCAACACTTTAATAATTGGCTTCAGGGACATGATCTTAGAACCGAATTCACTAGAGACAAGGCAAGACATAAGGACGTGCATAATAGTGAGGGGTTATAGACTGGATCAGCCTCAGCGGGCACTTACCTCAGGGCTCTCCGCAGGGTCTCCACACAGGCAACCACAATCTTTGGATTCTTATTATCCAGGCCCTTCAGCAGCTCCTCCTGGACAGATTCCCCCTTCTCTATCTCTATGTACATCAGGCAGATGTCGGACCCCAGCTCCTTGGCTCTGGCTTTTGGCTGGTTAAATACCTTGTTTACCACACCGGACACCACCTCGCCTGTGGTCCTGGAGGAGGGGAAACGTATGGCAGAAACACATGGGAACAGTTTTATGGCTCTTTCAGCGACTGGTTATTGCCAGCAATTGGTACATACACATCTATAATATATACCACTAAATACACACATATACTAAATACCAGTAGACAGACACACACCTATATAAATATACATTATAGTATATAATAGTACATACACACATACTATAGACATTATATTATATACCCGTACATATACACGCGCCTCACTGATAAGCTGTCCCTCAGTCACGGGTTTTCAGCAAGTCTCCACTTACTTTCCGGCGACATGTGCGTTTTCTATGTACACAAGAGCCGCCTCCAGGCCTTTTAACTGGGCCACAGCGTTGGATTCTGTGACAAACTTCTTGATTAATCCGAGATATTTGGACCATTCTGGGCTCTTCTCGTCCACAATCTTCTGGAACAGCTTCATTGCCTCTTCATAACCATTTAATCTGGCTTTCCATACCTGCAAAGAGACGAGGAATAGATTTAGTAAAAACCCTTGTCCTTAAAGGGGTTCTCCATGACTGGGTATTAGTGGCCTGAAAAACTCTTTAAATATGCTGCATGTGAACCAAACCCTACTACGGTAACTGAGTAAGCAGTTGGGGTGGAACGATGTTAGATTTACTTTTTTGGGCCAAGCAGTAATTCAGATCCGGAGGAGGAGGAGTGCTCATTGATTTGTGAGGTTTCCAGCCCTACAATTCTGAGCCTTCATTGACAACCCACTGAAACTTGTCCAAGCCGCAGTCACGGGATGTTTGGCCTGGGGTCCCCTCATTCTACTGACTTAGGTGATGAACACTCCAGAGTAAGGCTACACAGTGACTTATGGGTGCATAAAACTTAGGACTGCACATGTCATGTTGGTGTGATCTTATTTTATGTACGACTACAGAAGATTGTGCAAGACCAGTCCACACGTGATGGAAATTCTCTGCTGCGGATCACACTCGGCTCCAGTCCAATCTGTAGGTCTCTACATAGTTTAAGTTTACTTCCTTAGAGGGATTCTGGGCTGGCTCTATGGGTCACATGATCAGAAGCAGAACCAGGCCCAATACCCCCCACTCCCCAGGAGAGGAGGGGGAAGCTGGAGTGAACCAGGAGCTGAATCTGACCACTGGGTGTCACATGATAGGAATAAGTCCCTGGTGGAAGTAAACAGACTGACCACAGGCACCTTTAAATATCGATTTTACTGTGGACTGGATTTTGCCCCTGTCACACTGGTAAACCCATTCCTGGGGCAGATGAGGATGCAGCATACTATCCTGTCCCAACCAGACGTGAACAATCTTATGCATTTGCCTTATATTGTAAGGTGCTACAGGTTTTTCCTGGCCAAGTCCACCGCAGGTCTGCCACATGTGAATTCAGCCCAAGCCATCTCAGGGAGCTGCGTTCAGAATGGCAGACTGGAGAGGATTAAGATTTACCACCCCACGGGCAACAGAAACAAATGGGATGACTAAACCACATCCCTGTAAGGAAGGAATAAAAATAGAAGCAGAGCATCAAGCCCGTCCCAGATATCGATGAGCCTGCAGAATTCATATGACATGAAGGCAGAGATGCTGGGTCATCATCAGAGCCGCCGGCCGCTCATACACACAGCATTAATACCGCAGGAAAGTGCAGGCTCAGCACCTACCTTGTGTTCACATTTCTGGTCAATAGGAAGCTTCATCCACTCGCTGTCGTCCCCCATGATGATTCCTGGTCTGTCAGCGCACTAGAGAGATCTGCAAGGAAACCAGAACCTGTTAGTGTCTGATGCAGAGAGCGCTCATTCTGATAATCTGATCTTCACTTCTACTATTACTATGGGGCAAGGGTGGAACATAAAGTATACAACCCCATGTGGTTATAGCTCTATATGGACACCCTCAGGTCTGATCACATACAGCCCCATTCATTTTGCGATTATTATACACACAGACCATTGGGGGGGGGGGGGGTCATAGGGAAAATCCAAAAAATATAGAGGCGGTCCTATTCTGGTCTATGCATGCCATCTGTGTGCCAAGCGCTCCACAAACTCACACATTACCAAGGGGCGTGCGCACATTGTCAGCAGGATTCCCAAAGGTTCCCGCTGACATGTTACCAGGCGGGGGGCCGGCAGTAGACCAGGTGGGGCCACAGGCTTCAACAGTTTGTCTCTCCATCATGGTTTCACAACTTCCAAAACCCTACAGCTGTTCCCTTAAAGGGATGACCTTAGGACAGGTCATTTATACCAGACCACCGGAGTCTGACATGGATGTGCAGTTTCAGCACCTGCTGTGAACAGATGATATCAGTATCTGATCAGTGGGGTCTGACAACCTAAGGGGGAGTTCACACTACCGTTACTAATGTCCGTTGCTGTCTCCAGTCATAGGATGATGGCAACGGACATTAAACGGTCACAGACTGACTGACTGTGACCGTTCCCACTGACACAAATGTAAGCAACATGACGGACGCCATCTTCTATCTTCCTGCAGGTTTGTTTACCTTTGTAACGGAAGATGAAGTCCTACATGCAGGAAGATAGAAGACTGAAGATGGCGTCTGGCATGTTGCTTACATTAGCATCAGTGGGGTCAGTCTGTGACCGTTTAATGTCCGTTGCCATCATCCTATGACTGGAGACAGCAACGGACATTAGTAACGGTAGTGTGAACTCCCCCTAACCAGAGGATTAGCTGGACAACCCCTTTAAATCCCATAGTCTAAGAATTAGATGAAATTAAGGTTATCCATAATCATCTGTCTGACATGGCCCTATCATTTGTCTGGTTTTATTGTGGCCCCTTGGAGATAGTCTGGTCCTGCTCTATCACATGCGATCATTCTGGAGTCTTTGGGTAATAACTAACATGTAATAGACATACAGGGTAACGTGATGGCTCACCGCCCTAAACGAAGCTCCAGACTTTCCAGCCAAGACTACCCCCTAAGGGAGAGCTCACACGTGGCAGACCCGCTGCAGAAGTGTAACACTCATTCATCGGTGCGGTTTGCAGACATCGATGCATTTTCCACCCAATCTCATTTCAGATGGATGGAGCTGATTTTTGGCCATAGAAAGTGGAAAATGGCCATGGCTTACTGAGGATTGAGATTTGGATGTGAAAGGCAACTTGGAACCAACATAAGAGCAGGGTGCTCAGTGCCTGGTGTGAATGGAGCCATAATACACGTGCGACCACTGCTCTGTTCATACAGAGGCACAGCACCCCAGCGGTCCCATAGAGAATGGAACAGAGGTCACACATGCCCACCGCGGCCTCATCCTCGTGATTGGTGGGACTACAGTCAGCCACTTATTCTCTATCCTGTGTACACGCCATAGACATTTACAGGATGACCCCTTTAATCCTATTCTAGCATTTTGCACTACAAATTCATAGTCTAGGGCAGGGATCAGCCACATTAGGCTGTCCAGATGTTGTACAACTACAACTACCAGCATGCACATATATGTTCTTGGAACTCCTGCAGAACTGAATGAAGTACACTGGGAGTAGTAGTTTCCCAGCAGCTGGCAGTCTGAAGGTTGCTGGCCCGTGCTGTAGGACAGACGCTGGCAGCCCCGGGAAAGGCAGTGTGACCACTAGCTGTAATTATACAGGCAGGGCAGCGGGTGTGGTGGCAGCGTCTACTGGAAGAGGCTTGTCAACATGTATTCACACTGGAGAACACCCAGGTATACTGTGGAAGCCATCACCATATACACACACAGACAACACTCGCACATAGACATAAAGTAGTGGATATCCCCAGGTCAGGCCATTACATTATGTTTGGTTGGGGGGGGGGGGGTCTGACCTCTGGGACCATCAGCCCCTAGGATATGGATGGCACTGTGCTGTGTATGCAATGAAGAGGCTGCAGCGCCCACCTGTATGTGTTACAACCTCTTCAACCAGCTGATCTGCAGGGGATCACAGATCACTAATATACAAGTCCTAGAAAGCCCCCTAAACCACCAGCACACCATTATGCAGGGGGCATTTAGAGTCCCAATGCTGGGTATAAATCACAGGTTATGGGCAGGGAACAGGCAGCAGTCACAGACAGGTTTGAGAGCCTGCATAATGATGCGCCCCAAATCACCAATCACATGCACAGATGACGGAATGGAGTATTGTGCAGAAAGCTGGAAGTAGGGCTGGAGTCAAAACAGATGCGTGCACCTATTAATACCAGCAGCGAGGTGCGGCGTCTGCAGGTGCTGCACACAAGCTCATTAGCCGCTTCCCCAGGAGATCCGCTCGCACACACAACTCCCTGCAGATCGTCCTCACCAGCTCACTATACAGCGGGATTCTCAGTAACCATCACCTGCACGAGCCCTGTAATGGGCCCAGTACACTAGAGGCTGATCAGACAATGGCAGCCAATCCACGATAGGTGACATCAGGGTACGACGAAGAGAAGACAGGACTGGCAGTTATCTAGCAGCGCCCCAAGGAGCTGCGCTCCAGGACCAGCAAACAAAATCGGGGTGACAGATTTGGGACATTCTCAGATTGTGCCCTACAGTTGCGTGTAGGAATTCATAGATTTTAGTGGGTCATGGATCCCTCCAGTAAGCACCACACATGGAACGGATCTGCAGCATGTTACAGTGTAAATCCACAGGTCAGCCCAAAACTCTGCCGCAAATTCCTCCATCATATAAACATGCCCTTGGCAGGCACCTCTGACATGTCTATATAAGCAGATACTTCTGTTCCCCCTTAACATAAATCTGGAGCATCTTTTGTTTGAGCTTCATGCGGTTCCTCTGTTATTCCTCTGGGAAATGTATGAATAAACGGATCACTGGTTTGGATTGTCAGCACAGATTTGACTGTTCGTGCAAGGCTATATGGACAACCCCAGTGAGGATCAGCTGTCAGTTCATTCATAAATTCCAAGAGGAATATCTGAGGAACCAGAATGGTTAATTCAGCGAGAACTTGTCACTTCCCAGCCATTGGCGGCACCAGGGTCAGAGCAGAGTCTAAAATCTCTCCCGTAGTTCTCAGTAGGGTAAAGCTGGGCACACACACATCAGCTGTGAGGACAGGTCAGCAGGAGAGGTGCTGGGGACGTATTTAGTTCAGAGCATTGTCTAGACCATGTACAGCTATGTACAGATCTGCAGTGTCTGAACACAAGCAAACCCGTCCAGAAGGCCATAAGGAACCTTCCCAGCACAGAGAGCAGACAATGCTTTACCTGTATTCAATGCTGAAGGCTACATTGTACAGGGAGTCAATACAGGGGAGGCGTGCGGTCACTACTGGGGGACCGGCTGATCACTAGTGTATACAGGGCATGCACATCTCTATAGTGTCAACCTGGGGTAACACAAAAGGATCATCAAGGGAATAGTAAGGCTTACTAGTACAGTCTCTGCACTGGTTAAGCTGCATTACTAACATAAGCAGGCCCCAAAGTTTACCTTTGCAGAGTGGCAGCTGCTCCCTGACTAATGTGGTGACTCCACTCACCTCAATGGACCTGTGGTGGGAATAGAGGCTTGTCTGACAGAGCAGAAGCGGCGGCAGCGCTCAGTGTCAGCACCCCAAGGTAAAGAATGAAGATCTCCAGATAGAATTACAGTAAATACCCCCTGAAGTATAGAGGGCACTGCTGTGACTACTGAGGGGGGTCTCTAGTCTGACTACCTTTAGAGAACTTGTAACGTGTGAGGCGAGGATGCCACATCATGTTTCAGAGGCTCCTCGCCTGGCGCTGTGGCTGCCATCTTGTTGCAGCCTGGTCCTTGAGACATGACCAATCTCTGGCAGTTATGAGGATACGACACTCAGGCTCTTCGTGTTATATCCTGTTCTACTTAAATAATAAGAAATAATTAAGAAATTATTTCTTAAGATGCCGACCACACAAGGTATTCCTGACAGTAAAGGCGGCCACTCCAGTATGTGCAGCAGACCTGCAGCTCTAACTTTACAGCAGTTACACATCATGTGATTAGATAAGCACCTGTACCCTCAGGGCAGGCTTTACCATTACAATGACGGGTCCCCATAGTACAAGCAATACCAGGACACCAGGAGGGGGAGGGGAGAGAGAACTGCCAAGCTACAAGTTAGTCCCTGGATATCCCTTTAAGCTGAGACCACAAATTGCAGAAAAGAGGTTTTGGTTGCAGATTTTACCATTTTTAAGTCAATCCTTGCAGAGTTTTTTTTTTTGCAGACCCCCGTCCCAATGTGGATGGTGAAGTCTTACAATCTAGATGTAATATGCAGATTTGTTACAGAAATGAAAGTGCAAAAAATCTAGATGTAATTAAGTTGTGCACAAGTCCCTGAAGGCGGCCATACATAGATGACCAGCGGCCAATCACAGCAGCCCCAGCATCAGGACCCGCCCATGGACGTAAATAAATATGGCGCTCCTAAATGTAACCCAACTTTCCTGAATAGATGTGGACCCAGGTGGTAAACTAAAAGGAGTTTCAGGCGCCTCAGATTGTTCTCCACACTCCGGCCCTGAGTATCCTGCGTTAGAAAGTCGCGCGGATTTTCTGGCTGATTAACCCCATTGTGTCTGGTGCTAACTGCAATAGAGTCTGCAAGAAACCTAGTGAAGACAATGGAGGCCGATTACAGCTGGAGCTGATCGGGAGGCAAAATCCACCTGCAAATTCA
This sequence comes from Leptodactylus fallax, assembly GCA_947044405.1. NCBI lineage: Eukaryota > Metazoa > Chordata > Amphibia > Anura > Leptodactylidae > Leptodactylus > Leptodactylus fallax. The sequence goes on from CAMRHE010000445.1 coordinate 1,198,579, forward strand.
GTGGTGTGAACATGGCCCAAGTCTCCTAGGAGCCCATACATTCTAGGAGACCTGTCAATAGGGGGAGCCCCTGGCACCCGGCGGGGCTATGGGGGGCCCTGGCACCCGGCGGGGGGGGGGGGGGGGCCCGGGGGCGGGGGGGGGGGGGGCCGCAGGCTAAGGGGTTGCTTAGTAACAGCAGGGGTGGGGTGGCCGGGTGACAACCACACCACACAGTGCAGACAGGTCCTGACATCTAGTACTACTCTCCCCAGCAGCCAGGGTGGGCGGTGCCTCCCGCCTAGAGCTGCCACTACAACTCCCATCATGTGACACTAGGCAGGCGTGCACTAGCAGTCCAGCAGCCGCAGCAGCAGCGCCCCTCAGCGGGCACAGGCCTGGTGTTACCTCCGGAGCGGCCGGGGACGGAGACTCCTCACAAAGACATCGGCGGCATCTCCGGAGCTCACAGAGCGGCGCAGCCAATGACGTCACAGCCTGAGCCCGGGGACCCGCCCCTTCCGGCACCGCCAGCCAATCACAGCCGCCGGCTAGCAGCCTCAGCACCAGGACCTGCCCTGTCCGGAGGCTCGGAGCCCGGGAGCCCGCCCCATTACCGGCCAGCACGGAGGCTCCTCTAGGGGCTATTCACACCGCAACATGCGGTCTCACTACGTTAAACTAATGTGAATGTAACGCAACAAAACGCATGCGTTTTATCCAGAGCTGAATAAATCCAAATCACTGCCCAAACACCATCTCCCTAAAATCCACCAGAATTTTCTTCTAAAAAGGAATCCGCTTCAGATCACCTAAATCTGTATTAATGAAGAGCAGTGAAGGAGACATTCAGAGAGCCATGCATCTCCATGGTAACAGACTACACCCCCAGCACGTGTAGTCTGTTACCTGGAGATGTGCGGCCCCCACAGACATCATCCAAGTGACAACCCCTTTGTAGCCACAATGACAGTATTTTTGGGGGGGGAGGCCCCAGCTATCGGAGTAGGAGGAGGATACTCTCCCAGGCCTAGATCTACATGAGTCCGCCCCTGTGACTACTATGAACAAACACAAGGTTTATATTAGTGATCAGGAAGATGGCGGCCAACGCGACCTGCTCTGGAGATCGTACAGGAGCGGCCATGAGATGAGAGGACACTTGTCAGTCACACCTGCTAGATGTCAGGAAGCACCGCCCACTTGTCTGGCTCAGGTACATTCCATATGGTGACAATTGGTAAAGGCTTAAAATGACGTCATTCTAGAGTGCAAAACTGGATTCAGGAGCTGCTGGGAGGGCCAAGAGTCACCTGGCAGGTTCCCTTTAAGAGGCTCTGGTCTTACAGGGGTTGTACCAAGTTTAGAAGCTTCCAGGCTAAAACATATCTTAGGGCCAGATCATGAATACCAGATGGGTGGGGGTCCGACACCCTCGCTGATCAGTGTTGCTCCGCAGCTGAGCAGGAAGCAGACAGCGCTGTTCTGTGCAGTGGACAGACCTGGTACTGCAGTGACTCAGTTTCACCACTACACAGAACGGCGCTGTCCACTTCCTGCTCCATTCTCTGTGTATGAGCTGCTGACAACAGATTTACTGGGGTGATGGGTGTCAGCCCCTCTACAGACCTGATATTAGTGCCTGTATGCCCCGAGAGGCTGCGACAGGACAGTCATTGGCTGGTGATATATATATATATATATATATATATATATCACATATACACACATACATACATACATACACACACACACACACACACACAAGCCCAGTGATCACACTGCCAGGGTACACACCCCAGAAGCCGCCCCTGGCAGCGCACTACATACTTTGTGGATAGGTCACCCTCTATAATATTAACCCCTCATTGACCTCAGCAGGACACAAGTGACAAATAAACCTCTTATCCCTGGTTAAATAGATATTAGGGCCTGTGAGGAGGAACAGGTAGAACCACACACAGGCGGCAGCAGGACAATGACAGCATATCCAGGACACCGCAAATGCCCCGCAGCGGTCACACAATGGGGAACGACAAACATGCACCGGCCCAACAGGGCAAGCAGAGCCCAACCCTCGTCCTGACCCACAGTTACAGCCTGTGTTCTATATACCCCAGAGCTGCCGTCTGTTTTATGGTTGTCATTGGAAACAGTCAACAAGCATGTCCCTTGTGTCTTTAAATAAGCATATCAAGATATATATTAACCCCTTCCTGCCACAGCCATTTTTCAATTTTTATTCCCCACTTTCTAGAAGCCATAGCTTTTTTACTTTATTGTACTTCACACAGAATATTAAATCATACCATTATGATATACTGGCAAGTTAACCCCCCCCCCCCCAAAAAAAAACCTAAAATTACAGAACGGGGTGTTTATGGCGTTCACTGCGTGGCCAGCGGGACGGGTTACCTTGTATTCCGAGGTACAACGAAAGCAACACCAAAGTTATAGAGTTACATAAAAATTCCTGAGCCCGTATTCTGACACCCAGAACTTTCTAGATTTCTGTATTCGGGGCTGTATATCGCCTCGTTTTGGCGGGGCCAGAGGTACTTTTTATTTTTTCCTATTTTGATTGACTTTTATTGAAATGTTTTTGGAAGCGACAGCGGGTCAGCTCTGGACTTTTTTCCCCACTACAGCATTCACCATGTGTGAAAAATATCTTTATATGTTTGTAGAGAGGCAATGCCTATATATATATATATATATATATATATATATATATATATATCCACACACACACACACACACACACACACATACATACATACATATACAGTCATATGAAAAAGTTTGGGCACCCCTATTAATCTTAATCATTTTTAGTTCTAAATATTTGGGTGTTTGCAACAGCCATTTCAATTTGATATATCTAATAACTGATGGACACAGTAATATTTCAGGATTGAAATGAGGTTTATTGTACTAACAGAAAATGTGCAATATGCATTAAACCAAAATTTGACCGGTGCAAAAGTATGGGCACCTCAACAGAAAAGTGACATTAATATTTAGTAGATCCTCCTTTTGCAAAAATAACAGCCTCTAGTCGCTTCCTGTAGCTTTTAATCAGTTCCTGGATCCTGGATGAAGGTATTTTTGACCATTCCTCTTTACAAAACAATTCCAGTTCAGTTAAGTTTGATGGTCGCCGAGCATGGACAGCCCGCTTCAAATTATCCCACAGATGTTCAATGATATTCAGGTCTGGGGACTGGGATGGCCATTCCAGAACATTGTAATTGTTCCTCTGCATGAATGCCTGAGTAGATTTGGAGCTGTGTTTTGGATCATTGTCTTGCTGAAATATCCATCCCCGGCGTAACTTCAAATTCGTCACTGATTCTTGTACATTATTCTCAAGAATCTGCTGATACTGAGTTGAATCCATGCGACCCTCAACTTTAACAAGATTCCCGGTGCCGGCATTGGCCACACAGCCCCAAAGCATGATGGAACCTCCACCAAATTTTACAGTGGGTAGCAAGTGTTTTTCTTGGAATGCTGTGTTTTTTGGACGCCATGCATAACGCCTTTTTGTATGACCAAACAACTCAATCTTTGTTTCATCAGTCCACAGGACCTTCTTCCAAAATGAAGCTGGCTTGTCCAAATGTGCTTTTGCATACCTCAGGCGACTCTGTTTGTGGCGTGCTTTCAGAAACGGCTTCTTTGGCATCACTCTCCCATACAGCTTCTCCTTGTGCAAAGTGTGCTGTATTGTTGACCGATGCACAGTGACACCATCTGCAGCAAGATGATGCTGCAGCTCTTTGGAGGTGGTCTGTGGATTGTCCTTGACTGTTCTCACCATTCTTCTTCTCTGCCTTTCTGATATTTTTCTTGGCCTGCCACTTCTGGGCTTAACAAGAACTGCCCCTGTGGTCTTCCATTTCCTTACTATGTTCCTCACAGTGGAAACTGACAGGTTAAATCTCTGAGACAACTTTTTGTATCCTTCCCCTGAACAACTATGTTGAACAATCTTTGTTTTCAGATCATTTGAGAGTTGTTTTGAGGAGCCCATGATGCCACTCTTCAGAGGAGATTCAAATAGGAGAACAACTTGCAATTGGCCACCTTAAATACCTTTTCTCATGATTGGATACACCTGGCTATGAAGTTCAAAGCTCAGTGAGGTTACAAAACCAATTTTGTGCTTCAGTAAGTGAGTAAAAAGTAGTTAGGAGTATTCAAATCAATAAAATGATAAGGGTACCCAAATTTTTGCACCGGTCAAATTTTGGTTTAATGCATATTGCACATTTTCTGTTAGTACAATAAACCTCATTTCAATCCTGAAATATTACTGTGTCCATCAGTTATTAGATATATCAAATTGAAATGGCTGTTGCAAACACCCAAATATTTAGAACTAAAAATGATTAAGATTAATAGGGGTGCCCAAACTTTTTCATATGACTGTATATATATATTTATATTTTATATATACACACACAGTATATATGTTTATGTGTGTGCGAGATTCACTATTTATATCCAATCAAGGGAAAGGCAAGGGGAGGGGGATTTGAACTTTTCATGAATTTATTTAGACCTCCCCAGTGGTAAATCAACAATACAATACACTGCAAGGCAGCAGATTATAATGTCCCATCCGCTCCTCCTGCTCTATAACCTGTAGATAGAACGCTATGCACAATCTGCTGTATAACCTGTAGATAGGACACTATGTACAATCTGCTCTATAACCTGTAGATAGGACACTATGTACAATCTGCTCTATAACCTGTAGATGGGACACTATGTACAATCTGCTCTATAACCTGTAGATAGGACACTGTGTACAATCTGCTCTATAACCTGTAGATAGGACACTATGTACAATCCGCTCTATAACCTGTAGATAGGACACTATGTACAATCTGCTCTATAACCTGTAGATAGGACACTGTGTACAATCTGCTCTATAACCTGTAGATAGGACACTGTGTACAATCTGCTCTATAACCTGTAGATAGGACACTATGTACAATCTGCTCTATAACCTGTAGATAGGACACTATGTACAATCTGCTCTATAACCTGTAGATAGGACACTATGTACAATCTGCTCTATAACCTGTAGATAGGACACTATGTACAATCTGCTCTATAACCTGTAGATAGGACACTATGTACAATCCGCTGTATAACCTGTAGATAGGACACTATGTACAATCTGCTCTATAACCTGTAGATAGGACACTATGTACAATCCGCTCTATAACCTGTAGATAGGACACTATGTACAATCTGCTCTATAATCTGTAGATAGGACACTATGTACAATCTGCTCTATAACCTGTAGATAGGACACTATGTACAATCTGCTCTATAACCTGTAGATAGGACACTATATACAATCTGCTCTATAACCTGTAGATAGGACACTGTGTACAATCCGCTCTATAACCTGTATATAGGACACTATGTACAATCTGCTCTATAACCTGTAGATAGGACACTGTGTACAATCCGCTGTATAACCTGTAGATAGGACACTATGTACAATCTGCTCTATAACCTGTAGATAGGACACTGTGTACAATCCGCTGTATAACCTGTAGATAGGACACTATGTACAATCTGCTCTATAACCTGTAGATAGAACGCTATGCACAATCCGCTGTATAACCTGTAGATAGGACACTATGTACAATCTGCTCTATAGCCTGTAGATAGGACACTATGTACAATCTGCTCTATAACCTGTAGATAGGACACTATGTACAATCTGCTCTATAACCTGTAGATAGGACACTATATACAATCTGCTCTATAACCTGTAGATGGGACACTATGTACAATCTGCTCTATAACCTGTAGATAGGACACTATGTACAATCTGCTCTATAACCTGTAGATAGGACACTCTGTACAATCTGCCCTCTATAACCTGTAGATAGGACACTATGTACAATCTGCTCTATAACCTGTAGATAGGACACTATGTACAATCTGCTCTATAACCTGTAGATAGGACACTGTGTACAATCTGCTCTATAACCTGTAGATAGGACACTGTGTACAATCTGCTCTATAACCTGTAGATAGGACACTATGTACAATCTGCTCTATAACCTGTAGATAGGACACTATGTACAATCTGCTCTATAACCTGTAGATAGGACACTATGTACAATCTGCTCTATAACCTGTAGATAGGACACTATGTACAATCTGCTCTATAACCTGTAGATAGGACACTATGTACAATCCGCTGTATAACCTGTAGATAGGACACTATGTACAATCTGCTCTATAACCTGTAGATAGGACACTATGTACAATCCGCTCTATAACCTGTAGATAGGACACTATGTACAATCTGCTCTATAACCTGTAGATAGGACACTACGTACAATCTGCTCTATAACCTGTAGATAGGACACTATATACAATCTGCTCTATAACCTGTAGATAGGACACTATGTACAATCTGCTCTATAACCTGTAGATAGGACGCTATGTACAATCTGCTCTATAACCTGTAGATGGGACGCTATGTACAATATGCTCTATAACCTGTAGATAGGACACTATGTACAATCCGCTCTATAACCTGTAGATGGGACACTGTGTACAATCTGCTCTATAACCTGTAGATAGGACACTATGTACAATCTGCTCTATAACCTGTAGATAGGACACTATGTACAATCTGCTCCTCCTGCTCTATAACCTGTAGATAGGACGCTATGTACAATCTGCTCTATAACCTGTAGATAGGACACTATGTACAATCTGCTCTATAACCTGTAGATAGGAGACTATGTACAATCTGCTCTATAACCTGTAGATAGGACACTATGTACAATCTGCTCTATAACCTGTAGATAGGACACTATGTACAATCTGCTCTATAACCTGTAGATAGGACACTATGTACAATCTGCTCCTCCTGCTCTATAACCTGTAGATAGGACACTATGTACAATCCGCTCTATAACCTGTAGATAGGACACTATGTACAATCTGCTCTATAACCTGTAGATAGGACACTATGTACAATCTGCTCTATAACCTGTAGATAGGACACTATGTACAATCTGCTCTATAACCTGTAGATAGGACACTATGTACAATCTGCTCTATAACCTGTAGATAGGACACTATGTACAATCTGCTCCTCCTGCTCTATAACCTGTAGATAGGACACTATGTACAATCTGCTCTATAACCTGTAGATAGGACACTATGTACAATCTGCTCCTCCTGCTCTATAACCTGTAGATAGGACACTATGTACAATCTGCTCTATAACCTGTAGATAGGACACTATGTACAATCTGCTCTATAACCTGTAGATAGGACGCTATGTACAATCTGCTCTATAATCTGTAGATAGGACGCTATGTACAATCTGCTCTATAACCTGTAGATAGGACACTATGTACAATCTGCTCTATAACCTGTAGATAGGACACTATGTACAATCTGCTCTATAACCTGTAGATAGGACACTATGTACAATCTGCTCTATAACCTGTAGATAGGACGCTATGTACAATCTGCTCTATAATCTGTAGATAGGACGCTATGTACAATCTGCTCTATAACCTGTAGATAGGACACTATGTACAATCTGCTCTATAACCTGTAGATGGGACACTATGTACAATCTGCTCTATAACCTGTAGATAGGACACTATGTACAATCTGCTCTATAACCTGTAGATAGGACACTATGTACAATCTGCTCTATAACCTGTAGATAGGACACTATGTACAATCTGCTCCTCCTGCTCTGTAACAGTCACTGTCTTGTCACATGACAGGTTCCCTTTAAATGCTTGTAGAATTAGCCTAAGGTAAGTAGCCCACAGCTGCACCTGGCTTGGGGTCTGCAGAACCAAAGGCTACCTCGGGAGAATCTCTTTATCCTCCATCATTCCCATCTTCGTTTGTGTTATGTACTTTTCTGAAGGGGCAGCAGTGTGTTTTTTTTTTTTTTTTTTTTTTTAAATTCTCTTTTTTTGTCTGTTTTTATCCTGTCTGCTGACTTATGTCCCCTGAAGAGCAAAATCAAGCCATGTCAGAAATCAGTGTTAGCGAGTTACCAAAGTTACAGCGGCATCTCAATAAATGGGAATATCTGGGAAACGTTTATTTCTCTCAGTAATTCCATTAATAAAGTGACCTCCTATATTTTCTAGATTCTTTACACACAGAGTCTTCTATTCCAAGTGTTTTATTTCTGTAAATGTTGATTATGGATTACAGGGAATGAAAATGAGAATCTTGTAAATTCAGTTCAGTCTTGTAAATTCAGCGTCACCTGCCAAGGTTTCCTCAGTCTGGTTCAGTAGGACACACAATCCTGGAAGGCGCGGATTATGGATTGTATTACTGAGATGAAGGAACGTTTCACAGATATTCTCATTTATGGAGATGCTCCTGTAGTCTGGATTTCTTTAGGGGTAGATTTTTCAGGGCAAGGTTCCATTCAGGGTGGTAAATGTATAGAGTTGGGGCTCTGAGCTAGGCTGTTAAGGATATTTAGGTTCCCCCTTCTGATCAGGGTGTGATAGGGATAGTTTCGGTCCCCATCTAATTCACACACATTGATTATACATCACCCCCCTGCTTTGGAACCAAACTTTGACCCAGGGTCCATCCTTCACACCCAACTAAGGAGCCATGGGCCACTGACGGACACAGCCACAAATCGCACTCTGGGGCTTCTGTACAGCAAGACCTGTCCCTTGGGTCATTTTTAACATTCTGTCACTTGGTACCATTGAGACTGAGGAAGGGTCGGTGCAACCTATGTTTTTTGGCTTTTTTCAGTGGCATTTCCAAGGCTGCGCCTGCACCCTTTGGGTTTTGTTTGCGCCTTGAGGTTGGTGTATACTATTTAGGGGTTAATACAGACCCATGAACTTACTGGAATTGAGCAAATCTGCCCCATAATATCCAAAAAAAGGAAAGATCAGCGGCGCTCACCGATCAGTGAATATCTACAGCTCACTGACCGCTCCATGTCCTTAAATGGTTTCTCAAGGCTCGGGAGATGTCGCCTGGCAGGAGCTGTGAATGTCCTTCCGGAGGCGCCTGCACTGAGCGGAAGCCGCTCATCTCGCTTCTCCTTTGGATATTAAGTTTATTATCCTCCAGAAGAAACCTACAGGTGCACAAGTCACATTGGCCAGTTATTACTTCCATGCTCCATTTTGCAGGATCTGTAGTCAGATATGTCTGCAGGACTTTCTGGACTACACAGGCAAACAGTGACATTAGTGACATCCATAATAGGCTTCCAAAAAAAAAAAAAAAAACACCCACCTTGTGGGATACATTGATACCGTAAGTTTTTCTGCAAGGCACTGTATGGAGCATTGTGGAAAGGGATTCTCTAGAATTGCACCAAACTCAGGGGTGTCTGTAAGACAGAAGAGTCACTCTCACCTATCCCCAGCGCTCCACTGTACAGTCCCAGATATCTCTGGACCAGAAGTGGAGAGGCTGACATGACCGCTGTGAGGGATCGGGGGTGTTATTCAGATCACCTGTTGGCCTCCTCACTTCTGACGCTACAAGATGCAGCACAGAAAGGCACAAGGTCCAGGGCTGTACAATGGAGCACTGGAGACAAGCGAGTACAGCTTCTGTGTATAGCTACCCCCATCTCTAGTGCTCTGTCGTACCGCCCGTGTCCCCCATTTCTTCCCATGCCAGACCCAAAGCCGAGAGACTCACATCTCAGCAGTTACTGGGGAGGAACAGGTGACATATCTGAGTGACATCACAGATCCCTCACCAGTGATTGGCCTCAGCAGTCACGTGACTCTCTCGAGTACTGGAGGGAATGAGAACCAGAGCACTAGTGATAGGTGAGTAAGACCTTTGTGTTTTACACTCACCCCGGCCATCCCTGAACTTGATAAGATTCCTGGAGATCCCTTTTAAGAAATCACTTTATTTCCTGTGGTGATGCAAACAAGTGCCCAGGAGGCGGCCCATCCCATGCAGCAGAGCCCCCTCCCCTGACTGACAGCCCTAGTGTCCAGTCTGGAGACCAGCACAAGTATTCAGTGCAGTGGGTGGGATCAGAGCCCCAGCAATACAGAGGCTCCGCCTCCTGAGCACTTGTGCTTGTCAGGGGCAATAAACCATGGATTTCTCAGCCATGTAACCTGCATGATCCATAGGTATGTTTATACTGCCCTCTATATAGCACGGTCAGCAATCCTGATTGATGGGATGGGGGTGTTGGGTGTCACAGCTGCTGACAGACCGCAAAAGTTTTCAAAAACATTACTGGTTTATACCCAAGTCATGAGATCTCACACCAAGATAGCCGGGTAGTACCATGGATGTAATGCCAGCGCGGCCTCATACAAGATGGGCATCTGACATGTACCCTATAACACATCCTATATACAGAGCGGCTCATACATGAAGGATATATGAAGTGACATGTCCCCTATACATCATAGATACAGACCAGACTCATACAGGATGGGTATATGAGATGACATGTCGCCTTATACATCTCCCTCATCATACATAGAAGCCCCTCCTGTCCCCTCACAGCAGCCCCTCCATCCTCTCACCTGTCCCCTCACAGCAGCCTCTCCTGTCTCCCCACAGCAGCCTCTCCTGTCCCCTCACAGCAGCCCCTCCCTGTCCCCTCACCTGTCTCCTCACAGCAGCCTCTCCTGTCCCCTCACAGCAGCCTCTCCTGTCCCCTCACCTGTCTCCTCACAGCAGCCTCTCCTGTCCCCTCACCTGTCTCCTCACAGCAGCCTCTCCTGTCCCCTCACAGCAGCCCCTCCTGTCCCCTCACAGCAGCCCCTCCTGTCCCCTCACAGCAGCCCCTCCGTCCTCTCACCTGTCCCCTCACAGCAGCCCCTCCTGTCCCCTCACCTGTCCCCTCACAGCAGCCTCTCCTGTCCCCTCACAGCAGCCTCTCCTGTCCCCTCACAGCAGCCTCTCCTGTCCCCTCTCAGCAGCCTCTCCTGTCCTCTCTCCTGTCCTCTCACCTGTCCCCTCACAGCAGCCTCTCCTGTCCCCTCACAGCAGCCTCTCCTGTCCCCTCACAGCAGCCCCTCCTGTCCCCTCACAGCAGCCCCTCCTGTCCCCTCACCTGTCCCCTCACAGCAGCCTCTCCTGTCCCCTCACAGCAGCCCCTCCTGTCCTCTCACCTGTCCCCTCACAGCAGCCCCTCCATCCTCTCACCCTGTCCCCTCACAGCAGCCTCTCCTGTCCTCTCACCTGTCCCCTCACAGCAGCCCCTCCTGTCCCCTCACCTGTCCACTCACAGCAGCCTCTCCTGTCCCCTCACAGCAGCCCCTCCATCCTCTCACCTGTCCCCTCACAGCAGCCTCTCCTGTCCCCTCACAGCAGCCCCTCCTGTCCCCTCACCTGTCCCCTCACAGCAGCCCCTCCTGTCCTCTCACCTGTCCCCTCACAGCAGCCTCTCCTGTCCCCTCACAGCAGCCCCTCCTGTCCCCTCACCTGTCCCCTCACAGCAGCCCCTCCATCCTCTCACAGCAGCCCCTCCTGTCCCCTCACAGCAGCCCCTCCTGTCCCCTCACAGCAGCCCCTCCTGTCCCCTCACCTGTCCCCTCACAGCAGCCCCTCCTGTCCCCTCACCTGTCCCCTCACAGCAGCCCCTCCTGTCCCCTCACCTGTCCCCTCACAGCAGCCCCTCCTGTCCCCTCACAGCAGCCCCTCCTGTCCCCTCACAGCAGCCCCTCCTGTCCCCTCACCTGTCCCCTCACAGCAGCCCCTCCTGTCCTCTCACCTGTCCCCTCACAGCAGCCCCTCCTGTCCTCTCACCTGTCCCCTCACAGCAGCCCCTCCTGTCCTCTCACCTGTCCCCTCCAGCAGCCCCTCCTGTCCTCTCACCTGTCCCCTCACAGCGCCCCTCCTGTCCTCTCACCTGTCCCCTCCAGCAGCCCCTCCTGTCCTCTCACCTGTCCCCTCACAGCAGCCCCTCCTGTCCTCTCACCTGTCCCCTCACAGCGCCCCTCCTGTCCTCTCACCTGTCCCCTCACAGCAGCCCCTCCTGTCCTCTCACCCTGTCCCCTCACAGCAGCCCCTCCTGTCCTCTCACCTGTCCCCTCACAGCAGCCCCTCCTGTCCTCCTCACCTGTCCCCTCACAGCAGCCCCTCCTGTCCCCTCACCTGTCCCCTCACGCAGCCCCCTCCTGTCCTCTCACCTGTCCCCTCACAGCAGCCCCTCCTGTCCTCTCACCTGTCCCCTCACAGCAGCCCCTCCTGTCCTCTCACCTGTCCCCTCACAGCAGCCCCTCCTGTCCTCTCACCTGTCCCCTCACAGCAGCCCCTCCTGTCCTCTCACCTGTCCCCCCACAGCAGCCCCTCCTGTCCCCTCACCTGTCCCCTCACAGCAGCCCCTCCTGTCCTCTCACAGCAGCCCCTCCTGTCCTCTCACCTGTCCCCTCACAGCAGCCCCTCCTGTCCTCTCACCTGTCCCCTCACAGCAGCCCCTCCTGTCCTCTCACCTGTCCCCTCACAGCAGCCCCTCCTGTCCTCTCACCTGTCCCCTCACAGCAGCCCCTCCTGTCCTCTCACCTGTCCCCTCACAGCAGCCCCTCCTGTCCTCTCACCTGTCCCCTCACAGCAGCCCCTCCTGTCCTCTCACCTGTCCCCTCACAGCAGCCCCTCCTGTCCTCTCACCTGTCCCCTCACAGCAGCCCCTCCTGTCCTCTCACCTGTCCCCTCACAGCAGCCCCTCCTGTCCTCTCACCTGTCCCCTCACAGCAGCCCCTCCTGTCCTCTCACCTGTCCCCTCACAGCAGCCCCTCCTGTCCTCTCACCTGTCCCCTCACAGCAGCCCCTCCTGTCCTCTCACCTGTCCCCTCACAGCAGCCCCTCCTGTCCTCTCACCTGTCCCCTCACAGCAGCCCCTCCTGTCCTCTCACCTGTCCCCTCACAGCAGCCCCTCCTGTCCTCTCACCTGTCCCCTCACAGCAGCCCCTCCTGTCCTCTCACCTGTCCCCTCACAGCAGCCCCTCCTGTCCTCTCACCTGTCCCCTCACAGCAGCCCCTCCTGTCCTCTCACCTGTCCCCTCACAGCAGCCCCTCCTGTCCTCTCACCTGTCCCCTCACAGCAGCCCCTCCTGTCCTCTCACCTGTCCCCTCACAGCAGCCCCTCCTGTCCTCTCCACCTGTCCCCTCACAGCAGCCCCTCCTGTCCTCTCACCTGTCCCCTCACAGCAGCCCCTCCTGTCCCCTCACAGCAGCCCCTCCTGTCCCCTCACAGCAGCCCCTCCATCCTCTCACCTGTCCCCTCACAGCAGCCCCTCCTGTCTCCTCACAGCAGCCCCTCCATCCTCTCACCTGTCCCCTCACAGCAGCCCCTCCTGTCCCCTCCACAGCAGCCCCTCCTGTCCTCTCACCTGTCCCCTCACAGCAGCCCCTCCTGTCCTCTCACCTGTCCCCTCACAGCAGCCCCTCCTGTCCTCTCACCTGTCCCCTCACAGCAGCCCCTCCTGTCCCCTCAAAGCAGCCCCTCCATCCTCTCACCTGTCCCCTCACAGCAGCCCCTCCATCCTCTCACCTGTCCCCTCACAGCAGCCCCTCCATCCTCTCTCCTGTCCCCTCACAGCAGCCCCTCCTGTCCTCTCACCTGTCCCCTCACAGCAGCCCCTCCTGTCCTCTCACCTGTCCCCTCACAGCAGCCCCTCCTGTCCCCTCACAGCAGCCTCTCCTGTCCTCTCACCTGTCCCCTCACAGCAGCCTCTCCTGTCCCCTCACAGCAACCTCTCCTGTCCTCTCACCTGTCCCCTCACAGCAGCCCCTCCTGTCCCCTCACAGCAGCCTCTCCTGTCCTCTCACCTGTCCCCTCACAGCAGCCTCTCCTGTCCCCTCACAGCAGCCTCTCCTGTCCTCTCACCTGTCCCCTCACAGCAGCCTCTCCTGTCCTCTCACCTGTCCCCTCACAGCAGCCTCTCCTGTCCTCTCACCTGTCCCCTCACAGCAGCCTCTCCTGTCCCCTCACAGCAGCCCCTCCTGTCCCCTCACAGCAGCCTCTCCTGTCCCCTCACAGCAGCCTCTCCTGTCCCCTCACAGCAGCCTCTCCTGTCCCCTCACAGCAGCCTCTCCTGTCCCCTCACAGCAGCCTCTCCTGTCCTCTCACAGCAGCCTCTCCTGTCCCCTCACAGCAGCCTCTCCTGTCCCCTCACAGCAGCCTCTCCTGTCCCCTCACAGCAGCCCCTCCTGTCCCCTCACAGCAGCCCCTCCTGTCCCCTCACAGCAGCCCCCTCCTGTCCCCTCACAGCAGCCTCTCCTGTCCTCTCACCTGTCCCCTCACAGCAGCCCCTCCTGTCCTCTCACCTGTCCCCTCACAGCAGCCCCTCCCTGTCCTCTCACCTGTCCCCTCACAGCAGCCCCTCCTGTCCTCTCACCTGTCCCCTCACAGCAGCCCCTCCTGTCCTCTCACCTGTCCCCTCACAGCAGCCCCTCCTGTCCTCTCACCTGTCCCCTCACAGCAGCCCCTCCTGTCCCCTCACAGCAGCCCCTCCATCCCTCACCTGTCCCCTCACAGCAGCCCCTCCTGTCCCCTCACAGCAGCCCCTCCATCCTCTCACCTGTCCCCTCACAGCAGCCCCTCCTGTCCCCTCACAGCAGCCCCTCCTGTCCTCTCACCCGTCCCCTCACAGCAGCCCCTCCTGTCCTCTCACCTGTCCCCTCACAGCAGCCCCTCCTGTCCTCTCACCTGTCCCCTCACAGCAGCCCCTCCTGTCCTCTCACCTGTCCCCTCACAGCAGCCCCTCCTGTCCTCTCACCTGTCCCCTCACAGCAGCCCCTCCTGTCCTCTCACCTGTCCCCTCACAGCAGCCCCTCCTGTCCTCTCACCTGTCCCCTCACAGCAGCCCCTCCTGTCCTCTCACCTGTCCCCTCACAGCAGCCCCTCCTGTCCTCTCACCTGTCCCCTCACAGCAGCACCTCCTGTCCCCTCACAGCAGCCCCTCCATCCTCTCACCTGTCCCCTCACAGCAGCCCCTCCTGTCCCCTCACAGCAGCCCCTCCATCCTCTCACCTGTCCCCTCACAGCAGCCCCTCCTGTCCCCTCACAGCAGCCCCTCCTGTCCTCTCACCTGTCCCCTCACAGCAGCCCCTCCTGTCCCCTCACAGCAGCCCCTCCTGTCCTCTCACCTGTCCCCTCACAGCAGCCCCTCCTGTCCTCTCACCTGTCCCCTCACAGCAGCCCCTCCTGTCCTCTCACCTGTCCGCTCACAGCAGCCCCTCCTGTCCCCTAACCTGTCCCCTCACAGCAGCCCCTCCTGTCCCCTCACAGCAGCCCCTCCATCCTCTCACCTGTCCCCTCACAGCAGCCCCTCCTTCCCCTCCAGCAGCCCCCCATCCTCTCACCTTCCCCCACAGCACCCCTCCATCCTCTCTCCTGTCCCCTCACAGCAGCCTCTCCTGTCCTCTCACCTGTCCCCTCACAGCAGCCTCTCCTGTCCCCTCACAGCAGCCTCTCCTGTCCCCTCACAGCAGCCCCTCCTGTCCCCTCACAGCAGCCCCTCCTGTCCCCTCACAGCAGCCTCTCCTGTCCTCTCACCTGTCCCCTCACAGCAGCCCCTCCTGTCCTCTCACCTGTCCCCTCACAGCAGCCCCTCCTGTCCTCTCACCTGTCCCCTCACAGCAGCCCCTCCTGTCCTCTCACCTGTCCCCTCACAGCAGCCCCTCCTGTCCTCTCACCTGTCCCCTCACAGCAGCCCCTCCTGCCTCTCACCTGTCCCCTCACAGCAGCCCCTCCTGTCCCCTCACAGCAGCCCCTCCATCCTCTCACCTGTCCCCTCACAGCAGCCCCTCCTGTCCCCTCACAGCAGCCCCTCCATCCTCTCACCTGTCCCCTCACAGCAGCCCCTCCTGTCCCCTCACAGCAGCCCCTCCACCTCTCACCTGTCCCCTCACAGCAGCCCCTCCTGTCCCCTCCCGCAGCCCCTCCTGCCTCTCACCTGTCCCCTCACAGCAGCCCCTCCTGTCCTCTCACCTGTCCCCTCACAGCAGCCCCTCCTGTCCTCTCACCTGTCCCCTCACAGCAGCCCCTCCTGTCCCCTCACAGCAGCCCCTCCATCCTCTCACCTGTCCCCTCACAGCAGCCCCTCCTGTCCCCTCACAGCAGCCCCTCCTGTCCTCTCACCTGTCCCCTCACAGCAGCCCCTCCTGTCCTCTCACCTGTCCCCTCACAGCAGCCCCTCCTGTCCTCTCACCTGTCCCCTCACAGCAGCCCCCCTGTCCTCTCACCTGTCCCCTCACAGCAGCCCCTCCTGTCCTCTCACCTGTCCCCTCACAGCAGCCCCCCCTGTCCTCTCACCTGTCCCCTCACAGCAGCCCCTCCTGTCCTCTCACCTGTCCCCTCACAGCAGCCCCTCCTGTCCCCTCACAGCAGCCCCTCCTGTCCCCTCACAGCAGCCCCTCCATCCTCTCACCTGTCCCCTCACAGCAGCCCCTCCTGTCCCCTCACAGCAGCCCCTCCATCCTCTCTCCTGTCCCCTCACAGCAGCCTCTCCTGTCCTCTCACCTGTCCCCTCACAGCAGCCTCTCCTGTCCCCTCACAGCAGCCCCTCCTGTCCCCTCACAGCAGCCCCCTCCTGTCCTCTCACCTGTCCCCTCACAGCAGCCTCTCCTGTCCTCTCACCTGTCCCCTCACAGCAGCCCCTCCTGTCCTCTCACCTGTCCCCTCACAGCAGCCCCTCCTGTCCTCTCACCTGTCCCCTCACAGCAGCCTCTCCTGTCCTCTCTCCTGTCCCCTCACAGCAGCCTCTCCTGTCCTCTCTCCTGTCCCCCACAGCAGCCTCTCCTGTCCTCCACCGTCCCCCACAGCAGCCTCTCCTGTCCTCTCACCTGTCCCCCACAGCAGCCCCCCATCCTCTCACCTGTTCCCTCACAGCAGCCCCTCCATCCTCTCACCTGTCCCCCACAGCAGCCCCTCCTGTCCTCTCACCTGTCCCCTCACAGCAGCCCCTCCTGCCTCCACCTGTCCCCTCACAGCAGCCCCTCCTGTCCTCTCACCTGTCCCCTCACAGCAGCCCCTCCTGTCCTCTCACCTGTCCCCTCACAGCAGCCCCTCCTGTCCCCTCACAGCAGCCCCTCCATCCTCTCACCTGTCCCCTCACAGCAGCCCCTCCTGTCCCCTCACAGCAGCCCCCCATCCTCTCTCCTGTCCCCTCACAGCAGCCTCTCCTGTCCTCTCACCTGTCCCCTCACAGCAGCCCCTCCATCCTCTCACCTGTTCCCTCACAGCAGCCCCTCCATCCTCTCACCTGTCCCCTCACAGCAGCCCCTCCTGTCCTCTCACCTGTCCCCTCACAGCAGCCCCTCCTGTCCCCTCACCTGTCCCCTCACAGCAGCCCCTCCTGTCCTCTCACCTGTCCCCCACAGCAGCCCCTCCTGTCCCCACCTGTCCCCTCACAGCAGCCCCTCCATCCTCTCACCTGTCCCCTCACAGCAGCCCCTCCTGTCCCCTCACAGCAGCCCCTCCTGTCCTCTCACCTGTCCCCTCACAGCAGCCCCTCCTGTCCTCTCACCTGTCCCCTCACAGCAGCCCCTCCTGTCCTCTCACCTGTCCCCTCACAGCAGCCCCTCCTGTCCTCTCACCTGTCCCCTCACAGCAGCCCCTCCTGTCCTCTCACCTGTCCCCTCACAGCAGCCCCTCCTGTCCCCTCCAGCAGCCCCCCCCTCTCACCTGTCCCCCACAGCAGCCCCTCCTGTCCCCCACAGCAGCCCCCCTCCTCTCCCTGTCCCCCACAGCAGCCTCTCCTGTCCTCTCACCTGTCCCCTCACAGCAGCCCCTCCTGTCCCCTCACAGCAGCCTCTCCTGTCCTCTCACCTGTCCCCTCACAGCAGCCCCTCCTGTCCCCTCACAGCAGCCTCTCCTGTCCTCTCACCTGTCCCCTCACAGCAGCCTCTCCTGTCCCCTCACAGCAGCCCCTCCTGTCCTCTCACCTGTCCCCTCACAGCAGCCTCTCCTGTCCTCTCCCTGTCCCCTCACAGCAGCCCCTCCATCCTCTCACCTGTCCCCTCACAGCAGCCCCTCCTATCCTCTCACCTGTCCCCTGACAGCAGCCCCTCCATCCTCTCACCTGTCCCCTCACAGCAGCCTCTCCATCCTCTATATAAGCCACCCCATGTAGGCCATGTCAGGGCCGCCCCTTCTCCTCCCATCCCCAGACCCCGCTACTGAGTTACGAGCAGGCCCTGACCTGTTTTCTCGCCGCTCGGTGCTCCCTTCGCGATCTATCGCGATATCCCCGGCACACCGGGCCGCCCGGATCCTCTGCCGTTTACACTGCCCGTTTGAACTGTCTCACTGCGCAGTATCCTTAAACCTGATTGGTTCAAAGAGCGACAGCAGCGGCCGCCGCTTGATTGGACAGTTTGAACGGGGTAGGCGGAGCCTGGTGAGAGGGTTCAGCGGCGCGCTTAGACGAGGCTCTCAGTCCTGTCAGGGCTGTGAGAGGAGAAGGGAGGGCAGGAGGGAGGTGTGACAGGGGGTAAAAGGAGGAGGAGGGAGGTGTGACAGGGGGTAAAAGGAGAGCAGGAGGGAGGTGTGACAGGGGGTAAAAGGAGGAGGGAGGTGTGACGGGGGTAAAAGGAGGGGGGGGGGGGACAGGGGGAAGGGGGGGGGGGGGGGGGGGGGGGGGGGGGAGGGGGGGAAGCAGGGGGGGGGAAGGGGGGGGGGAGGGGGGGGGGGGGAGGGGGGGGGGGGAAGGGGGGGGGGGGGGGGGGGGGGGGGGGGAGGGGGGGGGGGGGGGGGAGGAGGGGGGGGGCGGGGGAAAGGAGGGGGGGGCGGGGAAAGGGGGGGGGGGGAGGAAAGGGGCAGGGGGGGCAGGGGGAAAGGGGGGAGGGGGGGGGGGGGGGGGGGGGGGGGGGGAGGGGGGGGGGGGGGGGGGGGGGGGGGGGGAGGGGGGGGGGGGGAAGGGGGGGGGGCGGGAGGGGGGGGGGGGGGGGAGGGGGGGGGGGAAAGGAGGGGGGGGGGGGAGGGGGGGCGGGGGGGGGGGGGAGGGGGGGGCGGGGGAAAGGGGGGGGGGGGGGGGGGGCGGGGGGGAGGGGAGGGGGGGGGGGGGGGGGGGGGGGGGGGGAAAGGGGGGGGGGGGAAGGGGGGGGGGGGGGGGAGGGGGAAAGGGGGGGGGGGGGGGGGGGGGAAAGGGTGGGTAAGGGGGGTGTCAGGGGTAAAGGGGGGTGGCAGGGGTAAAGGGAGGAGGGAGGGTGTGCGAAAAAAGGGAGGGACAGGGTAAAAAGAGGGAAAGGGTAAAAAAAAGAGACAGAAAAGAAAACATAAAAAAAAAAAAAAAAAGAGGAAAAGGAAAAAAAAAAAAAAAAAAAAAAAAAAAAAAAAAAAAGAAAAAAAAAAAGAAAAAAAGGGAGGAAAAAAAAAAAAAAAAAAAAAAAAGAAAAGGAAGAAAAAAGAAAAAAGGAAAGGGAAAGAAAAGGAAAAAAAAAAAAAGAGAGGAGAAAGGAAAAAAAAAAGAGAGAAGGGAGTGAAGGGGGTAAAAAGGAGAGAGGGAGACAGGGGGAAAAGGAAAGAGGAGGTGTACAGGGGGTAAAAAACAAGGGAGGTGTGACAGGGGGTAAAAGGAGGAGGGAGGAGTGTGACAGGGGTAAAGGAGAGCAGGAGGGAGGTGTGACAGGGGGTAAAAGAAAGAGGGAGTGTGACAGGGGGTAAAAGGAGAGCAGGAGGGAGGTGTGACAGGGGGTAAAAGGAGAAGGAGGGAGGTGTGACAGGGGGAAAAAAGGAGGGAGGTGTGACAGGGGGTAAAAGGAGGAGGAGGGAGGTGTACAGGGGGTAAAAGAAGAGGAGGGAGGTGGAAGGGAAAAAAGAGAGAGTGACAGGGGGAAAAAGGCAAGGGAAAAAAAGAGAGAGGGAGGAAGGGGGAAAAGGAGGAAGGGAAGGGGGGAGGTGGACAGGGGGAAAAGGAGAGCAGGAGGGAGGTGGACAGGGGGTAAAAGGAGAGCAGGAGGGAGGTGTGACAGGGGGTAAAAGGAGGAGCAGGGGGAGGAGGGGGGGAAGGGAGAGGAGGGAGGTGTGACAGGGGGTAAAAGGAGGGCAGGAGGGAGGTGTGACAGGGGGTAAAAGGAGGGGAGGAGGGAGGTGTGACAGGGGGTAAAAGGAGGGGGGGGAGGGGGTGAACAGGAAGACGATGGAGGTGTGAGATGGGCGAAGGGGGTATTACAGCCCTGTTACAGACCTCCTGTCCACGCACATTGTATTCTGTAGCTGTGTATACCCTGCTCACGCACATTGTATTCTGTAGCTGTGTACACTGCTCACGCACATTGTATTCTGTAGCTGTGTACACCCTGCTCACGCACATTGTATCCTGTAGCTGTGTACACCCTGCTCACGCACATTGTATTCTGTAGCTGTGTACACTGCTCACACACATTGTATCCTGTAGCTGTGTACACTGCTCACGCACATTGTATCCTGTAGCTGTGTACACCCTGTTCACGCACATTGTATCTGAGCTGTGTACACCCTGCTCACGACATGTACTGTAGCTGTGTACACCCTGTCACGCACATGTATCTGTAGCTGTGTACACTGTCTCACGCACATTGTATCCTGTAGCTGTGTACACCCTGCTCACGCACATTGTATCCTGTAGCTGTGTACACCCTGTTCACGCACATTGTATCCTGTAGCTGTGTCCACCCTGCTCACGCACATTGTATTCTGTAGCTGTGTACACCCTGTTCACGCACATTGTATCCTGTAGCTGTGTACACCCTGCTCAGCACATTGTATTCCTGTGCACTGTCACGCACATTGTATCCTGTAGCTGTGTACACCCTGCTCACGCACATTGTATTCTGTAGCTGTGTACACCCTGCTCACGCACATTGTATCCTGTAGCTGTGTACACCCTGTTCACGCACATTGTATCCTGTAGCTGTGTACACCCTGTTCACGCACATTGTATCCTGTAGCTGTGTACACCCTGCTTCACGCACATTGTATCCTGTAGCTGTGTACACCCTGTTCACGCACATTGTACCCTGTAGCTGTGTACACCCTGCTCACGCACATTGTATCCTGTAGCTGTGTACACCCTGTTCACGCACATTGTACCTGTAGCTGTGTACACCCTGCTCACGCACATTGTATTCTGTAGCTGTGTACACCCTGTTCACGCACATTGTATCCTGTAGCTGTGTACACCCTGTTCACGCACATTGTATCCTGTAGCTGTGTACACCCTGTTCACGCACATTGTATCCTGTAGCTGTGTCACATTGTTCACGCACCTGTAGCTGTGTACACCCTGCTCACGCACATTGTATCCTGTAGCTGTGTACACCCTGCTCACGCACATTGTACCCTGTAGCTGTGTACACCCTGCTCACGCACATTGTATCCTGTAGCTGTGTACACCCTGCTCACGCACATTGTATCCTGTAGCTGTGTACACCTGCTCACGCACATTGTATCCTGTAGCTGGACACCCTGCTCACGCACATTGTATCCTGTAGCTGTGTACACCCTGCTCACGCACATTGTATCCTGTAGCTGTGTACACCCTGTTCACGACAGCACGTGACACCCTGCCACGCACATTGTATCCTGTAGCTGTGTACACCCTGCTCACGCACATTGTATCCTGTAGCTGTGTACACCCTGTTCACGCACATTGTACCCTGTAGCTGTGTACACCCTGCTCACGCACATTGTATCCTGTAGCTGTGTACACCCTGCTCACGCACATTGTATCCTGTAGCTGTGTACACCCTGTTCACGCACATTGTATCCTGTAGCTGTGTCCACATGCATCCTTAGCTGTACACCCTGCTCACGCACATTGTATCCTGTAGCTGTGTACACCCTCCCCCCCACGCTGTGTACACCCTGCTCACGCACATTGTATCCTGTAGCTGTGTACACCCTGTTCACGCACATTGTATCCTGTAGCTGTGTACACCCTGTTCACGCACATTGTATCCTGTAGCTGTGTACACCCTGTTCACGCACATTGTATCCTGTAGCTGTGTCACACCCTGTTCACGCACATTGTATCCTGTAGCTGTGTACACCCTGTTCACGCACATTGTATCCTGTAGCTGTGTACACCCTGTTCACGCACATTGTATCCTGTAGCTGTGTACACCCTGCTCACGCACATTGTATCCTGTAGCTGTGTACACCCTGCTCACGCACATTGTATCCTGTAGCTGTGTACACCCTGTTCACGCACATTGTATCCTGTAGCTGTGTACACTGCTCACGCACATTGTATCCTGTAGCTGTGTACACCCTGTTCACGCACATTGTATCCTGTAGCTGTGTACACCCTGCTCACGCACATTGTATCCTGTAGCTGTGTACACCCTGTTCACGCACATTGTATCCTGTAGCTGTGTACACCCTGTTCACGCACATTGTATCCTGTAGCTGTGTACACCCTGTTCACGCACATTGTATCCTGTAGCTGTGTACACCCTGTTCACGCACATTGTATCCTGTAGCTGTGTACACCCTGTTCACGCACATTGTATCCTGTAGCTGTGTACACCCTGTTCACGCACATTGTATCCTGTAGCTGTGTACACCCTGTTCACGCACATTGTATCCTGTAGCTGTGTACACCCTGTTCACGCACATTGTATCCTGTAGCTGTGTACACCCTGCTCACGCACATTGTATCCTGTAGCTGTGTACACCCTGTTCACGCACATTGTATTCTGTAGCTGTGTACACCCTGTTCACGCACATTGTATCCTGTAGCTGTGTACACCCTGTTCACGCACATTGTATCCTGTAGCTGTGTACACCCTGTTCACGCACATTGTATCCTGTAGCTGTGTACACCCTGTTCACGCACATTGTATCCTGTAGCTGTGTACACCCTGCTCACGCACATTGTATCCTGTAGCGTGTGACACCCTGTTCACGCACATTGTATCCTGTAGCTGTGTACACCCTGCTCACGCACATTGTATCCTGTAGCTGTGTACACCCTGCTCACGCACATTGTATCCTGTAGCTGTGTACACCCTGCTCACGCACATTGTATCCTGTAGCTGTGTACACCCTGTTCACGCACATTGTACCGGCGGCACCCGTCACGCACATTGTATCCTGTAGCTGTGTACACCCTGCTCACGCACATTGTATCCTGTAGCTGTGTACCCCCACGCACCCTGAGCGTGACACCCTGTCACGCACACACACCACCTGCTCACGCACATTGTACCCTGTAGCTGTGTACACCCTGATCACGCACATTGTATCCTGTAGCTGTGTACACCCTGTTCACACACATTGTATCCTGTAGCTGTGTACACCCTGTTCACGCACATTGTATCCTGTAGCTGTGTACACCCTGATCACGCACATTGTATCCTGTAGCTGTGTACACCCTGTTCACGCACATTGTATCCTGTAGCTGTGTACACCCTGTTCACGCACATTGTATCCTGTAGCTGTGTACACCCTGTTCACGCACATTGTATTCTGTAGCTGTGTACACCCTGCTCACGCACATTGTACCCTGTAGCTGTGTACACCCTGTTCACGCACATTGTATCCTGTAGCTGTGTACACCCTGCTCACGCACATTGTATCCTGTAGCTGTGTCCGACAGACCGGGACCCTGTTCACGCACATTGTATCCTGTAGCTGTGTACACTGCTCACGCACATTGTATCCTGTAGCTGTGTACACCCTGCTCACGCACATTGTATCCTGTAGCTGTGTACACCCTGTTCACGCACATTGTATCCTGTAGCTGTGTACACTGTTCACGCACATTGTATCCTGTAGCTGTGTACACCCTTATCACGCACATTGTATCCTGTAGCTGTGTACACCCTACACGCACATTGTATCCTGTAGCTGTGTACACCCTTATCACACACATTGTATCCTGTAGCTGTGTACACTGTTCACGCACATTGTATTCTGTAGCTGTGTACACCCTGTTCACGCACATTGTATTCTGTAGCTGTGTACACCCTGTTCACGCACATTGTATTCTGTAGCTGTGTACACCCTGTTCACGCACATTGTATCCTGTAACTGTGTACACCCTGATCACGCACATTGTATCCTGTAGCTGTGTACACCCTGATCACGCACATTGTATCCTGTAGCTGTGTACACCCTGTTCACACACATTGTATCCTGTAGCTGTGTACACCCTGATCACGCACATTGTATCCTGTAGCTGTGTACACCCTGTTCACGCACATTGTACCCTGTAGCTGTGAACCCTGTCACACACATTGTATCCTGATTGTATCCTGTAACTGTGTACACTGCTCACGCACATTGTATCCTGTAGCTGTGTACACCCTGCTCACGCACATTGTATTCTGTAGCTGTGTACACCTTGTTCACGCACATTTTATTCTGTAGCTGTGTACACTGCTCACGCACATTGTATCCTGTAGCTGTGTACACCCTGATCACGCACATTGTATCCTGTAGCTGTGTACACCCTGTTCACGCACATTGTATCCTGTAGCTGTGTACACCCTGTTCACGCACATTGTATCCTGTAGCTGTGTACACACTGCTCACGCACATTGTATCCTGTAGCTGTGTACACCCTGTTCACGCACATTGTATCCTGTAGCTGTGTACACTGTTCACGCACATTGTATCCTGTAGCTGTGTAC
This sequence comes from Leptodactylus fallax, assembly GCA_947044405.1. NCBI lineage: Eukaryota > Metazoa > Chordata > Amphibia > Anura > Leptodactylidae > Leptodactylus > Leptodactylus fallax. The sequence continues at coordinate 1,223,167 of CAMRHE010000445.1, forward strand.
ACCCTTATCACGCACATTGTATCCTGTAGCTGTGTACACCCTTATACGCACATTGTATCCTGTAGCTGTGTACACCCTTATCACACACATTGTATCCTGTAGCTGTGTACACTGTTCACGCACATTGTATTCTGTAGCTGTGTACACCCTGTTCACGCACATTGTATTCTGTAGCTGTGTACACCCTGATCACGCACATTGTATCCTGTAGCTGTGTACACCCTGATCACGCACATTGTATCCTGTAGCTGTGTACACCCTGTTCACACACATTGTATCCTGTAGCTGTGTACACCCTGATCACGCACATTGTATCCTGTAGCTGTGTACACCCTGTTCACGCACATTGTACCCTGTAGCTGTGTACACCCTGTTCACACACATTGTATCCTGTAGCTGTGTACACCCTGTTCACGCACATTGTATTCTGTAGCTGTGTACACCCTGCTCACGCACATTGTATCCTGTAGCTGTGTACACCCTGATCACGCACATTGTATCCTGTAGCTGTGTACACCCTGTTCACGCACATTGTATCCTGTAGCTGTGTACACCCGTTCACGCACATTGTACCCTGTAGCTGTGTACACCCTGTTCACACACATTGTATCCTGTAGCTGTGTACACCCTGTTCACGCACATTGTATTCTGTAGCTGTGACACGCCCACGCACATGTATCCTGTAGCTGTGTACACCCTGTTCACGCACATTGTATTCTGTAGCTGTGTACACCCTGTTCACGCACATTGTATTCTGTAACTGTGTACACCCTGATCACGCACATTGTATCCTGTAGCTGTGTACACCCTGTTCACACACATTGTATCCTGTAGCTGTGTACACCCTGATCACGCACATTGTATCCTGTAGCTGTGTACACCCTGTTCACGCACATTGTACCCTGTAGCTGTGTACACCCTGTTCACACACATTGTATCCTGTAGCTGTGTACACCCTGTTCACGCACATTGTATTCTGTAGCTGTGTACACTGCTCACGCACATTGTATCCTGTAGCTGTGTACACCCTGATCACGCACATTGTATCCTGTAGCTGTGTACACACTGCTCACGCACATTGTATCCTGTAGCTGTGTACACCCTGTTCACGCACATTGTATCCTGTAGCTGTGTACACCCTGTTCACGCACATTGTATTCTGTAGCTGTGTACACTGTTCACGCACATTGTACCCTGTAGCTGTGTACACCCTGATCACGCACATTGTATCCTGTAGCTGTGTACACCCTGTTCACACACATTGTATTCTTTAGCTGTGTACACCCTGTTCACACACATTGTATCCTGTAGCTGTGTACACCCTGATCACGCACATTGTATCCTGTAGCTGTGTACAACCTGTTCACGCACATTGTATCCTGTAGCTGTGTACACTGTTCACGCACATTGTATCCTGTAGCTGTGTACACCTTGTTCACGCACATTGTATCCTGTAGCTGTGTACACCTTGTTCACGCACATTGTATTCTGTAGCTGTGTACACCCTGCTCACGCACATTGTACCCTGTAACTGTGTACACCTTGTTCACGCACATTGTATTCTGTAGCTGTGTACACCCTGCTCACGCACATTGTATCCTGTAGCTGTGTACACCCTGTTCACGCACATTGTACCCTGTAGCTGTGTACACCCTGTTCACACACATTGTATCCTGATTGTATTCTGTAGCTGTGTACACTGCTCACGCACATTGTATCCTGTAGCTGTGTACACCCTGCTCACGCACATTGTATTCTGTAGCTGTGTACACCTTGTTCACGCACATTGTATTCTGTAGCTGTGTACACTGTTCACGCACATTGTATCCTGTAGCTGTGTACACTGCTCACGCACATTGTATCCTGTAGCTGTGTACACCCTGATCACGCACATTGTATCCTGTAGCTGTGTACACCCTGTTCACGCACATTGTATCCTGTAGCTGTGTACACCCTGTTCACGCACATTGTATCCTGTAGCTGTGTACACACTGCTCACGCACATTGTATCCTGTAGCTGTGTACACCCTGTTCACGCACATTGTATTCTGTAGCTTTGTACACCCTGTTCACGCACATTGTATTCTGTAACTGTGTACACCCTGTTCACACACATTGTATCCTGTAGCTGTGTACACCCTGTTCACGCACATTGTATCCTGTAGCTGTGTACACCCTGTTCACGCACATTGTATCCTGTAGCTGTGTACACCCTGTTCACGCACATTGTATTCTGTAGCTGTGTACACCCTGCTCACGCACATTGTATTCTGTAGCTGTGTACACCCTGTTCACGCACATTGTATTCTGTAGCTCTGTACACCCTGCTCACGCACATTTTATCCTGTAGCTGTGTACACTGATCACGCACATTGTATTCTGTAGCTGTGTACACTGCTCACGCACATTGTATCCTGTAGCTGTGTCCACCCTGCTCACGCACATTGTATCCTGTAGCTGTGTACACTGCTCACGCACATTGTATCCTGTAGCTGTGTACACTGCTCACGCACATTGTATCCTGTAGCTGTGTACACCCTGTTCCACGCACATTGTATCCTGTAGCTGTGTACAACCTGTTCACGCACATTGTATCCTGTAGCTGTGTACACCCTTATCACGCACATTGTATCCTGTAGCTGTGTACACCCTGCTCACGCACATTGTATCCTGTAGCTGTGTACACCCTGTTCACGCACATTGTATCCTGTAGCTGTGTACACTGTTCACGCACATTGTATCCTGTAGCTGTGTGCACCCTTATCACGCACATTGTATCCTGTAGCTGTGTACACCCTTATCACGCACATTGTATCCTGTAGCTGTGTACACCCTTATCACACACATTGTATCCTGTAGCTGTGTACAGTGTTCACGCACATTGTATTCTGTAGCTGTGTACACCCTGTTCACGCACATTGTATCCTGTAGCTGTGTACACCCTGTTCACGCACATTGTATCTGTAGCTGTGTACACCCTGTTCACGCACATTGTATTCTGTAACTGTGTACACCCTGATCACGCACATTGTATCCTGTAGCTGTGTACACTGCTCACGCACATTGTATCCTGTAGCTGTGTACACCCTGTTCACGCACATTGTATCCTGTAGCTGTGTACACCCTGTTCACGCACATTGTATCCTGTAGCTGTGTACACCCTGCTCACGCACATTGTATTCTGTAGCTGTGTACACCCTGTTCACGCACATTGTATTCTGTAGCTGTGTACACCCTGCTCACGCACATTGTATCCTGTAGCTGTGTACACTGATCACGCACATTGTATTCTGTAGCTGTGTACACTGCTCACGCACATTGTATCCTGTAGCTGTGTACACCCTGTTCACGCACATTGTATCCTGTAGCTGTGTACACCCTGTTCACGCACATTGTATCCTGTAGCTGTGTACACCCTGTTCACGCACATTGTATCCTGTAGCTGTGTCCACCCTGCTCACGCACATTGTATCCTGTAGCTGTGTACACCCTGCTCACGCACATTGTATCCTGTAGCTGTGTACACCCTGTTCACGCACATTGTATCCTGTAGCTGTGTACACCCTTATCACGCACATTGTATCCTGTAGCTGTGTACACCCTTATCACGCACATTGTATCCTGTAGCTGTGTACACCCTGCTCACGCACATTGTATCCTGTAGCTGTGTACACCCTGTTCACGCACATTGTATCCTGTAGCTGTGTACACTGTTCACGCACATTGTATCCTGTAGCTGTGTACACCCTGTCACGCACATTGTATCCTGTAGCTGTGTACACCCTTATCACGCACATTGTATCCTGTAGCTGTGTACACCCTTACTCACACACATTGTATCCTGTAGCTGTGTACACTGTTCACGCACATTGTATTCTGTAGCTGTGTACACCCTGTTCACGCACATTGTATTCTGTAGCTGTGTACACCCTGTTCACGCACATTGTATTCTGTAGCTGTGTACACCCTGTTCACGTACATTGTATTCTGTAACTGTGTACACCCTGATCACGCACATTGTATCCTGTAGCTGTGTACACCCTGATCACGCACATTGTATCCTGTAGCTGTGTACACCCTGTTCACACACATTGTATCCTGTAGCTGTGTACACCCTGATCACGCACATTGTATCCTGTAGCTGTGTACACCCTGTTCACGCACATTGTACCCTGTAGCTGTGTACACCCTGTTCACACACATTGTATCCTGTAGCTGTGTACACCCTGTTCACGCACATTGTATTCTGTAGCTGTGTACACTGCTCACGCACATTGTATCCTGTAGCTGTGTACACACTGATCACGCACATTGTATCCTGTAGCTGTGTACACACTGCTCACGCACATTGTATCCTGTAGCTGTGTACACCCTGTTCACGCACATTGTATCCTGTAGCTGTGTACACCCTGTTCACGCACATTGTATCCTGTAGCTGTGTACACTGTTCACGCACATTGTACCCTGTAGCTGTGTACACCCTGATCACGCACATTGTATCCTGTAGCTGTGTACACCCTGTTCACACACATTGTATCCTGTAGCTGTGTACACCCTGATCACGCACATTGTATCCTGTAGCTGTGTACACCCTGTTCACGCACATTGTATCCTGTAGCTGTGTACACTGTTCACGCACATTGTATCCTGTAGCTGTGTACACCCTGTTCACGCACATTGTATCCTGTAGCTGTGTACACCCTGCTCACGCACATTGTATCCTGTAGCTGTGTACACCCCTCACGCACATTGTATCCTGTAGCTGTGTACACCCTGTTCACGCACATTGTACCCTGTAGCTGTGTACACCCTGTTCACACACATTGTATCCTGTAGCTGTGTACACCCTGTTCACGCACATTGTATTCTGTAGCTGTGTACACCCTGTTCACGCACATTGTATCCTGTAGCTGTGTACACCCTGATCACGCACATTGTATCCTGTAGCTGTGTACACCCTGATCACACACATTGTATCCTGTAGCTGTGTACACCCTGTTCACGCACATTGTATCCTGTAGCTGTGTACACCCTGTTCACGCACATTGTATCCTGTAGCTGTGTACACACCTGTTCACGCACATTGTATCCTGTAGCTGTGTACACCCTGTTCACGCACATTGTATCCTGTAGCTGTGTACACCCTGTTCACGCACATTGTATCCTGTAGCTGTGTACACCCTGCTCACGCACATTGTATCCTGTAGCTGTGTACACCCTGTTCACGCACATTGTATCCTGTAGCTGTGTACACCCTGCTCACGCACATTGTATCCTGTAGCTGTGTACACCCTGTTCACGCACATTGTACCCTGTAGCTGTGTACACCCTGTTCACACACATTGTATCGCTGGACCCGCCACCATTGTATCCTGTAGCTGTGTACACCTGCTCACGCACATTGTATTCTGTAGCTGTGTACACCTCCGCACACGCACACGCCTGTAGCTGTGTACACCCTGCTCACGCACATTGTATCCTGTAGCTGTGTACACCCTGTTCACGCACATTGTATTCTGTAGCTGTGTACACTGCTCACGCACATTGTATCCTGTAGCTGTGTACACCCTGCTCACGCACATTGTATCCTGTAGCTGTGTACACCCTGATCACGCACATTGTATCCTGTAGCTGTGTACACCCTGTTCACGCACATTGTATCCTGTAGCTGTGTACACCCTGTTCACGCACATTGTATCCTGTAGCTGTGTACACACTGCTCACGCACATTGTATCCTGTAGCTGTGTACACCCTGTTCACGCACATTGTATCCTGTAGCTGTGTACACCCTGTTCACGCACATTGTATTCTGTAGCTGTGTCCTTACACCCTGTTCACGCACATTGTATCCTGTAGCTGTGTACACCCTGTTCACGCACATTGTATCCTGTAGCTGTGTACACCCTGTTCACGCACATTGTATCCTGTAGCTGTGTACACCCTGTTCACGCACATTGTATCCTGTAGCTGTGTACACCCTGATCACACACATTGTATCCTGTAGCTGTGTACACCCTGTTCACGCACATTGTACCCTGTAGCTGTGTACACCCTGTTCACACACATTGTATCCTGTAGCTGTGTACACCCTGTTCACGCACATTGTATTCTGTAGCTGTGTACACTGCTCACGCACATTGTATCCTGTAGCTGTGTACACCCTGATCACGCACATTGTATCCTGTAGCTGTGTACACCCTGTTCACGCACATTGTATCCTGTAGCTGTGTACACCCTGTTCACGCACATTGTATCCTGTAGCTGTGTACACCCTGCTCACGCACATTGTATCCTGTAGCTGTGTACACCTGCTCACGCACATTGTATCCTGTAGCTGTGTACACCCTGTTCACGCACATTGTATCCTGTAGCTGTGTACACCCTGTTCACGCACATTGTATCCTGTAGCTGTGTACACCCTGATCACGCACATTGTATCCTGTAGCTGTGTACACCCTGTTCACACACATTGTATCCTGTAGCTGTGTACACCCACCCCCTCCACGCCACATTGTATCCTGTAGCTGTGTACACCCTGTTCACGCACATTGTACCCTGTAGCTGTGTACACCCTGTTCACACACATTGTATCCTGTAGCTGTGTACACCCTGTTCACGCACATTGTATCCTGTAGCTGTGTACACCCTGCTCACGCACATTGTATCCTGTAGCTGTGTACACCCTGATCACGCACATTGTATCCTGTAGCTGTGTACACCCTGTTCACGCACATTGTATTCTGTAGCTGTGTACACCCTGTTCACGCACATTGTATCCTGTAGCTGTGTACACCCTGTTCACGCACATTGTATTCTGTAGCTGTGTACACCCTGTTCACGCACATTGTACCCTGTAGCTGTGTACACCCTGATCACGCACATTGTATCCTGTAGCTGTGTACACCCTGTTCACACACATTGTATCCTGTAGCTGTGTCACACCCTGTTCACACACATTGTATCCTGTAGCGCTGTACACCCCACGCACATTGTACCTGGCTGTGCACGCCCCTGTGTACACCCTGTTCACGCACATTGTACCCTGTAGCTGTGTACACCCTGTTCACGCACATTGTATCCTGTAGCTGTGTACACACCTTGTTCACGCACATTGTATTCTGTAGCTGTGTACACCCTGCTCACGCACATTGTACCCTGTAGCTGTGTACACCCTGCTCACGCACATTGTATCCTGTAGCTGTGTACACCCTGCTCACGCACATTGTATCCTGTAGCTGTGTACACCCTGTTCACGCACATTGTATCCTGTAGCTGTGTACACCCTGCTCACGCACCGCACATTGTATCCTGTAGCTGTGTACACCCTGCTCACGCACATTGTATCCTGTAGCTGTGTACACCTGCTCACGCACATTGTATCCTGTAGCTGTGTACACCCTGTTCACGCACATTGTATCCTGTAGCTGTGTACACCCTGTTCACGCACATTGTATCCTGTAGCTGTGTACACCCTGTTCACGCACATTGTATCCTGTAGCTGTGTACACCCTGTTCACGCACATTGTATCCTGTAGCTGTGTACACTGACCTGCTCACGCACATTGTATCCTGTAGCTGTGTACACCCTGTTCACGCACATTGTATCCTGTAGCTGTGTACACCCTGTTCACGCACATTGTATCCTGTAGCTGTGTACACCCTGTTCACGCACATGACCTGTAGCGGTACACCCTGTACGCAGCTGTGTACACCCTGTTCACGCACATTGTATTCTGTAGCTGTGTACACCCTGCTCACGCACATTGTATCCTGTAGCTGTGTACACCCTGCTCACGCACATTGTATCCTGTCCAAGCCGCACCTCACGCACATTGTATCCTGTAGCTGTGTACACCCTGCTCACGCACATTGTATCCTGTAGCTGTGTACACCCTGCTCACGCACATTGTATCCTGTAGCTGTGTACACTGCTCACGCACATTGTACCCTGTAGCTGTGTACACCCGTATCACGCACATTGTATCCTGTAGCTGTGTACACCCTGTTCACGCACATTGTATCCTGTAGCTGTGTACACCCTGTTCACGCACATTGTATCCTGTAGCTGTGCCCCTCACCCACCTCACGCACATTGTATCCTGTAGCTGTGTACACCCTGTTCACGCACATTGTATCCTGTAGCTGTGTACACCCTGTTCACGCACATTGTATCCTGTAGCTGTGTACACCCTGTTCACGCACATTGTATCCTGTAGCTGTGTACACCCTGTTCACGCACATTGTATTCTGTAGCTGTGTACACCCTGCTCACGCACATTGTATCCTGTAGCTGTGTACACCCTGTTCACGCACATTGTATTCTGTAGCTGTGTACACCCTGTTCACGCACATTGTATCTGTAGCTGTGTACACCCTGTTCACGCACATTGTATCCTGTAGCTGTGTACACCCTGTTCAGCACATGCCACAGTGTATCCTGTCACGCACATTGTATTCTGTAGCTGTGTACACCCGTGCTCACGCACATTGTATCCTGTAGCTGTGTACACCCTGCTCACGCACATTGTATTCTGTAGCTGTGTACACCCTGTTCACGCACATTGTATTCTGTAGCTGTGTACACCCTGCTCACGCACATTGTATCCTGTAGCTGTGTCACGCCGCCGCCTGTAGCTGTGTACACCCTGCTCACGCACATTGTATCCTGTAGCTGTGTACACCCTGCACGCACCCTGCTCACGCACATTGTATCCTGTAGCTGTGTACACCCTGCTCACGCACATTGTATCCTGTAGCTGTGTCACCCTGCTCACGCACATTGTATCCTGTAGCTGTGTACACCCTGTTCACGCACATTGTATCCTGTAGCTGTGTACACCCTCTGTTCACGCACATTGTATCCTGTAGCTGTGTACACCCTGTTCACGCACATTGTATCCTGTAGCTGTGTACACCCTGTTCACGCACATTGTATCCTGTAGCTGTGTACACCCTGTTCACGCACATTGTATCCTGTAGCTGTGTACACCCTATAGCACATTTATCCTGTAGCTGTGTACACCCTATCACGCACATTGTATCCTGTAGCTGTGTACACCCTATCACACACATTGTATCCTGTAGCTGTGTACACTGTTCACGCACATTGTATTCTGTAGCTGTGTACACCCTGTTCACGCACATTGTATCCTGTAGCTGTGTACACCCTGCTCACGCACATTGTATCCTGTAGCTGTGTACACCCTGTTCACGCACATTGTATCCTGTAGCTGTGTACACCCTGATCACGCACATTGTATCCTGTAGCTGTGTACACCCTGATCACGCACATTGTATCCTGTAGCTGTGTACACCCTGTTCACACACATTGTATCCTGTAGCTGTGTACACCCTGATCACGCACATTGTATCCTGTAGCTGTGTACACCCTGTTCACGCACATTGTACCCTGTAGCTGTGTACACCCTGTTCACGCACATTGTATCCTGTAGCTGTGTACACCCTGTTCACGCACATTGTATCCTGTAGCTGTGTACACCCTGCTCACGCACATTGTATCCTGTAGCTGTGTACACACTGATCACGCACATTGTATCCTGTAGCTGTGTACACACTGCTCACGCACATTGTATCCTGTAGCTGTGTACACCCTGTTCACGCACATTGTATCCTGTAGCTGTGTACACCCTGTTCACGCACATTGTATTCTGTAGCTGTGTACACTGTTCACGCACATTGTACCCTGTAGCTGTGTACACCCTGATCACGCACATTGTATCCTGTAGCTGTGTACACCCTGTTCACACACATTGTATCCTGTAGCTGTGTACACCCTGATCACGCACATTGTATCCTGTAGCTGTGTACAACCTGCTCACGCACATTGTATCCTGTAGCTGTGTACACCCTGTTCACGCACATTGTATCCTGTAGCTGTGTACACCCTGTTCACGCACATTGTATCCTGTAGCTGTGTACACCTTGTTCACGCACATTGTATTCTGTAGCTGTGTACACCCTGCTCACGCACATTGTATCCTGTAGCTGTGTACACCCTGTTCACGCACATTGTACCCTGTAGCTGTGTACACCCTGTTCACGCACATTGTATCCTGTAGCTGTGTACACCCTGTTCACGCACATTGTATTCTGTAGCTGTGTACACTGCTCACGCACATTGTATCCTGTAGCTGTGTACACCCTGCTCACGCACATTGTATTCTGTAGCTGTGTACACCTTGTTCACGCACATTGTATTCTGTAGCTGTGTACACTGTTCACGCACATTGTATCCTGTAGCTGTGTACACTGCTCACGCACATTGTATCCTGTAGCTGTGTACACCCTGATCACGCACATTGTATCCTGTAGCTGTGTACACCCTGTTCACGCACATTGTATTCTGTAGCTTTGTACACCCTGTTCACGCACATTGTATTCTGTAACTGTGTACACCCTGTTCACGCACATTGTATCCTGTAGCTGTGTACACCCTATTCACGCACATTGTATCCTGTAGCTGTGTACACCCTGTTCACGCACATTGTATTCTGTAGCTGTGTACACCCTGCTCACGCACATTGTATTCTGTAGCTGTGTACACCCTGTTCACGCACATTGTATTCTGTAGCTGTGTACACCCTGTTCACGCACATTGTATTCTGTAGCTGTGTACACCCTGCTCACGCACATTGTATTCTGTAGCTGTGTACACCCTATTCACGCACATTGTATTCTGTAGCTGTGTACACCCTGTTCACGCACATTGTATCCTGTAGCTGTGTACACCCTGTTCACGCACATTGTATTCTGTAGCTGTGTACACCCTGCTCACGCACATTGTATTCTGTAGCTGTGTACACCCTGTTCACGCACATTGTATTCTGTAGCTGTGTACACCCTGCTCACGCACATTTTATCCTGTAGCTGTGTACACTGATCACGCACATTGTATTCTGTAGCTGTGTACACTGCTCACGCACATTGTATCCTGTAGCTGTGTACACCCTGTTCACGCACATTGTATCCTGTAGCTGTGTACACTGCTCACGCACATTGTATCCTGTAGCTGTGTACACCCTGTTCACGCACATTGTATCCTGTAGCTGTGTACACCCTGATCACGCACATTGTATCCTGTAGCTGTGTACACCCTGATCACGCACATTGTATCCTGTAGCTGTGTACACCCTGCTCACGCACATTGTATCCTGTAGCTGTGTACACCCTGTTCACGCACATTGTATCCTGTAGCTGTGTACACCCTGCTCACGCACATTGTATCCTGTAGCTGTGTACACCCTGTTCACGCACATTGTATCCTGTAGCTGTGTACACCCTGTTCACGCACATTGTATCCTGTAGCTGTGTACACCCTTATCACGCACATTGTATCCTGTAGCTGTGTACACCCTGCTCACGCACATTGTATCCTGTAGCTGTGTACACCCTGTTCACGCACATTGTATCCTGTAGCTGTGTACAACCTGTTCACGCACATTGTATCCTGTAGCTGTGTACACCCTGTATCACGCACATTGTATCCTGTAGCTGTGTACACCCTTATCACGCACATTGTATCCTGTAGCTGTGTACACCCTGCTCACACACATTGTATCCTGTAGCTGTGTACACCTGTTCACGCACATTGTATCCTGTAGCTGTGTACACCCTGTTCACGCACATTGTATCCTGTAGCTGTGTACACCCTGTTCACGCACATTGTATTCTGTAGCTGTGTACACCCTGTTCACGGACATTGTATCCTGTAGCTGTGTACACCCTTATCACGCACATTGTATCCTGTAGCTGTGTACACCCTGTTCACGCACATTGTATTCTGTAACTGTGTACACCCTGATCACGCACATTGTATCCTGTAGCTGTGTACACCCTGTTCACGCACATTGTATTCTGTAACTGTGTACACCCTGATCACGCACATTGTATCCTGTAGCTGTGTACACCCTGTTCACGCACATTGTATTCTGTAACTGTGTACACCCTGATCACGCACATTGTATCCTGTAACTGTGTACACCCTGATCACGCACATTGTATTCTGTAACTGTGTACACCCTGTTTACGCACATTGTATCCTGTAGCTGTGTACACCCTGTTCACGCACATTGTATTCTGTAACTGTGTACACCCTGATCACGCACATTGTATCCTGTAGATGGAACCCCATTGCCGTAGCTGTGTACACCCTGATCACGCACATTGTATCCTGTAGCTGTGTACACCTTGTTCACGCACATTGTATCCTGTAGCTGTGTACACCCTGATCACGCACATTGTATCCTGTAGCTGTGTACACCCTGTTCACACACATTGCAGACCCTGATCACACGATGTTTACACTCTCTACCATAAACGCCTGTAGTTGTAAATGATGTCACCATACAAGACTCCAGAGGCAACTTATAAGGCTTTGTTCACACCGTGGAGTTTGGAGCTGGTTTTGAGTCAGGGTATGGGTAAGGGCATGGTCACACAGAAGAATCTGGAGAGAATTCCTCCTCAAAAACTGTCTCCGGTCTGCCTGTCCTTGTTTTCAGCGTGCTTGCCCAATCTTGTGCAGTTTCCGCAGCAGAACCCCCCATTGTATGAGACTAGAGTGTGTGCAATCGGTGTCATAAAGCCCAGCCTCTGATTCTGCTTTCTGTAGAGGGTTTTGCAGGGATGGTTTTTGGAGAGGACATTCAGACAGAAAACCACCTCAAAATCCTCTTCAGATCCTATGTGTGAACAAACCCTAAGGCATTGTTCACATCTGTGTTAAAAAAGTGAATGGAGTCCATCATGTAACACATCCGGCTCTTCCATCATTTTCATTGTCCTTTAATGGAGCAAAACAATGGACCTACTAACGCAGGTGTGAACAAAGCCTCCAGGTGATAGCACTAAGCAGGGCACTGTGTGGACTAGGCCCAACTTCTAGACTTCACAAGTTTCCCTAGATCGCCATGGATCCCTAAAGCCCAGGCATATGTCTAGTATTGCTGACGCCATCATTGGCATTCTACAAATCTCTTGTGCCCCTCGATCTAGAGACCACTTTCAGTTTTCACGGGGTATCAATTCTGAGTTGAATGGAGTATCAGCGCACACATTCGGCCTCCTCACTATTCACTGTTCTTGTGATCGGTGCAGATCCCAATGAGGAGACACTCCTCCTGTGTACACCCCTCCTACGGACACACCGGCATTTTCCATATAGGTGCAATAGAGGCAGAAAGTCCGCAGAGGAAAACTGGAGCTGCAGCAGATTCCACCATGTGAACAGGCCCTAAGTGGCAGAAGAGCCATCTTACCTCCTCTGCTGCAGCAGAACCAAAAGACATCGCTGCAAAACCTCTGCCAACCCCTGTCAAAAGGCAGTGAGCGCTTGTTAGGGGGTTAAACATGGAGACTAGCAATCCAATCATAATTATAGACTTTTACTATTTGCAGAATTTCTTGGATTTCCGGCTTTATGTACACAACGGGCAGAAACTTGAGATGCAGTAGCAGTACCACGTCTTTGGCGTCCCACTCAACCAATCCTACTGTGGCAGATGGCTGCTCGTCCGGGCTGTAAAAAGGTAAATTTTATGTTTTCAATAGAGGAGACACATTGGGGGGGCTGTGAAATGTTTCTGACACATTTACTAAGTTACTCAACAAGGGGCATGGCTTAGCAGAAAGGGGTGTGGTTTAAGATGAACCAAAATTGTGGGGTATTAATTGGCTTTAAACCATCTAATAGGTTGTCTAAAGATGCATCACATTTGTCCTACAGCATTAGCCACTGTGATAAATTCTAAGACAACCCGGTCTAAGTGGTCATGTGATTGATGTATGTGACATCATCACTACTGGAAAGGAGGTGTTTTGTTCATGATACTTGGGGCTGTCACAAATCGCCTTTCCCTATATATATATATATATATATATATATATATATATATATATATGGGATGTAGAGTGTTATAGGGCTATATTATAGATCGTGCAGGTGGAGGCTCTATAACATGATCCTGGCAGATTAGATTGCACATTCATGGCGTCAGGTTCCCATAATACAATGACACAACCACTTTCCACTTTTTATTCAATTCCACCCGTTCAGAATTTTTTCCAAGCTTTCCAGTAAATCATATACAAAATATTAAATCAAGTCAATATTCGGTGTGACCTTTGGCCTTTGGCTTCTTCTCAGTGCAGACAGTTTTTGGCAGCGCTGGGCAGGGAGGTTGTTCCCGCCGCCATCTTGGAGAACTAAGCCCAGATCTTCTGTGGATGTTGCTTGCTCCAATCCGTCTGTCTCTTCATGTCATCCCAGACAGACTGGGCTATATCTGTGGGGGCCGGACCATCACTTCCAGGACTCCTCCTCTAAAGGGCAAAGGTCACACCCAATATTGAGGGGATTTACATGTCTCTTTTCTTCATTCACTCCATAAAATAAACTATTAACCCTTCTATTTCATGTGCTACACACAATGACATCACAACCTTGTAGGCATCAATCAACACCGATAGGCGGCCATTATAGAGGGTTCAGTGAGGAGAGCACTTAGCACGCTTGGGCACACCCACTGGGCACACCCACTGGGCACTTACAAGCTCATTGTATAAAGTGAGTAGTTTTCTCTGATAGTCTAACACTATTACTGGCATATAGCTATGTTTACATATATGTATTTAAGGCAACCCTCTAGTCCAAAAGTAAAAATTTGGCCATGTATAGCCAAGGTACAGTGAACTGATCTGGTGCCCGCCTTTGGAAAGTTTGTGCACTTTGGAGTTCTGTTTGCAGGTCACAAAATGGCTGCCACATATTTAGACTGTGTGACTAGAAAGTCCAAGACACTCCCCGGGCAGATCCTGGGCCCAGTGGGCTGAAGGACTTTTGCTGACCATGTGACTAGCCTCATGAACAGGGTGACCACATGGTTATGCTCCTCTATCACGTCCTGCTCCATGCCCATTACTGCATGCCAGTACATGATAAAAGTGGTTCCCCCCCCCCCCCCCCATCAAAATCACTATGTAAAGTTATAAATCAGACGAAAAAAGGTTTAGTTTTTTTTTTTTTAATTGAGATCTATGAAAGATCGTATTGTTTGGTCACCAAAGGAGTCAAAATGGCCCCAAGTGTGTATGGACCTGCCAGACTGATCTGCTGTCGTGTGTCTGTCCTTGCACATATGATTTTCAGGTGTCTGTGAGCTGTAATAATGCCCATTAAGGGTTCACTTTTTACCAAGGTTTCCAAAAGCTTTTTATTGGAATTTTCGGATATTTTTGCTACAACTCTGAGGCTTTTTTGGAGTTTGTGGGTTATGGTTGGATTACAGCGCACTCCCAATCAATTCAGTAGCAATACACAAGGGCGGCGCTATTTGGGGGGAAACAATAGATCGATATATCCATCAGACAGCCCCACTGTTTGGTCCACTGAGTATCGAGTATATCGGAGAAGCCTGGCCTAGATCATGGCAGCAGCTGAAGCAGGTACAGAATAAATAAAAAGAAAAATTCCAGGGCAGAGAATTGTTGGACAAATTATAACAAAAAAGACCACTTAAGAAAATCTATTTTTATATTAAGTTATCACAACAAGTCTAAAATACAGAGGTTAAATAAAATAGAAAAAAAAAAAAAAAAACATCCAGGAATCCTTGTTAAAAACATTATAAAATAAACAACTCGCTGCGGACAGTTTTTTTTTGTTCCGGCTTAGTATAAAAATTAGAATTTATCTTTAAAACGCCGCGAGGATCAGTGCTTAACCCTTCCTGTGCCGACAGGGCCTGCAGATCTAGGTTCAACTCTGGTGAATTGGCAGGTTGCGTGAGAAGAAGTGAGTTAGTCATTATCTTATGTTCCTGGGTGATCTCGGCACAGACAATGGCGGTCAATATCATTTGGCAAATATCGAAGTAGTATTGTCCAAATAGTTAATGCAAGGTAATGGAGTGCGTCAGTAAATCACGAAGCGCTGATGTTTTGGAGATGACCTCTGACAGTTTTATCTCTCCCATTAAAGACAACCTAAATGAACACAAGACAAAAGCACTTTCCTCAAAAGACCACTGGTGCGTGACAACATCTCGCTTGTGCGTTCTGAACCAAAAGGTGATGAATCACCCCTATCGGACATGGCGAATGCAGCAGCCAAACACGGACTCACACAGGAGGGCATGTACCAAAAAACACCAAGTCTTGCCCTTCACGTGCGTTCGGTCACAGACCTTCGAAGAGTCCAGTTTTGTCCAATTTAAGGAAGCAGAGCCAAAGGAAGAGACGTAGACTCCTGATTAGTTGAGTAGTACTGGGGAGGGGTAAACAAGCCTATGCTTCCCCCAGCCCCATTTCTCATCATGTCCTCTGGTGTCTCACACCTCGCTCTCGGTGGAGGGTAAGTGCCTTCCTCTCCAGCCAGTATCTGGTAAGGAGACTCTACGTTCAGGGCTTGGTGGGAGAGTGACACTGCCCGTCTCCGACTGTTCTTCTTGAAGCAGCTGTTGCGTCTCTGTCAGGTCTAGAGAGGCAGTACTGGCCTGTAAAGAAACTGTGTCCGTCTTGATGCACACATGGTCCCGCAGAATGCTGGCTCGAGATGGCTTCACCTGCTTAAGATCATCCCACTCACTCTCATCCCCAGACAGTAGGCCGAAGCCTTCCAAGATTCGGATTTTCTCTTTGGTAAAACCATTGTCAGGGACAGCCTGTGAAGGAAAAGAACAGAGAGTGAGCGGCACAGAAGACAAAGTCAGATCTATTTATCCAATCTGGTGGTAAGATGGGCATCCAAATCGCTGCAAGAAAAAAAGTCAGAAATGAAACCAAGACGGGGGGGAATTCAAAAACTCCACACCAATAACTGCACTACAAAATCCAGAAGACAGGGATATAAACAGATACCCAAGCCACGGCAAAAATAAATGGTATAGTCTATGACTCTATGACTGGCAGCAGGTTTTGTTGTGTTGTTTTTTTTTTTTGTTTTTTTTTTCATATACAATCTTATATTTTTTAAATTTGTTCAATTTTAAATTAAAAAAAAAAAAAATGAAGCTACAAGTACAAATGTACAGTGAACAAATCCTTCCCCGATTATAAATGATGCACTAGAAGGCGGCAGACAAAGGTTAGCGATCGAGCATGCTCACACCGTTAAAGAAATGAAACCGGAACACTCTAAAGAAAAATCAATGGTCTTCAAAACTACCCGCACCCCTAACCCAAGGAAGATCTTTACCAGACCCCTCATAGATGCACAGTGGATTAGCCAACACCGTATATATAGAGTAGCACAGTCACTTTGGGCTGGATTAAAGGGGTTATCCCATGAGAAACATTTATTATCTATCTATGGTCTAGGCGATACATGTCTGAGCGCTGCGATCCCCACTGGTGGTGGTCACATATGAGCACTGCCCCTTTAATTTATGGGGCCAACTTAAAATAACACTTAGCCGTTTTCAACAGCCCCATTGAAAGTAATGGCGTGGCATTGTGCGCACGTGACCTACACTCCGTACATCCTGCACAGGATCAGAGAGATGGGGGCGCCTGTTCTAGTGCTCAGTGTGGGGTCCGCAGTGTTCATACATATATCACCTAATAACTTATTACTAAGTACTACTTGTATAGCAGAATACTCTGTATTATAGGATGTGACAATTCTTTCCTTCATTGTACCTCATAAGATTGGAGGCACAGGGTGGCGGCACAGTATGGCTGTAGTGCTGCAGTAAAGCGCCATACAAGATCTGCAGATCCGCAATAAGCTGTGTGCAAGGCCTTATTAAAGAGAGGACGTTTCAACGCCTCCTGTTCTTTCCACCTTTTTAATAACCGCCCCTACACTGGGTCTGGCACAGTTGGAATTTTTTTCTCTTGCCCCGACAGTTTCTGAGCAATCATTGCAGTTAGTGTTGGCACCTGATACGTCAATTACACTGTCAAGTGGGTGGTCTGAGGGAGGAGCCAGCAAGGGGATGTAACTTTGACACTGTCTGATTCCGATTGGACAGATCCAGAGAACTCAGAATCACACCCCCTTTGCCTTCTCCTCCTTAAGACCACCCACCTGACAGTACAGAGCCTAACTGGGCCCCAAAACTAACTGCACAGATTGCTCAGGAACGGTTGGGGTGAGAGAAAACATTCCAACTGTGCTGGAATCACAGGGGGGCTATTAAAGGGTGAAGGTGGTGAAAGGTCCCCTCTAATACACTTGGATCCTTAAGAGATCTGGTAAACAAGTCCATAAGAAGTAGAACAAATGGCCCAGAGTCACCCGCGTGCAGCATCCACCAATACCTGCAGGTATCAGAAGAACTCAGAAGAGGAAGGGAGAGAGACTGTCAGAAGGAGTAGAGCGCTGCAGGGGACATGGAAAAAGTCAGAAAAACACTTGTAAAGGTGACACAAAGGCTAAAGTGATCCTGAGATTAAGTGGCACTCCTGTGACACAGAATGGCTGCGCTTTCAGTACTTACCTCCTTGCGATGCCTTTGCAGATGACAAGCTCCTGGCCTGTGCACAGCCTCAATTTTCACCTCCTGGGTAGAGGTGCGGTAGGAAGGGTTGCTGTATGTCAGGGTTCCCAATGCTGGGTCTGACAGCTTTGCCCGACGATGCCTGAGAAAGCAAACTGGAAAGTGATCTACAGGTCTAACCAGAGGACCTTCCCCACGCCCATGCAACCCCACAAGGACCACGAGCCACCAAAGGTTCCCATCAGGTTCTTTCAGAGAGGTCTCAAATAGTTTCTACCCCCCACCCATTGTGGGCCTTGGTCCGGCTGTATACCGATCCTCACTGTAACTATTACTTCTATATATCTATGTACACACCTGTAAATCAGCAGAGCACAGATCAGGAGCAGCAAGCACAAGAGTGACAGCGATCCCGCGATGATGTGAGGTACACGCAGTTTGTCCCCTGGACACAAAGTATAAAACAATATCAGATATGTCGTACCATTAATGTATGGGTGTACATGGCTACAATCTAGGTCCTCCCCATACCTGCACTGGCTGGGATCGCTCCATTGTGGGTGCACAGTCCGTCTGAGGCCTCTGCCTCTGAGCAACTAAAATACAATTGTGAAGAATAAAGATTCGGGTACATTCTTAAAACAGTGGAGAGTGGAATGACTGGTATATAGGTCCATACACAAAGCCGAGCAGCGCTATATTCCCAAAGTTGTGCACTTTTGGTCTTCGATTTAGTGATCATGGAGGTCTCAGTTTTATTACAACACATTGAAAGTTTTTGTTAAAATGATAGGTATCCTTAAAATAACTTTATGCAAGTGACACTATGCTCCTACCTTCCTGCTGTTACCCCTGGTGTACTGTCCGCTCGCTCGCCCTGGGTGTTAGGGCTGGATGGGCCAGACATCTTCTCGCTATTGTTTGTTGGATGAGGAGGTGATGGTAAAAATCCAGGAACTGAAAAATGAAGAGAAAAACTCTGGAAACAAATACTTGATACTAAACTATGGAGTCAAGATGGACACGTGACAAGGAATAAAGAAATAGGTGTCTAGTTCATGTCTGCTGACTGAAAGCTCTGGAGACCTTAGTAGGACATGAGCGTAGGCCATGTTCTATCAACGTAACCATCCATCTCACAGCTACATTAATTGTTTTCCCATTAGGGTTGTCGCTGATCATTGTCGTCTGTCTTAATTCAGTGACTGGTCAGGTAAGGTGACTGGTAAGGAGACCTTAACAGTGCGATGAAGGGCAACATTGCAGGTCAGCTGGTGGAGGTCTCTATGAGAACTCAGAAGATGGTCTAAATAAATGGATTCATCAATGATACAGCCAGAAGTTGGATACTCACTGGTCGAGCAGACTTCATTGACCAGGTCATCTGGACAAGCGCACACAAAGTCATAGCTTCGAGCGAAACAAAGATGGGAGCAGCCACCATTATTAACTCCACATGGGTTGCTACCTGCATGGCGGAGAAGGGCAAAACATTTAGTCCATGACAGGTTGCAGTATAAAGAGCACAAGCATTGGGTGGTCTCTTACCAGTTTGTCGCAGTGGAGACACCACAATGATGTCCATCAGGCCTTCCATGTTACCCAAAATGGTTTCTTGACTTCTTCCAGAGTATTTGTCCACCCTCTGAATGGATTTGGTCTGCCAGTCAGTCCAGTATATCCAGCGACCCTCCTGTTTGTTCAAACCATTTATGGAAAAATAACTACTTCAGCGATGCATTATCGATTATTATATCACAGTAACCAAGAATTTCCCGGAATGTTTACCTGAGTGAGTGCAAATGGGTGAGACACCTGACTGACAAGCACTTGGCGGGTCTTGCCATTCAGATCAGCATTCTCTATGCGATCCAGGTGAGCATCCACCCAGAAAATCCTGGAAAGAATCAATATACAAAATACACAGAAGTCAAATATACATAGATGAAGGATAGTGAGAAGCCATTATTTAAAGGGTTTGTCCCACATGCTTGTGGATGGGTTGTAAGTTGTAATTATGGGACAGTCTCTTTATAGCCCATCCAGATATACCAAGTTGCACAACCACTGACCTACGAGTGTCATAATCCAAAGTCAGTCCATTGGGCCACCCAAGATCTGTATTAATGAGGACTTTTCGGTCAGAACCATCCAAGTGAGATCTTTCGATTTTGGCAACATGACCCCAATCAGTCCAAAACAGATACCTGCAGCAGCAAGACAGAAATTATTTCATATACTAAAAGACATCAGCAGCCAACCAAGAGTGAAGCCAAAGACTGCTCAGGTCACAATGTTCTTACCCTTTTCTTGGAAACACAGCAATGGCTCGAGGCTCATCTAGGCTGTTATTGATCAGAGCTTTTCGGTGTCTCCCATCCAGCCGCGACACCTCAATAGTGTTTGCACCAGTGTCGGTCCAGTAAAGATTTCTTGCTACCCAGTCCACAGCTAGACCATCTGTGGTCTTCAGCCCCTCACCAATGATGGTCTCCATAGCAGTTCCATCAAGGTGTACTCTCCTAAAAAACAGCAAAGATATATTCAGCACAAAGAGCCATGACACATCTTCAATTATTCCACAGGGAAGGGATCACTGCAAATATTCTGACAGTGCTGGAAATTTTCAGATTGTCACAAGATCACTTTTCCCTTTTCTCTTGTGATTTACAGTGGACCTTTCACCACCTCCATGATCCTAATCTCTCAGCATCCTTCAATTGGTGCCACTCCACAGATTCTGGCACAACTGGAATTTTCTCTCTAGCCACCACCATTCCCAAATAATCAGTTCTGTTATTTTTGGCACAATTATGCTCTCTACTGTCAGGTGGGCGGTCCTGGGCTGACACAGAAAGACAGAGACCACCCAGCTGACAGCAGAAACATAACTGTGCTGACTAACAGCCATGACTGCTCGGGAAAGGTGGGGGCTAGAGAAAAACTCCAACGGTGTCAGAATCAGTGGAGCAGCAACTATTAAAGAGTTGGAGTTGGTGGAAGTGGTGAAAGGTCCTCCTTAACCAAGATTTGCACATTATTTCATTCATGGCCTAAACACTGAGCTTGAACACATTATGCAAAGAATATATTTCTAGCAGGATGGATCGCTATATTCATAGCACTGTACTACAGAACCACGTCTCTTCACTACCGGGAATAATGCCTGAAAATTTCCAGAGCTAAGCAATTATCCCCGATCACGAGACACAGTATATTGGACAACCAGATGAAGAATGCGTGCTGAAATACTGAGAAAACATCCCAGAGTGCCCCTCTGCTCCGCACCTGATGACATCCAGGAAAACATCCGTGTAGTAGATTTTGCCTTCTACGCTGTCATAATCCAGAGAGATGACATTGTTCAGTTCTTTAATGGGAACATAGACGTCAGTATAGTCATCTGTGTCCAGGGAGATACGACGGATGGAATCTCGGCTGGAGAAGAGCAAGTAGGTGTCAGGAGACGGGTCACATGTTCTACCATCATCTTTCAGCAGAATGCCGGTGGGGCAGGCACAGGAGTAGCTGACTGGGTTCGGCAGGCACAGGTGAGAGCATCCGCCATTTTTGTCTCCACACTTGTTGTATCCTATGGGGGTACAAGGAGAAATCAGGAGCCACATACAGACAGGCTGTTCACAGGATTACAAGGATATACTAGAACCCATTATAAAGACTAGAAGACCTCAGAGATGACCAATGGACTGACCCAAGGCATGCGTCCGGTCTACTGCTTGAATGTCCATCAGCCCGGGCAGATTGTCTCTGACCACTATTACATTGGCTCCCGTGTCTTTATCTGCTCTCTGGATTTTGCGCGTCTGCCAATCTGTCCAATATATGTGTGCACCAAGGAGAGTCAAGCCGTACGGATGCTGGACTGGAGATACCAAGATACGTCGGTTCCTTCCCATCAGATCAGAGGCCTCTATTCTCTGCATAGATAAGGAAACACATTTAGAGAAGAAGGAAGACCCTGATATACAGATTCAGTAGACCTCAAATCTGAAACTAAATGGTGCAACATAATAAACTAGCACAATAGTGAGTACTAGCCCTGCATGCAATCAATTTGACACAATATAAAATTCTGCTTTCACTTAAAGAGCAGCGCACTGACACTAGCGCTTAACGTACCTCAGTATGAGCATCAGCCCACAAAAGTTGCGAGCCAGCCTTGTCCACTGCCAGTCCATTGGGCCATCCCAAGTTCATACTGATGAGCACTTTACGGTCAGAGCCATCCATTCCTGCTCTTTCCAGCTTGGCATTCTCTCCCCAGTCTGACCAGTACATGTATCTGACAGGAACAAAAAATATTGATATGGTATCTTTCCTCAGTCATGCGAATGGGGCTCATATGTTAGATGTTATTGCAGTCCCTTACCCCATCTCGTGATACAAGGCAATTGCTCGGGGACTTCCCAGATTTTGCCAAACAAGCACCTTCCTCATGGAACCATCCAAATTTCCCACTTCGATCCTATTGGTCCCAGTGTCTGTCCAATATATTTTTCGCCCTATGGCGTCCACTGCCAGACCATCTGTGGTCACCAAACCTGGGTAGAGAAGAAGATTTTTCAATTATAATGTGAGGATTGAGAGATTAGAGTGATAGATGTGCTTGTAGGTAAACTACTGAACAGTAACTATTGGGTGCATCATTACCGGTGGTGATTATATCTTGGTTATTAGATCCATCAAGTGCCGATCTGCTAATTTTTCGCAATGTGCTGTCGGCCCAGTACAGCAACCCTGCAAAAATGAAAAATCGTGAATATACCAAAGAGGACTTGTTCTCAGCTATCTCATCCTCCCACCAATCCCTGGACATCCTCATCATGCCAATAACTCACCATCAACAGGATCCACCCCAACAGCAATTGTGTTCTTCATGGTCACATTGATGGGAAGCACAACGTCGGCAAAATACGGAATATCCAGAGAAACAGAGCGGATATCGGTCCTTCTGGCAAAAATAAGAAAACGGTCCATGCCTGGAGACAAACGAGAGCAGAAAAGGGTTAAAACACCGTAACACTCTATCCAATATTAACTAAAGGTAAAGGGATATAAATCACCTGAGGAACAGGTTCTGCCATCTGCTTGCAGGTTTACCCCAGTGGGGCAGGCACAGCTGTGGCCTTTGGGGTGGGGAGAGAGAAGACAGACATGGCTGCAGCCTCCGTTGTTTATGGAGCAAGCAGTGTGAACTGTGGGAAAGAAAACAGAGATGCAAATGTAGAAGTGTGCAAGAATTGTGGTGTAGGTTGTGGCTAAAAAGCAGTGTCTATACTTCACACATATTTATATTTAACAGTTTTAGACACTTTCTTGACAAGGGGGTGTGTATAGGTGATCAATGGCTGATCACTGGGCGGCACAACTTATGAGGCGTCCCGTTAGCCATTGGAATAGAGCAATAATGGTGCATTTGCTTTGCCACTCCATTCATGTTCTAAGAAACCGATATAGTCACGTGCTGTGTACTCCACCATCAGTCCCACACAGAAAGAATGAAGTGACAGTCACTCCACTCAGACAGGGCCATGAGACCGCCATTCTTGTGAGGGGCAGGATACTTATCACCTAAACTGTGGATATATATATAATAGCTGGCGTTGGTTTTATACCTTTAGGGCGTTGGCGATGGAACACATGAATGTCCATAAGATTCTCCAAGTTTTCCCGCACGGTTTTCCTGTCAAGGCCGGTCTTTCGATCTGCGCTCTCAATGCTCTTAGACTGCCAGTCTGTCCAGTAAATTCGGTCTTCAAATAGGGTCAGGCCAAAAGGGTGAGGGAGGTCAGTACCGATCAGCACCTAGGATACCCCAATAACAAGAAGAGATTAATACATCGGTCCCTAAAAGGGGTCTATAAAGAAAAGGAGTGTCAGGGACAGCTCACCATGCGGTCAGCACCGTCAAGTTTTGCAGTTTCTATGGTTTTCATTCCAGCATCGGCCCAGTAAAGCCTCTCAGACTCGTAATCAATTGCCAGCCCATTGGGCCATGTAAGGTTAGAGGAGATGATGACTATACGCCCAGAGGCGTCCATTCCAGCACGCTCTATTTTAGGATTGGCTCCCCAGTCTGTCCAGTACATGAACCTACGGTGGACAACATCTTGTATTGTTCATGACATAAAAACGGACAACGGCACTTTATTAAGTGGATTTTTTTTTTTTTTGCCAAAATCAGGACAGTTACAACCAATAGGAAAAGTTCTTACCCGCCTATTGGATCCACCACAATATCCCTTGGTCGGTCTAGGTTCTCCCAGATGAGGACACTACGTAATGAGCCATCGGTGTTAGAAACTTCTATCCGGTCAGTCCCTGAAAGGCAGCAGAGACATCCATCAACATGCTGGGAAATCTAGATCTAATTCTAGTCTTGTTCATGTAGTAGGATCATTGCCAAGTTCACCGTAACGTGTAATACCAACAAAACTAATACAGTCAACAAATTATAATAATAAAAACCATATAAATCAATATTATAAAATAAATACAATAGAAAGTCGTCAGTCATATTATTTTCTATTTTATTATTTGATTATTTTAGTTTAGATTTTAATTTAATATATTTATTATTAATACAGAAAAAGAAAAATCACACTCTGTATGGAATGGTTTCTTAAAAGTGGTTGACCAGTTTGGGCAATTTATTTGTTAAACTCCCCCCTTACCAACCAAAGAACTAAACTAACTAAAGAACAGCCAATATCACTGCTGGTAGTTCTAGAAATCATCTGTAATCTGTCAGGAAACCAGGTAACAAGTCTTCAATTTCCCTGCAGCGCCACCACTGGAGCAATAGATTACTACGTGGTGCTCACTGAAACCAATGGGCCGTGTGTGTAATGCACGGACATGTTGGGTCCTCCACAGCAGGAGACGCTCTTCACAACTCGTCTCCATTCTGGCTAATAAATGAGGACCTGGGGGTTTCTGAATACTACAAGTCCATCAGTCACAGAGGATACAGGGTCCTAGTGCCTAAATTCAGTACCTGCATCCGTCCAATATAGTTTCTGTGTCACCCAGTCTATAGCCAGCCCAGCAGGACTCTCTAAGCTGGTCTCTATGATGATCTGGTGGAAAGAAACAAAAATAAGACTCATTTTCAAGAGGAACCAGTTTTGCTAAATGCATGTTATGCTATCTCCATGACTCTATAATTTATGGTATACAGCATCAGACTACGCTGCATCCCAGGTATATGGAATACACACATCTAGTCAAGAGGCTGAAAATGGCCCCCGGACAGTAACAGATGATCAAATATTACAGATTATTGGATGATCATAGACACTATATAAAAATATAGAGCGTATTGCCCCTTCTCTCACCTCCTGCCCGCTGCCATCAGACTTTGCACGGTTGATGGAGTCCGAGTTGGTGTCAGTCCAGTACATGTAGTCATCTGCAGAATCCCAGTCCAGTGCAACGGCGCTGCGTACATTGGACAATGGGATGACAAAATCGGAAAAGTCACTGGTGTCAAAGCTGATCCTCCGGATGTCCGTCCTTCGGGCAAAAAGCAGGAACTTGTCAAGACCTGATCGAAGGTCAAAGGTCATCATCTTAATTCTTCAGCTTCAAAATGACATAAAGAGCAAATGCAGGAACTGGGGCTCAAAGCTAAGGCGGGAGCTCAATGT
Organism: Leptodactylus fallax; assembly: GCA_947044405.1. Lineage (NCBI taxonomy): Eukaryota > Metazoa > Chordata > Amphibia > Anura > Leptodactylidae > Leptodactylus > Leptodactylus fallax. The sequence goes on from CAMRHE010000445.1 coordinate 1,249,296, forward strand.
ATTAATAGAAGACTGGGGAGTTTGGATGGCAACATATGATCTGCTCAGAACCCTTTGGCTACTAGTGGATCACACATCTACATGCTTTGGTCCATGTATGAAATTCTAGGTCAGTTACAGAACTACAACTCTCAGCTTGCCAAGTCACAGCTAAGACTAAGACTATCGGCCGGGAGAGCAAGACTAAGACTATCGTGCCAGGAGAGAAGCTAAGGCTAAGACATCGGCCAGGGAGAAGCTAAGGCAAGACACGTGCCAGGAGAGAGCTAAGACTATCGTGCCAGGAGAGAAGCTAAGGCTAAGACTATCGTGCCAGGAGAGAAGCTAAGACTATCGTGCCAGGAGAGAAGCTAAGACTAAGACTATCATGCCAGGAGAGAAGCTAAGACTATCGTTCCAAGAGAGAAGCTAAGACTATCGTGCCAGGAGAGAAGCCTAAGACTATCGTGCCAGGAGAGAAGCTAAGACTAAGACTATCGTGCCAGGAGAGAAGCTAAGACTAAGACTATCGTGCCAGGAGAGAAGCTAAGACTAAGACTATCGTGCCAGGAGAGAAGCTAAGACTAAGACTATCGTGCCAGGAGAGACGCTAAGACTAAGACTATCGTGCCAGGAGAGACGCTAAGACTAAGACTATCGTGCCAGGAGAGAAGCTAAGACTATCGTGCCAGGAGAGACGCTAAGACTAAGACTATCGTGCCAGGAGAGAGCTAAGCTAAGACTATCGTGCCAGGAGAGAAGCTAAGGCTAAGACTATCGTGCCAGGAGAGAAGCTAAGGCTAAGACTATCGTGCCAGGAGAGACGCTAAGACTATCGTTCCAAGAGAGAAGCTAAGACTATCGTGCCAGGAGAGAAGCTAAGACTAAGACTATCGTGCCAGGAGAGAAGCTAAGACTATCGTGCCAGGAGAGACGCTAAGACTAAGACTATCGTGCCAGGAGAGACGCTAAGACTAAGACTATCGTGCCAGGAGAGAAGCTAAGACTATCATGCCAGGAGAGAAGCTAAGACTAAGGCTATCGTGCCAGGAGAGAAGCTAAGACTAAGACTATTGTGCCAGGAGAGAAGCTAAGGCTATCGTGCCAGGAGAGAAGCTAAGACTAAGACTATCGTGCCAGGAGAGACGCTAAGACTATCGTTCCAAGAGAGAAGCTAAGACTATCGTGCCAGGAGAGAAGCTAAGACTAAGACTATCGTGCCAGGAGAGAAGCTAAGACTAAGACTATCGTGCCAGGAGAGAAGCTAAGACTAAGACTATCGTGCCAGGAGAGAAGCTAAGACTAAGACTATCGTGCCAGGAGAGAAGCTAAGACTAAGACTATCGTGCCAGGAGAGACAAGACTATCGTTCCAGGAGAGAAGCTAAGGCTAAGACTATCGTGCCAGGAGAGACGCTAAGACTATCGTCCAAGAGAGAAGCTAAGACTATCGTGCCAGGAGAGAAGCTAAGACTATCGTGCCAGGAGAGACGCTAAGACTAAGACTATCGTGCCAGGAGAGAAGCTAAGACTATCATGCCAGGAGAGAAGCTAAGACTAAGACTATCGTGCCAGGAGAGAGAAGCTCCAAGACTAAGACTATCGTGCCAGGAGAGAAGCTAAGACTAAGACTATCGTGCCAGGAGAGAAGCTAAGACTAAGACTATCGTGCCAGGAGAGAAGCTAAGACTAAGACTATCGTGCCAGGAGAGAAGCTAAGACTAAGACTATCGTGCCAGGAGAGAAGCTAAGACTAAGACTATCGTGCCAGGAGAGAAGCACTAAGACTATCGTGCCAGGAGAGCAAGCTAAGACCGCCGCTAAGACGCTATCGTGCCCGGAGAGAAGCTAAGACTAAGACTATCGTGCCAGGAGAGAAGCTAAGACTATCGTGCCAGGAGAGAAGCAAGACTAAGACTATCGTGCCAGGAGAGAAGCTAAGACTAAGACTATCGTGCCAGGAGAGAAGCTAAGACTAAGACTATCGTGCCAGGAGAGAAGCTAAGACTAAGACTATCGTGCCAGGAGAGAAGCTAAGACTAAGACATCGTGCCAGGAGAGAAGCTAAGACTAAGACTATCGTGCCAGGAGAGAAGCACTGCGAAGACTAAGACTATCGTGCCAGGAGAGAAGCTAAGACTAAGACTATCGTGCCAGGAGAGAAGCTAAGACTAAGACTATCGTGCCAGGAGAGAAGCTAAGACTAAGACTATCGTGCCAGGAGAGAAGCTAAGACTAAGACTATCGTGCCAGGAGAGAAGCTAAGACTAAGACTATGATCGTGCCAGGAGAGAAGCTAAGACTAAGACTATCGTGCCAGGAGAGAAGCTAAGACTAAGACTATCGTGCCAGGAGAGAAGCTAAGACTAAGACTATCGTGCCAGGAGAGAGCCAAGCACGGCCAGGAGCTAAGACTAAGACTATCGTGCCAGGAGAGAAGCTCCGGAAGACTAAGACTATCGTGCCAGGAGGAGCAAGACAAGGCACGTGCCCGGAGAGAAGCTAAACTAAGACATCGTGCCAGGAGAGAAGCCACAGGCTATCGTGCCAGGAGAGAAGCCTAAGACTCGCCAGGAGAGAGCCAAGACCGCAAAAGACTATCGTGCCAGGAGAGAAGCAAGCTAAGGCTATCGTGCCAGGAGGAGAGAAGCTAAGACTATCGTGCCAGGAGAGAAGCTAAGACTAAGACTATCGTGCCAGGAGAGAAGCTAAGACTAAGTCTATCGTGCCGGAAGAAAGACACGTGCCAGGAAGACTAAGACACGTGCCAGGGAGAGAAGCTAAGACACAGCCAGGAGAGAAGCTAAGACTATCGTGCCAGGAGAGAAGCTAAGACTAAGACTATCGTGCCAGGAGAGAAGCTAAGACTAAGACTATCGTGCCAGGAGAGAAGCTAAGACTATCGTGCCAGGAGAGAAGCTAAGGGGGCTACTACGTGCCAGGAGAGGAGCTAAGACTAATGTGCCAGGAGAGAAGCTAAGACTATCGTGCCAGGAGAGAAGCTAAGACTACATGTAAATAACACTCAGCAGTAAAAAGGCAGCGCAGCAAGCTAAACCAGCTAAAATAAAAAAGCAGCTTTATAAATAGACTTGCTTATAAATAAGATTGTTTTGTGTCTCCATAGTAACAGACTACAAACAAACAAGTCTGATCCTATGAGCCATACTCCATACCTTCTGTCCCATAACCTTTGCCAACATGTTTGGAAACTGACAGAATAGAGTAAGACTGCAGGATCAATCTCAACAGGGTTTGTTTGTAGCCATGGAGACATTTAGGTTTCCAACAGAATTGCTTCATTTCTTATATTAAACGCACTGGGGCAATACAGAATAGTTGCAAAGGTTTATTATTATTATTATTATTATTGGACATACCCATTAATGTGTAAGGGCAGTAATGCTGCCAAAAAAGCAGAATTAGCAGTTTTGGGGACTGGCCTGTAAGGGGCGCTATATTCAATATAACAGGCAGGGAACACCAGTATTAGACATTAACCAGTATATAGTATATACTTGAGAGACTTTTTTGTGGACAGTACTTACTTAATGCACAGGTCTTGGATCCAGTCTTTCGGAAGCCGGTGGGGCAAGCACAAGTAAACGCATCTCCACTAGGCAAGCACAAGTGGGAGCAGCCGCCATTATCGCCGCCGCAGCGGTTCTTCCCTGTAGGAAATTAAATAAAAGAAATTAACCCCTAACATTACACATGGATAAAAAAAAAATAATGAAAGCTGTGACTACTGCGCTCACCATGAGGTTGTCTCTGGGGGTGCAGGGTATGGATGTCCATGGGGAAGTGCAGCTTGCTTCGTATAACTTCTTGGTTCTTGCCTGTGAACTTATTGGCGCTGTTTATACTTTTAGTGTGCCAGTCAGTCCAATATAGACTGTCCTCAAAGACCGTGATGGCAAAGGGATGAGGGAGACCTGCAGAGCAGAGGACAGATGAGCAAGCTGACTTGTCAGGACTAAAACAAGCAGACAGTTACAGGATTTTGCAGGCACTTCCGACCTTGGTTAATCACAGCTTTGCGGTTGGATCCGTCCAGATCTGCCCTCTCAATGACATGGTGTTTGGCATCGACCCAGTACATTCGTCTCCCAGCATAGTCAATGGTCAGTCCATTGGGCCAGAAGAGATGAGTATCGGCGATGACGCGTCTGTTTGAGCCGTCCATGCTGGCATATTCAATGCGAGGTGTATTACCCCAGTCTGTCCAATAGATGGTGCTAAAGTAATATAAAAATGTAGATTAAGTAACAAAAACACTACAATAATAACAAAAACAAACAGTCTGATAAGGATCTGTGCATAGAGAGAGAATCACATATCCCGATGACTGAGTATGACCCACATACCCTTCCATTGGGTTCAGAGCTATGGCCCGAGGTTTCTCCAGATTGTTCCATAGGATGACCCTACGATGAGTCCCATCTAGATTAGAGACTTCAACACGAGAGGTTCCAGAGTCCGTCCAGAACAGCTTGTCATGGATCCAATCAATGGCCAGACCCCCTGATACCAAAAGATGAACAATAATATACTGAGGAGCAAAAGGGTAACAATGTCCTGACCTTGTGACTTTCAGGCTCCAGATCTCACATCTACTACAGCTCGGAACGTGAGCCTGCCATCATGTTATAGACAATCATCTTGGCTGTCTCATACATAAATGGGACTTGCAACTATTTAAAAATCTAAATTTTAATTGTTATTATTTTATTAGTATTTTGTAAATCCACCTTTGGCTTTCATCACTTCCTGGATCCTTCTGGGCATGTTCTCCATCAGATTCAAGCAGGTCTCGTCCGAAATCTGACCCCAGGTCTCCTCTACACGTTCCCACTGTTGGTGCTTACTGGTGACTCACTTGGGTATGAAAACAGCTTTTTTTTTCCCCTCTACCCACAAGTGTTGTATTGGGTTGAGGTCTGAGGACTGTGGGGGGCCGATCCAGCCCCTCTACTTCATTGTCATTGAGCCATTTCTTCACTAATCTCCATGTATGCTTCGGGTCGTTCTCCTGCCGGGACACTATGTCGCCCTTTTCATACCCATAGTACTCCAGTGTACGAAGTAACTCGTCTTGTAGGATACTCACATATAGCTCAGCATTGAGGCCACCATCCTGGTCAAGTATCCAAAGCCTTTGGTTGTGAAACAACCCCATATCATTCAGGCTTTGGCCACCAAACTTGACAGTTCCTTCAATCTCTGGATCCATTAGCCCACTTTTCCCTTGTTTCTTCCAGACCCTTTTGCGCCAATTAAACAGACTTCATTCCGTATTCTTCCCACTGTCCTGGCACTCACATGATGCAGTTTGGCAATGTTCTTGGCCCAGAGACCGCTATCGATGAGCTGGATGAGGCTGTTTCTCTTTTCTTTGGAAATCTTCTTCATGGCTGATCCTGGATATGACCCAGAGACCTTTCACTTGGGAATCCTCCTAATAACACCCTGAGCTATCGGGAATGGGAGGAAAGGTTGTCATTTGTAGATACGAGAAGAAAAAGATTTTTCCGCCACCAGAAGCAAAACAGTAACAATGAGAAGAATCTGCAGAACTGACCATATGCTAAATAGTTACAAGTCACATTTATGTCTGAGATAGCCGAGAGGATTGTCTGTAACATGATGGCAGGCTCACGTTCCGAGCTGTAGTGGATGGCGAGGTCTGGAGCCTGAAAGTCACAAGGTCAGAACATTGTTACCCTTCTGCTCCTCGGTGTATATATACCATCTCAACATTACTACAAGGTGGCACCAAATTCTTGGACCCCAGGACATCTACAAGCACAATATATCTCACTGCAGTCCAGGGTCAGTATGTGCATCCTAAGAGGTGTTCTCCATGAATAAACCTTACTTGATGTAACAGAGTAAAGTAAAACATGACAATTTTTGTTCTGAGTGTTTTTTAGATGATGCCCCTAGTACTTAGCTATTGGTGTTACACACTTGGACTGGCGCCCCCTGGAGTTATTGTCATTCTCTCTCAGAGTGTCCACCTAGTGTGTCCAGCGGTGGTGGTCACGTATGCGCCGTCCCACCACCTAGATCCTCTTATACAGAGATGGCAGTGACTGCCGCCATTACGCAAACCAATCAGCAAATTTTTGTCACTGGACACAAATAAAGATGGTGGCAACAGCATCCAAACAATACAAAAGCTTTATTCTTCCAGTAGCATGAAAAAATGCAAATGTCTCGACCCCTAATAAAGGCAGATTTTCACAAGCAAGTTTGAGAAAGACTCCACTAAGTCGGGGTCAAGACTTTACATTATTATACTGTTGGAAGAATAAAGCTTTTGTGTATTTCTGCCTCCATATTGGGCAGTGGATCCATCCCCATTAGACGTACGTGCATCATCACATGGGGTCTGGGCTGCAGCGCAGTCTCCCCCACCTTCCTTTTTAGGTGAACACTCAGAAAGAATCACAAGGACACCAGGGGGCGCTATAACAGGTTTAGGTACAGGAGTACCTTTAAAGATTATACAATTAATAATTCATGGTAGGATACCCCATTTTACCCGACCAGGGGACACATCAGCAGTTTCTAAATCTTCACAGACCCAATTACCGAATGCCCCACCACACACCTGGACTCTCGAGGCCGGTGGACACCACCTCCTGCACGTTGCTACCATTCAGATTGGCACTCATGATACGATCCAGTGTGACATCTGACCAGAAGACCAACTCGTGTCGATGGTGGAAATCTAATGCAATGGCGTTCTCCAGGTTATTGAGCAGCAGCGTATACTCCGAGCGATGCGGCAAAACTTGCCGAATGTCAATCCTGTTGGCAAAGAGCAGAACAGGTTCTGGCCCTAAGGAAAAAAAATAAATGAAAGAAGGTGAATCCTCAGAATCCACAACTGACCATCCACGACCCCAGGAAGGCCAGTCCGACACTGGGCAGGGCGTTTATAGAGAGATCTTACCTAATGCCTTGCAGCTGCGCTTGTCCGGTCGCAGTTGATATCCTGACTCACAAAAGCACTGGAAGCCGCCATCAGTGTTACTACAACCTTGGCTACAATACCCTTCCTCTGCGCATTCATTTACATCTGTGTGGACCAGGAATAGAGGACATGGTTACAAAAAGCATGTCCACAGTGCCACCCTTGTACACAGGCTGGATTTGGTATTGCATCTCAGCCTAATTCCAGCGTGGTGCTGTTTCCTAGGACAGTTTTTTCTTACCTTGGCACGATCGACCGTCCTCCATAAGCTTGTACCCCGTCTGACAAGTGCACTGTACAAGCCCCCGCACTGTCTGGCACTTTTGCGCGCAGCCGCCATTGTTGTGGTTGCAGTTTTCTTCTCCAGTTCGGGGCCCTGAGAAAACAAGAGAGCAAATGATAAATCTGTATCAGCAGTCATTTAAAGGTGCTGTCCAGAAGAAGAGAAACATTGCCTTTTTTTTGGTTATGTTCTACAAAAACAGCGCCACACCTGTTCACAGGAAGTGTCTGGTACTGCAAGTAAACATCAGTGAAGCCAATGGAGCTGAGATGCAATTCTGTGACATGACCTGTGGACAAGTGTGGCGCTGTGGGCAGAAGTCGGCTGCTAATCTTCTAATCCTGAAAACCCCCTTAAAAGGAAGAATTATACTCACGGCAGTTTTGATATGGATTCTCGTCGCTGCCATCGCCACAGTCGTTGACTCCATTGCACAGTTTCCTTTGTCCGATACAGCGTCCGTTACTGCACAAGAACTGGTCCTGAGCACATTGTGGAGCTCCTGTCATGGATGAAACATAATGTATGACAGTGCCTCCTGCTGGTAAAGTATCACAACTGCAATTGATGCAATTAAAGGGGTTGTCCAGGCTTTATAATCGATGACCTATACTTAGGTCCATCAATTGAAGATCAGCAGGGGTCTGACGCCTGGGCCCCAGCCAATCACCCTGTTCACGACTTACCAAGCACAGCGCCACACATTGTACAGTGGCTGTGTTTGGTATTGCAGCCCAGCTCATTCACTTAAATGGGACTGAGCTGTGATCAGGTCATGTGACTGATGAAGTTGAGGACACATGGCCTGTGAAGCAAAAGCGGCGCTTACGGAGAGCTGGTGCAAACAGCTGATCTGTGGGGGTCCTGGATATTGGTTCCCCAAGGATATTCAACTAATGACCTGTTCTAAGAATAAATCATCAATGAAAAAGTACCTGGAAAATTCCTTTAAATCAAGTTATATAATAATATATTTATTAGGAACAATTTAGCAAATGGGGACGTAACCATCACGACCCTCGTTCACACGCAGCTTCCCGGCTTAGCCTGACCTTTCACATTCTCCTTCTGTACTGACCCCTTGCATTCTCATTCTGACCCTATTCCACAATCTATTTTTATGCCCCTTTATAACTCACCAGTTTTTTCACACCCCGTCTCATCACTATTATCAGAGCAGTCGTCTTCACCATCGCACCGCCAGGACAATCGCACACATCGGCCTGTTTTGCACCGGAACTGTTCAGCTGTGCACACGGAGGTCGCTGAGGGGATTAAACAGAACACGACCTCCTGTAACATCCAATGAAGCTGCTGGGCACAATACACACCATCCTGTATATTATACAATATTAGAGGTCTACGCTGAATCTAGGGGAGTAGATCAGTCACCTACCCAGGTACAGGGCTCTAAACTTATGTCACCCATCCTCATCAGCTGGGCTGGTTTTCAGACTATGAAAGTAAGCAATATCCCCATTCACTGACCGCAGACAGAGATCTTGAAAACTGAGGTTGTGAAACTGTATACATCACACAATATGCTAATTAGGCTCTCTGTCAGGCGGGCAGTCCCAAACTATCTGCTCCAGCTTACACCTGACCCCTCCTCACGCCTATCACTTCTGCACAGTCCACGCCACTGGGATCTGTTTACATGCCTGCAATGGGGAGGCGCTGACTACACTGCTGCAGCTGATCACTGAGCTCCGCAGGTAGGTGACATGTACCAGTGAGGCCGGCAACTGGCTGCAAACCCAACCCCTCACTTGTCATTTCTATCAATGGGCAGCAATGGAGATCGGCCCAAAGGGAATCTTTACATCTAGAGAACTCAGCATGTCCAAGGCTCTTCCAATGGACTCCATGCAATGCTTTATTTCCCCCTGTGGTGGCGCTGCAGAGAAACTGAACACCTGCCTCAAAGGTTACTGCTGATCGCTGCAGGTTACAGCAGCCGGACGCCTTATGACACCTGACTTCAGGGGACTCATGAGCTGGCACAATTCACATAACAGATTCCACATGCTTACTGCAGTTGCGCTCATCTGACTGATCGTCACAGTCCGCGTCCCCGTCACAGCGCCAGCCTGAGTTTATGCACAGGCCACTGTTGCACATAAATTCTCCGGAGCGGCACGGTTGGTGAGATGCTGCAAATTTAATAAATCTGTTTAATACCGTAGAGAAGTGAGAAGAGACAAAGCTAAGGAAAGTCAAGTACAGTCAGGGGCCGACTGAAAGGGCCAAGTGAGGAAACCAGAGCAGGCACGGCAGAGGAGAGGCAGCCGTACTCACAGCAGTCCGATTCGTCAGACCAGTCTCCGCAGTCATCATCGCCATCACAGTGGTAAATGTCCAAAATACATCGTCCATAGGCACACTGAAATTCTTCGGAGCTACAGCTGGGGGCTGGTACATCAGAGGCTGTTGGGAGAAAATCCAAGTCAGTGACTGTACCAATGGTTCACCGCTGGTGGCGCCAACTAGTGGTGTCACTGAGATGCCTTTCTGCATGCCAGGGAGGCAACTTGCTCCATCATAAGACATCCCATTAAATGGTAGATCCCAAGACTATGGCACTTTCTTGGATCGTGCACCAGACAAGTAGACTTTTTGAAGTTTTCATGAAATCTAACATAACCTAGTTCAGAATATTAGGCTTTACACAACTCCTCATAAGGTCTTCTATCCATCTCAGAACTCAAGAGGAGAGATATTGGCAAGTACTTACGACAAGATTCCTCATCGGACCCATCCTTGCAGTCGGTGTCTCCGTCACAAAACCAATGTTCAGCAATGCAACTTCCATCAGAGCAAGCAAACTCCTTCTCTGAGCATTTCCTCATATCTAGAGGGAGAAAAGACTGGGTCATTACAATGGACGTCAGGTTCATGGACATCTTTGGTATATGGACAGCTGCCTTGAGTCACTCATAGGCCAGTGATCAGGAGAAGTCGCAGCCTTGTGTGTAACATCGTTGGAGATCAAACAAAAACAGCTAACATGAAGGTCTCTGCTTGAGTAGATTTACAAAAGCAAAAAACTGCAACCCTGAATGACCTTAAAACTCATTGGACTACTGAGCAAATATTTGGTTAACAATCCTGGACTTCCCTTACGTTCCATTAACTAAACCTATAACCAGCTTATGACAAAGCCGACAACCTATTTGCTCTCGATTGCACCTGTAGCTAATGTTAAAAATGTAATATATCCTGCCATTTTCACTTTGGCCACTAAACCTAATAATAAACTGACACACAGACAGGATTACAATAGAAGATAACATGACTAAGGGTGGGTTCACTCTTGCGGCGGCACTCTGTCCACTGCGAATCCAAGCTTAATGTTGTAAAACTGGATAGGGAAAGGTTTGTGATGCTTTGCTTAAAAACCCATTCACTTCTATGGATTTTTAAGCAATGTGCGGGTGTGCACTTACACCTTCTGCACCGCGAAGCCGTTTTATTTCGCTGGAAACAAAGTCGGACATGCAGGACTTTGTGTCCGATAAAAAAAAAAACGGCTTCGCAGCGCAGAGGGTGCACACCCGCGCATTGCTTAAAAACCCATTCACTTCTATAGGTTTTTAAAGCAAAGCGTCTCAAACCTTTCCCTATCCAGTTCTCCGACATTTAGGTCGGATTCGCGGCGGACGGAGTGCCGCTGCAAGTGTGAACCCACCCTGACCCATCATTCTATCGATTGCTTATCCCCCCAACCCCTCACAGAGCAGGTCTAGAAAACTCTCCCATAAACCTCAATGAATCGCCTCCAGTCTATTGCTGTCTGTGGCCATAGCTGTAAAGCAGATTAGTAAATGCTGATAATAGAGGAGAGGAAAAGCTCCAGCAAGATGGCCGCCCCCATAATCATGGACAAAAAAAAAAAATAGAATAAAAAATGTAAAATCAGATTAGAAAAAAAAAAAAAGGTTTGTAGCTTATCCCCCATCCACAGAATTCAGAAGGAAGCCCCATTGCTGGGACCTCCACTGATCTTCAGAATGGGGGTCCTGTAGCTTCTGCTTGCATGGAGTGATGGACTCCTGTCCATTCAAGTCTACAGGACTGCTGGACAGCCGAGAGGGATTAGTTCGCCACCTCCAGACGACTCAGATATTAGTGGAAAACAATGGACATGCGCATCTGTTCTCTTCAACTACAGGACCCCCATTCTGAAGATTCACGGAGGACCTAGTTGTCAGACTCCCACCAAATCTTCTGAATAGGGGATAAGTGTTAGTAGCGGAACAATCCCTTTAAGGTGACCATGCATATAAGATGAAATATCGAGCGTGTTGATTCTCAAGTGACTGTAGGTGGTTGACAACCAGCGGTAAAATGTAAAATTATTCTAGTTATTCTAGTCGTCCCGTGGATGACTTCCATGTTGGCGGCACATAGAACAGACAAGGACCATATATACACAGTCTTACCACACTGCTCATCACTGTTGTCTCCACAGTCGTTGTCCCCATCGCAGTGCCACAGGCTTCGGATACAATATCCATTCTGACAGGAGAATTCGTCCTCCTCACATTCTCGCGGAGCTGTAGGAAAGAGACAGAACATGATGTGTGAACAACGGCCTACCTTACTAGCTCACATCTTAGTGCAGACACAGACTACAAAGAAACCAGACTAGAAATAGGACGACATTTTATCAGTGGCTGGACATGGGCTTTAATCTAACAAGGGATAAATCTGTATGGACATCCCAAAAGCTCATGGGTCAATGCCCCAACAATGGCGTGTCTGAAGGTATTCTGGAGGTCAGCTGTGCATCACACATTGGCACCCTATAAAGAATGGGCGTTCATAAAGTCTCTACCAAAGTACTCACGGCAGTCCTGCTCATCAGAGTCATCCTCGCAGTCGTTGTCCCCATCACACACCCATGAGCGACGAATGCACTTCCCATTATCACAGTGAAAGTCGAGAGGAGAGCAAGTGGGCAGCACTAAAAGAATAAAATGGATTGGTATATTACATGTACTACAAGCTGTATATACCAAGGACATCCACCTACATGCCTTATAGAACCCACAATAAGCAGTCATTCAGGAGCCACAGTCATGGGAGCATAACCCTGACTTCTTCACAGACCTCTACGCTACCAGCTGGAACATCTAAGAAGTCAACCATACTGTGGTATATACGTATATGACATGCAGCAATGAACTGGTCACATGTATGCTACTTACTGCAGCCATCTTCGTCGCTGTGGTCCCCACAGTCATTGTCGCCATCGCACTGCCATTGTGCAGGAATACACGTACATTCTCCAAACGCACTTACTGCACACGTGAAGTGGTTTCGTCCACACGCACACTCCGAAGTACTGGAAAACCCTGGAAGAACCATAGAAATACTTTGTGAACATATAACCAGCAGGTCCTAAAAGCACCAGATCTTAAAGTTACACATCCAAGTCATCCTCCTTCTCTGTCCTAATGGTACAATGAGCAACCAGCGCACAAAATGAAGTAAAGCTGTCCACTGATGTGATCTATTAGCAGATACAGTGAATTCTGGTGTTACCTGCCAAGAATCTGGTGCAGCCTAAAATGGGTATTAAAGGGAGTGCCAATGCTATCAAATGGCCTGGATTTGCTAAGCAGCATATCACTGCTAGATGAGTACACTAGACAGAATATCACAGCTAGCCATACGTGTGGCCAACAACTAGCGCCCTATCTCCCTAAAAATATTCATGCAAGTGGAAATCCAACATGCCCGATCCTACATCCCTCAAGTGCCTGCCTACAACTAGAGGAACCGTCAGGCCGCCACCATACACACTGGATTGTTGGGGAAATCCCACCAAAATGAGTGGGTTTGGCCAACTTTCTGAAATGTACTGGATATTGCCTGCCTCACATAAAAAAGGAGGCAGAAAGTCAGAACTGTAACCCAAACAGATCTATATCCTACTTCATACAAGAGAGAGAATCGGATACTGGAGAGATTAGTGACGAGAAGTGTGTCCGGCCCGGGCGTAACGTAAGAAGGGCCTTCACCTGTTCCTGAGCTACGAGCTGCTCAATTCTTACCAAAAAGTTACCCAGAAACCAATGCAATGGATCAAAAAGTTCTAGGGAGAAAGTGCCTGGGCCTTGGTGTCTGAGAGAGTCCTCAAAAGACTCTTTGGCACATCTGAAGACGCCAGTGTTATAAATGGCACATAGTACGTGTCACCCAGCTTTCCTAGTACAAAATAACTAAAAATATAGTTTATACAATGATTTGAAAGGCAAATATAAATCTGGTGAGGATCAGAAGAGTTATGGTGACCCAGATTCTCTCCACCTGTTCACACCCTAAAAACATCTCATTTATATCAAACAGTCCACATCGGCTCCAAGCGGACGGTGACCCACTTCAGTCGCCCATCAGTTCCGTTCTTTCACCCCATATCACGCAGACTCCCCTCCCCCCTACACGCCGCACACTCATGTATTGTTCCCCAAAGACAATGACCCGTTTATACTCAACCTCCATCCGGCCTGTTCGCAGTGACAGGGAGGGAAAGAGTAACAGCCGTTCCATAGCATACGGGGTTAATTATTTCCACTGCCAAACAATACAGACACAACAGAGAGCGGCGAATGAAAGCCGAGATATAAAGGCCGCAAAGCCTGCAGACTACGTTACCAGACTAACCCCGACGCCTTCATCTAGATTAAACCACCAGGAAAATAATCCCGGACTTTGCTGAACTTTTCTGAACCATCCAAGACTCAAGATTAAGGAAAACAAAAATAAAAAGTTTAATAAAAAAAAATATATTATATATATTAATAAATATAAAAATAATAATAATTATTATGAGGAATGGAATAGTTTTGTACATACTTTACTTATCTGATAATGATTTACAGCTACAGGTACAGAATTAAAGGGGATGTACAGGATTAGAAAAACATGGCTACTTTTTAAAGTGACAGCGCCAAGGCACAGGTCTATGGGTTGTAACTGGTAATGCAGTGAAGCGGGCTGGACAACCCATTTTGGGCTTCTTTCTCACACACCGCTCTTTTTGTGTCATTTTTGATGGGCATGTGAAAAACACCTGGAATTTCACACATTTTTGCAAGTTTATTTTTAATTCCCATCTCCAACATGCAATTTTTAAATGCATTTTTGAAGTCCTATAGAGAAGCCTATATAAAAGACGCTTGACCATTTACCCAAGGACCCAATTTAAAGTATTTATTTATTTATTTTTTTGGCTGTGGCGACTTGAAGAGGAACAGGAGTCGGAGTTTCTCACAGGCTGCTCATCCTGTGTGGCCCTGGCCTAAAGATGGTTGTCCAGGACTAAAACACTTATGGCCCGTCTTATGTGACATTTTATTAGTTGATCACTGGTGATCACCAAAATGGCCCCTTTATGGTTAATGCTGACCTAGGCCAGGTCCATGTTTGCAGACAGCGCGCCCTTCATTCTCACCCCCACGATTAACCATCAACAGCCTGTCCTGACCCGATCCTAAGGTTAGCCCATAGATGTTTTGGTCCCAAAAACACCCACAGTAAACTGATAGACGCTCAATACACTAAGCAAATCTCATTTCTTGCAGCAAAGTGAGGACAAACCGCTGCCTGTTTCCAAGGTGACAACCGAAAGAAGCAATTGATATAAAATGCAGAAAAACACAAGGAAGAAAAACTCAAAAAAATCAGTACAAGATAAGTGACACAGACAACGTAAAGTATACACGAGCTCCTGGAGATTGTCAGCTCCTACGATCACAACATTGGTCAAATTCTGTCATAATGAGACACTAAATAGGAGAATAACCATAATGTATGTACAAACGCAAAGCGGCTCGGGATGAATCCGATTAGGTAAATTACAGGCCGCGCACACTCAGAACTCAGGGAGATGTAATGGACATGGAGCCGGCCTGTCTCCTGGGCTGGAGATCAAATTTGGAGTCTCCCCCTCCTCCCAGAGACCCCTCACACATTATTGGGGTGTTACTACCATCTGTAAACTTATAACTACAGCAAGATGAGTCCTTCTATAGATGACCACCCAAAATCTCATTGAAAACGGTTTACGGAGGGGAACTTCTCAAAGATGATGGCCAATATGCATAACACTATATGGTGGTCTTCTGAAACGGGTGGTCTTCTGGAGAGATTTCACTGTATTACACCAGATGTGGGCCTCATACACACAGCATTGGGGCCAGGCCTGGCTCATACAGACCCTTACAGCTCAGGACGTCACAACAATAGACATACTCGCCAAGGCTCCCGAAACATCCAGGGGGCTACAGCAAAAAGGGCGACCTCCTGGCATGTCAGAAGAGTGGGCGAATCTCCTGGGCTCAGCAGAAAGAGGGGAAAAAGGGGGGGGGATGTAGCCATATTAAAATGTATGGCCATAGGGGACACTACAATGATTCTTTTGGGGTCTTTTGTATGTAGGATATTTAAGATTCCCCGTATGAATCTGCATAGAGAGGTACAGGAAGACCACATACGACTTCAAAGGTGCCTTGTTACAACAGTGTGTATAATACAGCTATGTGCATGAAGCCTAAAACTGACCACACGTTTTAAAATGACGGCCAACACCTATTCCTACCAACCCTCTTTCCCCATACACATGCATACTCTGCTCAGCCATGTGTGCATGTACTTGATATAGGGAAAGGGGAGTAAGCCGCTGGGAGATACCTCTTGCAACTTATCTTCCCTGAGAACAAAGAGGTGGGGAATGTTGAAAATCCAACAGCGCAATCCTTCTTTACCCAACGTATGGCAGGACAAAGTGGGGACACTCCATACACATAAGAGAGTTGGCTAATCCCACCTAAACTGCCATGATCACGGTGAAAGCCATGCACATTACATTTCAGGATACACAAAATATCAGCAGTACAAGCAGATTTCACACTTAGAGAATTGGAACTAAGCAAAGCGGAGGGAAGGATCAGGCCCTCTACAACACCAATAGGCAGGAGGTGCGGGGGTCTGCGGTGCGGGCTCGTCTCACATCCACCGGCCAACCGTTCCACTGTCTACATCCACTTTGTGCAGTTACATATGAGACAAGTCTAAGGGGTTGTCCAAGAATAGAAGGGTCACATTTGTCCATGGGCTTTGCCCGGGGCCTCCACTGATCCCCAGACATTGCCCATGGACAAGCGCGGTGACATTTCTGCAAAAAAAGACCTGTCAGGCAGACCCTTGAAATTGTACAATAGTCCTAAAGTATCGATCAAGACCTATAGAGAGGGGTTTAGTTTTCTGCGCGATCCTGGTTCCATTGGCTTAGATAATAAAATCCAGGGTACAGCTGTGGGGACTACAAAGCCCAGGATTCTCCATAGCACCGCTCAGTCCTGGGTAAACCAACATACGTGTTATGGCCGACAGACAGATGTATGAATGAGAATCAGATGAAAGGACCTTCACGCTAAAGAGCTGCATTGTCTGGAACAGTTCAGGATAGATCGGGCTGATCATCAAGGTCTCAGAATCCGCCCCCAATAACCATAAACTAGAAGGGTTAACATGGACATTGTTTAGCAAGTATTGGCATTCAATTCCTCCAGTTTCTTTATAGATCTGACCTTTCACCACCCCAGGTTGGGAGAGAAGAAACGAAACATAGAAAAAGCAGAAACATAGGGCTTTAAAGGAGAGGACACTGGAAGCGGCCCCTTTAAATCAGTACATCTGTGAAACACGTCCATAAGGCTAAGTAGAGGCTGCAAGGTCACACGAAGTGACCTTACAAAGTGCCATATGACCTTATATCATGGTTCATCACTTAGCAACCTCCTGGTTATTTACCATAGCAACCATATACTATGGGCAACTACTCCATTACTCCTGCCACTAATAGAGGAGATTCCTAAACCTTCAGAGACGATGGGCAACAGCAAACATGGCTGCCAGGACTGAGGCACAGATGTGCTTCTATATACTAGCCCCGGATTTCTCACAAACACCCCTAATGATCGAGGTCTCTCGTTCGCAGCCCTCGTCCCTTCACCACGCTGTGCCAGCAGCCCTGCCACACAAACGGCCCAAACCTCCTTTTGATGCTAAATAGCCCGAGACTTTCCTAGAATAAGCTGAAGTGTTCACCATCACAAATTCCCATTATATGTGAAAAAAAAAAAAAAAATTTTTTTACAGAAGGTTCTAGGAAAAAAAAAAAAAAAAATGGCTGAAAGCACAAAAAAAAACAAATTAAATGATAAGAGCAACAATAAGACATTATCGTGGGCTGAACACTAGATCGCTGTAGACCAGACACTTGCTCAGCCGACAACGATTCCTCCTGACCCGTCATACATCTCCTTTTAGAATAAAGGATCAGGCATAACAAAATCCAACATGCCTGCTCCTCCTTTCCTTCCACACCATCAGGTGGGACCAAGGACACCGCCATTTATGATAGAGCGTTGGCCAACAAGTTCTATGTATATGGGAACCTTAACTGAGAGTGTAAGTAAAGGGGTCCCGGTCAGAAGTGTTTAGTACCCACCCGCTGGACAGGTGATAAATGATGGATCGGTGGAGGTCCGAGCGCTCGAATCATTCTGAGCTGTGATAGGGACACTCGGCCAGAAGTAGAACGCTCCGTATACCGTGCTCAATACAGCGGATTGGTGCGGGGACAGGGGGGCCGGGTGTCAGAACCCCACAGACCTCATATTAATGACCTATAGTAATTGTCAGTCTCAGACAACCCCTTTAAAGGGGTTCTTAAAGACGCCATCACTACCTTCCTTCATGGTTTTCTATGTGACTAACACAGGAGTTCTGGGCTGGTTCTGACCCTGGATCATGTGATCGGCGTCCGCCTCCGATCCCGTGCTCACAGCTAGTACTATGGGGACTGACAGGGTACATGACAATAGTAAAGCCACCCCCATAGTACAGGTAACTACAGGAGCGGACGTAGGAGGCGGAGTGCACAAGAAACCACAGCGGAATCAAGTGATGATGGACTTCTTGAAAAACCCCTTTAAGACTAAAAAAAGGGTATTTTGGTTTCGGCAAGTTTTCTAGCACGCCATCTCTATGAGTGTTTGATGCTTGGCTTTCGGTCATTCAATAGGAACCTTTAATTTTAAGCTTACAAATCCGTCTCCTAGTACCGCTCCCAGAGCGCTGCCTTGTAACAAACCCTGCACCTGTGCGTCCATCACTTGTCCGGAACAGATTTGTATCAGCAGAAAATTGTGCAACGTACAAACAATTTGCATAATCTTGAACCTCCCCCCTTTAAATTATAGGGGAAAGTAAGGCTATTGCCATAAATCTGGCGTTTAGCGAGACGCTGCAGGTTTTACTGTGCATTTAAAGTTTGCCCACATAAAACATCACATAAAAGCCTCGGCCTCATTCTGGCTGGAAAAGAATGGACTAGAAAAAGAGGCCTTGAAATATTTGCCCAAAACCAGTGCCAGTCCTTGGGATAAATTATTGTTGCAAAGAGCTGGGGTTCTAAAAAACCAGCAGGGGGCCCCAGCGAGATATAGGGGTTGTAAGGCCGCTCATTGTACCCGAGCGCTGCAGGTGCTGAGAGCCCATTGTGCAATGAGGCAGACTATATGGACAACACAACCTAACCCCAAATACACAAACACACAACAGGGGTGGCATCTCCGCACACAACACGCACCAAGGGAAAAGTGCTGCTTGTTTTCATCTATGGATGTGAAAGATTCCCCCCCCCCCCCAGCCCCCCTCCCAAATGAAGTGTAAGAAAATAAGGAAGAATTGTGCAAGGCCCCTTTAGAAACACAAGGAATCCCCTACTGTTCCCGGCCCTACATAGCCAAGCTCCTGGGGTCTGCTTTCTGAAGCCGCTTATTATCCGGCTCCAGGGGTGATCCAGGACTGAAACATTCCCACAATCCCCTGCAGGGGAAGATTCGCCCTGATACGCAGCAGGGGGGACAGAAAGGGAGCAGAGGGGGTTGTGGGGGGGATTACATAGCAATGGAAGGAGGGGGCTGCATGTTTGTGCATCAAATAGAAATAATAGAATTACTTCACAGACAGGTCTGTCCGCAGAGAAGGTTTAAACACTTGGTTTTTTTTGGGTTCAAACAAAGGCAAAGCGGTCACCCATATAAAACACTTTCACCCCCATTTGGGGTTAACGTCTTCAAAAGGACACAAATAAACTAGAAAAGACTAAACAAAAAAACTGCGCAATGTGAATGGGATGAAACGAAATGGCAGACTAAAAAGAATGTACAATGTATCTAGTTGGGAGGTGAAGTTCTACTCGGGTCAGTGCAATTAGACTGTGAGCTCTGCGGGCAGGTTCCTAGGGACTACCCCATTAGAGGGTTGGAATTTAGGGTCACATGTGATGTCATATATGGGGGATAGTACTTTGTATGATCATATACATATACACATTATAAAATCTAAAAATCTGACCGTGTATTAAGTCATATAAATATGAGGCAGAAAAAAAAACAAAAGATAAAAATTCTACATTATACTGAAATGTCATCCAGAAATATATATATTTTAAATTGGGTTTGGCAGTGAGGCCACCTACAAAATGAGAAGCAGGTCCAGGACCCTAAATACAGAGGGAGGGTCCACATAAAATAAATGGAGGGGTGACCACATAGGAGAGGAGCCAGCCTCAAGAGAGGAGCCAACCTCAAGAGAGGAGCCAACCTCAGGAGAGGAGCCAACCTCAGGAGAGGAGCCAACCTCAAGAGAGGAGCCAGCCTCAGGAGAGGAGCCAACCTCAGGAGAGGAGCCAACCTCAGGAGAGGAGCCAACCTCAAGAGAGGAGCCAACCTCAGGAGAGGAGCCAGCCTCAGGAGAGGAGCCAGCCTCAGGAGAGGAGCCAGCCTCAGGAGAGGAGCCAGCCTCAGGAGAGGAGCCAGCCTCAGGAGAGGAGCCAGCCTCATCAGGGTTTCCTACTGACCTGACTATTCTGATAGATTTCATTACTGGACCAATTAACTTTACTATTGAAGATTGTACCTGTCAACCTTAATGGATGTGGTCACGTCAGCTGGGCAGAGAATAAAGTCTGTGGGGAATCTGTAAATCCTATTAGGGGTAAATAGAAGTTACAAAAACAGTAGAAGAGCCACATTTTGTTTCCAAAAGAATAGGATAAGATAGAGGAGAGAAGCAGAGCTGTGTGATATATAGGGTTATAGGATAGAGGAGAGAAGCTGAGCTGTGTGATATATAGGGGTATAGGATAGAGGAGAGAAGCTGAGCTGTGTGATACATAGGGGTATATAATAGGAGAGAAGCTGAGCTGTGTGATATATAGGATAGAGGAGAGAAGCTGAGCTGTGTGATATATAGAGTTATATGATAGAGAGAGAAGCTGAGCTGTGTGATATATAGGGGTATAGGATAGAGGAGAGAAGCTGAGCTGTGTGATATATAGAGTTATATGATAGAGGAGAGAAGCTGAGCTGTGTGATATATAGGGGTATAGGATAGAGGAGAGAAGCTGAGCTGTGTGATATATAGGGGTATAGGATAGAGGAGAGAAGCTGAGCTGTGGATATATAGGGGTATATAATAGGAGAGGCGGGTGGATATATAGGATAGAGGAGAGAAGCTGAGCTGTGTGATATATAGAGTTATATGATAGAGGGGAGAAGCTGAGCTGTGTGATATATAGGGGTATAGGATAGAGGAGAGAAGCTGAGCTGTGTGATATATAGGGGTATATAATAGAGAAGCTGAGCTGTGTGATATATAGGGGTATATGATAGAGGAGAGAAGCTGAGCTGTGTGATATATAGGGGTATATGATGGAGGAGAGAAGCTGAGCTGTGTGATATATTTGGGTATATAATAGGAGAGAAGCTGAGCTGT
The DNA here is from genome assembly GCA_947044405.1 of Leptodactylus fallax. Classification (NCBI taxonomy): domain Eukaryota; kingdom Metazoa; phylum Chordata; class Amphibia; order Anura; family Leptodactylidae; genus Leptodactylus; species Leptodactylus fallax. Next base: position 1,270,393 of record CAMRHE010000445.1, read on the forward strand.
GTGATATATAGGGGTATATAATAGGAGAGAAGCTGAGCTGTGTGATATATAGGGTTATATGATAGAGGAGAGAAGCTGAGCTATGTGATATATAATAGGGGAGCTGAGGTGTGATATATAGCATATGATAGAGGAGAGAAGCTGAGCTGTGTGATATATAGGGGTATAGGATAGAGGAGAGAAGCTGAGCTGTGTGATATATAGGGGTATATGATAGAGGAGAGAAGCTGAGCTGTGTGATATATAGGGGTATATAGAGGAGAGAAGCTGAGCTGTGTGATATATAGGGTTATATGATAGAGGAGAGAAGCTGAGCTGTGTGATATATAGGGGTATATGATAGAGGAGAGAAGCTGAGCTGTGTGATATATAGGGGTATATGATGAGGAGAGAAGCTGAGCTGTGTGATATATAGGGGTATATGATAGGAGAGAAGCTGAGCTGTGTGATATATAGGGGTATATAATAGGAGAGAAGCTGAGCTGTGTGATATATAGGGGTATATGATAGGAGAGAAGCTGAGCTGTGTGATATATAGGGGTATATAGGGGACTGGGGAGCTGTGTGATATATAGGGGGTATATAATAGAGGAGAGAAGCTGAGCTGTGTGATATATAGGGGTATATGATAGAGGAGAGAAGCTGAGCTGTGTGATATATAGGGGGATATGATAGGAGAGAAGCTGAGCTGTGTGATATATAGGGTTATAGGATAGAGGAGAGAAGCTGAGCTGTGTGATATATAGGGGTATATGATAGAGGAGAGAAGCTGAGCTGTGTGATATATAGGGGTATAGGATAGGAGAGAAGCTGAGCTGTGTGATATATAGGGGTATAGGATGGAGGAGAGAAGCTGAGCTGTGTGATATATAGGGGTATATGATAGGAGAGAAAGCGAGCTGTGTGATATATAGGGTTATAATAGAGGAGAGAAGCTGAGCTGTGTGATATATAGGGGTATATGATAGAGGAGAGAAGCTGAGCTGGGAAAAGGGGTAATAATAGAAGAGAAAGCGAGCTGGTGATATATAGGGGTATATAATAGGAGAGAAGCTGAGCGGTGATATATAGGGGTAAGATAGGAGAGAAGCTGAGCTGTGTGAATATAGGGGATAGATAGGAGAGAGCGAGCGGAATATAGGGGAGATAGAGGAGAGAAGCTGAGCTGTGTGATATATAGGGGTATAGGATAGGAGAGAAGCTGAGCTGTGTGAAAAGGGGAAAAAGCGGATATATAGGGGTATATAATAGGAGAGAAGCTGAGCTGTGTGATATATAGGGGTATATAATAGGAGAGAAGCTGAGCTGTGAGATATATAGGGGTATATGATAGAGGAGAGAAGCTGAGCTGTGTGATATATAGGGGTATATAATAGGAGAGAAGCTGAGCTGTGTGATATATAGGGGTATATGATAGGAGAGAAGCTGAGCTGTGGAAATAGGATATATAAGAAAAAGCGGGGGGTATATGATAGAGGAGAGAAGCTGAGATGTGTGATATATAGGGGTATATATGATAGAGGAGAGAAGCTGAGCTGTGTGATATATAGGGGTATAGGATAGAGGAGAGAAGCTGAGCTGTGTGATAAAGGGATATAAAAGGAGAGAAGCAGGTGTGATATAGGGGATAGTAGGAGAGAAGCTGAGCTGTGTGATATATAGGGGTATATAATAGGAGAGAAGCTGAGCTGTGTGATATATAGGGGTATATGATAGAGGAGAGAAGCTGAGCTGTGTGATATATAGGGGTATATAATAGGGGAGAAGCTGAGCTGTGTGATATATAGGGGTATATGATAGAGGAGAGAAGCTGAGCTGTATGATATATAGGGTTATAGGATAGAGGAGAGAAGCTGAGCTGTGTGATATATAGGGGTATATGATAGGAGAGAAGCTGAGCTGTGTGATATATAGGGGTATATAATAGGAGAGAAGCGAGCTGTGTGATATATAGGGGTATATAAAGGAGAGAAGCTGAGCTGTGTGATATATAGGGGTATATGATAGGAGAGAAGCTGAGCTGTGTGATATATAGGGGGTATATAATAGAGGAGAGAAGCTGAGCTGTGTGATATATAGGGGTATATGATAGAGGAGAGAAGCTGAGCTGTGAGATATTTGATGGATTAGACCTCTAGGGGTTGGTCTCGTCTTACTTTGCTGTACTTTTTGTGAGTATATAGGATATATAGAATTTAGTTTTTGCCCTTGAATGTTCTCCTCGTCTTCTTCTATATATCTGGGGTTGGAATGTTCTAGATCTATTTAACATTTGTGATGATTCTTGAGACATTTTTGAGATATTTTCTTCTCGATGTGACCTCTACAACACCTTTACATACCGTCTGCCAGACATATCTGGTGTCACTTATGTTTTAGAAAATCACAAGATGGAGCAACTACAAGAGCACCGGGCACTACAGCCACCAGAGGGCCCAACAACTACGAGGGTCCAATACCACTAAGGGTTAAGCAGCATTTTGTGATAGGAAACATTTAAATCTATGGATACTGGAAGGGGGTGTGGAAAAAGGGATTGGGCCCTGTGTACGGGGGGGGAGGGGCTTATGATTCCTCTCCTATGACATCACACAAACATCTCCCCTGTGCTATGACATCACACAGACACATTCTGTACATTCATGTAAAGAGACATTCACACTACTAAGTACATCTGCCATTCAGGATATTGGAAAAGATGAGTGACATAAAGAGAACAAGCGACAAAAAAAAAAAAAAAAAAAAAAAAAAAAGAAATTCTGGTTCAAGTAAAATAATGCCGCCATACTTGTTTTGGATATATCTGGTTTGATTTTGACTTGGAAAACTTAATTAAGACGACGATTGTGCATGGCCTGGATAGAACTATAGTGCGGATTGTACGAGGCGCCGCCTGACTGTCATCTGTCACAGTCAGACATCACAATCGATTCACCCCAGCACCACACCCTACCCCGTCACAAGTCACACACATCACATTCCCATCTGCCGCTGTAAATCCTGCCCAAAGGCTCCAGCACTTATTACAAAGACCGAGGACAAGATTCAGAGACTCCAAGTAACCTGCAGCTCAGCACGTGTTACACTAAAAGTCCCAGCAAGCCTCCTATTCTGGTATTTGTAGTCCCACAATTGGGTGACCGCCGCACAGTACAGACATTGTAGTGGCCCCCCTATTCAGCACCACTGATCCCCGATATCTACGGTAACCACTAGGGGGAGCTCAATAATTACACCGTATACAGTCATGGCCAAAAGTTTTGAGAATGACACAAATATTCTATTTTCACATGATCTGCTGCCCTCTGGTTTTTATGTGTGTTTGTCAGATGTTTTTATCACATACAGAAATAGAATTGCATTCATATTATGAGTAACAGAAGCTTATATTGACACTTAGAATGAGTTAATGCAGCAAGTCAATATTTGCAGTGTTGACCCTTCTTCTTCAGGACCTCTGCAATTCTCCCTGGCATGCTCTCAATCAACTTCTGGACCAAATCCTGACTGATAGCAGTCCATTCTTGCAGAATCAATGCTTTCATTTTGTCTGAATTTGTTGGTTTTTGTTTGTCCACCCGTCTCTTGATGATTGACCACAAGTTCTCAATGGGATTAAGATCTGGGGAGTTTCCAGGCCATGGACCCAAAATCTCTATGTTTTGTTCCCTGAGCCATTTAGTTATCACCTTTGCTTTATGGCAAGGTGCTCCATCATGCTGGAAAAGGCATTGTTGAGCGCCAAACTGCTCTTGGACGGTTGGGAGAAGTTGCTCTTGGAGGACATTCTGGTACCATTCTTTATTCATGGCAAGACTGTGAGAGAGCCGATTCCCTTGGCTGAGAAGCAACCCCACACATGAATGGTTTCAGGATGCTTTACAGTTGGCATGAGACAAGACTGGTGGTAGCGCTCACCTCTTCTTCTCCGAATAAGCTGTTTTCCAGATGTTCCAAACAATGGAAAAGGGGATTCATCAGAGAAAATGACTTTCCCCCAGTCCTCAGCAGTCCACTCCCTGTACCTTTTGCAGAATATCAGTCTGTCCCTGATGTTTTTTCTGGAGAGAAGTGGCTTCTTTGCTGCCCTCCTTAAGACCAGGCCTTGCTCCAAGAGTCTCCGCCTCACAGTGCGTGCAGATGCACTCACACCTGCCTGCTGCCATTCCTCAGGAAGCTCTGCACTGCTGGTAGCCCCATCCCGCAGCTGAAACACTTTTAAGAGACGGTCCTGCCGCTTGCTGGTCTTTCTTGGGCGCCCTGGAGCCTTTTTGGCACCAATGGAACCTCTCTCCTTGAAGTTCTTGATGATGCGATAGATTGTTGACTGAGGTGCAATCTTTCTAGCTGCAATACTCTTCCCAGTTAGGCCATTTTTGTGCAGTGCAATGATGACTGCACGTGTTTCTTTAGAGATAACCATGGTTAACAGAAGAGAAACAATGATGGCAAGCACCAGCCTCCTTTTAAAGTGTCCAGTGTTGTCATTCTTACTTAATCATGACAGATTGATCTCCAGCCCTGTCCTCATCAACACCCACACCTGTGTTAATGGAGCAATCACTGAAACGATGTTAGGTGGTCCTTTTAAGGCAGGGCTGCAATGATGTTGAAATGTGTTTTGGAGGATAAAGTTCATTTTCTAGGCAAATATTGACTTTGCAAGTAATTGCTGTTAAGCTGATCACTCTTTATAACATTCTGGAGTATATGCAAATTGCCATTAGAAAAACTGAAGCAGTAGACTTTGTAAAAATTAATATTTGTATCATTCTCAAAACTTTTGGCCATGACTGTACAGTAAGGCCCTAGGCTCCCTCTAGTGGTGGCTGAAGGCAGTGAAAGCTGCTTAGTCACTGGTTGCTATGGGCAACTAAGACAGTTTTGCCTTTAGACATGGTAGTAAGTCTGTCCCATGTGCCCCTCTCTCTGCCCTTTCCATTCCATCACTACAGGCACTTGGTCCCCCCAAACCCTGCAAGGAATGAGGAGCCCATTAGGTCTGCCCTCGCTTAACCCTATGTATAGCTGAACCACAGAGGCGCCTTGTACCTCTCTCCTCAGCTGAGATCGCAGCTTTTGCCTTTGACAATGCGCAGGAGATTAGGCCGCAGCCTGGCAGCGACGCCATCTACCATTGAGCGGCACACAGTCGCCATGCGGTCCACATCATCGGGCACATGAGACTATGTGAAATAGTCTGCAACGCCAAGGAACCAGTCTGCAGTCCACATGGTGGTCACATAGGGAATGTAAGACACCGGAGTCATCGTATCCCAGCACGTGCCCGCGTCTTGGAGGAGACTACCCGATATGACAAGCAGTACTCGGGATCTTCAGTGTATTGTCTGACATCTCTAAAATAATCCATCTCCAAGAGATTTCCAGCGGTGTCTGCGTAGCAGGGGAGGGGAGGAGAAGGCCGGGATCATTGTCTATGGAGGAACAAGTATTTACAAGCAGACAGTCTTCAGCTGGCCCGCTGAGGCACATACTAGACGTACCACCCGGCCATGGCCATCACACCAGAGGAATGTGCAGATAATCTACAGGGGCGGCCGAAAGCGCAAGCACATTTATCTGTCAAATACTGATAAAATAAAGGAAGGACAAAAAGTAAATACAAATTTAAGAAAAATCTAAATGAGGCCATGTGATGTCACCATCTCTCTGTCCAATTCTGTAGGATCTATTGGACGCTATATCGGAGGTCCAGTATAGCTCTATAGGTGCCGCATCATCACGCCATACAAGTCAGAGCTATAATAAACCTTGTGTGTGAGGCGTAAAGATGCACAAACACCTCCAATGTCTATTTCACTGACAGATATTCCCTTTGACCAGATTATACACTTGCATGCTTGGCTTGGATGATTGCACATGTTGTAAATGAGGAGAGGGAAGTAAGCGGTTGCCAAATACCTCATCACCAGGAATGGCCACTGAAATATAACATGTCTACGGGGCCTCCTGATTCACATGATAGGGACACCTCCAATCTAGTGCGTAGAGGACATTGAATCCCATTACAAAGTACTATTATTTATTATACTAAATCTACAACAGACCAGTATAGCCGCTACCTGTGCCAGTGCCGGACGGGCCCTCCGGAATATCAGAGAATCCTCCGGTGGGCCCAGGATCTCAGCCAATAATGGTCCAGGAGAAGACACCCAGATCTGAAGGGTACTATGGCCTATTTACTGGGAAGGGTTGTTGGAGTGTGGGCCTAAGAACCCTCAGCCTGACACTACCTGTTACTATGTAGAAACCATACTGTAACCGAATCCAGGAAGACTGACAGCGAACAACGACACACAATGCCTTGCCAACTTGCGGTTTTCCGTTTCCTTCCATTTTTTGCTGACTATTTGCTCAGTAATACAAATAATGGATGGAGCATTCTTCCTGAAGCGGGGCCGGACCTGGATACTGTCCTGATCCCCAAGATTTATCGAACGCTATTCACAAGGCTCTGCCCAATGTGTACGTAGCCAAATGAATTCCACATCCTGATACCCCAGGGCACGGCCAACGCCGAGAGCAGATATTTGCACACACGTAGTGTTTGTATAATACCGCAATACTACAATACAGTCCTGTTTATTTGATGGCGTGTGAGCATACAGACCACACGACATACGGTACACACACTACAGGGATATACGCTACGTATAGAAATCTATATACAGCTATCTCATGGAGATCAAGTGTTATTGACCCCAGGCTGACCGTCTGGATCTAATGAACCGCCATCAGCGCGGATAAGAGACGATCGTATTCATGCAGAAAATGAAGTCATCAAATCGCTCTCTGCCATCTGTCTTCGGTAATGCATTTCCATCACATTCACATTACGGTCCACTGTCTGTCTGATTTTTACATCATGAAGCCTCCCCTCAAATAATCCCCTCACCTCAGATCAGGACGATACCAAATCTCCTCTAGACGAGCCCCAATGACAAGCAACGACTGCCCAGAAACTCCTTAAAGGACAAGTCCACCTTCACCACCATCTTATTCCAAGGCATGGAAAAGAAAGTCACTTTCCAAATAGTTAGAATTAAAAAAAAATGTAATTTGGGGTCTTCAGCGACTGTGCAGGTTGATAGGTTTCCATGGTAACAGACAACAAATAAACCTTTTGTAGTCTGATCCCGCAGACCATTTCCATCCATCTGCCTACAACTTCCGCCTTACACATCTTCCTGTATGTTAGGCTCTGTTCACATCTACATTGACGGCTCCATTCAGAGTCAGTGGGAAAAATGACAGAAACCTGATGACTGCGTGTACCTGACCATAGGTAGTATACAGGTCCATAAATGGCGAGGATGGCACACGCACTGGTCTCATTGTGCCATCCAGGTTTTTTTCAGGGACCCATACACTTGAATGCATGTATAGGACCCGGGCCCCACCTACAGGACCCGGGCCCCACCTACAGGACCCGGGCCCCACCTACAGGACCCGGGCCCCACCTACAGGACCCGGGCCCCACCTACAGGACCCGGGCCCCACCTACAGGACCCGGGCCCCACCTACCGGACATCTAAGTCAGAGGTGCCCATCAGGGGCCTACACTGTCCATCATGTAATGGATCTGGCACATCAGTTTTGCTTTTCTTCCCACAACATCTTAGACAAATGTGATCGGGGCCCGTGCAGGAACGATGGGATTGATAGAAAACTATAGAAGTCAGACAACACACGACTTTGTCAGAAGTCTGTTACTATGGCGACACACAGGTCTCTATAGGAGCTGCAGACAGGTAGGTCACCACCACACGTCCAATCATCAATAGTCCAACATTAAAAAAAAAAAACTGGAAATTTACAGTCTATTATAATCTATCAATGGACGCAAAAACATCAGTAACCTTTCGTGGTATCTAAGGTGGGATTGGTTCAGTCCTTCTTAGGTAACGTCTGAGGGTCTAATAATGGACATAATAACGACCTTATCAAATTCTTGGTATTTCTCCAAAAACATTCCCCCCTCTCCATCGTCAGGGATATCACTCGGGCCTGTTGTCTCGCCCCATCATTTGTTTTTTAAGCACACAAAGCAATGAAAGATTGAAGGACAGAACATGGAGGGCTGTTGACAAAGCTCTTCAATGTAGGAATGTTCCCTAAATGGCAGACTGCCAGGGTGAGACTAATAGACCCTTACATGTCTGCCGAGACAGTCATTTCCAAATATAACCTGGAGCCTGACAGGGACCTCTGACTACACATGGCGTGCTGCGTCAGAAGAACAGGACACTATCAACGAGAAGAGACGCCCCCCATCATGACCTGCATGAGGCCGTACTGTAACCCGGGCCAACATTCAAGGGCTCCAAATACTTGTCGTGTCACCGAGCCCTGACCTCTTAGGGCCACATGTCTCTATTGTCCAATACTTCTGAAACTTTTTGTTTTGCAACTTTATCACCACAGCAGAAGTAACCCTTCAGGGGTGGCCCAAATGTCAGGACCTCAGTTGTGGATATTCACACTTTTTGGGTCCAAGTTTCATCCAAATCTCATTGATTTCCTTGTGGGAATGCCGTCCTACTTTCTTCTAAAGGCATCTATTCTTATTTGCAAGAGAAAAAAAAAAAAAAGTAGCTGAAAAAATGCCCAAAATAAAGCCTTGTCAATGTGCCCCTGGATTCTCCACTTTGGGCAAGCATTTTTTTTTGCTCCTACAAAAAGCAGATTACAAAGTCTCTTTCTACTGGGACCTTCAGTAACCAGCAGCGATCGCTGGGACAACCTGGCAGTGAGGGTTTTATTTCCCTGCAGTGCCCCTACAGGAAAAAGGAGGCATTACACACTTGCTATTCAGATCAATGGGTTCTCTGTGTTAATAATAATAATAATAATAATAGTCCTTTAATAGTCCCACAATGGGGAAATTCAGTGTGTTACAGCAGCAAAGATAAGTAAGAAGACAGATACAAATACAAATACAACATGTACAGGAATATTCCAAGGTGAGAGGCATTACATTAATAGCAGACAGACAGATAGGACGTAGCAGAGGGGGGGGGGGGATATAACAGGCAGAGAGATATTTCAGTTCTCTGTGTGTAATGATCTCCGCTTAGGTCGGTGTTGGTTGTACAGCCTAACCGCGGTGGGGAGGAAAGGCCCCGAAAGACTTGTAGTCTCTGTGTAGTGCAAGGATGTAGTGGGTCCTCCACATGAAGAGACACTTGGGGCCCCTCTCCAGTCCAGCTCATAGATGCAGGTCCTGTATAGGAGAGCCCCCCCCGCCCAGCTCAAGATGCAGGTCCGTATAGGAGACCCTCCCCCGCCCAGCTCATAGATGCAGGTCCTGTATAGGAGACCCTCCCCCCGCCCAGCTCATAGATGCAGGTCCTGTATAGGAGACCCTCCCCCCCGCCCAGCTCATAGATGCAGGTCCTGTATAGGAGACCCCCCCCCCAGTCCCCCGCCCAGCTCATAGATGCAGGTCCTGTATAGGAGACCCCCCCCCGCCCAGCTCAAGATGCAGGTCCTGTATAGGAGACCCCCCCCCCCCAAACCAAAAAAGAGGGGGCCCCCCCCCCCTCCGAAGGAGACCCCCCCCGCCCAGCTCATAGATGCAGGTCCTGTATAGGAGACCCTCCCCCCGCCCAGCTCATAGATGCAGGTCCTGTATAGGAGACCCTCCCCCCGCCCAGCTCATAGATGCAGGTCCTGTATAGGAGACCCCCCCCCCGCCCAGCAGAGCGGTCCTGTGGGGGGCCCCCCCCCGCCCAGCTCATAGATGCAGGTCCTGTATAGGAGACCCCCCCCCCCGCCCAGCTCATAGATGCAGGTCCTGTATAGGAGACCCCCCCCCCGCCCAGCTCATAGATGCAGGTCCTGTATAGGAGACCCTCCCCCCCGCCCAGCTCATAGATGCAGGTCCTGTATAGGAGACCCTCCCCCCGCCCAGCTCATAGATGCAGGTCCTGTATAGGAGAGACCCCCCCCGCCCAGCTCATAGATGCAGGTCCTGTATAGGAGACCCCCCCCCGCCCCAGATCATAGATGCAGGTCCTGTATAGGAGACCCTCCCCCCGCCCAGCTCATAGATGCAGGTCCTGTATAGGAGACCTCCCCCACCCCCACCCAGATCATAGATGTAGGTCCTGTATAGGAGACCCCCCCCCCGCCCAGCTCATAGATGCAGGTCCTGTATAGGAGACCCTCCCCCCCGCCCAGCTCATAGATGCAGGTCCTGTATAGGAGACCCTCCCCCCCCCGCCCAGCTCATAGATGCAGGTCCTGTATAGGAGACCCCCCCCCCCCCAGCCAGATGCATGGAGATGCCAGGTCGCGCGGCCTGTATAGGAGACCCTCCCCCCGCCCAGCTCATAGATGCAGGTCCTGTATAGGAGACCCTCCCCCCGCCCAGCTCATAGATGCAGGTCCTGTATAGGAGACCCTCCCCCCGCCCAGCTCATAGATGCAGGTCCTGTATAGGAGACCCTCCCCCCCCGCCCAGCTCATAGATGCAGGTCCTGTATAGGAGACCCTCCCCCCGCCCAGCTCATAGATGCAGGTCCTGTATAGGAGACCCTCCCCCCGCCCAGCTCATAGATGCAGGTCCTGTATAGGAGACCCCTCCCCCCCGCCCAGCTCATAGATGCAGGTCCTGTATAGGAGACCCCCTCCCCCCGCCCAGCTCATAGATGCAGGTCCTGTATAGGAGCCCCCCCCCCCCCCCAGCCAAGATGCAGGTCCTGTATAGGAGACCCCCCCCCCCGCCCAGCTCATAGATGCAGGTCCTGTATAGGAGACCCTCCCCCCGCCCAGCTCAAGTGAGGTCCGAGGGAGCCCCCCCCCCCCTAGATGCAGGTCCTGTATAGGAGACCCCCCCCCCACCCCATATAAAAGCTTCACAGCCCCATAGACTGAAAAAAAGGACATCTGCATGTGCCAGCTAAAGTCAACAGGTACACACGCAGTGATTAACATGGACAACGCATGTCCACTAAAACCAGATGTGTGAATAAGCCCTTAACCATTGCAGGTTAGCCGCACCATTAACCCTTCAGTCGTGCTGAAGATCTGCAGCGTAAAGTAACGCACTACGGCTTGAAATCCTGCCAGTCGCATTGTGCCGCAGGATTTTTTTCACACCATGCAAATTCAATTTTTTTTTTTTTTTTTTTTAAATCTTCACTGTGGACCCAGCCATAAAGTCTTTCTAAATATATCTGTCCCTGGGAAAGCTGAGTGACGTACAATATGGACTATTCCCTACAGTGGGACCAGCATTGTTAATCTACCTAGATACCTTCCCTAGCATGTCTTGTGTTGTAGTGGCCGCCATATTGATTACCATCATCATTTCCAAAAATTAATTATTGTTTAAAACGCACACAAAAAAAAAAACAAAAAAAAACAGTGAAGCAAATTTTTTAACAAGTTCTAGAAGACAACATGGACTTTCTTTTTGGATTGTAAGGAAGGGGGCGCTCTACAATGGGGCATGTGTCAATGCACACAGTACCTCAAAGATAAATTTAAGTGTCTAAAGTTAAAAAAAAGGGGTCTGGCCGGGGGTCACCAGTCACCAGCCACCAAAAAAACCAATCCTTTTTCCAGGAACTCTTACTACTCTGCCCAGTATGGGGTCTCCTCATTCTATCCCCCATCCCCATAACATTCCTACCTCCCATCCCCCCATTTGGTCACAGTCCTCCTTAACTTCCCAGGGCGTGAAATCCCTTTTATCCCCCTCGTAGCCACCACCTGTGCCAGGCCATTCTGACTTCTTGTCGTCCTAAAACCTAATTTTAACTCCATGCAAAGAGTGACGGGTCCCTGCGCCCATTGGTCTTCCTACAAGCGAGCGCCTCTAGATTTGACAGGTCACAGTCTTTTTGTTGGCGTACCCCGGGTGTTCCGGCAATCAGGAGACATGAAAACCACATTGAATAACTCTATTTTGCATAAAATTCAATTAATGTTACAAAACACTTTTTGAATTCAGTCCCGGCCACTTCCCATAGAGGGATTTAGAGACATGAAATGAATACAAAGGACATAGCGCGGAATTCTGCAATGAATGGCCAAAGAGGGGGAAAAAAAAACGCTCAAAACAAAAAGTTGTTTTAATTTTGAACCAAATTCATCAGTCTTGGTGGAGATAATGTAGAGGTCTATTATGTGTAATTAGGGCCTCGCTGGAATCTCCAACCTACAGGAGAGACAATGACCAGCAGGCCCCATGGCCATATAATGGATGGTTGTTCATGTTGACACAAAGGGTCTAATTGACTTCTAATGGACCCCTGAGAACAATGCTCTGGTCATCCGGAAGTGACGCCACACACTCCGCACATCTGCATCATGAAAGCTCTGATCGCCATAGGCCGCACATCAAAGGACGTAAAGAGGAAGTATTAAAAGAAGAAAACACAAGTGGTGTGTACACACATACAGCAGGGCAAAAGAAACACTATAGAAATATATAGGAATATAGTAAAGTAATATAGTATGGTAACGCATAGGAATATAGTATAGGACGGTATAGGAATATAGTATGGTAACGCATAGGAATATAGTATAGGACGGTATAGGAATATAGTATGGTAACGTATAGGAATATAGTATGGTAACGCATAGGAATATACAGTAGTATGGTAACGTATAGGAATATAGTATAGAACAATATAGGAATATAGTATAGGACGGTATAGGAATATAGTATGGTAACGTATAGGAATATAGTATAGAACAATATAGGAATATAGTATGGTAACGCATAGGAATATAGTATAGGACGGTAACGGAGAATATAGTATGGTAACGTATAGGAATATAGTATGGTAACAACATAGGAATATAGTATAGAACAGTATAGGAAAGAAGAACGGGAATATAGTAGGTAACGCATAGGAATATAGTATAGGACGGTATAGGAATATAGTATGGTAACGTATAGGAATATAGTATAGGACAGTATAGGAATATAGTATGGTAACGCATAGGAATATAGTATAGGACGGTATAGGAATATAGTATGGTAACGTATAGGAAAAGATGGAACACATAGGAATATAGTATGGTAACGCATAGGAATAACATAGTATAGTAACAGTATAGGAATATAGTATAGAACGGAAGGAATAAGAGGCGCATAGGAATATAGTATAGGACGGTATAGGAATATAGTATGGTAACGCATAGGAATATAGTATAGAACAATATAGGAATATAGTATAGAACAATATAGGAATATAGTATGGTAACGCATAGGAATATAGTATAGAACAATATAGGAATATAGTATAGGACGGTATAGGAATATAGTATGGTAACGCATAGGAATATAGTATAGAACAGTATAGGAATATAGTATAGAACAATATAGGAATATAGTATAGAACGGGATAGGAATATAGTATAGTATGGTAACGCGTATAGGAATATAGTATGGTAACGCATAGGAATATAGTATAGAACAATATAGGAATATAGTATAGAACGGTATAGGAATATAGTATGGACGTATAGGAATATAGTATAGAACAATATAGGAATATAGTATAGGACGGTATAGGAATATAGTATGGTAACGTATAGGAATATAGTATAGAACAATATAGGAATATAGTATGGTAACGCATAGGAATATAGTATAGGACGGTATAGGAATATAGTATGGTAACGTATAGGAATATAGTATGGTAACACATAGGAATATAGTATGGTAACACATAGGAATATAGTATAGAACAATATAGGAATATAGTATAGAACGGTATAGGAATATAGTATGGTAACGCATAGGAATATAGTATAGGACGGTATAGGAATATAGTATGGTAACGCATAGGAATATAGTATAGAACAATATAGGAATATAGTATAGAACGGTATAGGAATATAGTATGGTAACGTATAGGAATATAGTATAGAACAATATAGGAATATAGTATAGGACGGTATAGGAATATAGTATGGTAACGTATAGGAATATAGTATAGAACAATATAGGAATATAGTATAGAACAATATAGGAATATAGTATAGAACGGTATAGGAATATAGAGGAACGCATAGGAATATAGTATAGGACGGTATAGGAATATAGTATGGTAACGCATAGGAATATAGTATAGAACAACATAGGAATATAGTATAGAACGGTATAGGAATATAGTATGGTAACGTATAGGAATATAGTATAGTAACAATATAGGAATATAGTATAGGACGGTATAGGAATATAGTATGGTAACGTATAGGAATATAGTATAGAACAATATAGGAATATAGTATAGAACGGTATAGGAATATAGTATGGTAACGTATAGGAATATAGTATAGGACGGTATAGGATATAGTATAGTAACGTATAGGAATATAGTATGGTAACGTATAGGAATATACAGTAGTATGGTAACGTATAGGAATATAGTATAGAACAATATAGGAATATAGTATAGAACGGTATAGGAATATAGTATGGTAACGTATAGGAATATAGTAGGAACGCATAGGAATATAGTATAGGACGGTATAGGAATATAGTATGGTAACGTATAGGAATATAGTATAGAACAATATAGGAATATAGTATAGAACGGTATAGGAATATAGTATGGAACGCATAGGAATATAGTATAGGACGGTATAGGAATATAGTATAGTAACAGTATAGGAATATAGTATGGTAACGTATAGGAATATACAGTAGTATGGTAACGTATAGGAATATAGTATAGAACAATATAGGAATATAGTATAGAACAGTATAGGAATATAGTATGGTAACGTATAGGAATATAGTATGGTAACACATAGGAATATACAGTAGTATGGTAACGTATAGGAATATAGTATAGAACAATATAGGAATATAGTATAGGACAGTATAGTAATATAGTATAGTAACGTATAGGAATATAGTATAGTAACGTATAGGAATATAACCTAATATAATATACTTCTATAGTATGAACTAGTATGTGATAAACGGGTGATAATCATAGACAACCAATATATACAGCAGAAACACAAAGTCCACGCTGGTAGATACAGTAACCCACTGCTTGTAATCCCATATGGACGTCGCCATAGACCCCGGGAGCAGGTGGAGCGTTACGGCCCCTGACAACCCATGTGACATTGTGCAGCGCCTCCTTAGGCCTCCAATATTCTCTCTCTCTTTGCCATAGACCAACCTACAACTGAACATTCTGCACTTTATTCTCATGGACTCTCTCAGTTTTTGATAAATGATGGCCCATGGATATCTATGAGCACTGGTTCCATACAGAGCTGTAATACCCCCATGTGCACCCCACTACCAGTTCGGGCCGTACCTATAGACGCGTTCCTTCTACCGAAACTTCACCACAGAGATGGACAAATCCCAACAGTCGGTCAGCCACGTACCAAGACATCGGCCTTAGGCACCTAACTTTTTGGGTTACCTTCTAAACTTTGTTGGCGTGATCTAACCAGCTCTCGAGTTACTGGTCCATCCATGTTATAGGACATCCTTACACGCCTCGTCCACCACATGCCGCCCCAGGATGCGGCAGCACAGACTTTAGGTCTGCTTTGGAGGATTCAGCGCACAGCAGGACCATTTTTTTTTTTGTTATTTTTGTTAGTTTTTCTCCGCGGCGCTTCCTTGTGACTCATATTAATAGATCCAAAAACTGCGGCCAATTATGGTTTCCATGGGAACTGGTTTAAGAGTGGCAATAATGAGGACAGCGCCTGCTGCATTCTGTCACTTCTCCAACATAGCGGGCCTCATTTATAACTAGGGCAGGCACATGGCGGACGTGATGCCCATAGTAACCAGGCAGATGTTTTTAGGGAGGTAATAAAACTAAAGAAGGGATGACCCTTCGGGCATTAGTTATAGGTCAGCCAAATACAACAATTTCAATGGGTTTGGACAACAATCTAATGAGTATGTACCCTAACCGTAGACCTTGGGGGAAAAAAGGGGGAATTGGGCGAACTGAAGGATCCAGCAGTAGCTTTCCCAGAGATGAACCATCTCAGAACACACGCACCATTCGGCCAAGCTGAGCATGCATGTGTATGGGGAAGCGAGGGCAGATCGTGGTCGGCATACGGAAAATCATCCAAATTGTATCTGCAACAAACGGACAGTTTTGCATACAATGGCGGAGGAGGCAGACTCCAATATATCCAAGTCTGTCTCCCCAGCAGTATGAACTGGACTAGTGTACGCCGCATTTCAGTAAGAATCACTACGGGTTCATGTGCAGTCCGTTCTATGGTCATGTGAATAAGGCCCAACTCTACAGGCTTTAATGGACCTGACCTGCAATACCCGGAATAACCAAGAAAATTCTTATCAATTATCTTTATTCATCACTGCAATTGTACAGGAGACTTTTTCATGCTTTTTGTCCTTTTTTACCCAATATTTTTGTAAAACCCACAACAGAATTGCATCAAAAGCAACAGCAAAATCGCCCACATGGCCTGCAAATTACATTAAAAAAAAAATCGATAGTGAAAGATTCACATTTATTATTCCAGTTTATAATCTACCTTTAAGGAGAACCGAGGGTGCAAGGCAATGCTGCCATTGTGCATAACCTACCACTCTATAGACCGCACTCCCTTTAAGTGTCTGTGATGTCACCCCATAAGTGTGCACTTGGACACCAGGGCTGATAGCACAACAAGGAGTGCGCCCATGTCAGCTGGTTCCTGCCTCATCAATCACCCCCCCCCCCCCCCCCCGGCTATGGCATCTCCATGTCCACAGCTTCTTCTCTACTTCACAAACTTCTAAACACTTCCCATTCTAGTGAACAAGCCTGATACGAGAGGGCGGAGGGAGCGTCCACCGAGCACTTCTAATTATATCCGAGAATATCCCGAGGCCTCAACTTCAATTAAATCAGAATTTCAAGGAAAACTTCAGAACGTTATAATATTAATTACACTGATCCTCACATGACTCCTCCAATCTCAAGATGTATCCGGATAAGACGGTGGCCTCATTCCAGCCGATGTGAAACTACAAGTTCTACGACACCTCGTCTGCCCTCACCCATAAGGCATTACTGTCCAGCACCTACAGGAAGAAGAAGTGACCAAACTGAGGGGTGACCGTGCCCAACTCTCACCACGAAAGTCTATGAAGTTATGTATATGGGGTAGGACACGGCCATGACACTTTGGTTAATCATGTCCAGTTTAGGGTATTTTAAATTTTTTGCTATTTGACAAGACCTCAATGTCTTATACTGGAGTCCATCAGAATTCTGGACAAAAAGAATGGAGCGATCATGCTAGACTTCATGTCAAAATAACCCGAAACCCAATCAGACTGGCAAACACACCAAATGCTTAAACTGGCCATAAACTGACGTTGGGACTGGACAACCATGTAATGTTTATCAGGTCTCCACTGACGGCAGACATCGGGGGAGAGAAGGATTGGGTAGTCGGATTTCAACATGGCTGACCCTTTTGCTCTCAGGGAATATATGCTGCCACCAGCACCAAGCCCAGTGTGTATGTGGGGGAGGAAAGTTGGGAGGAATAGCTGTCATGACATCAGCAGAACCAACATGACTTCCGGGGCCCAATCACAGGCCTCAGTGGTGACCATGGGACACGTAATATCAGTCACAGACCTGAAGAGAATGCCGGAGACAGCCGAATGTCGCGATGAGAGGTGCGGCAAGGTGAGCATAACTTTTACTCTCCTTATTATACTGTGGGGTCTGAGGAGACCCCGGACTACAATAATGGCACCGAAACTCACTAATATTTGTCAGAACTAATGGTGTTCACCTGAAAAGGGCCGAGGCTTCCAGAGTGCATTATACTGTGTGGGGCCAGTATGGAGCATTATACTAGGGAGGGTGGGGGGCCTCTGAGGAACATTATACTGCGTGGGGCCAATGTTGGGACGCTCTGGGGAGCATTTTATATCATATGGGGCCACTGTGGAGCATTATATTGTGTGGGGGAGCATTATACACGTGAGGGCCACTGGACAGGTAATTGTAAGATACACTGGGGATGAGGGGAGCCCAAAAATGTCAGCTGTGTGCTATGTCTGCATCACAGCGCCCTAAATATAATCTTGCACATATGTGTAGTGCTCCATGGCCGTGTCATTCTCCATACAGTACTGTGCGTGAGCTGGCCATGGAGTTATTGGGACCTGCACAGTACTATAGGGGTTGACTATACTATAGGGGAACATACTCAGTAATTCCGGATAGTCAGCCCATATGTAAGATGTAGGTGAAGGAGCTGGGGTGTAGGCTACTAGCAGGGTGGACCCCCAAAACAAGTTCCTGGACCCATTTACGTGAATTGGCTGAGCTGCAATAACAAGGCCAGCCACTAAAGAAAGTGTGGGGGCTCCTAGGAGTCAGACCCACACAGGATAGGTCCTCAACATTACAATCCCCTTTAAGTCTCCTTGGTCCCTAATGCAAAAACTGTAACAGGGCCCCAACCTACCATAGGTCTTCTTATGGCACACAGGGGCTTTATGGACCCTGCTGGTCATCCCCGTGTCCCCCCGATACTATATAACTAATGGACCACAAAGAACTATATAGGATTTCAAGAACTTGGAAATAACTGGAACTTCTCCAATATATACATAGTGGTAAAAGAAGCAGACATGGCCGCCATCGGGACAGGCATCCGGCTAATTACAAGCTT
Organism: Leptodactylus fallax; assembly: GCA_947044405.1. Taxonomy (NCBI): domain Eukaryota; kingdom Metazoa; phylum Chordata; class Amphibia; order Anura; family Leptodactylidae; genus Leptodactylus; species Leptodactylus fallax. The sequence goes on from CAMRHE010000445.1 coordinate 1,289,074, forward strand.
GTTTGACTAAAGATGGCGCCATAATTACTATAGAAACAAAACACCGCACAATTAATACCGTCACCAGGACCTCAAGATCAACAGCACAGAAACCAACAATTACTGCACAAAATGTAACATCCTAGGGAAACCATCAGCAGGATCTATAGCGTTGTACCCAGAATTACTGATACACATGACATCTCCTCGTAGTAATACCCCTCACCAATACGTCTATACCATCTTACCCTACATGACATCTCCTCGTAGTAATACCCCTCACCAATACGTCTACACCATCTTACCCTACATGACATCTCCTCGTAGTAATACCCCTCACCAATACGTCTACACCATCTTACCCTACATGACGTCTCCTCGTAGTAATACCCCTCACCAATACGTCTACACCATCTTACCCTACATGACGTCTCCTCGTAGTAATACCCCTCACCAATACGTCTACACCATCTTACCCTACATGACATCTCCTCGTAGTAATACCCCTCACCAATACATCTACACCATCTTACCCTACATGACATCTCCTCGTAGTAATACCCCTCACCAATCGTCTAACCATCTACCCACAGACGTCTCCTCGAGTAATACCCCTCACCAGTACGTCTATACCATCTTACCCTACATGACATCTCCTCGTAGTAATACCCCTCACCAATACGTCTACACCATCTTACCCTACATGACATCTCCTCGTAGTAATACCCCTCACCAATACGTCTACACCATCTTACCCTACATGACGTCTCCTCGTAGTAATACCCCTCACCAATACGTCTACACCATCTTACCCTACATGACGTCTCCTCGTAGTAATACCCCTCACCAATACGTCTACACCATCTTACCCTACATGACGTCTCCTCGTAGTAATACCCCTCACCAATACGTCTATACCATCTTACCCTACATGACATCTCCTCGTAGTAATACCCCTCACCAATACGTCTATACCATCTTACCCTACATGACATCTCCTCGTAGTAATACCCCTCACCAATACATCTACACCGCCCTACTCCATTAGTGATGCCATTCTACTGTATCACACGACATCTCCTCGTATTAATAGCCGCCATTATATGGGAAGTAAATACTGCATTTACGTGTCCATGATTGGAGTGCACGATCAGCACTTTCCAATACAAAAGCCATCATCGACATTTCGCCTTTTACCGTGGAGGGGGGAGGGGCGGCATCCTAATAACTGAAGAATGAAGCTACAGAGAGGTCAAGATTCCCCCCCAAAGCTCTGTCCGCTCCATCCGACAATCCAGGCTCAGTATACACCTACGGTGTCCGCTTGTTTTGTTAGCATGTATTCACACCAGGCCGTCACATCAGTTTTGATTTGATTTTTACTAAACTTCTGCAGTTCGAGGTTTTGTAAATATCACGGAAAAAAACAAAAAAAAACAAAAAACGCAAGAGCTTCAGGCCCGGCTGCTGAAAATGGAAGCCAGAAGACGACGCGTGACCTGTATGTGGTACCCATGCAAAGAAACTGAGCCCGTGGAATATTTGTCTGCCCTGCTGGGTGCCAGACAAAGGACCAGGATATCGAGAACCTAAATCTAGGAGTCCAACACCCAGGACTCCCCTGATCAGATGTCTGAAGAGCATATGGCACTTGGGAGAGCTCCGCTTCCTCTTCTTAGGCCTCAACATCATGTCCCTCGGTCACATGGCTATGTCACTGCTCAGTCCCAGTCAAATAAATGAGGCTGAGCTGCGATACCAAGTGCAACCACTATACAATGTATGGCGCTGTGCTTGGTAAGCAGGGAAGAGGCCGCGGCACTTATACAAATGCTGCAGCCCCTTCAATCAGCAGATCGGTGGAGGAAGTCAATAGAACCGTCCCAGAATGCACCCTTAGGCCGAGTAGCGAAAACTCCACAATATTTCCACTGCATTTTACAGTCCCTGCAATCCTTGGCTAATCCTATGCACACATTGCAGAAAAATATCCACAGCAGACATGCTGCAATTTTATAAACCAATTTAGGAGCTTCTTAGCCAGGGCTGTGGAGTCAGAGCCGGGCCAAAAGGGTTACAGAAATCGCATCTGGATAACCTATGTGATAGAATTAGTAATATTATAGAATTACATGTATAGTCTGTTACATAATTACTGCATAGGGATCAATCACTGGATTATTAATGAGATTATAGAATTAGATGTATAGTCTGTTACATAATTACTGTCATAGGGATCAATCACTGGATTATTAATGAGATTATAGAATTACATGTATAGTCTGTTACATAATTACTGTCATAGGGATCAATCACTGGATTATTAATGAGATTATAGAATTACATGTATAGTCTGTTACATAATTACTATCATAGGGATCAATCACTGGATGTTTCTGATTTAGAGGGTCTTTACTTCTTCTGACTGTCGGAGTTTTGTCTTTCTGACTCCTCACCCCGGTTTTTAGCACCGGTCAGTGGTCAGGAGGGTTGTCACCCTATAATCATTGGATTCATGATAACCCCCTCAAATGTGGAGTCTACAACCAGTGTCTACAGCCATTACCATACCCCGGGGTCTGAGGGGTCCTGATGGTTATCACACACTCACTCCAGAATTATTAATGCCACGTTGTAGTTTGGGGCCACAGAACAGATTTCTGCTCATACAGTCTACATTAACATGGGAAAAATGGCGGAGATAACGCCCATAGCGGACGATCAGGTTGTCGCCTCCTCATGGTCTCTGCAGTCTAATTGAATGGTTGATATCGGCAGCTGGCCAAGCAAAAAGTTTAGATCTCCCCCATTATTTATGGCCTGAGAAAACCTGGCGATGACGGAGACCTATAGGCCATATGGAATAGAAAATGCTTTTACCCACAGTCCTCTGCAGCCTATCGTGTCAATCAAAGCGACTATAGCATCTGAGCTCCGGCAGTATCCTCCGCATTCTGGGATATTTAAAGGTCCTCGATGGCAGAAAGTGTGCCCCCCTGTCACTCACAGAAATACCACAGCCCCTTAACCCTTTGTGCCTCTGCACGGTTTCTCCCCTCAGGCACTAAATGGATTAAGAAGGGGTTCCGCCCTCCAATAACAGAGCCACATACTCCGTTCCCAACCCCGAGGGCATCCAGATTTGAGGAATAACCAATTAGTCCACACGACAATGCGCCTGCTTTACATACGAATGGAATATATTGGTTTGGGGTATTCCCAAAACGTGGCCTTGCCAAGGTTCCCTCGGGATGGGAGAGAAAGCTCCTGAACTTCTCGGCCAAATCTGGTCAATTAAAGAGGTTTTGCAGCACATGAAGACTAAAGCGGCTTCCAGGTCTTTGCATTAATTATAAAATGGCATAATTAGCCTTCTGACGAGGATCGGGCCCGATTAATGTGCTCACCTATAGAGCAGAACAATCCCAGAGTACACTTGTAATCTGTCTGTACTAGAATAGACGAGAAGTCACTGCTAAGTACCAGCTATGGGCGAGAAGCCACGAGATAGAAAACCGTACGCCCTCCGTATACTAGCCATAGCTCACTGTATATACAGTCACCTACGCACCGTACGCCCTCCGTATACTAACCATAGGATCACTGTATATACAGTCACCTACACACCGTACGCCCTCCGTATACTAACCATAGGACCACAGTATATACAGTCACCTACGCACCGTACGCCCTCCGTATACTAACCATAGGATCACTGTATATACAGTCACCTACGCACCGTACGCCCTCCGTATACTAACCATAGGATCACTGTATGTACAGTCACCTACGCACCGTACGCCCTCCGTATACTAACCATAGGACCACAGTATATACAGTCACCGCTACGCACCGTACCCGCCCCCGCTAACCATAGGATCACTGTATATACAGTCACCTACGCACCGTACGCCCTCCGTATACTAACCATAGGACCACAGTATATACAGTCACCTACGCACCGTACGCCCTCCGTATACTAACCATAGGATCACTGTATGTACAGTCACCTACGCACCGTACGCCCTCCGTATACTAACCATAGGATCACTGTATATACAGTCACCTACACACCGTACGCCCTCCGTATACTAACCATAGGATCACTGTATATACAGTCACCTACGCACCGTACGCCCTCCGTATACTAACCATAGGATCACTGTATATACAGTCACCTACACACCGTACGCCCTCCGTATACTAACCATAGGATCACTGTATATACAGTCACCTACGCACCGCACGCCCTCCGTATACTAGCCATAGCTCACTGTATATACAGTCACCTACGCACCGTACGCCCTCCGTATACTAACCATAGGATCACTGTATATACAGTCACCACACACCGACCGCCCTCCGTATACTAACCATAGGATCACTGTATATACAGTCACCTACACACCGTACGCCCTCCGTATACTAACCATAGGACCACAGTATATACAGTCACCTACGCACCGTACGCCCTCCGTATACTAACCATAGGATCACTGTATATACAGTCACCTACGCACCGTACGCCCTCCGTATACTAACCATAGGATCACTGTATATACAGTCACCTACGCACCGTACGCCCTCCGTATACTAACCATAGCTCACTGTATATACAGTCACCTACACACCGTACGCCCTCCGTATACTAACCATAGCTCACTGTATATACAGTCACCTACGCACCGTACGCCCTCCGTATACTAACCATAGGATCACTGTATATACAGTCACCTACGCACCGTACGCCCTCCGTATACTAACCATAGGACCACAGTATATACAGTCACCTACGCACCGTACGCCCTCCGTATACTAACCATAGGATCACTGTATATACAGTCACCTACGCACCGTACGCCCTCCGTATACTAACCATAGGATCACAGTATATACAGTCACCTACGCACCGTACGCCCTCCGTATACTAACCATAGGATCACTGTATATACAGTCACCTACGCACCGTACGCCCTCCGTATACTAACCATAGCTCACTGTATATACAGTCACCTACACACCGTACGCCCTCCGTATACTAACCATAGCTCACTGTATATACAGTCACCTACGCACCGTACGCCCTCCGTATACTAACCATAGGATCACTGTATATACAGTCACCTACGCACCGTACGCCCTCCGTATACTAACCATAGGACCACAGTATATACAGTCACCTACGCACCGTACGCCCTCCGTATACTAACCATAGGATCACTGTATATACAGTCACCTACGCACCGTACGCCCTCCGTATACTAACCATAGGATCACAGTATATACAGACACCTACGCACCGTACGCCCTCCGTATACTAACCATAGGATCACTGTATATACAGTCACCCTACGCACCGTACGCCCTCCGTATACTAACCATAGCTCACTGTATATACAGTCACCTACACACTGTACGCCCTCCGTATACTAACCATAGCTCACTGTATATACAGTCACCTACGCACCGTACGCCCTCCGTATACTAACCATAGGACCACAGTATATACAGTCACCTACGCACCGTACGCCCTCCGTATACTAACCATAGGATCACTGTATGTACAGTCACCTACGCACCGTACGCCCTCCGTATACTAACCATAGGACCACAGTATATACAGTCACCTACGCACCGTACGCCCTCCGTATACTAACCATAGGATCACTGTATATACAGTCACCTACGCACCGTACGCCCTCCGTATACTAACCATAGGACCACAGTATATACAGTCACCTACGCACCGTACGCCCTCCGTATACTAACCATAGGATCACTGTATATACAGTCACCTACGCACCATACGCCCTCCGTATACTAACCATAGGACCACAGTATATACAGTCACCTACGCACCGTACGCCCTCCGTATACTAACCATAGGATCACTGTATGTACAGTCACCTACACACCGTACGCCCTCCGTATACTAACCATAGGATCACTGTATATACAGTCACCTACGCACCGTACGCCCTCCGTATACTAACCATAGGATCACTGTATATACAGTCACCTACGCACCGTACGCCCTCCGTATACTAGCCATAGCTCACTGTATATACAGTCACCTACGCACCGTACGCCCTCCGTATACTAACCATAGGATCACTGTATATACAGTCACCTACGCACCGTACGCCCTCCGTATACTAACCATAGGATCACTGTATATACAGTCACCTACGCACCGTACGCCCTCCGTATACTAACCATAGGATCACTGTATGTACAGTCACCTACGCACCGTACGCCCTCCGTATACTAACCATAGGATCACTGTATATACAGTCACCTACACACCGTACGCCCTCCGTATACTAACCATAGCTCACTGTATATACAGTCACCTACGCACCGTACGCCCTCCGTATACTAACCATAGGATCACTGTATATAGTCACCTACGCACCGTACGCCCTCCGTATACTAGCCATAGGATCACTGTATATACAGTCACCTACATATACTAACCTCTAATGTAAGATCACTTTATGTTCAGTCCAATATTTTATGTTCTATTCTATATACGCTCCATCACTTACCATAAATTCACTTATACATGAATCTGATCTTCTCACTTCTAAAGATGCAATCACCACACCCATCACCACCACCACCACCATCATCATCACCACCACCATCGTGGCTCATAATAAGCAGTGCTGGACTTCACAATACTAGATAAGTGGGGGCCTGGCACATCTGTTGCTGCTTAACATACAGTTTTGTACAAAAGTTTTAGGCAGGAGTGGTAAAAATGCTGCGCAGTAAGAATGCTTTCAGAAGGCAAAGGGTTCATAGTTTGCTATAAATATAAACCCCTCAATATCTGGTGTGACCTTTGCCCTTTGCCTTCTTCTGGGTCTTGCAGACAGTTTTTGGCTGGCAGGTCTGGGCAGGGAGGTTGTTCCCGCCGCCATCTTGGTGAATTAAGCCCAGATCTTCTGTGGATGTTGCTTGCTCCAATCCGTCTGTCTCTTCATATCATCCCAGACAGACTGGGCTATATCTGTGGGGGCCGGACCATCACTTCCAGGACTCCTCCTCCAAAGGGCAAAGGTCACACCAAATATTGATGCAGTTTACATTTCTCTCTCTTTTTTTTTTTTTATTCACTCCATAAAATACACTTTTATTATTATTCTCATGATCGATGCGGTGCCTGCATTGGAACCCCAAGCGATCAATTACCCATCATATCAACAGGGGCGAGATCCACCATGTAATAGACATGCTGCGGCCTCCAAACCTGCAGCGCATTTACCTTTGTGCAGTTCACCACTGCTGTAAGTCATAGCGGGTGAACCACTGGCAGCTAGCCCACTGCGAACTCACAACTGCGCCCCCGGACTAATGCGCCCCCCGGACTAATGCGCCCCCCCGGACTAACGCGCCCCCCCGGACTAACGCGCCATCTGACAACTATTCCTATCAGGTGAATACAACAGAGAAGAACCTTCTACAAGCCCTGTACGATCTGACATATTAATGCCCCACAGCCCTCCACAGGTGCCGGATTACGGATGCAAACAGTAATATGGTCATAGACAGGAGCCCTGGACCTCGCAGAGAACTGCCTAGGCTGGATACAATTGTAACAAACCCTCTGCTGTGACAAGTACTAGGTCAGAAATCATGAGCTGGTGAGGAAGTAGAACACACATGGATGAATCATCACCCCTTTAAGCGGCTTGTCTGATCATGCCATATGTTAAGCAGTGAATGGTGCTTACCCTAGAAGTGCTGTGTCTAGGGGTGAATCCCTCTGCAGTCAGGTACACATGAAGGTAGGCTTTGGCCATCATATTCTCATATCATATTATAGACCCATGTGCTATATGGATCCATACTACGACCAGTCACCGGCCCAGCAGTCCAGTGGTCGCCATATTGACTAGTTCTCAGCTTTCCCTACCATAACAAAGGCTTTCCTTTCTACGTCTTCGATGGTCAGTGTTCTCGGCACACCACATATTGACGTCTCATTGATATCACATCATGCGCTCTCTTTGTGTCCTATGAGATGTGGGAATTGTTGCCTTTCACAACGTTCCCCGTTACTTGGGCTGTCAATAGCTGGTTTTGTTTCTCGCTAACTCAGGACAGGAGCTTGGGAATTTTCAAGGTTGCCGAAGGGCAAATCTATAGACTGTAGAGCAATTCAATTCAGAAGCTCAGCCGATACCCCACCGGCAAATTCCTTATCATCTGTGTGCAGCTTTAGACCCCGACAGTCTATGAGATACAGGAAGGCTCTTCTAAACCGATCCAGGATGTTCTTTCCATAAACTAAATCATCGCTTTCATAAAAAGTTGTTTGATCCGTTAGCTCAGCCGTGTATCGTGCACCACAAGAAGCATTATTAAAGGGGCGTCCCACCAAAATCAATTCTCAGGTCAGATAGAGGTTCATGAGACGGGTCCACCAAGTGGTCGCCACATCCTGTAAAGTATTCCAAACCCTCTGGAGCTGCTCAGGACAGACGCAGAGTCCTGGCTTCTTACTGAGCCTTACATGGCATGAGTGCAACTCAGTTTTGGGAACCCAGCAGGTGTCCAGGTCATGAACCCTAGTCATGGTGATCTTCTTATAGATCTTCATGCCATCAGGGGGCGAGGTGCTTCTACTACCTTCAGAGGGAAAGGCTACCTAAGATTACGTGCAGTCACTTTATATTGGCTGCTCAGTTCCCATGTTAGGCTGAGGCCACATGTTGTGGAAAAGCTGCAGTTTTTGGTGGATTTTTTGTAGCATTTTTTTGAGCAAGAGCAAAGAGTGGCTTCTAGAAGAAATGGGCAGTATGAAAGGAAGCTGTGGCTTCTCCCAAGTCATTCCTGGCTTTGGCTCAAAAATCTGCAATAAAATCTGCAACATAAATGCAACGTATGACCTCAGCCTCACAGCATGTCCAGTGCTGATCATCCTGGTCTAAACATCTATTCTGGAGACCATATAGCTGACTACCATCAGGTCCCCCATGGCACAGTGGGATAAGTGGCTGCCTGATACCCCTTAGGGTCAAACAGGTTAAAATCCAACATGGCTGATTCAGACGACATGTGACTGATGGAAAGATGGGCCCGGGTGACTCAGTGGTTAAGATTCAGAGGTTGCCATTTGGCACTTGTGTCCTGGGTTCAAATCCAAACCAAGAAAACATCTGCATAGGGTTTCTGCTCTCTCCATGTTTGGGTTACCTCCTAGCAGGACTGGTTCTTCCCAAAAACATATTAATAGGTTTATTAGGTTACCCTAAAATATCCCCGAGATCTGGACTATGATAAAGACTAATAAAATCGATGATGATCACGATGATCATCTGGAATTGACTATTACTACTAGGAAAGTCTTAGTAAGCAAACAAATTCACCAAAAATCAATGGTCTACGATTAGGTTGTTGTTAGCACCTCGGTAATAGATCTGCAGTGACGGTATTAGGGGGGGCCATGAATCACATAAAGATTGCACAGAAACATTTGTATAATCTGACAAGAAGTTGCCCTGTGTATGGCCAGGTCCGGATTTTGCCCCAATCCAATCATGTTGTGTGTGTGAATGGACGTCTATAATTCCAGTAATATAATAAATAGATACTAAATACGAGATCAGAGAAGATCCCAGAGATCCATCATAATCATCTAAGTGATCACTGCATCTGGCCGGATAACGCCAATCCTGAGATGTTAGGATGCCTGGCACAAAACCGTGTGAAGCGCTGGATGTCACGTTGGCCAGCAGAGTAATGAGACCTGCAGATACTGCGAGCTTCAGCGGAGAGCGAGCAGCACAGTGTGCACAGTACGTAGGCGGAGGCGATCGACACTGGTGCAGAAATGATAAACAGCGAACCTGCGGGCACATGGCGAGCAGGAATACCGCACAGTCCTAGCACCGCACGTACATCTCAAGGAGACCTGTCTGACTAAGACGTACATGGGAGACAAGGCACGGCAGTGCAGAGGGGGTTAACAAGGGGTGCGACAACAAGTTGGGTCACAATCCGTATACCTGCAGACCCATTCAGAGGCACAGTCACCCCCGCCATGTACACTGTAACGTGCGGCAGCAGTCATAGGATCCAGCGGCAGGGATAGGGTTAACACCAGTGATCACGAATAATCCCGTTTATAACTTATTATTTCTCATCTTCGCCTCATCTGGGTAAATCATCAGATCGCCAACGCCTGCGTCTTACACAGATACCTGCATAGGCAATGGCGCAGTCTGAGCAACACAACAGGTACACACAGTATGTGGCCCCACGGATCGGGTTAACCCTATGATAGCAATAACAGCGCCAAGGGATTGTGTTAACCCTATAATAGCAATAACAGCGCCAATGGATCGGGTTAACCCTATAATAGCAACAACAGCGCCAATGGATCGGGTTAACCCTATAATAGCAACAACAGCGCCAATGGATCGGGTTAACCCTATAATATCAATAACAACAGTACCAATGGATCGGGTTAACCCTATAATAGCAACAACAACATGTGCCAATGGATCGTGTTAACCCTATGATATCAACAACAAATGGATTGAATTGACTTTATAATAACCGCAGCGCAGATAAATCATGTTATCCCTATAGCAATAACAGCGCCAATGGATCAGGTTAACCCTATAATAAACCCCTTTAATAAGGAAATAGACAATTCCATATCCTAATACTCTACAAGCAGAGATGGTAGGAAGGGTTAATGCTACATTACCACAATACACAATTAGGCTACAATGTCCTGACAGGATTGGGGTAGAAGGGGCTCACCTGGCAGGTAGAAGAGCAGCAGTGCCAGATAAGAGCCCTCCAGCAGCCTCATTCCCAATGGCCCACAACTTGTCCCAGATCCTTCCAGCTGCAGGTGAGTCTTTCAGATCCAAGGGGAAGTGAAGTGAGTGCTCAGCACAAGGTGATCGCACAGATCACAGATCTTCCTGGATTTTGCATTGCCAGCAGCTCGTCCTGTCTTCAGTCAGTGCAGCAGTGTCAGCCTCAGTGCCATGCAGAGCCCCACAATGGCCCAGGCTGCCCCTGAGCTGGCTGCAATGCCCCCTGATCCTCCTCTGCCCCTGCACTCCTGTCTCTCCCCTCTCAGCTTCACTTTATTCTGTCCTTCTCCCCTCACTGCCTCCCAAGCCTCTTGTGGAACAAACCAACTGAGACAACAGCAGGGGGGGATCACCTCCCATTTGTTTCCAAAATTAAGCTCGGAGTCACCACAGACTGACTGGAGGGTTTCCGGGGGAGTTGTGGGTGAGGGCTGACGGGTTGTAATGGTCGTGGAGGGGGATGTGTCAGAGAGGGTCAGTGTGCCCCGGGGCGGAGGAGTCCTCTCACCTGGCTCTGCAGTCCTGGAGTCTCCTGTTGGATCTTTTTACAAACTTGTAAAGACTAGGTGAATGGGACACAATGGCTGGTAATAATGAAAACCATACTGGGGGCTGCGAACGCCAAATACTAGACCTGAAGGTCCCTCACAAACCTGCGCCTGCTGTGGAACTACAACTCCCAGCAAACCCTGACAGCACAACATTGCAGATAGCCACGACCTCTGAATAGGGAGGTAAAATAGGGGCACGTCCTACGCCTCTGGTTTGTGCGGTGACTCCCTTTGAAGTCCTCTGCTGTACCGCCATATGCCTCCCATTATACTGAGGGATTGTTTTATGTTGGATGCCATACAAATCTGACAGAAAAAAACTAGTGGCTTATTTCATTGGATTCTGTATGTACGGCGGTATCCTCCCCCTACACCGAGCAAGCCACAAATCTACCAGAGCTGCCGATCAGGCTCCATGCCAGCGGGCACGAGTAAGAGCGTATTCACACTGCAGGTTTTCACAGTCATGTGCTATCCGGTTTTTTAATGGATTGTGTCTGATGTGATAAAAAATAGAACTTGTCGTATCTCAGCCATTATGACGGATCCCTCAATGGACTCAAATCTATATCTGTAGTCACACAAACTCTTAACGCCCGTCATGTGGCTGCATTAAAATTATTTAATTTGGACAAGTCACATGGCCAGATTTTTTTTTTTTTTTTTGCTGCTCCGTTTTAGGACACAAACTGCTATTGCCTGTATCACTGGTTCCTCAATAGACTCAGTCTAAGAATACAGATGGCAAAGACATGCAAAATAGATGACAAAAATCCCCTCCCCTCTTATACTCCCCCTCTCTTATACTCCCCTCTTATACTCCCCTCTTATACTCCTCTTATACTACTCTCTTATACTCCTCTCTTATACTCCCCTCTTATACTCCTCTCTTATACTCCTCTCTTATACTCCCCTCTTATACTCCCCTCTTATACTCCCCTCTTATACTCCCCTCTTATACTCCCCTCTTATACTCCCCTCTTATGCTCCCCTCTTATGCTCCCCTCTTATGCTCCCCTCTTATGCTCCTCTCTTATGCTCCTCTCTTATGCTCCTCTCTTTACTCCTCTCTTATACTCCCTCTTATACTCCCTCTTATACTCCTCTTCTCCTCTCTTATACTCCCCTCTTATACTCCCCTCTTATACTCCCCTCTTATACTCCTCTCTCTTATACTCCTCTCTTATACTCCCTCTCTTATACTCTCTCTCTTATACTCTCCTCTTATACTCTCTCTCTCTTATACTCCTCTCTTATACTCCCCCTCTTATACTCCCCTCTTATACTCCCCCTTCTCTCCTCTTATACTCCTCCTCTTATACTCCTCTCTCCTCCTCTTATACTCTCCTCTCTCTTATACTCCTCCTCTTATACTCTCTCCTCTTATACTCCCCTCTTATACTCCCCTCTTATACTCCCCTCTTATACTCCCCTCTTATACTCCTCTTATACTCCCCTCTTATACTCCCCTCTTATACTCCCTCTTATACTCCCCTCCCTCTTATACTCCCTCTCTACTCCTCTCTTATACTCCTCTCTTATACCCCTCTTATACTCCCCTCTTATACTCCTCTCTTTCTCCTCTTATACTCCTCTCTTATACTCCCTCTTATACTCCCCCCTCTATACTCCCCTCTTATACTCCCCTCTTATACTCTCCCTCTTATACTCCTCTTTACTCTCTTATACTCTCTCTTATACTCCCCTCTTATACTCCCCTCTTATACTCCCTCTCTTATACTCCCCTCTCTTATACTCCCCCCTTATACTCCCCTCTTACTCCCCTCTATACCCCTCTTATACTCTCTCTCCCCTATACTCCCCCTACTCCCTCTTATACTCCCCTCTTATACTCCCCTCTTATACTCCCTCTTATACCCCCTCTTTCCCCTCTTATACTCCCCTCTTATACTCCCCTCTTATACTCTCCCTCTTATACTCCCCTCTTATACTCCCCTCTTATACTACTCTCTTATACTCCTCTCTTATACTCCCCTCTTATACTCCCCTCTTATACTCCCCTCTTATACTCCCCTCTTATACTCCCCTCCTCCCCTCTTATACTCCTCTCTTATACTCTCTCTTATACTCCCCTCTTATACTCCCCCTTATACTCCCCTTATACTCCCTCTTATACTCCTCTTATACTCCCCTCTTATACTCCCTCTTATACCCCCTCTTATACTCCTCTCTTATACTCCCCTCTTATACTCCCCTCTTATACCCCCTCTTATACTCCCCTCTTATACTCCCCTCTTATACTCCCCTCTTATACTCCCCTCTTATACTCCCCTCTTATACTCCCCTCTTATACTCCTCCTCTTATACTCCTCTCTTATACTCCCCTCTTATACTCCTCTTATACTCCCCCTAACTCCCCTCTTATACTCCTCTCTTATACTCCCCTCTTATACTCCCCTCTTATACTCCTCTCTTATACTCCCCTCTTATACTCCTCCTCTCTTATACCCCTTATACTCCCCTCTTATACTCCCCTCTTATACTCCCCTCTTATACTCCCTCTCTTATACTCCCCTCTTATACTCCCCTCTTATACTCCCCTCTTATACTCCCCTCTTATACTCCCTCTTATACTCCCCTCTTATACTCCCCTCTTATACTCCCCTCTTATACTCCCCTCTTATACTCCTCTCTCTTACTCCTCTCTTATACTCCTCTCTTATACTCCCTCTTATACTCTCTCTTATACTCTCTCTTATACTCCTCTCTTATACTCCTCTCTTATACTCCTCTCTTATACTCCTCTCTTATACTCCTCTCTTATACCCCTCCCCTTATACTTCCCTCTTATACTCCTCTCTTATACTCCTCTCTTATACTCCTCTCTCTTATACTCTCCTCTTATACTCCCTCTTATACTCCTCCCCTCTTATACTCCCCTCTCTCTCTTATACTCCTCTCTTATACTCTCTCTTATACTCCCCTCTTATACTCCCTCTCTTATACTCCTCTCTTATACTCCTCTCTTATACTCCTCTCTTATACTCCTCTCTTATACTCCTCTCTTATACTCCTCTCTTATACTCCTCTTATACTCCTTATACTCCTCTCTTATACTCTCCTCTTATACTCCCCTCTTATACTCCCTCTTATACTCTCTCTTATACTCTCTCTTATACTCCCTCTTATACTCTCTCTCTTATACTCCCCTCTTATACTTCCTCTTATACTCCTCTCTTATACTCCCCTCTTATACTCCCCTCTTATACTCCCCTTATACTCCCTCCCCTCTTATACTCCTCTCTTATACTCTCTCTTATACTCCTCTCTTATACTCTCTCTTATACTCCCCTCTTATACTCCCCTCAACCACCCTACAACATGAATCTTTTCTGCAATGTGTGGCTTCAGCCCTAAAAAGTGTTAGTTGATAGACGTGATGCAGATTGCTGGAGATTGGGGCCGCAGCACTGTATCAGCGATGTCCTAGCCTTGTCCTACCACTATTGGATAGGGATACCTGGTGTCACAGTCCAGAAGTGCATTCACAATTCTGTATACCTCAGGGCTGAAATCTCAGCATTCTGTCTGCAGTGGGCTTTGGTTGTTTGCATGATTGAGAAGTATCTACAGGGGCATCTGAATAAATGAGAATATCTGTGAAACGTTCCTTCATCTCAGTAATTCAGTAATACAATCCATACTCAGCGTCTTCCAGGATTGTGTGTCCTACTGAACCAGACTGAGGAAACCTTGGCAGGTGACGCTGAATTTACAAGACTGAACTGAACTTACAAGATTCTCATTTTCTTAGATTTGGGTTTTCATTGCCTGTAATCCATAATCAACATTTACAGAAATAAATCACTTGAAATAGAAGACTCTGTGTGTAAAGAATCTAGAAAATATAGGAGGTCACTTTATTAATGGAATTACTGAGAGAAATAAACGTTTCCCAGATATTCCCATTTATTGAGATGCCGCTGTATTTTATAAGCTCTGTCTGTCTCCATACACTATAGAAGCTCAGGTTAGGGATGTGTCTAGCAGCAAGCTTGTTGACTGTTTCCATCAATACCCATCTGACTCCTGAATGCAGCTCTGGGGTATAGCACAGGCTATTATAAGTGCAGTATATTCAGTTATTCTACTTTATACATATTTTATAACTCTAAAATGATGTCACAAGGTGAATATACATATTAAAAGCAATAGCATCAGAATTTCTTGCCTCAAGCATTGCCAGTGTGAATAGTCGCCTATACTGATTTGCACTATGGATGGAATTTGTTTATGTGGAAATGCGTTGCCATTGTAGTAAAATATCTGCTAAAGAATGACTGAAAACCAAAACTAAAATGACTGTAGTGATTGTCTGCAGATGGCCGTGACGTGGAGGGCAATAGCGATGCTAATATTGTAATTGGAAACAGAATCTATGTGAGATGTATGCAGCCTGGTGTGTATGAGCGCGCCCAGGCCGTGTGCACAGCCTCCATGTGCTGCAGCACAAGCCATATGTACTGAGCTCTTCTCACCTACAAGCCGTGCTCCTGATAGGAAACGATCTCGCAACCTACCTGTACAGTGTGTTTGGTACGTGGTCGCTCCAGCTACACATGGTAGATTAAGCCACTGCTTTCATGCATCCAGGGACCCTTTATATGGCCCCATTATTGGGCACTCACTGCTGTTCCAAGGGCCAATGTTTCCGATAATTGAACCATTTCAACAAACAAGTGACCACTGTGCAAACACTCGGCTGTCTGGTGATCGCATGATGTGCAACATAATGGATAGTGGACTGTCTGCAGCACATCGCACCATATAAACAGGAGGATGTGCTGCGGACAAATACACACTATACCGGGACTGTATGTAAAGAAGCGGCAATGAAGCATCATCCTGATTATTGCCTGCTGGGTCGGCAGATGTAATGAGGCCCTCAGAGTGCCGGATGTCCGATTATTGGCCACTGCAGTGACCACAGAACACTCCTACGAGGTGCAGCCTGTATTAAAGGGAATGTGTCAGCAGAAGACGCCCTACTTTTATGTTAAACATACTCTTTAAGAATTTTTACTTTTTTTTACATTTTCCATGTCACTATATACATAATTATTGACATAGCGCCAATATATTCCGCACAGATATTGTCACCATCACTGTCCCCACTAGGGCTCACAAAGCTAATAGTATATATAATGGATAAGTAATAAAAATGGTGATACATTTAACCCTTGGGCCCCCAGTATAAAATCTGTAAGGACTATCAAGCCTCTCTTATTGTACTGGCCCCATCATATGAGACAGAGGAACATTTTATGCCCCTTCATGTTCCAGGGCCCGGATCTTCCTGCAGCCTCTGCACCCCCTATTCTGTATACTGTGGGCACATATAACAACTACTAAGTACTATTTTCAAGGTCTTATTTTCCACAATCTCTTCCTGGTTTTATCAGTCTTTGTCTATATCTATGGGAATGAAATCTGATAATATTGTGACAAAGTGAAGGCTGTAAAGATATTAGATAAAATTTCACTTTGAAGTGAGTTTATTATATGACGTGTAGGTTTAATATTAAATGCAATATAAAAAGACTGAATTTATTATACTGCAGGTTACACACAAAACATGTCCTGTAGTAGACGGGTAGTGAGTAGATCCATGGCCTGTAATGGGTAGTGAGTAGATCCATGGCCTGTAGTAGGTAGTGAGTAGATCCATGGCCTGTAGTAGGTAGTGAGTAGGTCCATGGCCTGTAACAGACGGGTAGTGAGTAGATCCATGTCCTGTAATAGACGGGTAGTGAGTAGGTCCATGGCCTGTAGTAGACGGGTAGTGAGTAGGTCCATGTCCTGTAATAGGTAGTGAGTAGATCCATGTCCTGTAATAGACGGGTAGTGAGTAGGTCCATGGCCTGTAGTAGACGGGTAGTGAGTAGGTCCATGGCCTGTAGTAGACGGGTAGTGAGTAGGTCCATGGCCTGTAATAGGTAGTGAGTAGATCCATGGCCTGTAGTAGGTAGTGAGTAGATCCATGGCCTGTAGTAGGTAGTGAGTAGGTCCATGGCCTGTAACAGACGGGTAGTGAGTAGATCCATGTCCTGTAATAGACGGGTAGTGAGTAGGTCCATGGCCTGTAGTAGACGGGTAGTGAGTAGGTCCATGTCCTGTAATAGGTAGTGAGTAGGTCCATGTCCTGTAATAGACGGGTAGTGAGTAGGTCCATGGCCTGTAGTAGACGGGTAGTGAGTAGGTCCATGGCCTGTAGTAGACGGGTAGTGAGTAGGTCCATGTCCTGTAATAGGTAGTGAGTAGATCCATGTCCTGTAATAGACGGGTAGTGAGTAGGTCCATGGCCTGTAGTAGACGGGTAGTGAGTAGGTCCATGGCCTGTAGTAGACGGGTAGTGAGTAGGTCCATGGCCTGTAGTAGACGGGTAGTGAGTAGGTCCATGGCCTGTAGTAGACGGGTAGTGAGTAGGTCCATGGCCTGTAGTAGACGGGTAGTGAGTAGGTCCATGGCCTGTAGTAGACGGGTAGTGAGTAGGTCCATGGCCTGTAGTAGACGGGTAGTGAGTAGGTCCATGGCCTGTAGTAGACGGGTAGTGAGTAGGTCCATGGCCTGTAGTAGACGGGTAGTGAGTAGGTCCATGGCCTGTAGTAGACGGGTAGTGAGTAGGTCCATGGCCTGTAGTAGACGGGTAGTGAGTAGGTCCATGGCCTGTAGTAGACGGGTAGTGAGTAGGTCCATGGCCTGTAGTAGACGGGTAGTGAGTAGGTCCATGGCCTGTAGTAGACGGGTAGTGAGTAGGTCCATGGCCTGTAGTAGACGGGTAGTGAGAAGGTCCATGGCCTGTAGTAGACGGGTAGTGAGTAGGTCCATGGCCTGTAGTAGACGGGTAGTGAGTAGGTCCATGGCCTGTAGTAGACGGGTAGTGAGTAGGTCCATGGCCTGTAGTAGACGGGTAGTGAGTAGGTCCATGGCCTGTAGTAGACGGGTAGTGAGTAGGTCCATGGCCTGTAGTAGACGGGTAGTGAGTAGGTCCATGGCCTGTAGTAGACGGGTAGTGAGTAGGTCCATGGCCTGTAGTAGACGGGTAGTGAGTAGGTCCATGGCCTGTAGTAGACGGGTAGTGAGTAGGTCCATGGCCTGTAGTAGACGGGTAGTGAGTAGGTCCATGGCCTGTAGTAGACGGGTAGTGAGTAGGTCCATGGCCTGTAGTAGACGGGTAGTGAGTAGGTCCATGGCCTGTAGTAGACGGGTAGTGAGTAGGTCCATGGCCTGTAGTAGACGGGTAGTGAGTAGGTCCATGGCCTGTAGTAGACGGGTAGTGAGTAGGTCCATGGCCTGTAGTAGACGGGTAGTGAGTAGGTCCATGGCCTGTAGTAGACGGGTAGTGAGTAGGTCCATGGCCTGTAGTAGACGGGTAGTGAGTAGGTCCATGGCCTGTAGTAGACGGGTAGTGAGTAGGTCCACCGTAGTGAGTAGGTCCATGGCCTGTAGTAGACGGGTAGTGAGTAGGTCCATGGCCTGTAGTAGACGGGTAGTGAGTAGGTCCATGGCCTGTAGTAGACGGGTAGTGAGTAGGTCCATGGCCTGTAGTAGACGGGTAGTGAGTAGGTCCATGGCCTGTAGTAGACGGGTAGTGAGTAGGTCCATGGCCTGTAGTAGACGGGTAGTGAGTAGGTCCATGGCCTGTAGTAGACGGGTAGTGAGTAGGTCCATGGCCTGTAGTAGACGGGTAGTGAGTAGGTCCATGGCCTGTAGTAGACGGGTAGTGAGTAGGTCCATGGCCTGTAGTAGACGGGTAGTGAGTAGGTCCATGGCCTGTAGTTTTCACGGACATTGTGCCCCCCCTATGATGGAGTTTTCTTCCTCCACTATAAGGTATCTATAGAGTCACCGTCTTCACTGCATTGTATATTGTACAGTATATGGCTGTTCCATTTCCACTTCTGTCGCTCTTATGTGAGGATATAATAACAGATGAGTGTTTATATATATATATATATATATATCTCATATAGCGTATATCCTACAATGTGTAACCAGACGGACACATCCCCACAATGGCCTCCTGATGCCGACACGATGGTGTTTGTTTTACTCAACTACAAGACATTTACTATAAGGAAGTGACAATTTCTCTTAAGCCAATAAACTGAAGACAAGCAGAAGGAATCTCCAGAGTAGAAAGCTATAAGTGACATGTGGGAGGATACAGAAGTATACGGATAGGTGTGTTATATATATATATATATATATATATATATATATATATATATATATATATTATAGGTCTGTGCTGTGAGTGAGGGGGTCGAAGCTGCTTCAGGGAGATTCATCGCTCATGAGACACGACTAGAATAGAACCTGAACCCTCCGGATTATGATAGGGGTTGGGATACTTTACTAGTCAGGGTTATTCTTTACTCCCTACCAGGGCTATGATTTTGTTTACAACCTATTTATTCGTTACGAGGGTCGGTCTTAGGATCCGGTGAGCACAGCCCAGAATCCTCTGCATGGTGGCGCGTATAAGACAGCTGTGTGTCCTGTGAACCCCGGATGGCGTCACTCATATAATGCCCGCAGCTGCCCATTCCACCCTTTGATAACCACATTCCAAGCCTACGGCCGCAGCACACAGCGGTGTATCAGATAAACGGTCATGGCGATAACGCGGTCATGTGATCGCATCGTCTCTTCCTAACTTACTGCAGAAATGACACAATGTGACGTCTATTCAGCAGTTATAACAAACGTGGAAATGTAAAAACTTCATTTATAAGAAATGGAATATTTTATTTTACCCTTAAAGTTGCTTTATTTTTATAAATAGCCCAAAAATCCGGGAAAGCAGGAAGCGTCTCATAAGCGATGGCGTGTACCCCAATACATGGTTTATTGTAAATGGAAACCAATGTGTTTGGGGGTCCTTTGCCAGTCTTTAAGAAGGGAGCGGAGTAGCAGCTGCAGGGTCAGACTACACAAGGGGTAGGTTTGTAGTCTGTAACCATGGAGACACTTAGCTTTGCCCTGGAGCTGCACATGTAGAATCCAGGCTTAGGTTTTTCTATTAAATGTCTACGCACCCTTTACATTTCCATTACTTGTACTGATAACCTGTGAGATAAGCAGCTTCAGAGTTATTTGATAGCCGCTTATCTCCTCCCAGCCGTGCAGGTACATTTATGGGGGGGGGGTCAAGGAAAATAGATGCCAGCCAAGAGAACAGAAATAAGAAACGGATAGTGAGGAGAGCGGCCTTTAGTATCCAGGACGCTGCTATGACGTCTGTTCACACCGTCCGGCCGGTAGCAGATAATGGCGTTACAGGTGCTAGGCCGGCGCCAGGTGAGGTGGTATTATCTGCTGCCAAGCTCCGCAGTACATTTATGACCTTGAGATGAGATAAGAGGGTTCTGGAGAAATAAGGCTGTGCGATATACAGCCATGATCTCCGAGGTGTAATAAAGATCTAGTCCTAGAACCTTAAAGGGAATCTTATCAGGCATGGCCATTGTGCAGGGACCATCCCCCAAACCCGACTGCCGGAGGACCAGGCCTGTGCATGAGAGCACTCCGGGGGGGTTTGTCGTGTAAATGTTTGGGAGTGTAGAAAGAGAATCTGTCACCATCTTTACTCTCCTAAACGGCTGCCAAGACCAGACAGGTGAGAAGACGCAGATTACAAATCTGTCCTGTAGATCTCGCTACTTACTGGCCAGACTGTAAGGGCAGGGTCACCGATTCTGCACCAAAATCCGCTCCAAATTCCGTCCTGAATCGGCCTCCATTGTTTTCCATGGGAACCAAAAACCAATATGGCGTCAGGCTCAGTCTGCGCCAGGATCCACAGGGCTAGAGTTTGGAGAGGCAGAGACAAGGCTATGGCCAAGCATTTCTGTGAAGACCCTCCATGAAGACCCCAACCAAATGTTGGTAAGTATGTAATAAAGTAGCCAATATATATACTGTGTATATATATACATAATTCTATATAGCGTATATAATATCAGGCACACAAAGTTGTCTGTACGAATCTGTGATCAGCGCTGTGTGAATAGGGTGTAAGACGTCTTCATCAAGTCTCCTGACATACTCGCATTGCTGGAGGGTGAAGTGGATCATAACATTCTAGGGCGTAAGTTCACCATTTATCACTTTGTGTTCGGCATCTTTATGACATAACCGTAGTTGTACAAGCGTCATTCCAGGAGTATCATAACTGTACTATACCCCAAGGCATGCACAATATAGGTCAGCCCCATATAAACCTATACTGTATATAGAAGACCTATAAAGCATGTCCGGGGCAGGCACAGTAGTCAGCTGCCTAGGGCGCCATGGGGGGAGGATATGCCATAAGTGTCTGATAGATGCAGGTTACACCGAACTCAAGAACAGGGGCCCATCGGTGTGATGGGGGAGCAGCAGCTATATAGGTAAGGCTGGGTTCACACCTGCGCCTGATCTCCGCTCGGGGATTCCATACTGCTTGATAAATGCGGAGAGAGAATTCCTGCAAGTAGGACTTTTCTCTCCGCGTTCTTTGGGTGGAAACCTGGTGGACCCCATTACAGTCTATGGAGCCCATTATAGTATATGCGGTCCACGGGTTTCTGTGGGTAACTGCTTTTTAAGCGGATTGGGTTTCCGTTTTTCAGGTCCCCAAGAAGACCCAAAGAACGGAAACCCCGAAGCAGGTGTGAACCTAGAATAAGTAGGTCCTCCTACTGCAGGGAATACATGGCCGCCGCTACTTCCTATTCCCAGGTAACCCCTTTAATAATCTGCTCTGTTATATTTGTGAGTGCACGTTTTCACTCTCCATTTCCTCATCGTCCTGTAACTGGGGGCGGACATCTTTTTTTTTTTTTTTTTTAATCTATGTATACCCCGATTCTTGTGGGCAGTCTTCCCTCTGTATGTGGGGATATATATGTTTGTGTGTGTAAATGTGTGTGTGTGTGTGTGTGTGTGTGTGGGTGGCTGTGGGGGGGGGTGTATGTAAATCAAGGGATCTGTGTGTGTACCCGGATTGTATCTTGTGTATGTGTTTTGTGAGTGTATGTGTGTGTATATGTACGTGTATGTATGTGTGTGTGTATGTGTCTGTGTGTGTGGTGTGTGTGTGCAGTCTGTCCTCTGTGTGTGTGGATATATGTTGTGTGTGTGTGTGTGAAATCTGTGTGTGTGTGTGTGTATCTGTGTGTGCGTGTAGCTGTATCTGTGTGTGTGTGTATGTATCTGTGTGTGTGTGTATGTATCTGTGTGTGTGTGTTGTATCTGTGTGTGTGTGTGTATGTGTGTGTGTGTGTGTGTGTATGTATGTGTGTGTGTGTGTATGTATCTGTGTGTGTGTGTATATCAGGATCTGTGTGTGTGTGTGTGTATGTGTGTGTGTGTGTGTATCTGTGTGTGTGTGTATGTATCTGTGTGTGTGTGTGTGTATCTGTGTGTGTGTGTGTGTATGTATCTGTGTGTGTGTGTGTGTGTGTGTGTGTGTGTGTATCTGTGTGTGTGTGTGTGTGTATGTATCTGTGTGTGTGTGTGTGTGTATGTATCTGTGTGTGTGTGTGTGTGTGTATGTATCGTGTGTGTGTGTGTGTGTGTATGTGTGTGTGTGTGTGATCTGTGTTTGTGTGTGTGTGTATGTATCTGTGTGTGTGTGTATGTATCTGTGTGTGTGTGTATGTATCTGTGTGTGTGTGTATGTATCTGTGTGTGTGTGTATGTATCTGTGTGTGTGTGTATGTATCTGTGTGTGTGTGTGTATGTATCGTGTGTGTGTGTGTGTGTATCTGTGTGTGTGTGTGTACTGTGTGTGTGTGTGTGATGTGTGTGTGTGTGTGTGTGTGTGTGTGTGTATGTCTGTGTGTGTGTGTGTATGTATCTGTGTGTGTGGTGTGTGTGTGTGTATGTATCTGTGTTTGTGTGTGTATGTATCTGTGTGTGTGTGTGTATCTGTGTGTGTGTGTATGTATCTGTGTGTGTGTGTATGTATCTTTGTGTGTGTGTGTATGTATCTGTGTTTGTGTGTGTGTGTGATGTGTGTGTGTGTGTATGTATCTGTGTGTGTGTGTGTGTGTGTGTGTGTGTGTGTGTGTATGTGTGTGTGTGTGTGTGTATGTATCTGTGTGTGTGTGTGTGTGTATGTGTGTGTGTGTGTGTGTGTGTGTATGTATCTGTGTGTGTGTGTATGTATCTGTGTGTGTGTATGTATCTGTGTATGTGTGTGTGTGTGTGTATGTATCTGTGTTTGTGTGTGTGTGTCAGAATCTGTGTGTGTGAGTGAATAAACCCACCGTGGTGCCATTCACGGGGGAGAGGGGGTAATTAATAGGTAGGTTTGTATTTATCTCTTATTTTAATGGTGAATCGCATTTCTACACAAAATCTTGACCAAATAATTTGGAAATCTTTCTTTGTGTGCGGCTACACAATGACGGTTGTTTGTTGCGCAGCAGCTGCGCTAACAACTGTTGTATCTTGGTTGCAGTCCATAGGAATGCATGGAGTCGCACATTACTGTCATTTACACGTGACTACAATGCAATTTTCTCAAGAACAACCGGCTAGACAAAAATAGAAATAAAAAGTTTTGCACTACTAAAATCACCTGCTAATACGAATTATAGAAATTAACTACGATTAGAAAAACATGTCAGCTGTCCTCCAGAAACAGCGCCTCTCCTGCCCAGGGGTTGTGTCTGGTACTGCACCTCAGCTCCATTGAGCTGAGTAACATTGTATATGGTACCAGGAACTTTTGGACACGACTTTTCATCCCATGTTTTGTTTTATTTTGGACACTATTGGCATTCTCATCATCAGCTTCATGAGGTGGTCACCTTGAATGGTTTTCGGTGACTTGTCAAGAGTTAATTTGTGTAATTCCTTTCCTTCAGGGTGTGCAGAGGTCGCATTGGTACACCATTCCATACAATGTTTAGCCCCGTTCATCTCCTGTTATAATCCACATTATGGCAAGAACCACCCGACTAAGTATAGAGGGACAGCAGTCCATCTTTACTCGAAGACATCAAGATCAGTCAATTCAGAAAATTCCACCGACTTTGAAGGCATCCTCAAGTGCAGTCATGAAAACCATCAAACATCAAGATAAAACTGCCTCTCGTGAGGAAAGGAAGACTAAGAATTGGCAGGGGCGTAGCTATAGGGGGTGCAGTGGTAGCTGCTGCTACTGGCCCTGGACCCCGATGGGGCCTCCAAATGGTCCCTCTGCCACATAAGGTAACCAGTATTCTAAATGGCACAAGGTAGTTAGGGGACCCAAGTAACAGACACAGGTCAACATCAACTGTTCAGAGGAGACTACGAGATTCAGGCCTTAATGGCCAAATCACTGCAAAGAAGCCACTACTGAGGACCAAGTAGAAGAGGGGAATTGCTTGGGCCAAAACAACAAAGAATGGACATTAGACCAGTGGATATCTGTAATTTGCTCAAATGAGCCACAAGCTGAGATTTTTAGTTCCAACCATCATTTCTTTGAGAGACACAGAGAAGGTGAGCGAGTGGTTTCTGCATGTATAGTTTCCACCATGAAGCATGGAGGAGGAGGTGTGATGGTGTGGGGTACCTGCATGGAGAAAGAGGTGTGATGGTGTGGGGTACCTGCATGGAGGAGGAGGTGTGATGGTGTGGGGTACCTGCATGGAGGAGGAGGAGGTGTGATGGTGTGGGGTACCTGCATGGAGAAAGAGGTGTGATGGTGTGGGGTACCTGCATGGAGGAGGAGGAGGAGGAGGTGTGATGGTGTGGGGTACCTGCATGGAGGAGGAGGAGGAGGTGTGATGGTGTGGGGTACCTGCATGGAGGAGGAGGAGGTGTGATGGTGTGGGGTACCTGCATGGAGGAGGAGGTGTGATGGTGTGGGGTACCTGCATGGAGGAGGAGGTGTGATGGTGTGGGGTACCTGCATGGAGGAGGAGGAGGAGGTGTGATGGTGTGGGGTACCTGCATGGAGGAGGAGGAGGTGTGATGGTGTGGGGTATCTGCATGGTGGAGGAGGAGGTGTGATGGTGTGGGGCACCTGCATGGAGGAGGAGGAGGTGTGATGGTGTGGGGTACCTGCATGGAGGAGGAGGTGTGATGATGTGGGGTACCTGCATGGAGGAGGAGGTGTGATGGTGTGGGGTACCTGCATGGAGGAGGTGTGATGGTGTGGGGTACCTGCATGGAGGAGGAGGTGTGATGGTGTGGGGTACCTGCATGGAGGAGGAGGAGGAGGTGTGATGGTGTGGGGTACCTGCATGGAGGAGGAGGAGGAGGTGTGATGGTGTGGGGTACCTGCATGGAGGAGGAGGAGGAGGTGTGATGGTGTGGGGTACCTGCATGGAGGAGGAGGAGGAGGTGTGATGGTGTGGGGTACCTGCATGGAGGAGGAGGAGGAGGTGTGATGGTGTGGGGTACCTGCATGGAGGAGGAGGAGGAGGTGTGATGGTGTGGGGTACCTGCATGGAGGAGGAGGAGGAGGTGTGATGGTGTGGGGTACCTGCATGGAGGAGGAGGAGGAGGTGTGATGGTGTGGGGTACCTGCATGGAGGAGGAGGTGTGATGGTGTGGGGTACCTGCATGGAGGAGGAGGTGTGATGGTGTGGGGCACCTGCATGGTGGAAGAGGTGTGATGGTGTGGGGCACCTGCATGGTGGAAGAGGTGTGATGGTGTGGGGCACCTGCATGGAGGAGGAGGAGGAGGTGTGATGGTGTGGGGTATCTGCATGGAGGAGGAGGTGTGATGGTGTGGGGTACCTGCATGGAGGAGGAGGTGTGATGGTGTGGGGCACCTTCATGGAGGAGGAGGTGTGATGGTGTGGGGCACCTGCATGGTGGAAGAGGTGTGATGGTGTGGGGCACCTGCATGGTGGAAGAGGTGTGATGGTGTGGGGTACCTGCATGGAGGAGGAGGTGTGATGGTGTGGGGTACCTGCATGGAGGAGGAGGTGTGATGGTGTGGGGTACCTGCATGGAGGAGGAGGTGTGATGGTGTGGGGCACCTTCATGGAGGAGGAGGTGTGATGGTGTGGGGCACCTGCATGGTGGAAGAGGTGTGATGGTGTGGGGCACCTGCATGGTGGAAGAGGTGTGATGGTGTGGGGTACCTGCATGGAGGAGGAGGAGGAGGAGGAGGTGCGATGGTGTGGGGTACCTGCATGGAGGAGGAGGTGTGATGGTGTGGGGCTCCTGCATGGTGGAGGAGGTGTGATGGTGTGGGGTATCTGCATGGAGGAGGAGGAGGTGTGATGGTGTGGGGTACCTGCATGGAGGAGGAGGAGGTGTGATGGTGTGGGGCTCCTGCATGGAGGAGGAGGTGTGATGGTGTGGGGCACCTGCAGGGGGGGGGGGGGGGGGGGGGGGTGGTGGGGAGCTGCTGGGGAGGAGGAGGAGGAGGAGGTGTGATGGTGTGGGGTACCTGCATGGGGGAGGAGTGGAGGGGGGCCTGCATGGAGGAGGAGGAGGAGGTGTGATGGTGTGGGGTACCTGCATGGAGGAGGAGGAGGAGGAGGTGTGATGGTGTGGGGTACCTGCATGGAGGAGGAGGAGGAGGTGTGATGGTGTGGGGTACCTGCATGGAGGAGGAGGAGGAGGAGGACCGGAGGAGGTGTGATGGTGTGGGGTACCTGCATGGAGGAGGAGGAGGAGGTGTGATGGTGTGGGGTACCTGCATGGAGGAGGAGGAGGAGGTGTGATGGTGTGGGGTACCTGCATGGGAGGAGGAGGAGGTGTGATGGTGTGGGACCCTGCATGGAGGGGGGGGGGGGTGATGGTGTGGGGTACCTGCATGGAGGAGGAGGAGGGGTGTGATGGTGTGGGGTACCTGCTGGAGGGGGGGTGTGATGGGCCCGCCCTGGGGAGGAGGAGGTGTGATGGTGTGGGGTACCTGCATGGAGGAGGGGCAGGAGGAGGTGTGATGGTGTGGGGTACCTGCATGGAGGAGGAGGAGGAGGTGTGATGGTGTGGGGTACCTGCATGGAGTGGGGAGGAGGAGGTGTGATGGTGTGGGGTACCTGCATGGAGGAGGAGGAGGAGGTGTGATGGTGTGGGGTACCTGCATGGAGGAGGAGGAGGAGGTGTGATGGTGTGGGGCACCGATGGAGGAGGAGGTGTGATGGTGTGGGTACCTGCATGGAGGAGGAGGAGGTGTGATGGTGTGGGGTACCTGCATGGAGGAGGAGGGGGGGGGGTGTGGGGCACCTGGATGGTGGAGGAGGTGTGATGGCGAGGGGTACCTGCATGGAGGAGAAGGAGGTGTGATGGTGTGATGGTGTGGAGCACCTGCATGGAGGAGGAGGAGGTGTGATGGTCTGGGGTACCTGCATGGAGGAGGAGGAGAAGGAGGTGTGATGGTGTGGGGCACCTGCAAGGAGGAGGAGGTGTGATGGTGTGGGGTACCTGCATGGAGGAGGAGGTGTGATGGTGTGGGGTACCTGCATGGAGGAGGAGGAGGAGGTGTGATGGTGTGGGGTACCTGCATGGAGGAGGTGTGATGGTGTGGGGTACCTGCATGGAGGAGGAGGAGGAGGTGTGATGGTGTGGGGTACCTGCATGGAGGAGGAGGAGGAGGTGTGATGGTGTGGGGTACCTGCATGGAGGAGGAGGTGTGATGGTGTGGGGCTCCTGCATGGAGGAGGAGGAGGTGTGATGGTGTGGGGCACCTGCACGGAGGAGAAGGTGTGATGGTGTGCTCCAGAATCATCCGTCTTAAACCCAAATGAGATGGTTTGTGATGACGTGGGCCATAGAGTGAAGGAAAAGCAGCCAACAAGTACTCCGCAACTCTAGGAAATTCTTCAAGACTCTTGCAAACCCATTCCAGGTGACAACTTCATGAAGCTGATTGAAAGAATGCCAAGAGTGGGTAAAGCTGTCAAACCAACAGGGGGCGACTGTGAATAAAATAAAAGGTAAAACACATTCTGGTTTGTTTAACACTTTTTTTGATTCCTTCATCATGGTCAGGTCTTCAATAGGAATCTCCATATAACAAACCATAGAATGAGATGTTGCCCAGTATAAATATAGCCCCACAGACCTGTATGACATATATGACATGGGAACAGGGTGATTATCGTTCAGTGAGGGAAGACAAGCAAGCAGGGTATATATCATACGTAGACTCCACAAGTCTCAGTGCGTAGACGCAGCGGCCCGCAGTCCTGGGGGGATCCTATCATTCTCTTACAGCTACTATGTCTGGCGCCAGTGAGACAAAAAACATCTCATTATTAGAACCACAGGAAGAGAGTCCAAAAACAGCAGGTTTTATCCTCAATTCTTAAGAAAATATTATTTGCATGCCAGGGGCTGAGGCGGGGAGGAAACCCCAGACATTTACCAGGCTGGAAGGAGAAGCCGGACCGAGGCCGATAGGAGGGGCAGAAGGTGACACAGCTGGAGGGGGGTGATGGATTAAGTCCTCGCGCGGACATCGCCCCCGGGATCCGGCCGGCTTTAACAGTTTTTACTAATTTAATCATTATAAAGTGTCTACTAAATAAGAGAGAGCGGCTCAGACATTAACACTTCGTGGACAGTGGAGCAGCCGTTATATTATCCCTCCCTGGGTTGTGTTTGGTATCGCAGATCAGGACTTTGCCAATGAATGGAGTTGCAATTAAAAGAAAAGTTTCTGGAAAAAAAAAAAAATCAGACCCTTTTATCTAATTTTAGAAATCCCTTTAATCTATTGGACCCTAGGTATGTGGACACCTGAACATACCTAGATGAGTTTGTTGGACGTCCCATTTGGAAATGATGGAGTTAATATATGGTTGACCTTGCTTTTGTGACTATAACAAGCTCCAATCCCCTTGGAAGGCTATCTATAGGGTTTGGAGTATTTGTGAGGTCAGACACTGATGTTGAGGAGAGGTTCTGGCTCGGAATTGTAGTTCCAGTTCATCCCAAAGGTGTTGGCTGGGGTCAGGACTCTGCAGGACACTCGGGTTCCCCCACATCAAACCATGTATTTATGAAACTTGCTTTGGACAAGGGGGAAGGTCGTACGTAAAAAGGTAAGCGCGCAAAGGGGTAAGAGCGCAAAGGGGTAAGCGCGCAAAGGGGTAAGCGCGCAAAGGGGTAAGCGCGCAAAGGGGTAAGAGCGCAAAGGGGTAAGAGCGCAAAGGGGTAAGAGCGCAAAGGGGTAAGCAAAGGGGTATGTGCGCAAAGGGGTAAGAGCAGAGCGCAAAGGGGTAAGAGCGTAGCTCAAAGGGGTAAGAGCAGAGCGCAAAGGGGTAAGAGCGCAAAGGGGTAAGCGCGCAAAGGGGTAAGCGCGCAAAGGGGTAAGAGCGCAAAGGGGTAAGAGCGCAAAGGGGTAGAGCGCAAAGGGGTAAGAGCGCAAAGGGGTATGTGCGCAAAGGGGTAAGAGCAGAGCGCAAGGGGTAAGAGCGTAGCTCAAGGGGGTAAGAGCAGAGCGCAAAGGGGTAAGAGCGCAAAGGGGTAAGAGCAGAGTGTAAAGGGGTAAGAGCGCAAAGGGGTAAGAGCAGAGTGTAAAGGGGTAAGAGCGTAGCTCAAAGGGGTAAGAGCGCAAAGGGGTAAGAGCAGAGTGTAAAGGGGTAAGAGCGCAAAGGGGTAAGAGCAGAGTGTAAAGGGGTAAGAGCGTAGCTCAAAGGGGTAAGAGCAAAGGGGTAAGAGCAGAGTGTAAAGGGGTAAGAGCGCAAAGGGGTAAGAGCGCAAAGGGGTAAGGCGTAGCCAAAGGGGAAGAGCGCAAAGGGGTAAGAGCGCAAAGGGGTAAGAGCAGATTGGAAAGGGGTAAGAGCGTAGCTCAAAGGGGTAAGAGCGTAGCTCAAAGGGGTAAGAGCGCAAAGGGGTAAGAGCAGAGTGTAAAGGGGTAAGAGCGCAAAGGGGTAAGAGCAGAGTGTAAGGGGTAAGAGCGTAGCTCAAAGGGGTAAGAGCGTAGCTCAAAGGGGTAAGAGCAGAGCGCAAAGGGGTAAGAGCGCAAAGGGGTAAGAGCAGAGTGTAAAGGGGTAAGAGCGTAGCTCAAAGGGGTAAGAGCGTAGCTCAAAGGGGTAAGAGCGTAGCTCAAAGGGGTAAGAGCGCAAAGGGGTAAGAGCGCAAAGGGGTAAGAGCAGAGTGTAAAGGGGTAAGAGTGCAATTAAGAGCAGAGTGTAAAGGGGTAAGAGCATAGCTCAAAGGGGTAAGAGCGTAGCTCAAAGGTATAAGAGCGCAAAGGGGTAAGAGCAGAGTGTAAAGGGGTAAGAGCAGAGTGTAAAGGGGTAAGAGCGTAGCTCAAAGGGGTAAGAGCGTAGCTCAAAGGGGTAAGAGCGCAAAGGGGTAAGCGCGCAAAGGGGTAAGCGCGCAAAGGGGTAAGAGCGCAAAGGGGTAAGAGCGCAAAGGGGTAAGAGCACAAAGGGGTATGTGCGCAAAGGGGTATGTGCGCAAAGGGGTAAGAGCAGAGCGCAAAGGGGTAAGAGCGTAGCTCAAAGGGGTAAGAGCAGAGCGCAAAGGGGTAAGAGCGCAAAGGGGTAAGAGCAGAGTGTAAAGGGGTAAGAGCGCAAAGGGGTAAGAGCAGAGTGTAAAGGGGTAAGAGCGTAGCTCAAAGGGGTAAGAGCGCAAAGGGGTAAGAGCAGAGTGTAAAGGGGTAAGAGCGCAAAGGGGTAAGAGCAGAGTGTAAGGGGGTAAGAGCGTAGCTCAAAGGGGTAAGAGCGCAAAGGGGTAAGAGCAGAGTGTAAAGGGGTAAGAGCGCAAAGGGGTAAGAGCGCAAAGGGGTAAGAGCGCAAAGGGGTAAGAGCGCAAAGGGGTAAGAGCGTAGCTCAAAGGGGTAAGAGCAGAGCGCAAAGGGGTAAGAGCGCAAAGGGGTAAGAGCAGATTGTAAAGGGGTAAGAGCGTAGCTCAAAGGGGTAAGAGCGTAGCTCAAAGGGGTAAGAGCGCAAAGGGGTAAGAGCAGAGTGTAAAGAGGTAAGAGCGCAAAGGGGTAAGAGCAGAGTGTAAAGGGGTAAGAGCGTAGCTCAAAGGGGTAAGAGCGTAGCTCAAAGGGGTAAGAGCAGAGCGCAAAGGGGTAAGAGCGCAAAGGGGTAAGAGCAGAGTGTAAAGGGGTAAG
The DNA here is from genome assembly GCA_947044405.1 of Leptodactylus fallax. Taxonomy (NCBI): domain Eukaryota; kingdom Metazoa; phylum Chordata; class Amphibia; order Anura; family Leptodactylidae; genus Leptodactylus; species Leptodactylus fallax. Next base: position 1,320,480 of record CAMRHE010000445.1, read on the forward strand.
AGCGTAGCTCAAAGGGGTAAGAGCGTAGCTCAAAGGGGTAAGAGCGTAGCTCAAAGGGGTAAGAGCGCAAAGGGGTAAGAGCGCAAAGGGGTAAGAGCAGAGTGTAAAGGGGTAAGAGCGCAAAGGGGTAAGAGCAGAGTGTAAAGGGGTAAGAGCGTAGCTCAAAGGGGTAAGAGCGTAGCTCAAAGGGGTAAGAGCGCAAAGGGGTAAGAGCGCAAAGGGGTAAGAGCAGAGTGTAAAGGGGTAAGAGTGCAATTAAGAGCAGAGTGTAAAGGGGTAAGAGCATAGCTCAAAGGGGTAAGAGCGTAGCTCAAAGGTGTAAGAGCGCAAAGGGGTAAGAGCAGAGTGTAAAGGGGTAAGAGCAGAGTGTAAAGGGGTAAGAGCGTAGCTCAAAGGGGTAAGAGCGTAGCTCAAAGGGGTAAGAGCGTAGCTCAAAGGGGTAAGAGCGTAGCTCAAAGGGGTAAGAGCGCAGCGCAAAGGGGTAAGAGCGCAAAGGGGTAAGAGCGCAAAGGGGTAAGAGCGCAAAGGGGTAAGAGCGCAAAGGGGTAAGAGCAGAGTGTAAAGGGGTAAGAGCGTAGCTCAAAGGGGTAAGAGCGTAGCTCAAAGGGGTAAGAGCGTAGCTCAAAGGGGTAAGAGCGTAGCTCAAAGGGGTAAGAGCGTAGCTCAAAGGGGTAAGAGCGCAAAGGGGTAAGAGCGCAAAGGGGTAAGAGCAGAGTGTAAAGGGGTAAGAGCGCAAAGGGGTAAGAGTGTAGCTCAAAGGGGTAAGAGCGTAGCGCAAAGGGGTAAGAGCGCAAAGGGGTAAGAGCAGAGTGTAAAGGGGTAAGAGCGCAAAGGGGTAAGAGCAGAGTGTAAAGGGGTAAGAGCGTAGCTCAAAGGGGTAAGAGCGCAAAGGGGTAAGTGCGCAAAGGGGTAAGAGTGTAAAGGGGTAAGAGAGTAAATGGATAACAGCGTAGAGGGGTAAGAATGTAAAGAGATACATACATATATACATCATACATACAGTACATATATCGTACATACATGATTTATACATCCATCATACATAAATCATACATACATCATACATTGTACCTACGTCATACATACATTGTACATCCCAGCTGGGATTCCCTATGATGGATACGATAGACATGCACCCCCGGCTGGAGATGTGAACTTGACCCAGTGATGACCTCTGCGATTCTTTCCCGCCTGGCCGGTTTTCTGCTCCCATCATCGGGGCCGCTCGGGTCGGGCCTTGGATTATTTCATATGAAGATTCTTGTGTTTTAGATGTCTTCATGTGGATTTTTCTCTGACTACCATGTCTTACCATCACAGCCTGACTACTGGCACCAGTAAGCGTTGTCAGGTACAGAGACTCCATGGAGACCGATCGCAGCAGCCTATAGGGGTTAGGTAAACAAGCTGACAGCAGGACACCGCCATAAATAGTGCCAGACACCTCATAGGTGACACCCAGACAGAACAGCTGCTGGAAGCTTCCAGTTGTCAGAGATAAATCCTCCCTGCTTGGACTTCATGTTAGAACCGTCTTACAATTGTTCCCACCAGCTCTTTCACCATTAAAGGGGCGCACTGACATTATAGAAATCGTATCCCAGGTGATATTAACCCCTCGTTGTCCATGGCCGCGTCCGCACTGCTACTTTACTCTGCTTTGGATAGTTCCTACAAAGATTTCCTTGACAAGGGGTTCATCAAAAGGAATCCACCAGATCTGTGGGTGATCCTGGCCGTGGATCCGGACAGCATACGTGTGAGAGTTTATCTGCCCTTGTAGGATAATCGCAGACCACGGAGGGGCGAAAATACGTAAAAATTATAAAGAAATTCTACAGCAAAAAATAAAATCATTTCACTAAAAAGGAGATTCAGAGGAAACGGGAGCGGATTCTCAGAGGGGTGCTTTCTGCCTGAAATCCAGGGCTCAGGGCTCATGGCACACCAGTTAATGGTACGTTATTGGTATCGGTATCAGTTATTGGTTATCGGTATCATTTATCGGCATCAGTTATCGGTTATCGGTATCAGTTATCGGTATCAGTTAATGGTATAAGTTATCGGTATCGGTTATCGGTATATTTTATATTCCACTTCAGCTGCTTCTTTCCTATTTCAGTAGTTTGCAGCTCTTGTACTTCGCTCCCTCCATTGACTCTCCATCTGCTGCAGGAACCTAACTCCAGGGCGGAAGTTTCCCCCGGTAGGCGCGGCCGTTACACAGGCCTGGCTGTTCCCATGGTTACCGCAGACGCGGCCTATTAGCCGGCCCGGAACCTGCGCCTTTCATCCCTGACGTCAGTGGAGGAACCTCTGAGGGAGAAGCCGGAGCGGCGGGAGGATGAGCCCGGAGCGTCTGCTGCAGTCTGGTCCGGACTACCTGGGTGAGAACCGCTCCCGATGTGAATAGGGCTCAGTAATGCAGTACAATAAGGTGCAACCTGGAAATAGTTCCGGCTGTAAATGAAAGCAGGGCAACCCAGTTATAAGAATGTATAGAGAATGTCTATGTCATTGTGTGTGAGTATATATATATATATATATATATATGTAATACACACACTATATACATTATATACACACACATATATATTTCCTGTACTATTAATACTGATTTTTATATATATATATATATATATATATATATATATATATATATATATATATAGAGCACTGTCTCACCGTCTGTATATCAATGACTCTGGTACAGATAGCGCTGTCTTCCTTTTAGTCTGTGTACATGACTCCGGCACAGATAGCGCTGTCTTCCTTTTAGTCTGTGTACATGACTCCGGCACAGATAGCGCTGTCTTCCTTTTAGTCTGTGTACATGACTCCGGCACAGATAGCGCTGTCTTCCTTTTAGTCTGTGTACATGACTCCGGCACAGATAGCGCTGTCTTCCTTTTAGTCTGTGTACATGACTCCGGCACAGATAGCGCTGTCTTCCTTTTATTCTGTGTACATGACTCCGGCACAGATAGCGCTGCCTTCCTTTTAGTCTGTGTACATGACTCTGGCACAGATAGCGCTGTCTTCCTTTTATTCTGTGTATATGACTCCGGCACAGATAGCGCTGTCTTCCTTTTATTCTGTGTACATGACTCCGGCACAGATAGCGCTGTCTTCCTTTTAGTCTGTGTACATGACTCCGGCACAGATAGCGCTGCCTTCCTTTTAGTCTGTGTACATGACTCTGGTACAGATAGCGCTGTCTTCCTTTTAGTCTGTGTACATGACTCTGGCACAGATAGCGCTGTCTTCCTTTTAGTCTGTGTACATGACTCCGGCACAGATAGCGCTGTCTTCCTTTTAGTCTGTGTACATGACTCTGGCACAGATAGCGCTGCCTTCCTTTTATTCTGTGTACATGACTCCGGCACAGATAGCGCTGTCTTCCTTTTATTCTGTGTATATGACTCCGGCACAGATAGCGCTGTCTTCCTTTTAGTCTGTGTACATGACTCTGGCACAGATAGCGCTGCCTTCCTTTTAGTCTGTGTACATGACTCCGGCACAGATAGCGCTGCCTTCCTTTTAGTCTGTGTACATGACTCTGGCACAGATAGCGCTGCCTTCCTTTTATTCTGTGTACATGACTCCGGCACAGATAGCGCTGCCTTCCTTTTATTCTGTGTACATGACTCCGGCACAGATAGCGCTGTCTTCCTTTTAGTCTGTGTACATGACTCCGGCACAGATAGCGCTGCCTTCCTTTTAGTCTGTGTACATGACTCTGGCACAGATAGCGCTGCCTTCCTTTTAGTCTGTGTACATGACTCCGGCACAGATAGCGCTGCCTTCCTTTTAGTCTGTGTACATGACTCTGGCACAGATAGCGCTGCCTTCCTTTTAGTCTGTGTACATGACTCCGGCACAGATAGCGCTGCCTTCCTTTTAGTCTGTGTACATGACTCTGGCACAGATAGCGCTGCCTTCCTTTTAGTCTGTGTACATGACTCTGGTACAGATAGCGCTGCCTTCCTTTTAGTCTGTGTACATGACTCCGGCACAGATAGCGCTGCCTTCCTTTTAGTCTGTGTACATGACTCTGGCACAGATAGCGCTGCCTTCCTTTTAGTCTGTGTACATGACTCTGGTACAGATAGCGCTGCCTTCCTTTTAGTCTGTGTACATGACTCCGGCACAGATAGCGCTGCCTTCCTTTTAGTCTGTGTACATGACCTGGCACAAAAAACGCTGCCTTCCTTTTAGTTTGTGTACATGACTCTGGTACAGATAGCGCTGCCTTCCTTTTAGTCTGTGTACATGACTCTGGCACAGATAGCGCTGCCTTCCTTTAGTCTGTGTACATGACTCTGGTACAGATAGCGCTAGCCTTCCTTTTAGTCTGTGTACATGACTCTGGCACAGATAGCGCTGCCTTCCTTTTAGTCTGTGTACATGACTCTGGTACAGATAGCGCTGCCTTCCTTTTAGTCTGTGTACATGACTCTGGTACAGATAGCGCTGCCTTCCTTTTAGTCTGTGTACATGACTCTGGTACAGATAGCGCTGCCTTCCTTTTAGTCTGTGTACATGACTCCGGCACAGATAGCGCTGCCTTCCTTTTATTCTGTGTACATGACTCCGGCACAGATAGCGCTGTCTTCCTTTTTAGTCTGTGTACATGACTCTGGCACAGATAGCGCTAGCCTTCCTTTTAGTCTGTGTACATGACTCTGGCACAGATAGCGCTGTCTTCCTTTTAGTCTGTGTACATGACTCTGGTACAGATAGCGCTGCCTTCCTTTTAGTCTGTGTACATGACTCCGGCACAGATAGCGCTGCCTTCCTTTTAGTCTGTGTACATGACTCTGGCACAGATAGCGCTGCCTTCCTTTTAGTCTGTGTACATGACTCTGGCACAGATAGCGCTGCCTTCCTTTTAGTCTGTGTACATGACTCTGGCACAGATAGCGCTGCCTTCCTTTTAGTCTGTGTACATGACTCTGGTACAGATAGCGCTGCCTTCCTTTTAGTCTGTGTACATGACTCTGGCACAGATAGCGCTGCCTTCCTTTTATTCTGTGTACATGACTCTGGTACAGATAGCGCTGCCTTCCTTTTAGTCTGTGTACATGACTCCGGCACAGATAGCGCTGCCTTCCTTTTAGTCTGTGTACATGACTCTGGTACAGATAGCGCTGCCTTCCTTTTAGTCTGTGTACATGACTCTGGCACAGATAGCGCTGCCTTCCTTTTATTCTGTGTACATGACTCCGGCACAGATAGCGCTGCCTTCCTTTTTAGTCTGTGTACATGACTCCGGCACAGATAGCGCTGCCTTCCTTTTAGTCTGTGTACATGACTCTGGCACAGATAGCGCTAGCCTTCCTTTTAGTCTGTGTACATGACTCTGGCACAGATAGCGCTGTCTTCCTTTTAGTCTGTGTACATGACTCTGGTACAGATAGCGCTGCCTTCCTTTTATTCTGTGTACATGACTCCGGCACAGATAGCGCTGTCTTCCTTTTAGTCTGTGTACATGACTCTGGCACAGATAGCGCTAGCCTTCCTTTTAGTCTGTGTACATGACTCTGGCACAGATAGCGCTGCCTTCCTTTTTAGTCTGTGTACATGACTCTGGTACAGATAGCGCTGCCTTCCTTTTAGTCTGTGCACATGACTCCGGCACAGATAGCGCTGTTTTCCTTTTAGTCTGTGTACATGACTCTGGTACAGATAGCGCTGCCTTCCTTTTAGTCTGTGTACATGACTCTGGCACAGATAGCGCTAGCCTTCCTTTTAGTCTGTGTACATGACTCTGGCACAGATAGCGCTAGCCTTCCTTTTAGTCTGTGTACATGACTCTGGCACAGATAGCGCTAGCCTTCCTTTTAGTCTGTGTACATGACTCTGGTACAGATAGCGCTGCCTTCCTTTTAGTCTGTGTACATGACTCCGGCACAGATAGCGCTAGCCTTCCTTTTAGTCTGTGTACATGACTCTGGCACAGATAGCGCTGTCTTCCTTTTAGTCTGTGTACATGACTCCGGTACAGATAGCGCTGTCTTCCTTTTAGTCTGTGTACATGACTCTGGCACAGATAGCGCTGCCTTCCTTTTAGTCTGTGTACATGACTACGGCACAGATAGCGCTGCCTTCCTTTTATTCTGTGTACATGACTCCGGCACAGATAGCGCTGTCTTCCTTTTAGTCTGTGTACATGACTCTGGCACAGATAGCGCTAGCCTTCCTTTTAGTCTGTGTACATGACTCTGGCACAGATAGCGCTGTCTTCCTTTTAGTCTGTGTACATGACTCCGGCACAGATAGCGCTGCCTTCCTTTTAGTCTGTGTACATGACTCTGGCACAGATAGCGCTAGCCTTCCTTTTAGTCTGTGTACATGACTCTGGCACAGATAGCGCTGCCTTCCTTTTAGTCTGTGTACATGACTCTGGTACAGATAGCGCTGCCTTCCTTTTAGTCTGTGTACATGACTCTGGCACAGATAGTACTGTCTTGCTATACAGATAATGCTTTCCCCTTGCAGTTGTCCTTCATATTCATGGTGAGGATGCCGTGACGCTGATCTCTCCTCCACCGCTCTGTGGGACGGTTTGTGTTTCTTGAAGCTGAGGGCGAGACGGGCCGTAACTTTCCTCTGAATAACCGCACAGTGAGAATCGACCCCGAATATGACACCATAATAACAATTTTACAACCTGATTGTTGCTCTACATTGCCCCAAGGTCGCGGCCTCTTCAGACTGCTGATCGGAGGGGGTGCAGAAGTTCAGATCCCCAGAAATCTGATATTGATGGACAGGCCATTGATATTGAACATCATAGTGCTGGAAAGACCCTTGAAATTTGTGTTTGGGATATTTTTACCAGTAATCAGATGGGGCGCTTTATCATGGACTCTAACAGATGACTGGTTTAGCGCCACATACAAGTGTCCGTATTACGGTTGTGCGGTCCAGTCTGATCAGGGCTCTACTGACCTGAACTCACAGCACTGTATGGACCTGTGAGGCCTTAGCTTTGGTTCAGTAGACCCGCTGTTGAGTCCGGATACACATCTATATTACCAACTCCCTTATGTGTAGGCGATACTCTCATCTGTGAGGGTCATAAAGATGGTGGTGTAGTGGTTCCCTGTCCCTCTGATCCTGTGCACTGACCCCTCTGATCCCGTGCGCTGTCCCCTCTGTTCCTGTGTGCTGTCCCCTCTGTTCCCGTGCGCTGTCCCCTCTGATCCTGTGCACTGACCCCTCTGTTCCCGTGCACTGACCCCTCTGATCCTGTGCGCTGTCCCCCTCTGATCCCGTGCACTGACCCCTCTGTTCCCGTGCGCTGACCCCTCTGTTCCCGTGCGCTGACCCCTCTGTTCCCGTGCGCTGTCCCCTCTGTTCCCGTGCATTGTCCCCTCTGTTCCCGTGCATTGTCCCCTCTGATCCTGTGCGCTGACCCCTCTGTTCCCGTGCGCTGACCCCTCTGTTCCCGTGCGCTGTCCCCTCTGTTCCCGTGCACTGACCCCTCTGTTCCCGTGCACTGACCCCTCTGATCCTGTGCGCTGTCCCCGTCTGATCCTGTGCACTGACCCCTCTGTTCCCGTGCGCTGACCCCTCTGTGCCCGTGCACTGACCCCTCTGATCCTGTGCGCTGTCCACCTCTGATCCCGTGCATTGTCCCCTCTGATCTAGTGCGCTGCCCCCTGTTCCCGGCGCTGTCCCCTCTGTTCCCGTGCGCTGACCCCTCTGTTCCCGTGCGCTGTCCCCTCTGTTCCCGTGCATTGTCCCCTCTGATCCTGTGCACTGACCCCTCTGTTCCCGTGCGCTGTCCCCTCTGTTCCCGTGCGCTGTCCCCTCTGTTCCCGTGCGCTGTCCCCTCTGTTCCCGTGCATTGTCCCCTCTGATCTAGTGCGCTGTCCCCTCTGTTCCCGTGCGCTGTTTGTTTCTGCTGACACTGCGGTATTTTGTATTATTTTGGGGCTTCTTTCTTCTATTCTCCATGTTTTGATATTTCTAAGCGTGTTTCTAGTGGATTCTTCTGTAAATGGAGCATGCTCGGGGCAGATCGCCACCAGACGGGCTGGATGGACTTCAGGCTAAGCGCTTGCATATGATGTTTGGCTGACAAATTGTTGGTAGTTCTTGTTTAAGTCATCGGGCCTGGAAAGAATATACATAATGAGAGCGAGGCCCCGGGAATGCCATATACATGATGTCATTGTCACAGGGCACATAGCCCACATTGTGTTTACTGTGCCTTTAAACTGACCTTTACGAGCACTGGAGATACACTGGCGCTCATTTATATCCAAGGGGGGAGGGGCAATCTGGGTATTATAATAATTGTTCCCTCTCATTTATTAGCGAGACGGCTCGAAAACTCCTCGATGTCAGGTAGTCAGCGTGTCTGCTTATACAGGGACAGGTGGGCGACCAAGTCTTCAAGTGAGGGTCATGATAATCCAAGGTGCAAGTCAGGGGGCTAGAGAATAGGGTGCTGAATATGCCCCTCCCCTCTGTAGTCCTTCTCAGCCATTCAGAAGAGCTTAGGGGAGCCACATGACACTACACCTAGGAGGCGGGGCTTAGCTCTTCCTGCTCCTGACAGGGACATTGGTGGAACCATTTAGTTGATCATTTTGCAGACTACTTTTACTGATCTTTCATCTCTAGACTGAGACATTCCCCTCCAGACATGATTTCATTCCACCTTGCAGTAAACCCGCCCCTGCTTAAGTATGGCCCGCCCACACGGAGTTCTCCTTTATATGCCAGAGCTGCTAGGCAGCAGAGTGTCTTAGGCTGTGATTCAGGCCCTCAATGTCGTACACGCTTGGTCATTTGTCTGATCCATGTAATGCTACATTTCAGCCTAGGGTCCCAAGTGGCTCCTAGGGGCGGGGCTTACAGGAAGAGCTGAGTAATACTGCCCCCTAACTCCCATGGAGGTGAAGCTATGTACATTATTATAGTAATTCCATGGTGCTCTGTACATTATTATAGTAATTCCATGGTGCTCTGTACATTATTATATTACTTCCATGGTGCTCTGTACATTATTATATTACTTCCATGGTGCTCTGTACATTATTATATTACTCCCATGGTGCTGTACATTATTATATTAATCCCATGGTGCTCTGTACATTATTATATTAATTCCATGGTGCTGCGCATTATTATATTAATCCCATGGTGCTCTGTACATTATTATATTATTTCCATGGTGCTCTGTACATTATTATATTACTCCCATGGTGCCTGTACATTATTATATTAATCCCATGGTGCTCTGTACATTATTATATTACTCCCATGGTGCCTGTACATTATTATATTAATCCCATGGTGCCTGTACATTATTATATTACTCCCATGGTGCTCTGTACATTATTATATTACTTCCATGGTGCTCTGTACATTATTATATTAATCCCATGGTGCCTGTACATTATTATATTAATCCCATGGTGCTCTGTACATTATTATATTATTTCCATGGTGCTCTGTACATTATTATATTACTCCCATGGTGCTCTGTACATTATTATATTAATCCCATGGTGCTCTGTACATTATTATATTAATTCCATGGTGGCTGTGCATTATTATATTAATTCCATGGTGCTCTGTACATTATTATATTACTTCCATGGTGCTGTACATTATTATATTAATCCCATGGTGCTCTGTACATTATTATATTACTTCCATGGTGCTCTGTACATTATTATATTAATCCCATGGTGCCTGTACATTATTATATTAATCCCATGGTGTTCTGTACATTATTATATTACTTCCATGGTGCTCTGTACATTATTATATTATTCCATGTTGCTCTGTACATTATTATAGTAATTCCATGGTGCTCTGTACATTATTATATTAATTCCATGGTGCTCTGTATATTATTATAGTAATTCCATGGTGCTGTGCATTATTATATTACTTCCATGGTGCTCTGTACATTATTATATTACTTCCATGGTGTTCTGTACATTATTATATTAATCCCATGGTGCTCTGTACATTATTATATTAATCCCATGGTGCTCTGTACATTATTATATTAATCCCATGGTGCTCTGTACATTATTATCTTAATTTCCATGGTGCTCTGTACATTATTATAGTAATTCCATGGTGCTCTGTACATTATTATATTAATTCCATGGTGCTCTGTACATTATTATATTACTCCCATGGTGCTCTGTACATTATTATATTACTTCCATGGTGTTCTGTACATTATTATATTAATCCCATGGTGCTCTGTACATTATTATATTAATCCCATGGTGCTCTGTACATTATTATCTTAATTCCATGGTGCTCTGTACATTATTATAGTAATTCCATGGTGCTCTGTACATTATTATATTACTTCCATGGTGCTCTGTACATTATTATATTAATCCCATGGTGCTCTGTACATTATTATATTAATTCCATGGTGCCTGTACATTATTATATTAATCCCATGGTGCTCTGTACATTATTATATTACTCCCATGGTGTCTGTACATTATTATATTATTTCCATGGTGCTCTGTACATTATTATATTACTCCCATGGTGCTGTACATTATTATATTAATCCCATGGTGCTCTGTACATTATTATATTACTCCCATGGTGCTGTACATTATTATATTAATCCCATGGTGCTCTGTACATTATTATATTACTTCCATGGTGCTCTGTCCATTATTATATTAATCCCATGGTGCTCTGTACATTATTATAGTAATTCCATGGTGCTCTGTACATTATTATATTAATTCCATGGTGCTGTATATTAGTATAGTAATTCCATGGTGCTGTACATTATTATATTACTTCCATGGTGCTCTGTACATTATTATATTACTTCCATGGTGCTCTGTACATTATTATATTACTTCCATGGTGTTCTGTACATTATTATATTAATCCCATGGTGCTCTGTACATTATTATAGTAATTCCATGGTGCTCTGTACATTATTATATTACTTCCATGGTGCTCTGTACATTATTATATTAATCCCATGGTGCTCTGTACATTATTATATTAATTCCATGGTGCTGTGTACATTATTATATTAATTCCATGGTGCTGTGTACATTATTATATTAATTCCATGGTGCTGTACATTATTATATTATTCCCATGGTGCTGTACATTATTATATTAATCCCATGGTGCTCTGTACATTATTATATTATTTCCATGGTGCTGTACATTATTATATTAATCCCATGGTGCTCTGTACATTATTATATTATTTCCATGGTGCTGTACATTATTATATTAATCCCATGGTGCTCTGTACATTATTATATTACTTCCATGGTGCTCTGTACATTATTATATCTTCCCATGGTGCTGTACATTATTATATTAATCCCATGGTGCTGTACATTATTATATTAATCCTATGGTGCTCTGTACATTATTATATTACTCCCATGGTGCTCTGTACATTATTATATTAATCCCATGGTGCTCTGTACATTATTATATTAATCCCATGGTGCTCTGTACATTATTATATTTCTCCCGTGGTGCTCTGTACATTATTATATTAATCCCATGGTGCTGTACATTATTATATTAATCCCATGGCGGCTGTACATTATTATATTAATCCCATAGTGCTGTACATTATTATATTACTCCCATGGTGCTCTGTACATTATTATATTAATCCCATGGTGCTGTACATTATTATAGTAATTCCATGGTGCTGTACATTATTATATTATTTCCATGGTGCTCTGTACATTATTATATTAATCCCATGGTGCTGTACATTATTATATAATCCCATGGTGCTGTACATTATTATATTATTTCCATGGTGCTCTGTACATTATTATATTAATCCCATGGTGCTGTACATTATTATAGTAATTCCATGGTGCTGTACATTATTATATTATTTCCATGGTGCTCTGTACATTATTATATTAATCCCATGTGCTCTGTACATTATTATATTAATCCCATGGTGCTGTACATTATTATAGTAATTCCATGGTGCTGTACATTATTATATTAATTCCATGGTGCTGTACATTATTATATTAATTCCATGGTGCTCTGTACATTATTATATTAATCCCATGGTGCTTACATTATTATATTACTCCCATGGTCTCTGTACATTATTATATTAATCCCATGGTCTCTGTACATTATTATATAAATCCCATGGTGCTGTACATTATTATATTAATCCCATGGTGCTCTGTACATTATTATATTACTCCATGGTGCTCTGTCCATTATTATATTAATCCCATGGTGCTCTGTACATTATTATATTAATCCCATGGTGCTCTGTACATTATTATATTAATCCCATGGTGCTGTACATTATTATATTACTCCCATGGTGCTCTGTACATTATTATATTACTTCCATGGTGCCTGTACATTATTATATTAATCCCATGGTGCCTGTACATTATTATATTACTTCCATGGTGCTCTGTACATTATTATATTAATTCCATGGTGCTCTGTACATTATTATATTAATCCCATGGGACTGTACATTATTATATTAATTCCATGGTGCTTTACATTTGAGGCTTTACATACGGTACACAAGATATACAAAACAGATAATACTAGCAGTGATCACTGGCACAGTGGGATAGAGAGCCCTGCCCGCAAGAGCTTACAGTCTATGAGGGAAGAGGGATAGAGACAGAAGGTGGGGGTAGGTGGGGGTATCTCAGCCATGCTGTTCCTATTCTCCTCTATGGTAGTCACAAGAGCCACGTATCGCACCGCTGCTCAGCGAGGGGTCCGGACTGGACTGTTATTCCCATCTCAGCAGCCATTGACGGGAATAAGCTTTTAAGATCCCTCGTACACATAAGAGAAAAGCTTCCTGTACCTGCCGATTATCCTATGGGTATGGGGGCCTTCCAATTCTCCTCCGACTGATGAAATCAGCAAGGAAGGATTGGACATACTGAATTCTATCATGCCCCATCTTTTCTTCCCCTGGAGATTACCAGTCGTATCTGGCAGCGGCTTATTCTTATCCTGTTAAAAAGAAAAGTGTGACCTGCTGTGCCGAGTGTGCGTGTGTATGATGGCGTCAGACAGCATGGCTATCAGTGTATGCTGCAAGCACAAGAGCAGGTCCTAACGTGACTCTTTCCAGGGTTCACTTTCTTTTCATTGTCATAGAAGGCCGATCTGTAATGTGAGAGTTGTCGTAGTTGTCAGCGCGGTAGGAAGGCTCGGAGCGTTGTTGTTGTTGTATGTGGCGGCTTCTTACTGTGAGGTTTATTATTTTAGACATAGTATAGTAAAATTCTGAAGACATGAGTAACGCCTTCCAGATTGTTATCGTTCTTGTGAAGAGGCCAAGGTAACGCGGTTTCTCCTGTTTTTTGTGCGTGTGGTTTGGACTGTCGTTGCTCAGGATCTTCCCACATCTGTCTTCTGGTAGCTGGAAGTATTCAGCGGGTCAGACTGCAGAGTCCTTTTAGGGGATGAAGACATGGCTGACAGACCAAGCCGAAATCCTCGCTAAAGCCCTAGTTCACACAGGGTCGCTGGGTCTGTCCCAGAAATTGAGGTTTGCTGAAGACTATGGGGTGGCAGATGGGAAAGGGAAGGCTCCAAAACAGATAGCGACCAAGCGACCGAAAACCCCACTAAATATATATATACAGATTTTCCTTACCCGAATTTTCTTCCCTCTTTTTCGTAAACATTAGATGAGTGATGTGTCATGTAGGAGGCGGCTACCAGCAGTCCCAATGGTCAGACGCGGTCGGTACTGCATATCCACCATGGGCTTTACCATAGCATAGCCATTATTGTGTAATTGGTGGATGCCGTGGCCCGTTCGTTGTTGTACCAGTTACAGGGGAGCGTCTGTTCATGTGGTTTGGCCTGGTAAAGCTATTTAACTCTTTTGGTATATCAGCATGCTGTGGGGGTTAGATGGACATATGTGCTATACATCCACATAAAGGAGCACTCCCCAAAATGAAAGGTTAGAAAGGTGCCTCATGTAAATTGTAATGCAGGCAATCTTCTTACCCGTGCCTGTATTTGTGAGCTATCCTTGGCCGCCCATGTGTACCCTCCTCCCCCTCCAGTAGTCAGAAGATTAGGGGAGAGACGCAACAGGACGATGTCCCACGTGTGGCCCCTCGGCTGCCCATGTGTACCCTCCTCCCAGCCTCCAGTAGTCAGAAGATTAGGGGAGACACATAACAGAACGATGTCCCACGTGTGGCCCCCTAGGCTGCCCATGTGTACCCTCCTCCCCCTCCAGTAGTCAGAAGATTAGGGGAGAGACGCAACAGGACGATGTCCCACGTGTGGCCCCTAGGCTGCCCATGTGTACCCTCCTCCCCCTCCAGTAGTCAGAAGATTAGGGGAGAGACGTAACAGGACGATGTCCCACGTGTGGCCCCTAGGCTGCCCATGTGTAGGCTCCTCCCCCACCAGTAGTCAGAAGATTAGGGGAGAGACATAACAGGACGATGTCCCACGTGTGGCCCCCTCGGCTGCCCATGTGTACCCTCCTCAGCCTCCAGTAGTCAGCAGATTAGAGGACACACATAACAGAACGATGTCCCACGTGTGGCCCCTCGGCTGCCCATGTGTACCCTCCTCAGCCTCCAGTAGTCAGCAGATTAGAGGAGACACATAACAGAACGATGTCCCACGTGTGGCCCCCTAGGCTGCCCATGTGTACCCTCCTCAGCCTCCAGTAGTCAGAAGATTAGGGGAGAGACATAACAGGACGATGTCCACGTGTGGCCCCTCGGCCGCCCATGTGTACCCTCCTCACCCTCCAGTAGTCAGCAGATTAGAGGAGACACATAACAGAACGATGTCCCACGTGTGGCCCCCTAGGCTGCCCATGTGTACCCTCCTCAGCCTCCAGTAGTCAGAAGATTAGGGGAGAGACATAACAGGACGATGTCCCACGTGTGGCCCCTAGGCTGCCCATGTGTACCCTCCTCCCCCTCCAGTAGTCAGCAGATTAGGGGAGACACATAACAGGACGATGTCCCACGTGTGGCCCCTCGGCCGCCCATGTGTACACTCCTCCCCCTCCAGTAGTCAGAAGATTAGAGGAGACACATAACAGAACGATGTCCCACGTGTGGCCCCCTAGGCTGCCCATGTGTACCCTCCTCCGCCTCCAGTAGTCAGCAGATTAGGGGAGAGACATAACAGGACGATGTCCCACGTGTGGCCCCCTCGGCTGCCCATGTGTAGGCTCCTCCCCCTCCAGTAGTCAGAAGATTAGAGGAGACACATAACAGGACGATGTCCCACGTGTGGCCCCCTAGGCTGCCCATGTGTACCCTCCTCAGCCTCCAGTAGTCAGCAGATTAGAGGAGACACATAACAGAACGATGTCCCACGTGTGGCCCCTAGGCTGCCCATGTGTACCCTCCTCAGCCTCCAGTAGTCAGCAGATTAGGGGAGAGACATAACAGGACGATGTCCCACGTGTGGCCCCCTAGGCTGCCCATGTGTACCCTCCTCAGCCTCCAGTAGTCAGCAGATTAGGGGAGAGACATAATAGGACGATGTCCCACGTGTGGCTCCTCGGCCGCCCATGTGTAGGCTCCTCCCTCTCCAGCAGATTTCGGCACTCTCCACCATGGCTGTTACTGACTGTCTCCATTCCCTGTAAACACTCCTCTTATCTGCGCCCTTCATGGTCTTTGTTCTCCGGATGAACATGTCGTCTCCTCTGAAGTTTTCCCAGAGCACGCCACCATCATCTGCGCCGCTTTGAGCTGAACCCCATTTGTCATCATTAAAGAAGGTTATTATGATAACAGGCGCTTTAGTCCGATCCCTGTCATCGACGCTCGCAAATCGCCCAGCAAAAGTTTACTTTGCGAGAACACTACAGAAGAAACCCTTGTGTTTGCCAAGAGATTTCTTCTCTTTTATTTTCATTCTTGTGAGTCTTTTAAGCTTTTCTTTTTCTTCAAAGCGTCCTCCTTTTGGCGGCGGTGAGCGAGCGGGCGCGGGGGGATCCTGTCCCCAGCTGTCCTTTTGTAGGGCCTGAGCTCTTGTTAACACCATTATCTGGCAGGGAGATTACAGGTAATTGTGATAAAGTAACAATCACATTGAGGAGGCCGCGGCCGCCCCGGGCCATCCCATGGCATGTACATGACTTGCCGAGCCTGAGTTTGCTCTTCTCTCGTGTTCTCTCTGATCTTAAAAGCTACACCTGGGGCTTTGGCTTTAGAGGTAAGACGTGAGGGCGGGGGCCCACCAGAGACATGACTGACGGGTTTGTGTGCGCCTGTGTTACAGATCCTCAGTGACCAAACTAAACAAATCCCCAGGGCCTCATACACCCTCCAGCTTTTGTGCTGGCGCACCCTCCCCGTATCCCTTACAACTCATGTATTTGAACTTATGTAGAAGAAAACGATACGACAGATAAAAGCGCCGGCTGTGGACATTCGAGAAGATCTGAGGTCTGTGCGCTGCTAATCCTACCGACATGGAGTAAAGACGTAAAACAAACCGATTATCTGAGTCTGGAGAGTCATTGACTGTACAAGCCATTGGATGGATCGGAGATTCCAGAGCCATCGAGATCAGGCTCAAGCCCAAGGCCTGAGTATTGGCGATACAACATGTCAAATGGTGCTCGTAGGAAAGGCGTGTAATGTACCCTCCTGATCACTGGAAGACCCGGCGATTGGGCGCCCAGCGATCAGACACTATTCCCTGTCCTATGGAAAGGGGATAAATGTCCATAACGGGACAACCCCTTTAAAGGGCCTTAAAGGTGTCCATAAACATGACTTAGCAGATGGCCAAATACTTGTTTAGTCATTGATTTACAAAACGTCCTGTGTCACTGTGTACACAGAGAGTTGTCAATCATCGTGTGTATGGGCAGAGCAAGCAGGACTCTGTCTCCTAGGAGTCCTGGTAGAATTTACTCTTATTTTACATATAACCTCACACAGCTCAGCTTCTCCCCTCTATCATATACCCCTATATATCACACAGCTCAGCTTCTCCCCTCTATCATATACCCCTATATATCACACAGCTCAGCTTCTCTCCTATTATATACCCCTATATATCACACAGCTCAGCTTCTCTCCTCTATCATATACCCCTATATATCACACAGCTCAGCTTCTCTCCTCTATCATATAACCTTATATATCACACAGCTCAGCTTCTCTCCTCTATCCTATACCCCCTATATATCACACAGCTCAGCTTCTCTCCTCTATCATATACCCCTATATATCACAGAGCTCAGCTTCTCTCCTCTATCATATAACCCTATATATCACACAGCTCAGCTTCTCTCCTCTATCATATATCCCTATATATCACACAGCTCAGCTTCTCTCCTCTATCATATATCCCTATATATCACACAGCTCAGCTTCTCTCCTATCATATACCCCTATATATATCACACAGCTCAGCTTCTCTCCTCTATCATATACCCCTATATATCACACAGCACAGCTTCTCTCTACCATATACCCCTATATATCACACAGCTCAGCTTCTCTCCTATCATATACCCCTATATATCACACAGCTCAGCTTCTCTCCTATTATATAACCCTATATATCACACAGCTCAGCTTCTCTCCTCCATCATATACCCCTATATATCACACAGCTCAGCTTCTCTCCTATCATATACCCCTATATATCACACAGCTCAGCTTCTCTCCTATCATATACCCCTATATATCACACAGCTCAGCTTCTCTCCTATCATATACCCCTATATATCACACAGCTCAGCTTCTCTCCTCCATCATATACCCCTATATATCACACAGCTCAGCTTCTCTCCTATTATATACCCCTATATATCACACAGCTCAGCTTCTCTCCTCTATCATATACCCCTATATATCACACAGCTCAGCTTCTCTCCTCCATCATATACCCCTATATATCACACAGCTCAGCTTCTCTCCTCTATCATATACCCCTATATATCACACAGCTCAGCTTCTCTCCTATCATATACCCCTATATATCACACAGCTCAGCTTCTCTCCTATCATATACCCCTATATATCACACAGCTCAGCTTCTCTCCTAAAACCCCTATATCACACACTCAGCCCCCTATACACCCCTATATATCACACAGCTCAGCTTCTCTCCTCCATCATATACCCCTATATATCACACAGCTCAGCTTCTCTCCTCTATCGTATACCCCTATATATCACACAGCTCAGCTTCTCTCCTCTATCATATACCCCTATATATCACACAGCTCAGCTTCTCTCCTCATATACCCCTATATATCACACAGCTCAGCTTCTCTCCTCTATCATATACCCCTATATATCCACACAGCTCAGCTTCTCTCCTCTATCATATACCCCTATATATCACACAGCTCAGCTTCTCTCCTCTATCATATACCCCTATATATCACACAGCTCAGCTTCTCTCCTCTATCATATACCCCTATATATCACACAGCTCAGCTTCTCTCCTATTATATACCCCTATATATCACACAGCTCAGCTTCTCTCCTCTATCATATACCCCTATATATCACACAGCTCAGCTTCTCTCCTATCATATACCCCTATATATCACACAGCTCAGCTTCTCTCCTATCATATACCCCTATATATCACACAGCTCAGCTTCTCTCCCCTATCATATACCCCTATATATCACACAGCTCAGCTTCTCTCCTCTATCATATACCCCTATATATCACACAGCTCAGCTTCTCTCCTATCATATACCCCTATATATCACACAGCTCAGCTTCTCTCCTATCATATACCCCTATATATCACACAGCTCAGCTTCTCTCCTATCATATACCCCTATATATCACACAGCTCAGCTTCTCTCCTATTATATACCCCTATATATCACACAGCTCAGCTTCTCTCCTCTATCATATACCCCTATATATCACACAGCTCAGCTTCTCTCCTATCATATACCCCTATATATCACACAGCTCAGCTTCTCTCCTATCATATACCCCTATATATCACACAGCTCAGCTTCTCTCCTCTATCATATACCCCTATATATCACACAGCTCCAGCTTCTCTCCTCTATCATATACCCCTATATATCACACAGCTCAGCTTCTCTCCTCTATCATATACCCCTATATACCCCCCTATATATCACACAGCTCAGCTTCTCTCCTCTATCATATACCCCTATATATCACACAGCTCAGCTTCTCTCCTATCATATACCCCTATATATCACACAGCTCAGCTTCTCTCCTTCATATACCCCTATATTCACACAGCCAGCTTCTCCCTATCATATACCCCCTATATATCACACAGCTCAGCTTCTCTCCTCTATCATATACCCCTATATATCACACAGCTCAGCTTCTCTCCTCTATCATATACCCCTATATATCACACAGCTCAGCTTCTCTCCTCTATCATATACCCCTATATATCACACAGCTCAGCTTCTCTCCTCTATCATATACCCCTATATATCACACAGCTCAGCTCTCTCTCTCCTATCATATACCCCTATATATCACACAGCTCAGCTTCTCTCCTATCATATACCCCTATATATCACACAGCTCAGCTTCTCTCCTATCATATACCCCTATATATCACACAGCTCAGCTTCTCTCCTCTATCATATACCCCTATATATCACACAGCTCAGCTTCTCTCCTATCATATACCCCTATATATCACACAGCTCAGCTTCTCTCCTCTATCATATACCCCTATATATCACACAGCTCAGCTTCTCTCCTATCCTATACCCCTATATATCACACAGCTCAGCTTCTCTCCTATCATATACCCCTATATATCACACAGCTCAGCTTCTCTCCTCTATCATATACCCCTATATATCACACAGCTCAGCTTCTCTCCCTATCATATACCCCTATATATCACACAGCTCAGCTTCTCTCCTCTATCATATACCCCTATATATCACACAGCTCAGCTTCTCTCCTATCATATACCCCTATATATCACACAGCTCAGCTTCTCTCCTCTATCATATACCCCTATATATCACACAGCTCAGCTTCTCTCCTCTATCATATACCCCTATATATCACACAGCTCAGCTTCTCTCCTCTATCTACCCCTATATATCACACAGCTCAGCTTCTCTCCTATTATATACCCCTATATATCACACAGCTCAGCTTCTCTCCTCTATCATATACCCCTATATATCACACAGCTCAGCTTCTCTCCTATTATATACCCCTATATATCACACAGCTCAGCTTCTCTCCTCTATCCATATACCCCTATATATCACACAGCTCAGCTTCTCTCCCTATCATATACCCCTATATATCACACAGCTCAGCTTCTCTCCCTTCTATACCCTAACACAGCCAGCCCCCTATATACCCCTATATATCACACAGCTCAGCTTCTCTCCCTATCATATACCCCTATATATCACACAGCTCAGCTTCTCTCCTATCATATACCCCTATATATCACACAGCTCAGCTTCTCTCCTCTATCTATATACCCCCTATATATCACACACGCTCAGCTTCTCTCCTCTATCATATAACCCTATATATCACACAGCTCAGCTTCTCTCCTCTATCATATACCCCTATATATCACACAGCTCAGCTTCTCTCCTAAACCCCTATATATCACACAGCTCAGCTCTCTCCTATCATATAACCCCTATATATCACACAGCTCAGCTTCTCTCCTCTATCATATACCCCTATATATCACACAGCTCAGCTTCTCTCCTCTATCATATACCCCTATATATCACACAGCTCAGCTTCTCTCCTCTATCATATACCCCTATATATCACACAGCTCAGCTTCTCTCCTATTATATACCCCTGTATATCACACAGCTCAGCTTCTCTCCTATTATATACCCCTATATATCACACAGCTCAGCTTCTCTCCTCTATTATATACCCCTATATATCACACAGCTCAGCTTCTCTCCTCTATCATATACCCCTATATATCACACAGCTCAGCTTCTCTCCTATTATATACCCCTATATATCACACAGCTCAGCTTCTCTCCTATTATATACCCCTATATATCACACAGCTCAGCTTCTCTCCTATTATATACCCCTATATATCACACAGCTCAGCTTCTCTCCTCTATCATATAACCCTATATATCACACAGCTCAGCTTCTCTCCTATTATATACCCCTATATATCACACAGCTCAGCTTCTCTCCTATTATATACCCCTATATATCACACAGCTCAGCTTCTCTCCTATTATATACCCCTATATATCACACAGCTCAGCTTCTCTCCTCTATCATATAACCCTATATATCACACAGCTCAGCTTCTCTCCTCTATCCCTATATATCACACAGCTCAGCTTCTCTCCTATTATATACCCCTATATATATATCACACAGCTCAGCTTCTCTCCTATTATATACCCCTATATATATATCACACAGCTCGGCTTCTCTCCTCTACATACATTTACTTAAATACACACAATCCCATATAGAGCTAATTTACCTCAGAAACCAAATGGCCATGGACTGCTTTGTGTCTCCATACGAGCTGGACTATTGTATTCCTTTAGACTCGTCCCTTTACATTTGCGTCGATCTATTTATTTTTGCATTGTATTGGTAGTTTTTGATTGTGCCCATTTCCTGCCAGCTCTGCACATGGAGCACGCACCATTAGAATCAAAGCACTTGCGAGCAAGACTTGTACACTTGTAAAGCCCCGGTATATACAGTGCCAGCGCCATTAAAGCTTTTCAGTGGAGAACTGAAAAGGGTCCCTGAGTTAGGATTGTGAGGCGACAGAGCGTCTCGGTACTTGGCAGGAAAAAAAGGCCGTCATTCTTCCAAGGCTGAAATAAAATGAACTCCTACAGAGTAGCTGTACCAGCAGAAGGGGGCGAGCCAAGGGCTCCTGAAGAAAACCCTCTTCTGGCCGCTCTCCTGTCGCCTCATCACACATGCTTGACACGGACTCATTGAAGGGTTCTCCTGACACTTTTTGTGGTGGATGTAAAGGGCAGTAATTAGTCTTTACCAATCTCCAGTGGCTCCGCTCGGCCTCTTTTCATGACAGCTTGTATCACACTGCAGTTCTTTGGGAACACGGTGTCCAGAGATGTTTCTCTCGCGCTCTCTCTCCTCTTTCTTCCATGGTGACCATTGTTTTATTGCGTAAACCTTGTGCTCCACTGCCAATGAAAATTGGGCAATATTCGGGAATATTTTCTTAATGCTTTGCTTTCTGTTTTTATTCTAATCGACAAGACAAGAGACACTTGTTGTTCTTCTGATCTGAACATGTTTCTGTCCTGTCCAGTAGATGCTCTTTATCCAAGTAGATCACACAGGGATCATGGGAAGTGGTCATCGAGCATAGATGAATAATAGGAAGTGGTAAGAGTCAGCCTGGATTGGACTGTGGTCTGTGAGATCTCTGTCTGTCCTCATCATTTATCTACTGTCCATCCAGAATGATCCGTATGTAGTAGAGAAGATGACGGACATTGCCATGAACGATCTGGAGAGCTTCTGATCTTGTCTTTGGTCTACTTTGCACATAGACAGGGTTATACTAAAGACCCCCCCCCCCCATACACATTAGAGGAAGGTCAAACAAGTCTGATGATTTCTACCTCGACAGATAATGTTTGGGGAATGAACATCATCACCTCAGCACATGATCCTTGTTTTTCGGGTAGATTTGCCACCATCAGTGATGTCTAGTAGTGGCTTTATTCTGTGCCCATTCATACTTGGCTAAGCCCAACATGCATGTATATAGGGGGATCAGAGGGATAGCTGTCAGCCAAAGGTATATGAGCACCTTAACCACATCTATGGAACAATCATGGTCTTGGTGTAATAAAATATTCCCCTCGCCTTTCTGGTGATCCACGACCTCTTCTATTCTGTGGTTAAACTTGATTCAAATATAATTTTTTTTTCATCTGTACTAACCATGTAATATTCCTCATATGAGCCTGTTCCATGGGCATCACCTGGTCCAATCCTCAGCAGTAGTTCTAGGCTTTATAGATATGATTGTTCTTGTGATGACCAATCCTTGGTGATACCAGTTTTATCTCCGATACCTCTGACATAGATTCCATTCTTAGCAGATCAGTGTTTGGGATATTTAGTATGAAATGGCGGTATTATTCATGTGCATGTTCTTGTCAGTCATGTCGCTGTGGTCAGGAGACACCTTCATGGGTCAGAGATTTGGCCTTCCGGTGTCTCTTAGATCTTTGTTGTGCTGCCTGTAAACAAGTATCCCAATGTTTAGACGAGATGTAAAACATTTCTAGTCCTTTCTAATGCAGTCATTTTGGCTGAATTTTTTGGTTACATTTTAGAAACTAAAAATTAACAAATTTTTGGAGAGAATATTTCTTTTTTATGTGTTTTTAGATAACTGCTAATGTGATAGGTGTGACCTGGGCTGTGGAGCGGAGGTCGGGGATAGTCAGAGAAAGTGACAGATAAAATGATTCATTCTCATTTATTTTATTATCCAATTATTGAACTTCTATAATTAATTGGATTCATAGTTTGTTAGAATTACTAAAAAAGTAAATATGTATCATTAAAGTTAAGCCATGGCTGTCTGAAGGAGTCGGAGTCTGTGGAGAAATGGAGGAGTCGGAGACAGTGGTTTGTCCTGTGTCATTGTAGAACTTCTTTGTATCCTATAAATAATGTACAGATATTTAGGAGATGGAGAACCATCTAATATGACAAGTTCAGATTGTCCAAACCATCATGGGGTATAGTACATAACAGGGGTTAGGAAGGACTGACACAGAAAGTATCGGGCCCGTCTACACTGGCATAGACCATTCTATTGATCCGGTGCAGCCTCGCATCCGGCAGGGTTAGGCGTTGTTTTCATGTCAGCCGTCAGATAGACTTGGACGTCTAATCTTGTGGGTTTGGGAAGAATAACAAGCTGATGATTTGGACCTTGTTGATCAGTTGGATTGTTCCTCCTGGGATCAGCTGGCCATGGACATCCATGTTATATGTATTATTGGTCTTGAGAATATCAGACCCCTTGATATGGTTGATGGTTGTTTGGACATTGACTATGTGATATCTGATGAACGATCCTTCCACCGATGCCGCCCTACATATTTAGTCCATAGTTCTGGCGAGCCGTACATGTTCGGTAACATTGGCCTAAGGACAAACAATTGTTCTGGGAATGTTTTTTCCTGGGAAGATCCTTTTGTGGTCTGGTGACTTATCCGGTATAATTTTTTTAACCTGGCCAGTTTATTTCCAGACGATGATGTCCTAGATTGGCTAAAACAATTGCTCAAGGTTATGTTTCACCTGAAGAATGACTCTTATGGTCGAAATCGTCTTTACAGCCATCTTACATGTAATGGAAAAGTAGTCCCACCAGCTTTGGACCGTTCAGCCGATTATCTTATGTGTTAGGAGCTCGCTGGAAAAAGGATGTGTTTGTTCCTGTAAGAGCTAAGTTGCCGCAAGGGGTGTCTGGCTCTGGCTTTATCCCCTCTCTAGTGAATACACTTGCACACTCGGCCATATAGAGCATGTATGTGTATTGGGGTGTTGGGGGAGATCGCTGTTGGCTGAACACATCTAAGGGCACCTCTAGACTAACGCGAATGGCCGCCTTAACCGTAGTCCCAGCTCAGTCGGCCGGCTGCTGGGTTCTTGCCGCCGTATTTCCTCCTGTTGGTTATTGCTCTCATTGTTGGTGCCTGAGATGATCAACCAGTGTGGCCATCATAAAAGCCACCGATAACCTGTATTATTAGAGCTACCTAAATGCAGGTTATCAGGAGATCAGCAGAACATGAGGACATGCCCTCACACTGAAGGGGAAGCATTCAGCCAGCTCTGTAAACCAGCAGCGGCTTTTATCTAGAAGCGGTTCCTATTTCAATGCTGAACAGGTGTGTGTTTGTGTGGAGGCGAGTCCAGGCAGCGAGTCCCCCGTCATGGCTTCTCAGACCGTGCGCTGGTGTCCTCGTCTCTCTGCTCGCCCCGATTGCTGTCTCCTCTCTGTCTGCGGCTTCTGGTTCAGATAACAAGCGATAGAATTGAAGGCTATATGGAGACAGAGGATCATTGTCACAGCGATGCTGAAGGCCGTTCTCACGTCTGCGCTGCTGCTGTCACTCCCAGAGACAGGTCCTTATGGAATATATCAAGGCAGCGACATTACAGGACATTCCACATGGGCGCCAATTGGGGACAAAAAATCCCGATGTAAACTATTAGCTGTATAAATTGTGGAATTGCTATTCTTTGTGCAGCTGTTATGACGCACTTGTGTCATGTCGCAACGTAACCATGGCGACAATCATCTCATGTCCTGTTGTGATGCGACTTTTTATCTTCTCGCCGTGCACCCTTATTACATGGACTCCTCTACGTAAGATCTTCTAGCCACAACCATTGCAAGCAGAGGCCCGGCCGTGCACGCTCCATAGTATGACACGGGCAGTAGAGAAGAGCCCAGAAGAATGGGGGCCCTATATACATGCAATAAGGGCCCCAACTCCATGTTAGCGCCCATTGTTTAGAAATGAGATGGTTTGGTATCCACTTAGCTTTTGTGAAGCCTAGAAGGTTCTGGACTCCATGATCCTGCCCAAGGATCCCGGTAATCTTCTGGTGGGAGCCTCGGCAGTCAGACCTTACCCCTGAAGGGGTTTCTGCAGTTCCTGAGTTTCTGTATCTTACTTGTACATTGAATGGGCGCTTTATTAGAGACCCCCGCCATATTGCACCTCTGGCCTTCAGAACCGCAGCGATTCATTGTGGCCTTCACAGGGGGCCATCCACAGGTGTCAGAGGGCCCAGGGTGCACCATTACTCCACCAGCCTGACCTGCTCACACCTGACAGGAAGGGTTTATTGATCCCATCCACTTGCACCTAATCCTGGCCCCATCTGACCCGGCCATGTTTTTCCACTGCTCAGTGATCTCATTTTTGCCCTGGCTAGTCTAGTACCGATGACCAGACCTCGCCCGAAGCCTCTGAGATTGTTGGGTTTTTCCATCTAATTTACTCTGAAACTGATCCATGGAAAACTTCTCACTGGATTTACGGCTGCGCTCTGAGGTCCAATGTCCATAATGGTGAGAGGGCAGGGGTCTCTAATAAAGTGGCCATTCAGTGTGTGCTGCGCCAGGACTAGACCTCCAGGGGTAGGGGCTCAGTTTCAGCTTCCCATGGACTCACTTTGGCCTTTTGTTCTCCAGCTATTGCACAACTATAACTCCTATCATGCATCTATTTTACAATTCTGCATTATTCCATTCCTCTGTTATTCCCATTGGCTATGTAAGAATAAATTGACAATTGAGTATTATTATCAGTAGGATGTGTCTCTCCATAATGTCTGTCTGGTGTACAGTCCATCTATAATCACGGATGAGAATTCCTACAATCGTGACTTTTTCGTTCAGTAATGTGACTTGGAAAACAATGGATACCCAATGGACCCCATTAAAGTCAGTGGGGTCTCTCGGGATCAGTTGTTACCCATCATTAGAAGCCCCATTTACATGGGGAATTGTAACACATGATTTATTCTTACATTCCCAGGAGGAATAACAGAGGAACACAACACAAAATTGTAAAAAACACATGCTCATAATTGTTATGTCATGAGGAATACAAGTATGTAGTATAACCGACATGTCAGGAGAGGTGCTGGGTCCTGTACATAGTCTGATCAGCCGGGTGTGACAGTCCTGTATAGAGTCTGATCAGCTGGGTGTGACAGTCCTGTATATAGTCTGATCAGCCGGGTGTAACAGTCCTGTATATAGTCTGATCAGCCGGGTGTGACGATCCTGTAAAGAGTCTGATCAGCCGGGTGTGACAGTCCTGTATGTCGTGTGATCAGCCGGGTGTGACGGTCCTGTATGTAGTGTGATCAGCCGGGTGTGACGGTCCTCTATAGAGTCTGATCAGCCGGGTGTGACGGTCCTGTATAGAGTCTGATCAGCCGGGTGTGACGATCCTGTATAGAATCTGATCAGCCGGGTGTGACGGTCCTGTATAGAGTCTGATCAGCCGGGTGTGACGGTCCTGTATAGAGTCTGATCAGCCGGGTGTGACGGTCCTGTATAGAGTCTGATCAGCCGGGTGTGACGGTCCTGTATAGAGTCTGATCAGCCGGGTGTGACGGTCCTGTATAGAGTCTGATCAGCCGGGTGTGACGATCCTGTATAGAATCTGATCAGCCGGGTGTGACGGTCCTGTATAGAGTCTGATCAGCCGGGTGTGACGGTCCTGTATAGAGTCTGATCAGCCGGGTGTGACGGTCCTGTATAGAGTCTGATCAGCCGGGTGTGACGATCCTGTATAGAATCTGATCAGCCGGGTGTGACGGTCCTGTATAGAGTCTGATCAGCCGGGTGTGACGGTCCTGTATAGAGTCTGATCAGCCGGGTGTGACGGTCCTGTATAGAGTCTGATCAGCCGGGTGTGATGGTCCTGTATAGAGTCTGATCAGCCGGGTGTGACTGGTATATCTCATGCAGTATTTCCGTGTACCTGGATAGAGATGTGCAGCGAGCGCTGAGGTTTGATAGCTTGTTAATGCCCTGATATCCTGCAGGGTCGGGGTCACCCCACTCAGCACTGTTTAGATACCTCTTTTAGACTGTTTATTTCCAGGTCGTGTGTGATCTAAAATAGCGACATGTGTGTGACAGCCGGGCATTCCTTACATCACAGGTCAGCAACCATAGCCACGGCCCCCATGGACCAGCCGGGAGCCGGCAGGCATGTAGGTGGATGTAATAGGGCAGGGCTGCTTGTCTTCTGTGTACCCCCCTCCTCCATCTTGGCTGAGGATTTATGACTTCTAGAGGCACGCAGGTGTTCTCTTCCTAACCCCTGAAATGTTGAGATGAGAATTCCCCTTTAAGGTGGCCATACACATTGGTGGGTTTGACCAATATACAACCGATCTCGGCCGGACCATTTGGTGGGTATGACGACCTCCTGACTCTGCCATGGGGCAGATGTTGGGGGAGAAGAGTCGGCCTCCTTTGTGCTGGGGGTACAGTAGCCCCTGGGCAGCGGTGTATTGTGAGGAGTCCAGTATTGGTTGCACCAGTGATCGGCCCCAGAATATCAGCTGTGTAAGCCCAGTTTTGGGGGTTTCCTTAGACCCGGAGAGCTGCCATTACTGGGATATTTTAGGACCTCTCCCTGCCTGTTGTGTCATGTGGAACGCTTCATGATCAGGCACAGCTCGGGCCCTGTTGATGCCGCTGTACACGAATCCTCTCCACAACCTATTTATAGTCCATACTTTAGTCAATTACACGGACGTTACGTCTTGGAGGAAAATAACGCTTCATCCTGTGTCGCTGAAGACTCCACCTCTAATCTCAGCCTTCACTGCCTGCTGGAGGACAACAAATGTGCACACAATGTGCTGGACATCGGCTCGGACGTGACCACCCACAGTCACTCGCTCGGCCTTTTCAGGTCATTTTTCAACCATAAAGGAAAGGAGAAAGAAGGAATCCAAAACCCGAGGTCTTAGTAATGTGCAGCATGTGGCCAGGAGATTGCAAAAAGTCCCATTATTATATGACCTTATATTATACTTTATATGATATGACCCTATATTATATGACCCTATATTATATGACCTTATATTATAATACTTTATATGATATGACCCTATATTATATGACCCTATATTATATGACCTTATATATAACCTTATATTATAATACATTATATGACCTTATATTATATTACCTTATATTATAATACCTTATGTATTACCTTATATTAGAATACATTATATGTCCTTATATTATATTACATTATATTATATTAAAATATTATACGCAGTGTATCTACACTTTGTGCTCTCATTGCATTGACTTTTGTGTACAGAATTGAAACCATGTTGGATGTCATTGTAAATGGTCACTAATTGCAACAAGTCTTGTATAAATGAATACAAGAAATTTGTACTGAAATAAATATTCCCTCTGCTGAATCAGTCTTGATCTCCCAAGATGGACTGGCTGGAGAGGCTAAGGCATATCCTATATGGTGCTGCTGAGTGAGAGAAATATAGAGCAAAATCCCCCTGTGATCTCCATGTGCTATCTATGGGAGATTTCGCAGCCTCCAGTCTCTCCATATCGCAGCCTCTAGTCTCCCCATATCGCAGCCTCACGTCTCTCCGTATCGCAGCCTCACGTCTCTCCGTATCCCAGCCTCACGTCTCTCCGGATCGCAGCCTCCTGTCTCTCCGGATTGCAGCCTCCTGTCTCTCCGTATCGCAGCCTCACGTCTCTCTGTATCGCAGCCTCTAGTCTCTCCGTATCGCAGCCTCACGTCTCCGTATCGCAGCCTCTAGTCTCTCCGTATCGCAGCCTCTACTCCCTGGTGCACAGATTGGATTAAAGGTTGATCTTCTGCGCAGTCAGCTCTGTTCACTTTTTCGCTAATCGCCCCTACCACAGTGTCTGAGGGGTTGAGAAGACTTTGCTGGCGGTACACTCCCTTTAAGATCAGAATGCAATACAAGTTCAGTCCCTTTAAATCAGAGCCCCCCTGACAGCTGAGACACAGCGGCGGTTTTGGAATAGGATCTGAGCGCGGCGGCGCTGCCACTAACACTGAACAGGCTCCGCTAATCTTTACTTCCTCAAGTAATATTTCAGCTCCTTGGCTGTCAAGAGGTGGGAACCTCAAGAAAGAGGGAAATGTGAGGAGGGGAATCGGGGGCCGTGTGCATGAGGCTATGTGCAGCCTGCCGATCACATTTCATAGGAAGGTCACAGCTGAAGCTCAGGCCTGGATCACACCCAGGATCCCCTGCCCGGGGAGTGATGCCCTGTGGCTAGTCACATCACACATGCACTCCTATCACAGAGACCATCAGCAATATAGGGGCGTTGTACTGGCTGACTGTCTTCTGGGTTCTGTCAAACATGCCAAGAGCGGCTGCAGCACAAGGGACAAACGTTCCAATAGGCGGAGATATTTTACTACTGTGGTTGCGGATTTCCCATGGGAAATAATCCTTCTAACTATAGCAATGGGCCTCATGATTAAAAGGGTTTTGGGGACTAAAATATAGATGGCCTGTGCGCAGTTCTGTCCCATTCAAGCGAATGGGACTGAGCTGCAATTCCAAGCACAGCCACTATGATATGTATGGCGCTGTGCTTGTAATTCAGAGTTAGAGTTAGGTAGAAGCATAGATGGGAAATAGCCAGGACTCCAACCAGAAAAGCACTACAAGTACTAGAGGTAATGTCTAAAGTGCCAAGCAGGAGTGTAGTCAGGAACAAGGCTGAGGTCAGGACCAATAGATTATGGCAATCTAAGGCTCCATGCATACAGGCATGTTTCATCAGTGTGCTAGCCGTGATTTTTACAGATAGCACATTGAACTATTCTTTTCTTTGGCCTCGTACACACAGCTGTGTTTTTCATGGGTCCATGTGGGGGCCATGAATTGAGGCGCACACTTATGGCCAGGTCCTAGTCTGGTCAGTTTTGCAATCTGGGCTCATTCATTGAAGTATAGGGGTCAGTGGAGGCCATACATGGATGCTACCCGTGTGATGTCTGTTCTGTTTTCCCAGGTGGGCCCACGGCCGTGGTCAAGTAGCCCAAAAGCACAAGAAAAGATGCGGGAAGGTTGTCAGGTGCCCCTCACGTACACTGGCAATAAGCCTCAATGGGGGGAGCTTACAGAGGTCTAGATTGGAAACTATGAATAACTTGCAGAGCATTTCACGATATTTCATCATCTGGGGTTATGCCCTGTTAGTTATTTCTGCCTGTCAAAAGATTCTTTAAGACCTCAAGCCAAGAAGTTAAGCTCGAGGTCAGAAGTCACCCCAAGGCTCCCATGACCCCAGTTTCCCAGAAAACTAATACCAAGACTTACATCATGATTGTTGAATGGGCCTCAGTTCTCGGTGTGCAGTGAAGATTGTGGGGCAGGCTCTGTGTACGGGACGTGTTTACGGAGATTTAATGTTCCGATCCCTCCTTTCTATAGTCCTCTGTGATACAATGATAATAAATGAGATATCTCCACACAAATTGTTTGTTTGCTCCTAGGGGTGTACTTGGATTAGTGGGGTATTAGTTATAGGGGTGGAAGTGCTTACATTGAGGCCCACAGAGCCCCTCAGCACTGACTGTCCTCTTAATGATCAGGCAGAGCGCAGCTGAATCACTCTAGCCGATCATAGAGAGAACTGTGCAGCTATATACAGTTAGTCCTCCACAGTCCTCTCTCTGCACTCCCTTCTTACATCTCTATGATCAGTGCAAGGAGTCAATGGGAAGGTATACTGGAGTCTGGGGAGGCGAGTGACCCCTGGGCCCCACGTATGAAACATTAAGGCTTTCATTGCCCTTCACCCGGGGCAGTAAGATTAACCCTTTTCATTGTCTGAGACTATCAAGGATTCACTGTCCTAGACCACCTGTGATACTGCAAGTCACCCTCTCATTGTCCAAGTCCACCAGGTATACTGACATTTACCTTATCCCTGCCCCGACCCAGCAGAGATCCTGACATTAACCCTTACATTGCCCCAGACCACCAGGGACCTCCAGTGATACAAAGGCTTAGGGAGAAGGTTGCCAGTAATGTAGTGTAAAGCTTTGGGTGGGCTAAAAAGTCCGAACATAAACCCCTTCATTACCTAAGACCACCAAGGATTCTTACTTTAACCCCTTCACTGCCCAAAACCACCATAGATACTGAATTTAACTCCTTCACTGTCAGGCATACTGACACCAGAGATCCTGACGTTAACCTCTTCATTCCAACATCTTTGGTTAATACGAGTTGATAAATGTGTACACCGCCATGTTTCCTGCTGCTGCATGCTGGGACAGATTGCTGGGTCACAGGAGTTCAGTCTCAAGAAGAAGATAATTGCAAATTACCTTAATGTCATAATTACCGATCCGCTCCCAGACACTCATGATCACATGATCCATAAGAAATGAAGGTGTTATGTCAAGCATTAGAAGGAGGATTATCATATCAGACACAATCCAGCCTCCTAAATCACGTCTTAAGTGGCTTCTCTCTCATCACTTTGTCCAATCACTTCTTGGCTAACGTTAAGGCTTCTTATGAGATTATTCCACCTACATGATCTTCTTAACGCCCAGAATCTCGTTGATGGAGTGCAGTCTGTTCACCATTCCTCCACACTATGTAGATGGCTATCAGTATGAGACTGGTGGATGGTTGAGAAGGTCAGTCCAGTCCAATAAGCCCACCATAGTGA
The DNA here is from genome assembly GCA_947044405.1 of Leptodactylus fallax. Taxonomy (NCBI): domain Eukaryota; kingdom Metazoa; phylum Chordata; class Amphibia; order Anura; family Leptodactylidae; genus Leptodactylus; species Leptodactylus fallax. The sequence continues at coordinate 1,352,757 of CAMRHE010000445.1, forward strand.
GAAAGGTTGTCAAACAACAACCTACTGGACCAACCAATGGGTACTAGTTGGTGACCACAATCTGGTCAAATTTTTCAAAAAGAATTTAGAAACTTCTTTGAAAGTGTTATCTATTTCTTTTTAAGTGGATCACGGCAGCAGAAGAACCTGTGATCAAGTGTAATGGGGATCCTAACATCAATCCTTCCGATCTCCCGCAGAGCCACGAGAGGGGACATCAGACCGTTCTTGGTGCCATATGAAGCTAATGATGTCCATGTAGTCCAATAAGGATCCGAGTCCTCCAGAGATTTTTATGTTTGGGGGATTTGCCTATAAAAATGTGATTCTGCCCCTGCTCACCACGAAGAACCTCAGGAATAGGGACCAGGATAATGCTCTATCTACCCGGGTGCCAAGAATCACGTCCAGAAGAAAGGATGTGCTACAATTCTAATACTTTATGTAAAGTGACCACAAATGACACGTTTCAACATCTGTTTACCCCTTCTTCAGGATCAGGACTGGCAATTCACATTATTTATGTTAATGTTTATATACCTGTTGGCTAGCAGATATCTCTTCTGATCACTCCATACACATGCACTCTTGATTTGGCCGAGTATGCACATGTTCTAAATGGGGGGAGGGGAGAAAGATGCTGCTAGACACTTCTACCAGAGGACAAAAGCATCAGATTGAAATCCAATATGCCCATCCATTCAGGGGAGATTTGGGAGTCCCCATACACATTAGATGGTCAATTGGACCTGCTGAGAAATGCATATGTCAGACGTGTATGTCCACCATTATAAATATCTGGCTACCACATTCATGTGACTTCATACCCAAGCACTTAGTGCCCATGACTTGCATTCATCTGTCTCCACTTATTAAGCTGTTCTCCTGCTCCTTACTGCTTACATTATATTTGTCTCCGTTTTCAGTCACACCCACAAACAGACCTCTATGGAGAAGGTAGGGTTAATTGATTTATTGCCACGTTCTGTGCAATAGTAGCCTCTTATCTGCAAACCTAGCAGCGTTAAGTGTTCAGAATGGCAGAGTAAAGTAACAGCAATTCTATAGGGTGTCTTTTCTACCCCCTCCACTCTCCATAGACTAATATGTATAAAGTAATTGTCTGAGAAGTGGAGAAGGAAACAGATTCATTTCTGACAAGTGGTTTTATAATCGGAGGACATTTCGTCTTCCTCTCCATCTTCTGCTCGTATTAACCCTTTTTGTGTGAAAAATAGATTTAGCCTGAATGGAAAATGTCTTGAGCCCAGAAGATGGTGACGGCCGAGGTTGTGTAGGTGATGGGGGCTGAATGAAGAACTTATGATGTTTTACAGGGTCAGTCCTGTATAATTAAAGCATTAAAGGGTGAGGAGCTCGGAAAGCAGCGCCGAAATATTATCCTTCCTCCGCTTGATTTAATGGCGTAGTCCAGGAGGGCGTTCAGGCCTCGCTAATTTATTACAGAAGAGGAAGGTTTGGAGGTCGTACAAATATGTAGGTCACTTAGCTGAGTAAGTGATACTTGACAGTACCTTGTGGCACACGTGGTAGGAATTGCCAGGGGCAGCGAGCGGAGAGCAGGCGGCTGATATGGACTTACTAAAATAACACATTGCTGAACCAGAGATTTAGTGCCCAAGAAGCCGAATAGTCAGCTGAGATTTCACAGGTTTTATTTCTTTATTGCTTTTTCTGCAAAACATTTCCTGTGCCATCATAAATCCGTATTCACATGAATGTCAGAAATGGCCGTGTAAACTGTTCTCAAAACAATCACAATCTATGGGCCTGTTCACATGTCCTGTTTTTTTTGCTGTTTTCACAGATCACTGAATAAACTCTGTACACTGCCATACGGTCTCTGTGCGCTGACTGTCTTACGGTCTCTGTGCCATCTGGTCTCTATGCACTGCCATACAGTCTCTGTGCGCTGACTGTCTTACGGTCTCTGTGCCATCTGGTCTCTGTGCCATCTGGTCTCTGTGCACTGCTTGCCATACGGTCTCTGTGCACTCACTGTCTTATGGTCTCTGTGCCATATGGCCTCTGTGCGCTGACTGTCTTATGGTCTCTGTGCCATACGGTCTCTGTGCGCTGACTGTCTTACAGTTTCTGTGCCATCTGGACTCTGTACACTGCCATACGGTCTCTGTGCGCTGACTGTCTTACGGTCTCTGTGCCATTTGGTCTGTGTGCACTGCCATATGGTCTCTGTGCACTGCCTGCCATACGGTCTCTGTGCGCTGACTGTCTTACGGTCTCTGTGCCATCTGGTCTCTATGCACTGCCATACAGTCTCTGTGCGCTGACTGTCTTACGGTCTCTGTGCCATCTGGTCTCTGTGCCATCTGGTCTCTGTGCACTGCCTGCCATACGGTCTCTGTGCACTCACTGTCTAATGGTCTCTGTGCCATATGGTCTCTGTGCGCTGACTGTCTTATGGTCTCTGTGCCATACGGTCTCTGTGCGCTGACTGTCTTACAGTTTCTGTGCCATCTGGACTCTGTACACTGCCATACGGTCTCTGTGCGCTGACTGTCTTACGGTCTCTGTGCCATTTGGTCTGTGTGCACTGCCATATGGTCTCTGTGCACTGCCTGCCATACGGTCTCTGTGCGCTGACTGTCTTACGGTCTCTGTGCCATCTGCGGGTCTCTATGCACTGCCATACAGTCTCTGTGCGCTGACTGTCTTACGGTCTCTGTGCCATCTGGTCTCTGGCGTGCCATCTGGTCTCTGTGCACTGCCTGCCATACGGTCTCTGTGCACTCACTGTCTAATGGTCTCTGTGCCATATGGTCTCTGTGCGCTGACTGTCTTATGGTCTCTGTGCCATACGGTCTCTGTGCGCTGACTGTCTTATGGTCTCTGTGCCATACGGTCTCTATGCGCTGACTGTCTTATGGTCTCTGTGCCATACGGTCTCTGTGCGCTGACTGTCTTACGGTCTCTGTGCCATCTGGTCTCTGTACACTGCCATAAGGTCTCTGTGCGCTGACTGTCTTACGGCCTCTATGCACCTGCCATACGGTCTCTGTGCGCTGACTGTCTTACGGTCTCTGTGCCATCTGGTCTCTGTGCGCTGCCATATGGTCTCTGTGCACTGCCTGCCATACGGTCTCTATGTGCTGACTGTCTTACGGTCTCTATGCACTGCCATACGGTCTCTGTGCGCTGACTGTCTTACGGTCTCTGTGCCATCTGGTCTCTATGCACTGCCCGATACGGTCTCTATGTGCTGACTGTCTTACGGCCTCTATGCACTGCCATACGGTCTCTGTGCGCTGACTGTCTTACGGTCTCTGTGCCATCTGGTCTCTGTGCGCTGCCATATGGTCTCTGTGCACTGCCTGCCATACGGTCTCTATGTGCTGACTGTCTTACGGTCTCTGTGCCATATGGTCTCTGTGTGCTGACTATCTTATGGTCTCTGTGCCATACGGTCTCTGTGCGCTGACTGTCTCTACAGTCTCTGTGCCATATGGTCTCTGTGCGCTGACTGTCTTACGGTCTCTGTGCCATCTGGTCTCTATGCACTGCCATACGGTCTCTATGTGCTGACTGTCTTACGGTCTCTATGCACTGCCATATGGTCTCTGTGCGCTGACTGTCTTACGGTCTCTGTGCCATCTGGTCTCTGTGCGCTGCCATATGGTCTCTGTGCACTGCCTGCCATACGGTCTCTATGTGGTGACTGTCTTACGGTCTCTGTGCCATACCCCGGTCTCTGTGCGCTGACTGTCTTACGGTCTCTATGCACTGCCATACGGTCTCTATGTGCTGGCTGTCTTACGGTCTCTATGCACTGCCATACGGTCTCTGTGCGCTGACTGTCTTACGGTCTCTGTGCGCTGACTGTCTTATGGTCTCTGTGCCATCTGGTCTCTGTGCGCTGCCATATGGTCTCTGTGCACTGCCTGCCATACGATCTCTGTGCGCTGACTGTCTTATGGTCTCTGTGCCATACGGTCTCTGTGCGCTGACTGTCTTATGGTCTCTGTGCACTGCCTGCCATACGGTCTCTGTGCGCTGACTGTCTTATGGTCTCTGTGCCATACGGTCTCTGTGCGCTGACTGTCTTACGGTCTCTATGCACTGCCATACAGTCTCTATGTGCTGACTGTCTTACGGTCTCTATGCACTGCCATATGGTCTCTGTGCACTGCCATACGGTCTCTGTGCACTGCCTGCCATACGGTCTCTGTGCGCTGACTGTCTTACGGTCTCTGTTCCATCTGGTCTCTGTGCGCTGCCATATGGTCTCTGTGCACTGCCTGCCATACGGTCTCTATGTGCTGACTGTCTTACGGTCTCTGTGCGCTGACTGTCTAATGGTCTCTGTGCACTGCCTGCCATACGATCTCTGTGCGCTGACTGTCTTATGGTCTCTGTGCCATATGGTCTCTGAGCGCTGACTGTCTTATGGTCGCTGTGCCATACGATCTCTATGTGCTGACTGTCTTACGGTCTCTATGCACTGCCATACGGTCTCTGTGCGCTGACTGTCTTACGGTCTCTGTGCCATCTGGTCTCTGTGCGCTGCCATATGGTCTCTGTGCACTGCCTGCCATACGGTCTCTATGTGCTGACTGTCTTACGGTCTCTGTGCCATACGGTCTCTGTGCGCTGACTGTCTTACGGTCTCTGTGCCATACGGTCTCTGTGCGCTGACTGTCTTATGGTCTCTGTGCCATACGGTCTCTGTGCCATACGGTCTCTGTGCGCTGACTGTCTAATGGTCTCTGTGCACTGCCTGCCATACGATCTCTGTGCGCTGACTGTCTTATGGTCTCTGTGCCATATGGTCTCTGTGCGCTGACTGTCTTACGGTCTCTGTGCCATACGATCTCTGTGCGCTGACTGTCTTACGGTCTCTATGCACTGCCATACGGTCTCTGTGTGCTGACTGTCTTACGGTCTCTGTGCCATCTGGTCTCTGTGCGCTGCCATATGGTCTCTGTGCACTGCCTGCCATACAGTCTCTATGTGCTGACTGTCTTACGGTCTCTGTGCCATACGGTCTCTGTGCGCTGACTGTCTTACGGTCTCTGTGCCATACGGTCTCTGTGCGCTGACTGTCTTACGGTCTCTGTGCGCTGACTGTCTTATGGTCTCTGTGCCATACGGTCTCTGTGCGCTGACTGTCTTACGGTCTCTGTGCCATCTGGTCTCTATGCACTGCCATACGGTCTCTATGTGCTGGCTGTTTTACGGTCTCTATGCACTGCCATATGGTCTCTGTGCGCTGACTGTCTTACGTTCTCTGTGCGCTGACTGTCTTACGGTCTCTGTGCCATCTGGTCTCTGTGCGCTGCCATATGGTCTCTGTGCACTGCCATACGGTCTCTGTGCGCTGACTGTCTTACGGTCTCTGTGCGCTGACTGTCTTAAGGTCTCTGTGCCATACGGTCTCTGTGCGCTGACTGTCTTACGGTCTCTGTGCCATACGGTCTCTGTGCGCTGACTGTCTTACGGTCTCTGTGCCATCTGGTCTCTAAGCACTGCCATACGGTCTCTGTGCGCTGACTGTCATATGGTCTCTGTGTGCTGACTGTCTTATGGTCTCTGTGCCATACGGTCTCTGTGCCATACGGTCTCTGTGCGCTGACTGTATTACGGTCTCTGTGCCATACAGTCTCTGTGCGCTGACTGTCTTATGGTCTCTGTGCCATACGGTCTCTGTGCGCTGACTGTCTAATGGTCTCTGCGCACTGCCTGCCATACGATCTCTGTGCGCTGACTGTCTTATGGTCGCTGTGCCATACGATCTCTGTGCGCTGACTGTCTTACGGTCTCTATGCACTGCCATACGGTCTCTGTGCGCTGACTGTCTTACGGTCTCTGTGCCATCTGGTCTCTGTGCGCTGCCATATGGTCTCTGTGCACTGCCTGCCATACGGTCTCTGTGCGCTGACTGTCTTACGGTCTCTGTGCCATACGGTCTCTGTGCGCTGACTGTCTTATGGTCTCTGTGCCATACGGTCTCTGTGCCATACGGTCTCTGTGCGCTGACTGTCTAATGGTCTCTGTGCCATATGGTCTCTGTGCGCTGACTGTCTTATGGTCTCTGTGCCATACGGTCTCTGTGCGCTGACTGTCTTACGGTCTCGGTCTCTATGCACTGCCATACAGTCTCTATGTGCTGACTGTCTTACGGTCTCTAAGCACTGCCATACGGTCTCTGTGCGCTGACTGTCATATGGTCTCTGTGTGCTGACTGTCTTACAGTCTCTGTGCCATATGGTCTCCATGGACTGCCATATAGTCTCCGTGCACACAGCTCTGCTGAGAACCTGAGTGATCCTCTGTATTCTGTCAGTGATCCTGGTGATTATGTTCCTCTAAAGCACCAGATTAGCAGTAGAAGTGAAGCATTATACAGTACATACAGTACATACCTGGTCTTACAAATATGCTCTGTGTAGCCGCAGTGCTAAGACCCTGACCTCCGCTCGGCCATTGTAACCCCAGCATGGAGTCATTGACTTACAGACAGGGAATTTTACGTACTGTGCTGTGGAATATGTTGGTGCCATATACACACGTGGACAAAATTGTTGTTCCCCTCCCTCGTTTAATGAAAGAAAACCCCACAATGGTCACAGAAATAACTGGAATCTGACAAAAGTAATAATATATAAAAATTCTATGAAAATGAACAAATGAAAGTCAGACATTGCTTTCCAACCAGGCTTCAGCATGAAACAGGCCTGGACAGAAATGAGGGTTCCCTTAATATTTAGTTGCACAACCTTTTGAGGCAATCCCTGCAATCAGACGATTCCTGTAACTGTCACTGAGACTTCTGCACCTCTCAGCAGGGATTTTGGCCGCTCCTCATGAGCAAACTGCTCCAGTTGTCTCGGGTGTGAAGGGTGCCTTTTCCAGACGGCATGTTTCAGCTCCTTCCAATAGGATTTAGGTCAGGGCTCATAGAAGGCCACTTCAGAATAGTCCAATGTTTCCCTCTTAGCCATTCTTGGGGGTTTTAGCTGTGTTTTGGGTCATTATCCTGTTGACCTGCGACTGAGACCAAGCTTTCTGACACTGGGCAGCACATTTCTCTCTAGAATCCCTTGATAGTCTTGAGATTTCATTGTACCCTGCACAGATTCAAGACACCCTGTGCCAGATGCAGCAAAGCAGCCCCAGAACATAACAGAGCCTCCTCCATGTCTCACAGTAGGGACAGTGTTCTTTTGAAGATAGGCTTCATTTTTCCATCTGTGAACATAGAGCTGATGTGCCTTGCCAAAAACTTCGATTTTTGTCTCATCTGTCCATAGGACATTCTCCCAGAAGCTTTGTGGCTTGTCAACATGGAGTTTGGCAGATTACTTCTGTCAGATTCAAGTTATTTCTGTGACTATTGTGGGGTTTTCTTTCATTAATTGAGGGAGGGACCAACAATTTTGTCCACATCTGTAAATAGATATACATAAATCTATGTCTAATTTTTGTCTATTTTCTGCAGCTCAGCGACATGTTCTGACATATATGGAAGATGCTCTCGCTCAGCTTCTGGAACAAAAAGATGAGGTTGAACCCAACAGCATTGCCAAGTTCTTCTCGGAGTAGTGAGTATTCATTTATACTAGTGAATATTTCCTCTTGGTATAGTGAGTATTTCTTCTTACTAGTGAGTATTTCTTCTCGGAGTGGTGAGTATTTCTTCTTACTAGTGAGTATTTCTTCTCGGAGTAGTGAGTATTTCTTCTTACTAGTAGGTATTTCTTCTTACTAGTAGGTATTTCTTCTTACTAGTGAGTATTTCTTCTTACTAGTGAATATTTCTTCTCGGAGTAGTGAGTATTTCTTCTCGGAGTAGTGAGTATTTCTCCTCGGAGTAGTGAGTATTTCTTCTTACTAGTGGGTATTTCTTCTTACTAGTGAATATTTCTTCTCGGAGTAGTGAGTATTTCTTCTTACTAGTGGGTATTTCTTCTTGGAGTAGTGAGTATTTCTTCTTACTAGTGAGTATTTCTTCTCGTAGTAGTGAGTATTTCTCCTCGGAGTAGTGAGTATTTCTTCTTACTAGTGGGTATTTCTTCTCGGAGTAGTGAGTATTTCTTCTCGGAGTAGTGAGTATTTCTTCTTACTAGTGGGTATTTCTTCTTACTAGTGAGTATTTCTTCTTGGAGTAGTGAGTATTTCTTCTTACTAGTAGGTATTTCTTCTCGGAGTAGTGAGTATTTCTTCTTACTAGTGGGTATTTCTTCTTGGAGTAGTGAGTATTTCTTCTTACTAGTGGGTATTTCTTCTTGGAGTAGTGAGTATTTCTTCTTACTAGTGAGTATTTCTTCTTATTAGTGATTATTTCTTCTTACTAGTATTTCTTCTTGGAGTAGTGAGTATTTCTTCTTACTAGTAGGTATTTCTTCTTACTAGTGAGTATTTCTTCTTGAGTAGAGAGTATTTCTTCTTACTAGTGAGTATTTCTTCTTGGAGTAGTGAGTATTTCTTCTTACTAGTAGGTATTTCTTCTTACTAGTGGGTATTTCTCCTTGGAGTAGTGAGTATTTCTTCTTACTAGTAGGTATTTCTTGGAGTAGTGAGTATTTCTTCTTACTAGTGAGTATTTCTTCTCGGAGTAGTGAGTATTTCTTCTTACTAGTGGGTATTTCTTCTTACTCACTACTCACTACTAACTAGTATTTCTTCTTTCTAGTAGGTATTTCTTCTCAGAGTAGTGAGTATTTCTTCTTACTAGTGGGTATTTCTTTTTGGAGTAGTGAGTATTTCTTCTTACTAGTGCGTATTTCTTCCCGGAGTAGTGAGTATTTGTTCTCGGAGTAGTGGATATTTCTTCTTACTAGTGAGTATTTCTTCTCGGAGTAGTGAGTATTTCTTCTCGGAGTAGTGGGTATTTCTTCTTACTAATGAGTATTTCTTATTGGAGTAGTGAGTATTTCTTCTTACTAGTGGGTATTTCTTCTTACTAGTGAGTATTTCTTCTTGGAGTATTGAGTATTTCTTCTTACTAGTGGGTATTTATTCTCGGAGTAGTGAGTATTTCTTGTCGGAGTAGTGAGTATTTCTTCTTACTAGTGAGTATTTCTTCTTGGAGTAGTGAGTATTTCTTCTTACTAGTGGGTATTTCTTCTCGGAGTAGTGAGTATTTCTTCTTACTAGTGGGTATTTCTTCTTACTCACTACTCACTAGTATTTCTTCTTACTAGTAGCTATTTCTTCTCGGAGTAGTGAGTATTTCTTCTTACTAGTGGGTATTCTCGGAGTAGTGAGTATTTCTTCTCGGAGTAGTGAGTATTTCTTCTCGGAGTAGTGAGTATTTCTTCTTACTAGTGAGTATTTCTTCTCGGAGTAGTGAGTATTTATTTCTTCTTAGTAGTGAGTATTTCTTCTCGGAGTAGTGGATATTTCTTCTTACTAGTGAGTATTTCTTGTCGGAGTAGTGAGTATTTCTTCTTACTAGTGAGTATTTCTTCTTGGAGTAGTGAGTATTTCTTCTTACTAGTGGGTATTTCTTCTCGGAGTAGTGAGTATTTCTTCTTACAAGTGGGTATTTCTTCTTACTCACTACTCACTAGTATTTCTTCTTACTAGTAGCTATTTCTTCTCGGAGTAGTGAGTATTTCTTCTTACTAGTGGGTATTCTCGGAGTAGTGAGTATTTCTTCTCGGAGTAGTGAGTATTTCTTCTTAGTAGTGAGTATTTCTTCTCGGAGTAGTGAGTATTTCTTCTTACTAGTGGGATCTCGGGTAGTGAGTATTTCTTCTTACTAGTGAGTATTTCTTCTCGGAGTAGTGAGTATTTCTTCTTACTAGTGGGTATTTCTTCTTACTCACTACTCACTACTAACTAGTATTTCTTCTTTCTAGTAGGTATTCTTCTCGGAGTAGTGAGTATTTCTTCTTACTAGTGGGTATTTCTTTTTGGAGTAGTGAGTATTTCTTCTTACTAGTGCGTATTTCTTCCCGGAGTAGTGAGTATTTGTTCTCGGAGTAGTGAGTATTTCTCCTCGGAGTAGTGGATATTTCTTCTTACTAGTGAATATTTCTTCTCGCAGTAGTGAGTATTTCTTCTCGGAGTAGTGGGTATTTCTTCTTACTAGTGAGTATTTCTTATTGGAGTAGTGAGTATTTCTTCTTACTAGTGGGTATTTCTTCTTACTAGTGAGTATTTCTTGGAGTATTGAGTATTTCTTCTTACTAGTGGGTATTTATTCTCGGAGTAGTGAGTATTTCTTGTCGGAGTAGTGAGTATTTCTTCTTACTAGTGAGTATTTCTTCTTGGAGTAGTGAGTATTTCTTCTTACTAGTGGGTATTTCTTCTCGGAGTAGTGAGTATTTCTTCTTACAAGTGGGTATTTCTTCTTACTCACTACTCACTAGTATTTCTTCTTACTAGTAGCTATTTCTTCTCGGAGTAGTGAGTATTTCTTCTTACTAGTGGGTATTCTCGGAGTAGTGAGTATTTCTTCTCGGAGTAGTGAGATTTCTTCTTCTAGTGAGTATTTCTTCTCGGAGTAGTGAGTATTTATTTCTTCTTAGTAGTGAGTATTTCTTCTCGGAGTAGTGGATATTTCTTCTTACTAGTGAGTATTTCTTCTCGGAGTAGTGAGTATTTCTTCTTACTAGTGGGTATTTCTTCTTACTAGTGGGTATTTCTTCTTGGAGTAGTGAGTATTTCTTCTTACTAGTGGGTATTTATTCTCGGAGTAGTGAGTATTTCTTCTTACTAGTGGGTATTTATTCTCGGAGTAGTGAGTATTTCTTCTTACTAGTGAGTATTTCTCCTCGGAGTAGTGAGTATTTCTTCTTACTAGTGGGTATTTCTTCTCGGAGTAGTGAGTATTTCTTCTTACTAGTGGGTATTTCTTCTCGGAGTAGTGAGTATTTCTTCTTACTAGTGGGTATTCTCGGAGTAGTGAGTATTTCTTCTGTAGTAGTGAGTATTTCTTCTCGTACTAGTGAGTATTTCTTCTCGGAGTAGTGAGTATTTCTTCTTACTAGTGGGTATTTCTTCTTACTCACTACTCACTACTAACTAGTATTTCTTCTTTCTAGTAGGTATTCTTCTCGGAGTAGTGAGTATTTCTTCTTACTAGTGGGTATTTCTTTTTGGAGTAGTGAGTATTTCTTCTTACTAGTGTGTATTTCTTCCCGGAGTAGTGAGTATTTGTTCTAGGAGTAGTGAGTATTTCTCCTCGGAGTAGTGGATATTTCTTCTTACTAGTGAATATTTCTTCTCGCAGTAGTGAGTATTTCTTCTCGGAGTAGTGGGTATTTCTTCTTACTAGTGAGTATTTCTTATTGGAGTAGTGAGTATTTCTTCTTACTAGTGGGTATTTCTTCTTACTAGTGAGTATTTCTTGGAGTATTGAGTATTTCTTCTTACTAGTGGGTATTTATTCTCGGAGTAGTGAGTATTTCTTGTCGGAGTAGTGAGTATTTCTTCTTACTAGTGAGTATTTCTTCTTGGAGTAGTGAGTATTTCTTCTTACTAGTGGGTATTTCTTCTCGGAGTAGTGAGTATTTCTTCTTACAAGTGGGTATTTCTTCTTACTCACTACTCACTAGTATTTCTTCTTACTAGTAGCTATTTCTTCTCGGAGTAGTGAGTATTTCTTCTTACTAGTGGGTATTCTCGGAGTAGTGAGTATTTCTTCTCGGAGTAGTGAGTATTTCTTCTCTGTGAGTATGTCGGAGTAGTGAGTATTTATTTCTTCTTAGTAGTGAGTATTTCTTCTCGGAGTAGTGGATATTTCTTCTTACTAGTGAGTATTTCTTCTCGGAGTAGTGAGTATTTCTTCTTACTAGTGGGTATTTCTTCTTACTAGTGGGTATTTCTTCTTGGAGTAGTGAGTATTTCTTCTTACTAGTGGGTATTTATTCTCGGAGTAGTGAGTATTTCTTCTTACTAGTGGGTATTTATTCTCGGAGTAGTGAGTATTTCTTCTTACTAGTGAGTATTTCTCCTCGGAGTAGTGAGTATTTCTTCTTACTAGTGGGTATTTCTTCTCGGAGTAGTGAGTATTTCTTCTTACTAGTGGGTATTTCTTCTCGGAGTAGTGAGTATTTCTTCTTACTAGGGAGTATTTCTTCTTACTAGTGGGTATTTATTCTTGGAGTAGTGAGTATTTCTTCTTACTAGTGGGTATTTATTCTCGGAGTAGTGAGTATATCTTCTTGGAGTAGTGAGTATTTTTTTCTTGGAGTAGTATTTCTTCTTACTAGTGGGTATTTCTTCTTGGAGTAGTGAGTATTTCTTCTTGGAGTAGTGAGTATTTCTTCTTGGAATAGTATTTCTTCTTACTAGTGGGTATTTCTTCTTGGAGTAGTGAGTATTTCTTCTTACTAGTGGGTATTTCTTCTTGGAGTAGTGAGTATTTCTTCTTGGAGTAGTGAGTATTTCTTCTTGGAATAGTATTTCTTACTAGTGGGTATTTCTTCTCAGAGTAGTGAGTATTTCTTCTTGGAATAGTATTTCTTCTTACTAGTGAGTATTTCTTCTTACTAGTGGGTATTTCTTCTTGGAGTAGTGAGTATTTCTTCTTACTAGTGGGTATTTCTTCTCGGAGTAGTGAGTATTTCTTCTTGGAGTAGTGAGTATTTCTTCTTGGAGTAGTGAGTATTTCTTCTTACTAGTGAGTATTTCTTCTCGGAGTAGTGAGTATTTCTTCTTACTAGTGGGTATTTCTTCTCGGAGTAGTGAGTATTTCTTCTTACTAGTGAGTATTTCTTCTCGGAGTAGTGAGTATTTCTTCTTGGAATAGTATTTCTTCTTACTAGTGAGTATTTCTTCTTACTAGTGGGTATTTCTTCTTGGAGTAGTGAGTATTTCTTCTTACTAGTGGGTATTCTCGGAGTAGTGAGTATTTCTTCTTGGAGTAGTGAGTATTTCTTCTTGGAGTAGTGAGTATTTCTTCTTACTAGTGAGTATTTCTTCTTACTAGTGGGTATTTCTTCTTGGAGTAGTGAGTATTTCTTCTTGGAGTAGTAGGTATTTATTCTTACTAGTGGATGTTTCTTCTCGGAGAGGAGATTTCTTCTTGGAGTAGTGAGTATTTCTTCTTGGAGTAGTGAGTATTTCTTCTTGGGGAGTATTCTCTCTAGTGAGTATTTCTTCTTGGAGTAGTGAGTATTTCTTCTTGGAGTAGTGAGTATTTCTTCTTACTAGTGGGTATTTCTTCTCGGAGTAGTGAGTATTTCTTCTTGGAGTAGTGAGTATTTCTTCTTACTAGTGGGTATTTCTTCTTACTAGTGGGTATTTCTTCTCGGAGTAGTGAGTATTTCTTCTTGGACTAGTGAGTATTTCTTCTTACTAGTGGGTATTTCTTCTCGGAGTAGTGAGTATTTCTTCTTGGAGTAGTAGGTATTTCTTCTTACTAGTGGATATTTCTTCTCGGAGTAGTGAGTATTTCTTCTTGGAGTAGTGAGTATTTCTTCTTGGAGTAGTGAGTATTTCTTCTTGGAGTAGTGAGTATTTCTTCTTACTAGTGAGTATTTCTTCTTGGAGTAGTGAGTATTTCTTCTTACTAGTGGGTATTTCTTCTTGGAGTAGTGAGTATTTCTTCTTGGAGTAGTGAGTATTTCTTCTTACTAGTGAGTATTTCTTCTTACTAGTGGGTATTTCTTCTCGGAGTAGTGAGTATTTCCTGGAGTAGTGAGTATTTCTTCTTGGAGTAGTGAGTATTTCTTCTTATTAGTGAGTATTTCTTCTTACTAGTGGGTATTTCTTCTTGGAGTAGTGAGTATTTCTTCTTGGAGTAGTGAGTATTTCTTCTTACTAGTGAGTATTTCTTCTTACTAGTGGGTATTTCTTCTCGGAGTAGTGAGTATTTCTTGGAGTAGTGAGTATTTCTTCTTGGAGTAGTGAGTATTTCTTCTTACTAGTGAGTATTTCTTCTTACTAGTGGGTATTTCTTCTTGGAGTAGTGAGTATTTCTTCTTGGAGTAGTGATTCGTATTGGGTCTTCTTACTAGTGAGTATTTCTTCTTACTAGTGGGTATTTCTTCTTGGAGTAGTGAGTATTTCTTCTTGGAGTAGTAGGTATTTCTTCTTACTAGTGGGTATTTCTTCTTGGAGTAGTGAGTATTTCTTCTTGGAGTAGTAGGTATTTCTTCTTACTAGTGGATATTTCTTCTCGGAGTAGTGAGTATTTCTTCTTGGAGTAGTAGGTATTTCTTCTTACTAGTGGATATTTCTTCTCGGAGTAGTGAGTACTTCTTCTTACAATACTCTCCCTAAATAATATGAAATGATAAGATGACTATATGGTCCTGGACATACCTCATGAGGCCTCCCCTGGGCCTTTGGTGTAGGTCACCGTTCAGCCTGTGCATTATTATAACCAAGCACAGACTGGAGCGTCTCGACCAGAGAAATTTATTAAGAAAGTACAGCAGAACCAAAAATATAGAATGGAAGTGACCTGTAGTACCATTCATGGCCACTACCAATCATGGGGTGCTGTGTCTGTCCTGGAGCACCACAGACTAGCTGATCAGCGGTGTTGTCAAGAGTCAGATCAACCCATTAATCTGATAGTGAATAACCTAATGATAGGTCATTGATACTGAAGTCCTTGAAAACCCCATAGAATAGGTTGTCCAGTCGATGAAAATTTTTGAAAAACTGATGATATAAAAGAGTGGTGTAAAATTACGTCACAACACGGACATGTGACCACCACAACCAGTCACTGACCAACATGTCCGTGTCCCGAAGCCACAGCTCCAGTCACTCTATAGAGCCAAATAGTGTCTTCATTGCCTCCATGGGGCCGATATACATTAGGATGTTGCAAAAAATCTGTATTGGATGATCCAGTAGGCCGTGCTAGTCCATACATGATATCATATGGCTTTTTTTTTTCTCACTGTGGGACCCATTGGGCGACCTTTGTCACTGTCTGGCTGTACAGGACACGTCCTCCATCATAAGTGCCATATACAGATATGTATGTATAACAGAGCGTGATGTGAACAGACCCGTAGGCAGTAAAATGGAAGCAGGAGATGTAGGAGAAGACCTGGCTGACAAGTCTATGGGGCCATTAATGGTGGCTATATGCCAAACTAGTCAGGAGAAGATATGCCAAGGACTTACGGGGAGTCTGTCCAGTCCAAAATGACTCCCAAACCAGTAATAGTGTCACGTAAAAGGCCTTATGGGATAGGAGGCCACAAACTGAGGAAGAAATGCAGATCTAATCATCTCTATGTATACACAGATTAGTCTGCAGGTGCACTGGAGGCGGGCCTAGTTGGCAGGATTTCCTTACAGACAGTCCTCTGGGGATGGGGCCTGACAGCTGTCACCTAGGCAGAGTCTGAAAATGTCAGTCATGGCTGAAGGGGCGTCATCGGGCAGGATTCCAGGGGAGAGCTGAAGCACTTGCAGTTGTTTGTAGGCAATGCTGGCAAATCAGGCCCCGCCCCCAGTGCACTTGCAGACTGATTTACTTATCTATGAAAAGATGATTATCTCTACATAGTTTCATTGGTTTAAGGCCACATGGGTCAGTCTCTGCGCCTATTAATGGCCCTGCATTTCACTGTTATTGGTCCCCTGGCAGATAGCTCCAGGCGGTTGTGCAGATGAGATACAGGTAGGTGGGTATCTGAGCTCTCCTGCCGTGTCCTGCACATACAGTACTTCTTTCCACACTGCTATGTATTCGCCTTTGTGTCTCTGCCTTTCTTTCCCGTCCAGGCGTTCTTCGGTGCACTTGAGCATGTTCTTCATGTTCCCGCTGATACTTTGGCACCAGGGCTGGCTCAGGTATTCGGAGCTTCTGTATCCCTTCTCTCATCTCTGCACTCACCATCTTGAAGCAGCAGGCTTCTGTATCCCCCCTAGGGCCTGCTCTACCCCCTTCTTCTCCGGAGCCCATGCCTGTGCCGGCTGGATTCCAGGTCACTTGTTTGATGTTTCCGCTTTTGCAGATTCACCTTCAGGGCATTGGAAGCGTTTAATGTAGTTTACACGTTACACCAAGCGCAGAAGAAACGTCTTTTGTTCTATTCAGTTCTTGAACTTGGGAAGGAATTAAAATGGCCGCTCAGTTCAGAACGTTGAGCGTGTCCTCGGCAGGGGTGCTGCGTTGTACGGGACCAGCAGACTGTGGCACAGCCAACCACGCAATCCATGACACCTGAAGATGCAATTCTTATCTTTGTTGTCAGTTGTCACAGGAGAATGCGCTTCATACTACTGAAATCTATGTCTTCTGACTGCCCTATATCCTCTGCTGAGCATGCATGTGTTTCCAAAGGGAAAAGGGTGGCTTAAAGGGCAGCCTTTATATGTTTATATCCAACATGTCCGATCCTTTTTCCTGACCTCACGTAATAAGGGACCCCCATACACATTATGTAGCCGGTCAGGTCTAGCTCCTTATTGTCAGACCGCCCATCACATATTGATGACCTATCCTAAGCCCCAGAAAACCCCTTTAAATGCCCTGATTGGTGATATGCACAGTCCAATATCCTCCCTATCTCCCCTGAGGAGAGATGAGGTTTCTAAATTTAGGATTTTAGCTTCTTCTTACCCTGTCCATAAGTGGCACGACACGTACGCCAGTCGCCAGCTCCCCCCTCACTAGTAGAGTAACGTGTTCAGCCGAGCTGTTCTATAAGCAGATGAAGTCTTGAGATCACAGAGCACAGATTTTGTGTTTACGCTTGGTTTGTGTCATAGGCACTTGTTAATTAAGAGGTTAATAAGAGTGACCCTGCCTTTTCCACATTACAAGCAATATCCTGTAGCTTTTTAACAGATGATCCCCCCACCGTGACCGTCCCCCTCCCCCACCCTCCCACAGTGCTGTCAGAGGTGGTGGTGACAGGTATGGCATGTGACTATTGCCAATTAATTGGATGACCCCACATTGTCCCACCCCAGTGACTGAAGATTGTAAGATATGGTAAATCTGCCCTGCCCATTACTCCCATAGACATTACAGGAGTCTGGCAGTGGCTTTCTCTCCTCTCCTATTCAGTACACATGAATTCCTTAGCCTAGCCGAGCATGCATGTGCATATTTATGTGGAGATCAGGTAGGATAGAGTATAAGAGGAAGAGAAAATAAGAGAGGGGAGTATTTAGAGGAAGAGGAAATAAGAGAGGGGAGTATAAGAGGGGAGTATAAGAGGGGAGTATAAGAGGGGAGTATAAGAGGGGAGTATAAGAGGGGAGTATAAGAGGGGAGTATAAGAGGAGTATAAGAGGGGAGTATAAGAGGGGAGTATAAGAGGGAGTATAAGAGGGAGTATAAGAGGGGAGTATAAGAGGGGAGTATAAGAGGGGAGTATAAGAGAGGAGTATAAGAGGAAGAGGAGAAGGGAGTATAAGAGAGGAGTATAAGAGAGGAGTATAAGAGAGGAGTATAAGAGGGGAGTATAAGAGGGGAGTATAAGAGGGAGTATAAGAGAGGAGTATAAGAGAGGAGTATAAGAGAGGAGTATAAGAGGGGAGTATAAGAGGGGAGTATAGAGAGGAGTATAAGAGGGAGTAAGAGGGAGTATAAGAGGGGAGTATAAGAGGGAGTATAAGAGAGGAGTATAAGAGAGGAGTATAAGAGAGGAGTATAAGAGGGGAGTATAAGAGGGGAGTATAAGAGGGAGTATAAGAGAGGAGTATAAGAGGGGAGTATAAGAGGGGAGTATAAGAGAGGAGTATAAGGGAGTAAGAGGAGTATAAGAGGAGTATAAGAGAGGAGTATAAGAGAGGAGTATAAGAGAGGAGTATAAGAGAGGAGTATAAGAGGAGTATAAGAGAGGAGTATAAGAGGGGAGTATAAGAGAGGAGTATAAGAGAGGAGTATAAGAGGGAGTATAAGAGGGGAGTATAAGAGAGGGAGTATAAGAGAGGAGTATAAGAGAGGAGTATAAGAGAGGAGTATAAGAGGGGAGTATAAGAGAGGAGTATAAGAGGGGAGTATAAGAGAGGAGTATAAGAGGGAGTATAAGAGGGAGTATAAGAGGGGAGTATAAGAGGGGAGTATAAGAGGGGAGTATAAGAGAGGAGTATAAGAGGGGAGTATAAGAGGAGTATAAGAGAGGAGTATAAGAGAGGAGTATAAAAGGGGAGTATAAGAGGGAGTATAAGAGGGAGTATAAAGGGAGTATAAGAGAGGAGTATAAGAGGGGAGTATAAGAGGGAGTATAAGAGGGGAGTATAAGAGGGGAGTATAAGAGGGAGTATAAGAGGGAGTTAAAGGGAGTTAAGAGGAGTATAAGAGGGGAGTATAAGAGGGGAGTATAAGAAGGAGTATAAGAGGGGAGTATAAGAGAGGAGTATAAGAGAGGAGTATAAGAGGGGAGTATAAGAGGGGAGTATAAGAGGGAGTATAAGAGAGGAGTATAAAGGAGTATAAGAGGGAGTATAAGAGAGGAGTATAAGAGGGAGTATAAGAGGGAGTATAAGAGGGGAGTATAAGAGGGGGTATAAGAGAGGAGTATAAGAGGGGAGTATAAGAGAGGAGTATAAGAGGAGTATAAGAGAGGAGTATAAGAGGGGAGTATAAGAGGGGAGTATAAGAGGGAGTATAAAGGGAGTATAAGAGGGAGTATAAGAGGGGAGTATAAGAGGGAGTATAAGAGGGGAGTATAAGAGGGAGCATAAGAGGGGAGCATAAGAGGGGAGCATAAGAGGGGAGCATAAGAGGGGAGTATAAGAGGGAGCATAAGAGAGGAGCATAAATAAAGGGAGCATAAAGGGAGCATAAGAGGGGAGCATAAGAGGGGAGCATAAGAGGGGAGTATAAGAGGGGAGTATAAGAGGGGAGTATAAGAGGGGAGTATAAGAGGAGTATAAGAGGGGAGTATAAGAGGGGAGTATAAGAGGGGAGTATAAGAGAGGAGTATAAGAGGGGAGTATAAAGAGGAGTATAAGAGGGGAGTATAAAGGGAGTATAAAGGGAGTATAAGAGGGGAGTATAAAGAGGAGTATAAGAGGGGAGTATAAGAGAGGAGTATAAGAGGGAGTATAAGAGGGAGTATAAGAGAGGAGTATAAGAGGGGAGTATAAGAGGAGTATAAAGGGGAGTATAAGAGGGGAGTATAGAGAGGAGTATAAGAGGGGAGTGGAGTATAAGAGGGGAGTATAAAGGGGAGTATAAGAGGGAGTATAAGAGAGGGGTATAAGAGAGGTAGAGTATAAGAGGGAGTATAAGAGGGAGTATAAGAGGAGTATAAGAGGGGAGTATAAGAGGGGAGTATAAGAGGGAGTATAAGAGGGAGTATAAGAGGGAGTATAAGAGGGGAGTATAAAGGGGAGTATAAGAGGGAGTATAAGAGGGAGTATAAGGGAGTATAAGAGGGGAGTATAAGAGGGAGTATAAGAGGGGAGTATAAGGGGAGTATAAGAGGGAGTATAAGAGGGGAGTATAAGAGGGGGTTAAGAGAGTATAAGAGGAGTATAAGAGGGAGTATAAAGGGGAGTTAGGGGAGTATAAAGGGAGTATAAAGGGGAGTATAAGAGGGGAGTATAAGAGGGAGTATAAGAGGGGATAAGGGGAGTATAAGAGGGGAGTATAAAGGGAGTATAAAGGGGAGTATAAGAGGAGTATAAAGGAGTATAAGAGGAGTATAAAGTATAAAGGGAGTATAAAGGGAGTATAAGAGGGGAGTATAAGAGGAGTATAAGAGGGGAGTATAAGAGGGAGTATAAGAGAGGAGTATAAGAGGGGAGTATAAGAGAGGAGTATAAGAGGGGAGTATAAGAGTATAAAGGGAGTATAAGAGGGGAGTATAAAGAGGAGTATAAGAGGGGAGTATAAGAGGGGAGTATAAGAGGAGTATAAGAGAGGAGTATAAAGAGAGGAGTATAAGAGGGGAGTATAAGAGGGAGTATAAGAGGGGAGTATAAAGGGGAGTATAAGAGGGAGTATAAGAGGAGTATAAGAGGAGTATAAAGAGGAGTATAAGAGGGGAGTATAAGAGGGAGTATAAGAGAGGAGTATAAGAGAGGAGTATAAGAGAGGAGTATAAGAGGAGTATAAGAGGGGAGTATAAGAGAGGAGTATAAGAGAGGAGTATAAGAGGGAGTATAAGAGGAAGTATAAGAGGGAGTATAAGAGAGGAGTATAAGAGGGGAGTATAAGAGGGGAGTATAAGAGGGGAGTATAAGAGGGAGTATAAGAGAGGGGTATAAGAGAGGGGTATATTTGGGGAGTATAAGAGAGGAGTATAAGAGGAGTATAAGAGAGGAGTATAAGAGGGGAGTATAAGAGGGGAGTATAAGAGGGAGTATAAGAGGGAGTATAAGAGGGGAGTATAAGAGGGAGTATAAGAGGGAGTATAAAAGAGGGAGTATAAAGGGAGTATAAAGGAGTATAAGAGGGAGTATAAGAGTATAAAGGGAGTATAAGAGGGAGTATAAGAGGGAGTATAAGAGGGGAGTATAAGAGGGAGTATAAAGGGGAGTATAAGAGAGGAGTATAAGAGTAGGGAGTATAAGAGGGAGTATAAGAGAGGAGTATAAGAGGGGAGTATAAGAGGGGAGTATAAGAGGGAGTATAAGAGAGGGAGTATAAGAGGGGAGTATAGGAGTATAAGAGGGAGTATAAGAGAGGAGTATAAGAGAGGAGTATAAGAGAGGAGTATAAGAGGGGAGTATAAGAGGGAGTATAAGAGGAGTATAAGAGGAGAGGAGTATAAGAGAGGAGTATAAGAGGGGAGTATAAGAGGGAGTATAAGAGGGAGTATAAGAGAGGAGTATAAGAGGGGAGTATAAGAGTAAAGAGGAGTATAAGAGGGAGTATAAAGGGAGTATAAAGGGAGTATAAGAGGGGAGTATAAGAGGAGTATAAGAGGGGAGTATAAGAGGGGAGTATAAGAGGGAGTATAAGAGGGGTATAAAGGGAGTATAAGAGGGAGTATAAGAGGGAGTATAAGAGGGGAGTATAAAGGGAAGAAGGGGAGTATAAGAGGGGAGTATAAAGGGAGTATAAGAGAGGAGTATAAGGGGAGTATAAAGGAGAAAGGGAGTAAGGGGAGTATAAAGGGGAGTATAAAGGGATAAGAGGAGTATAAGAGGAGTATAAAGAGAGTATAAGAGAGGAGTATAAGAGGAAGTATAAAGGGGAGTATAAGAGGGGAGTATAAGAGAGGAGTATAGGAGAGGAGTATAAGAGGGGAGTATAAGAGAGGAGTATAAGAGGAGTATAAGAGAGGAGTATAAGAGGGAGTATAAGAGGGGAGTATAAGAGGGGAGTATAAGAGGGGAGTATAAAGAGGGTATAAAGAGGGGTATAAGAGGGAGTATAAAGAGGAGTATAAGAGGAGTATAAGAGGGAGTATAAGAGGGGAGTATAAAGGGGAGTATAAGAGGAGTATAAAGGGAGTATAAGAGGGAGTATAAGAGGGAGTATAAGAGGGGAGTATAAGAGGGAGTATAAGAGGGATAAAGGGAGTATAAAGGGAGTATAAGAGGGAGTATAAATAGAGGAGTTAAGAGGGAGTGTAAAGGGAGTTAAGAGGAGTATAAAGGGAGTATAAAGAGGAGTATAAAGGGAGTATAAGAGGGAGTATAAGAGGGGAGTATAAAGAGGAGTATAAGGGGAGTATAAGAGAGGAGTATAAGAGGAAGTATAAGAGGAGTATAAGAGGAAGTATAAGAGAGGAGTATAAGAGGAGTTAGAGTTAAGGAGTATAAGAAGGGAGTATAAAGGGAGTATAAGAGGAGTATAAGAGGGAGTATAAGAGAGGAGTATAAGAGGAGTATAAGAGAGGAGTATAAGAGAGGAGTATAAGAGAGGAGTATAAGAGGGGAGTATAAAGAGGAGTATAAGAGGTTAAAGGAGTATAAGAGGGGAGTATAAGAGGGAGTATAAGAGGGAGTATAAGAGGAGTATAAGAGGGAGTATAAGAGGGGAGTATAAGAGGGGAGTATAAGAGGGAGTATAAGGGGATATAAGGGGAGTATAAGAGGGGAGTATAAGAGGGGGGTATAAAGGGGAGTATAAGAGAGGAGTATAAGAGGAGTATAAAGAGGAGTATAAGGGAGTATAAGAGTAGAGTTAAGAGGGAGTATAAGGGGAGTATAAGAGGGGAGTATAAGAGGGAGTATAAGAGGGAGTATAAGAGGGGAGTATAAGAGAGGAGTATAAGAGGAGTATAAGAGGGGAGTATAAGAGGGGTATAAGAGTATAAAGGTATAGGGGAGTATAAGAGGAGTATAAGAGGGGAGTATAAGAGGGAGTATAAAGGGAGTATAAGAGGAGTATAAGAGGGGAGTATAAGAGGAGTATAAGAGAGGAGTATAAGAGAGGAGTATAGTAAGAGGGGAGTATAAGAGGGAGTATAAGAGGGGAGTATAAGAGGGGAGTATAAGAGGGAGTATAAGAGAGGAGTATAAGAGGGAGTATAAGAGTATAAGAGAGGAGTATAAGAGAGGAGTATAAGAGAGGAGTATAAGAGGAGTATAAAGAGGAGTATAAGAGAGAGTATAAAGAGGAGTATAAGAGTAGAGGAGTATAAGAGGGAGTATAAGGGAGTATAAGAGAGGAGTATAAGAGGGGAGTATAAGAGGGAGTATAAGAGAGGAGTATAAGAGAGGAGTATAAAGAGGGAGTATAAGAGGGGAGTATAAGAGGGAGTATAAGAGAGGAGTATAGAGAGGAGTATAAGAGGGGAGTATAAGAGGGGAGTATAAGAGGGGAGTATAAGAGAGGAGTATAAGAGAGGAGTATAAGGGGAGTTAAGAGAGGAGTATAAGGGAGTATAAGAGGGGAGTATAAGAGGAGTATAAGAGGAGTATAAGAGGGAGTATAAGAGGGAGTATAAGAGGAGTATAAGAGGGGAGTATAAGAGGAGTATAAGTTAAGAGGGAGTATAAAGGAGTATAAAAGTTAAAGGGAGTATAAGAGGGAGTATAAAGGGGAGTATAAGAGAGGAGTATAAGAGGGAGTATAAAGAGAGGAGTATAAGAGAGGAGTATAAGAGGAGTATAAGAGGGGAGTATAAGAGAGGAGTATAAGAGGGGAGTATAAGAGAGGAGTATAAGAGAGGAGTATAAGAGGGAGTATAAGAGAGGAGTATAAGAGGGAGTATAAGAGAGGAGTATAAGAGGGAGGAGTATAAAAAGAGGAGTATAAGAGGAGTATAAGAGGGAGTATAAGAGGAGTATAAGAGGGGAGTATAAGAGGAGTATAAGAGGGGAGTATAAGAGAGGAGTATAAGAGGAGTATAAGAGGGGAGTATAAAGGGAGTATAAGAGGAGTATAAGAGTATAAGAGGAGTATAAGAGGGAGTATAAGAGGGGAGTATAAGAGGGGAGTATAAGGAGAAAGAGGAGTATAAAGGAGTATAAGAGAGGAGTATAAGAGGGGAGTATAAGAGAGGAGTATAAGAGAGGAGTATAAGAGAGGAGTATGAGGGGAGTATAAGAGGGGAGTATAAGAGAGGAGTATAAGAGGAAGAATAAGAGGAGTATAAGAGGGAGTATAAGAGGGGAGTATAAGAGGAGTATAAGAGGGGAGTATAAGAGGGGAGTATAAGAGAGGAGTATAGGAGGGGAGTATAAGAGGGGAGTATAAGAGAGGAGTATATAAAGAGAGGAGTATAAGAGGGGAGTATAAGAGGGGAGTATAAGAGAGGGGTATAAGAGAGGAGTATAAGAGGGGAGTATAAGAGAGGAGTATAAGAGAGGAGTATAAGAGAGGAGTATAAGAGAGGAGTATAAAGGGGAGTATAAGAGGGGAGTATAAGAGGAGATAAGAGTATAAGAGGGAGTATAAGAGGGAGTATAAGAGGGGAGTATAAGAGGAGTATAAAGAGAGGAGTATAAGAATAAGGAGTATAAGAGGAGTATAAGAGAGGAGTATAAGAGGGGAGTATAAGAGGGGAGTATAAGAGAGGAGTATAAGAGGGAGTATAAGAGGGGAGTATAAGAGAGGAGTATAAGAGGGAGTATAAGAGAGGAGTATAAGAGGGGAGTATAAGAGGGAGTATAAGAGGGGAGTATAAGAGGGAGTATAAGAGGGGAGTATAAGAGAGGAGTATAAGAGGGGAGTATAAGAGGGGAGTATAAGAGGGAGTATAAGAGAGGAGTATAAGAGGGGAGTATAAGAGGGAGTATAAGAGGGGAGTATAAGAGGGAGTATAAGAGTATAAGAGGGGAGTATAAGAGGGAGTATAAGAGGGGAGTATAAGAGAGGAGTATAAGAGGGGAGTATAAGAGTAAGGGAGTATAAGAGGGGAGTATAAGAGGGGAGTATAAGGAGTATAAGAGGAGTATAAGAGGAGTATAAGAGGGGAGTATAAGAGGGGAGTATAAGAGGAGTATAAGAGGGAGAAGTATAAGAGAGGAGTATAAAGGGGAGTATAAGAGAGGAGTATAAGAGGAGTATAAGAGGAGTAATAAGAGGAGTATAAGAGGGGAGTATAAGAGGAGTATAAGAGAGGAGTATAAGAGGGGAGTATAAGAGAGGAGTATAAGAGGGGAGTATAAGAGGGAGTATAAGAGAGTATAAGAGGGTAAGGAGTATAAGAGAGGAGTATAACAGAGGAGTATAAGAGGGGAGTATAAGAGGAGTATAAGAGAGGAGTATAAGAGGGGAGTATAAGAGAGGAGTATAAAGAGGGAGTATAAGAGAGGAGTATAAGAGGGAGTATAAGAGGGAGTATAAGAGAGGAGTATAAGAGGAAGAATAAGAGGAGTATAAGAGAGGAGTATAAGAGGAAGTATAAGAGGGGAGTATAAGAGGAGTATAAGAGGGGAGTATAAGAGGGAGTATAAGAGAGGAGTATAAGAGGGGAGTATAAGAGGGGAGTATAAGAGGGGAGTATAAGAGAGAGGAGTATAAGAGAGAGGAGTATAAGATAGGGAGTATAAGAGAGGAGTATAAGAGAGGAGTATAAGAGAGGAGTATAAGAGAGGAGTATAAGAGGAGTATAAGAGGAGTATAAAGAGGAGTAATAGAGAGGAGTATAAGAGGGGAGTATAAAGGGGAGTATAAGAGGGGAGTATAAGAGGGGAGTATAAGAGGGGAGTATAAGAGGGGAGTATAAGAGGGGAGTATAAGAGAGGAGTATAAGAGAGGAGTATAAGAGAGGAGTATAAGAGGAGTATAAAGAGGAGTATAAGAGAGGAGTATAAGAGAGGAGTATAAAGGGGAGTATAAGAGGGGAGTATAAGAGGGGAGTATAAGAGGGGAGTATAAGAGAGAGTATAAGAGGGGAGTATAAGAGGAGTATAAAGAGGGGAGTATAAGAGGGGAGTATAAGAGGGAGTATAAGAGGGGAGTATAAGAGGGGAGTATAAAAGGGGAGTATAAGAGGGAGTATAAGAGGGGAGTATAAGAGGGGAGTATAAGAGATATAAGGAGTATAAGAGGGGAGTATAAGAGGGAGTATAAGAGGGGAGTATAAGAGGGGAGTATAAGAGGGGAGTATAAAGGGGAGTATAAGAGAGGAGTATAAGAGGGGAGTATAAGAGGGAGTATAAGAGGGGAGTATAAGAGGGGAGTATAAGAGGGGAGTATAAGAGGAGTATAAGAGGGAGTATAAGAGGAGTATAAGAGAGGAGTATAAGAGAGGAGTATAAGAGGGGAGTATAAGAGGGGAGTATAAGAGAGAGTATAAGAGAGGAGTATAAGAGAGGAGTATAAGAGAGGAGTATAAGAGAGGAGTATAAGAGAGGAGTATAAGAGAGGAGTATAAGAGAGGAGTATAAGAGGGAGTATAAGAGAGGAGTATAAGAGGGGAGTATAAGAGGAGTATAAGAGAGGAGTATAAGAGGAGTATAAGAGAGGAGTATAAGAGGAGTATAAGAGGGGGTATAAGAGAGGAGTATAAGAGAGGAGTATAACAGGGGAGTATAAGAGGGGAGTATAAGAGGAGTATAAGAGAGGAGTATAAGAGAGGAGTATAAGAGAGGAGTATAAGAGAGGAGTATAAGAGAGGAGTATAAGAGAGGAGTATAAGAGAGGGAGTATAAGAGAGGAGTATAAAAGAGGAAGTATATGAGGGAGTATAAGAGGAGTATAAGAGAGGAGTATAAGAGGAAGTATATGAGGGAGTATAAGAGGGGAGTATAAGAGAGGAGTATAAGAGGGAGTATAAGAGGAGAGTATAAGAGAGGAGTATAAGAGAGGAGTATAACAGGGGAGTATAAGAGGAGAGTATAAGAGGAGTATAAGAGAGGAGTATAAGAGGAGTATAAGAGAGGAGTATAAGAGAGGAGTATAAGAGAGGGAGTATAAGAGAGGAGTATAAGAGGGGAGTATAAGAGAGGGAGTATAAGAGAGGAGTGTAAGAGAGGAGTGTAAGAGAGGAGTATAAGAGAGGAGTATAAGAGGAGTATAAGAGAGGAGTATAAGAGGAGTATAAGAGAGGAGTATAAGAGGGGAGTATAAGAGAGGGAGTATAAGAGAGGAGTGTAAGAGAGGAGTATAAGAGGGGAGCGTAAGAGGGGAGCATAAGAGGGGAGTATAAGAGAGGAGTTTAAGATGGAGTATAAGAGGGGAGTATAAGAGGAGTATAAGTTGTTCTTTTATATTTCCCATTCTTTTGAATCCACTGGGGTGGGCTTAGACTTCCTTTTACCTACATATGATGTTACATCTGATTTTCTGGATCGGATCTCTTCCATTCTGTCAGTGTTCGCTTACATTGACGTTCGGTCAGGAATTATTCCCGTATTGTACATGGCAGATATTGTTGCGTTACATTTGCTGTCAGACGTGATCCTGGTGACACAGGGTTCCTTATAGTTATATTAGTGTTATTTAGGACAGTCCTGATCCCTCTATTAGAAGGAGGGAATCCCTGGAGCTGTTCATGTGATCCCTCCAGACCCTTCAAAGGGGATTACCAGATCTAACATATGCTTAGGATATCAGATCGGTGCGGTCCACAAGTTGTCACCTATGCTGGTGGTCTCAGATTGTTGGGGGTCTCACCACTGATGGGCTTCCATAACACAGGCCTGGAGTAAAGTCACCCAGTGTATAATATCAGAATTGGCGGCCACTTTACGGTGCGCTGTAGCTGAGAAGTAACGCTGTTAGCAGGTGCGCCTCTTCTCATGGCCCCCTGCCTGGGCTGATAATACGATCCCCTTCACCTGCCCTCTGGTGACCTGCCTGCTACTTCTCTCCCCCAGCTGCAGAATCTGCAGAAACACATCCTCTTGGCTTTGTGTTCAGAGCTGGGGGAGCTTATCAGCGAGGGCACTGCAGGGGAGGGCGGCTGTTTTAGCAGGTGCCTCTCTATAAATCAGGATCCATGTATAATTCTGCCCCTCCGGCTATTTAAACAGTATTTGTTACCGTCGAGGCTATAAAATAATTACATTGCTTTGTTTTATCTTGGCCGCCACATTCCTGAGGAACCTGTATCTCCTCCCGCGGTGGGGTCCATGTTCAGTGGAGTATTAGTGGCTGTTCAGCTTCACCGACCATGACCACATCAATGACAGGACCCCACAATTCTCTGGGGAGCTCATAGGAACGTGTCTCTGCTCCGCTGGTTGTACCTCTCTGCCTCTCTCTACTATTATAAACGGTTCTAAAGGCGAGATTCTCTAACCCATTAATGTCCGCCATGACAAGTCTCTGTGGAAGTCCTTAGGATAGGTCATCAATATCTGATCTGGGGGGTCCAAAGACGGTAAAGTTCGGGTGATCACTGAATACCAATCACAGCGCCATACGTTGTATAGTGGTTGTACTTGTTACTGCATCTTGGCCCCATCCACTTGAATGAAACTGAGCTGCAAATAGACCATAACCTGTGAAGCGGTGTCTACCTTAGTGCTGCTGTGCCTTCAAGCAGCTGATCTGCGGGGGTCCTGGATGTCAGATCCACACCAATCAGATATTGATGACCTATCCTAAGGAAACCCCTTTAAGAGGTCATATTGTACAGCACTGCGTTTTTATGGAGTTGTAGACTAAGCCCTAAACCAGTGTCTTATATCTAATGGGATCGGAGGAACCACAAATCCTAGCAGGTTAACTCTTTGATTTCAAGAGTAGCCCTGGCATGAGCTAATGGTCAGCCGTATGCAGTCCGCCCTGAGGACCTACACAGACCCCACATCTGTTTGTTCACTTAGGCTAGGCAGACACTTGAGATCCCTGTTGTCTGAACGCTTTTTTTGGCTAACAGCTATCTTTCCAAATCCCCCATACACATGTACACTTTGCTCAGCCGAGCATGCGTGTGTTCTGAACAGTGAGAGGGGAATAAGCCACTCTATACAGTTCTGGGGACGGCTCATAAAACAGCTTAAGAATGTAGGATTTCTCCTTTCTCTTGTCATCTGCCATTAGGGGGGCGCTCGTCGTCCCCACACACATGTAGATGCCTCCAGTAGGTGGCACTAGAGAGGCGGTTCTCTTCCTCCTGGAGGAGAGCTAATTTGCATTGCCTGGTGTATAAGACTCCCTATACGTACTGGTGGTCTCCATAAGATAAAGCAGTGCCCCCTAGGCCTGGCAGTAGCCGGCAGTGGAATGCAGTGTGAGTGCGTACCTGGGGCAGGTAGAACAATGTACCAGCAATGACAGGTGGACGTCGACAAACACCTGTGAATGCAGGATGAACATGTCTCTCGGCGGCTGAGCTTATAGAACTGAAAGAACGATGAGTAACAGGCGGACGGCAGCGCTCGCTCGCACATGTTCACCTAGTACGGTTCAGCGCCCGGGTATTGCCCCTTACTACCAGCTCTCAGGTATGTCGCTTCGTGTTTGTTCACACTAGATCTGCTTCCTCTGTTGAGTCTTTTCCAGCAGCTGTCAAGGACTGGGTTAGCGAGCATGGCTTCTACAGGACGGGATGTGCCTGCCAAAGCGGTAGTGAAAGAAACCCCCAATCACCCCCGACCTGCCGCCTATTCTCCTTCCATCCCTGTCGGCTGTTTCCTACCACTCCTCTCTCTATAGAGTGTGACCTGGGGAGGGGACGGCGCCCCATGTCTTGCACACTACAATGGAGGGTTGACTTACTGCACACCCACTGTGTCCCCTGATCAAAGGGATATTCTCTGTTTTGGGCTGTTTGACAGTAGATCCCGTGGGCAGATGAGCGAGAGACCCTTTTAACTTACTGACCTCTTCAGGCCTAACAAAACAGGAGAAGGGGGATAAAGAGCTTTCAATGGCCTCTTTGTCACCAGTAGGGTCATCACGGCAGAGCGGGATTATACGTTGTCATCTGTAAAGGGGTTAAGTGTTACTGCAGCCGAAAGTATTTTCAGGCCATTGTCCTGCTCTGTACATTTGTGTGTGTCAGCACATACTACACACATACAGGGTCATGGAGTATTCTGTAGCACTGGCGTATAGCAGGATTTGCTTCAGGGTAATTGCTATCAGCCATACGTGGGACATATAGATCACACGTGTAATTGATGACATTGGCTGCAGATTTCACGCTACGAATTGCAAAAGGAAAAACCTGCAACGTAAATTGACATTCTGTGTATATAATATCTGAGTTGCGGGGCGGACATGACCTCGGAGTTGCAGGCGGACATGACCTCGGAGTTGCGGGCGGACATGACCTCGGAGTTGCGGGTGGACATTTCTCTCGCCTGCTCAATGGTGGGTCTTTTTTTGCCGTGGGTGACTTATCCTTGTACGTTTCTTTGCCACGTGACTCATTACGGCAGATTACTTGGGGTTTCTTGTTTGGTTTCAGCCTCCAGATAATTTATGTTGTTTTTTTAATCTTCTTCGTTACTCCTTGAGGGAAATCTATGACTAGGACGCCGATGTTCTTGTAGAAGAGTCAGTCAGGACTTGTTGACTTGGCACAGAGGTGGAGCAGGGCTTTGACTAGGGCTGGTACCTGTCATCTCATGACCTTTTATGTTACTTGTCTGCAGGTTTCTGCCATTGCTTAAACGTTTCTCCTGCCCTGGCGCGGCGCCCGCTCCTAATTTTAAAACAACCGAAGACAATGGAGCTTATTGAAGCGTGTATCTCCGCCTAGGGCACGGGCAGCCGCATAGGCCGCACTGTACACACACAGCTTGTACTTCATGTCCGCCCCATCACAATATGTGCTCAGCAGTGCAGGTGTTGAGGAATCACATGGGACCAGCACTTTAAGGGTTAACCAGGTGTTCTCTCCCTGAACCCTGGGAATAATCATTACTCCTATACTAAACAATATGTCTGATGTAGAGCACGAGTCAGGGATTACCCCCACCCAAAACCGTGGTGGAGCGCCATCTCCGAAGAATGAGACCTCTGGAGATGATATCTTCTGTGCTATGGGATGGCCCTGGAGGTCACCGGGCACTTCCAATAGACTTCCCCAGACATCCCTGAATATGTAGATTGAAATATCTTGGCATATCGTCTTCACCGGAAGCTTTTTGGAGCATTTCACTGCCATTACTCTGTATCTAAATACATAAAAGTGCCTTGTTGGTGCCCCCAAAGCCCCCCCCCGACAACCAGCACCTGGGGCACATAACCTTGTTGCCCCCCCCCTACACCTTTGGGCTGAAGAATATGTCACTAACTCTACAATATCCAGTTGGAATCGCTGATACATGAATGGCCGAAACATGTCACAGAAATAGGAGGAGCGGTATGTAAATAGGGGGCGTGGTATATAAATAGAGAGTGTGATATATAAATAAGGGATGTGGTATATAAAAAGGGGGCGTGGTATATAAATAGGGAGTGTGGTATATAATTAGGGATTGTGGTATATAAATAGGGAGTGTGGTATATAAATAGGGGGCGTGGTATATAAATAGGGATTGTGGTATATAAATAGGGAGTGTGGTCTATAAATAGGAGGAGTGGTATATAAATAGGAGGAGTGGTATATAGATAGAGGCAGTGGTATATAAATAGAGAGTGATATATAAATAAGGGATGTGGTATATAAATAGGGGGCGTGGTATATAAATAGGGAGTGTGGTATATAAATAGGGAGTGTGGTCTATAAATAGGGGGCGTGGTATATAAATAGGGAGTGTGGTATATAAATAGGGGGCGTGGTATATAAATAGGGGATGTGGTATATAAATAGGGGATGTGGTATATAAATAGGGATTGTGGTATATAAATAGGGAGTGTGGTATATAAATAGGGGGCGTGGTATATAAATAGGGGATGTGGTATATAAATAGGAGGAGTGGTATATAAATAGGAGGAGTGGTATATAAATAGGAGGAGTGGTATATAAATAGAGGGCCTGGTGTATAAATAGGAGGTGTGGTATATAAATAGAGGGCCTGGTATATAACTAGGAGGAGTGGTATATAAATAGGAGGAGTGGTATATAAATAGGAGGAGTGATATATAAATAGAGGACCTGGTATATAAATAGGAGGAGTGGTATATAAATAGGAGGAGTGGTATATAAATAGAGGGCCTGGTATATAAATAGAGGGCCTGGTATATAACTAGGAGGAGTGGTATATAAATAGGAGGAGTGGTATATAAATTGGAGGAGTGATATATAAATAGGGGATGTGGTATATAAATAGCAGGAGTGGTATATAAATAGGGGGCCTGGTATATAAATAGGAGGATGTGGTATATAAATAGGGGGTGTGGTATATAAATTGGGGGAGTGATATATAAATAGGGGATGTGGTATATAAATAGCAGGAGTGGTATATAAATAGGGGGCATGGTATATAAATAGGGGATGTGGTATATAAATAGGGAGTGTGGTATATAAATAGGGGGCGTGGTATATAAATAGGGGATGTGGTATATAAATAGGAGGAGTGGTATATAAATAGGAGGAGTGGTATATAAATAGGAGGAGTGGTATATAAATAGGAGGAGTGGTATATAAATAGGAGGAGTGGTATATAAATAGAGGGCCGGGTGTATAAATAGGAGGTGTGGTATATAAATAGAGGGCCTGGTATATAACTAGGAGGAGTGGTATATAAATAGGAGGAGTGGTATATAAATAGGAGGAGTGGTATATAAATAGGAGGAGTGGTATATAAATAGAGGGCCTGGTATATAAATAGGAGGCCTGGTATATAAATAGAGGGCCTGGTATATAAATAGAGGGCCTGGTATGTAAATAGGAGGAGTGGTATGTAAATAGGAGGAGTGATATATAAATAGGAGAAGTGATATATAAATAGGAGGAGTGGTATATAAATAGGAGGAGTGGTATATAAATAGAGAGCCTGGTATGTAAATAGACGGCCTGGTATATAAATAGAGGGCCTGGTATATAAATAGGAGGAGTGGTATATAAATAGGAGGAGTGGTATATAAATAGGAGGAGTGGTATGTAAATAGGAGGCCTGGTATATAAATAGAGGGCCTGGTATATAAATAGGAGGAGTGGTATATAAATAGAGGGCCTGGTATATAAATAGGAGGAGTGGTATGTAAATAGGAGGAGTGATATATAAATAGGAGAAGTGATATATAAATAGGAGGAGTGGTATATAAATAGGAGGAGTGGTATATAAATGGGAGAAGTGATATATAAATAGAGGGCCTGGTATATAAATAGGAGGAGTGGTATATAAATAGGAGGCCTGGTATATAAATAGGAGGAGTGGTATATAAATAGGAGGAGTGGTATATAAATAGGAGGAGTGATATATAAAAGGATACTGTTATATAAATAGGGGCGTGTCCTACAATAATCGTTCACTAGTCATAATCGAGGTAAAATGTTCAATTAATTGTGATTTTGATCGCCGGCCCTGACATTATGTATGTACCCTTCCTGATGATGATGATGACTATGTGACCGCCATCTCTTCTGTCCCTCCGCAGCTTCTCCAGCGTGTCTCAGGGCACCCACGTCCTCTTCAGAGAGTTTGCCTTTGTCCAGTGCACCCCGCACAACCGAGCGTCATTTCTGCGTCTTTTCTGGAGGTGTTTCAGGACCATCGCAAAGAATGGAGGTAGGAGCGAGAGGCAGCGGGGGTGGGGGGTGTTATAATTTCTGCTTTGATGTTGACACCATCTGCACTGTGGATCCCGCACTGTGGGGGAGGGGGCTCAGTCATCGGCGGCTTTGTCAGCTTAGGGAGGATTTTCATCCTATAATGAGACAATATGGACGTCTCAGACACTTATATGGGAGGTATGGAGACGAGATGCTTTCTTCAGCCGCCAACCCCTGTGCTCCTGAGCCGCCAACCCCTGAGCCCCTGTGCTCCTGAGCCGCCAACCCCTGAGCCCCTGTGCTCCTGAGCCGCCAACCCCTGAGCCCCTGTGCTCCTGAGCCGCCAACCCCTGAGCCCCTGTGCTCCTGAGCTGCCAATCCCTATGCTCCTGAGCTGCCAATCCCTGAGCCCCTGTGCTCCTGAGCCACCAACCCCTGAACCCCGGTGCCGCCAACCCCTGAGCCCCTCAGCTGCCAATTCTTGAACCCCTGTGCTCCTGAACCCCGATGCCGCCAACCCCTAAGCCCCTGTGCTCTTGAGCTGCCAACCCCTGAGCCACCAACCTCTGAGCCCCTCAGCCGCCAGCCCGGGCCCCGGCCTGAGCCCCCGGGCCCCTGTGTTCCTGAGCCCCTCAGCCTCTAGCCCCTGTGCTCCTGAGCCCCGGGGCCGCCAACCACTGAGCCCCTGTGCTCCTGAGCCCCTCAGCCGCTAGCCCCTGTGCTCCTGAGCCCCGGTGCCACCAACCCCTGAGCCACCAACCCCTGAACCCCGGTGCCTCCAATCTGTCCACATAGTGGCTACCTCGGTTGAATTTATAGCAATGATTGATACGAGGTTACTCGGCCTAATTTTGTCAACTGGCCATTTTTCAGGAGTGACTGTAGTGGAAATGTAACCCAATGGTTGCACGTACAGAAAATCTCCGCACTCCACTGAAATACTCTTCAGTATTTCATTTATTGGAGTCTTGAAAACTGTGCGCAAAAATTCCATCAGGTAGATGTTTTGGTCTCTGACCTTCATCAGGTATGACAATGTGATGGTGACTGCATGAGTTGGGAAACACATGGCAGACTCCATCTTGTCACCCACATCTGATGAAGGCCATAGATCGAAACGTCCACCTACCGGAATTGGGGGTAATCCTGCCCTTCTCCATGGGCATGTGTTTTCCCTCCTGGTGCAGTCACCGTCACATTGTCACACCTGATGAAGGTCATAGACTGCAATGCCTGTCTGCTGGTATTGGGAATAATCCCGTCTTTCTCCAGTGTCAAGTATTTCTCCTCCTTGTGTGAACAGTATGTTTGGTATGGAGTTATGACACTTATCTACATATTATAGCGCCACCTGCTGTCCACAGTGTATATCAATATGCATGACCACCTCATGAGCTGAGTGCTGGTGGACACACATGCTCAGTCTCACCACAGTCAGGTCTCTGCAGAACAGCCAATAGGAATAGATTTCTGCCCTGGTTGTCAGGAGAGGAGCGGAGCCTCTGTAGTACCGGGCAGTACGGTGGAAAAGACGCTTTCTGCAGGAAAAAGGGACTACATTTTCAGATGCCAGCAGGGGGTGGAGACTTATTGTGTTCCCCCAGCAACATGAAGCAGAAATTGTGAAAAAAGGTATTTTTGTTATGCTAAAACTCTGCAAATGACTTTAAAACAGCCTTCCATGAGACACCCCTTTAAGGGGGAGGGGCGTCCTGTAGCCGTAGAGCTGCTGTGACGTCTCCTTAAATAATAAATCACTGTGAAGGTTTCCTTATAGACATCGCCTGTTTTGGGATGTGAAGACTTGGAAAGTCCTTGACCATGACATAACAGCGAGTATTATCCAGCGCCGCCGTCGTAACTTGCCGCTTCTTTTGCCGGTGTCGTCCTTCTCGGTATGCGTAACGGTCTCCTCCCCTCGCTCCCATATCTTGAGTTGATCAAATAAAACAAGCGCTTTAATTTTATAGTTTATATTGCAAAAATTCCCCTGTAATTAGGATGCGGAGTCTGCCGAGCTGGGACTTGTAGCCGGGAACGTCGTCAACATGAAAAGTATGCAGAACAACACATGGCAGGGGAGGGCGGGCAGAAGAGGCCACGGCTCATGTACTCCTGTGTGGTATATGGGAGAGGGTAGGAAGGGCGGGCAGAAGAGACCACGGCTCATGTACTCCTGTGTGGTATATGGGAGAGGGTAGGAAGGGCGGGCAGAAGAGACCACGGCTCATGTACTCCTCTCTGGTATATGGGAGAAGGTAGGAAGGGCGGGCAAAAGAGACCACGGCTCATGTACTCCTGTGTGGTATATGGGAGAGGGTAGGAAGGGCAGGCAGAAGAGACCATGGCTCATGTACTCCTCTCTGGTATATGGGAGAGGGTAGGAAGGGCGGGCAGAAGAGACCACGGCTCATGTACTCCTGTGTGGTATATGGGAGAGGGTAGGAAGGGCGGGAAGAAGAAGAGACCACGGCTCATGTACTCCTGTGTGGTATATGGGAGAGGGTAGGAAGGGCAGGCAGAAGAGACCATGGCTCATGTACTCCTCTCTGGTATATGGGAGAGGGTAGGAAGGGCGGGCAGAAGAGACCACGGCTCATGTACTCCTGTGTGGTATATGGGAGAGGGTAGGAAGGGCGGGCAGAAGAGACCACGGCTCATTGTACTCCTGTGTGGTATATGGGAGAGGGTAGGAAGGGCGGTCAGAAGAGACCACGGCTCATGTACTCCTGTCTGGTATATGAGAGAGGGTAAGAAGGGCGGGCAGAAGAGACCACGGCTCATGTACTCCTCTCTGGTATATGGGAGAGGGTAAGAAGGGCGGGCTGAAGAGACCACGGCTCATGTACTCCTCTGTGGTATATGGGAGAGGGTAGGAAGGGCGGGCAGAAGAGACCATGGCTCATGTACTCCTGTGTGGTATATGGGAGAGGGTAAGAAGGGCGGGCAGAAGAGACCACGGCTCATGTACTCCTCTCTGGTATATGGGAGAGGGTAGGAAGGGCGGGCAGAAGAGACCACGGCTCATGTACTCCTGTGTGGTATATGGGAGAGGGTAGGAAGGGCGGGCAGAAGAGACCACGGCTCATGTACTCCTGTGTGGTATATGGGAGAGGGTAGGAAGGGCGGGCAGAAGAGACCACGGCTCATGTACTCCTCTCTGGTATATGGGAGAAGGTAGGAAGGGCGGGCAAAAGAGACCACGGCTCATGTACTCCTGTGTGGTATATGGGAGAGGGTAGGAAGGGCGGGCAGAAGAGACCACGGCTCATGTACTCCTGTGTGGTATATGGGAGAGGGTAGGAAGGGCAGGCAGAAGAGACCATGGCTCATGTACTCCTCTCTGGTATATGGGAGAGGGTAGGAAGGGCAGGCAGAAGAGACCACGGCTCATGTACTCCTGTGTGGTATATGGGAGAGGGTAGGAAGGGCGGGCAGAAGAGACCACGGCTCATTGTACTCCTGTGTGGTATATGGGAGAGGGTAGGAAGGGCGGTCAGAAGAGACCACGGCTCATGTACTCCTGTCTGGTATATGAGAGAGGGTAAGAAGGGCGGGCAGAAGAGACCACGGCTCATGTACTCCTCTCTGGTATATGGGAGAGGGTAAGAAGGGCGGGCTGAAGAGACCACGGCTCATGTACTCCTCTCTGGTATATGGGAGAGGGTAGGAAGGGCGGGCAGAAGAGACCATGGCTCATGTACTCCTGTGTGGTATATTGGAGAGGGTAAGAAGGGCGGGCAGAAGAGACCACGGCTCATGTACTCCTCTCTGGTATATGGGAGAGGGTAGGAAGGGCGGGCAGAAGAGACCATGGCTCATGTACTCCTCTCTGGTATATGGGAGAGGGTAGGAAGGGCGGGCAGAAGAGACCACGGCTCAT
The DNA here is from genome assembly GCA_947044405.1 of Leptodactylus fallax. Lineage (NCBI taxonomy): Eukaryota > Metazoa > Chordata > Amphibia > Anura > Leptodactylidae > Leptodactylus > Leptodactylus fallax. The sequence continues at coordinate 1,389,459 of CAMRHE010000445.1, forward strand.
GTACTCCTGTGTGGTATATGGGAAAGGGTAGGAAGGGCGGGCAGAAGAGACCACAGCTCATGTACTCCTCTCTGGTATATGGGAGAGGGTAGGAAGGGCGGGCAGAAGAGACCACGGCTCATGTACTCCTCTCTGGTATATGGGAGAGGGTAGGAAGGGCGGGCAGAAGAGACCACGGCTCATGTACTCCTCTCTGGTATATGGAAGAGGGTAGGAAGGGCGGGCAGAAGAGACCACGGCTCATGTACTCCTGTCTGGTATATGGGAGAGGGTAGGAAGGGCGGGCAGAAGAGACCACGGCTCATGTACTCCTCTCTGGTATATGGGAGAGGGTAAGAAGGAGCGGGCAGAAGAGACCACGGCTCATGTACTCCTCTCTGGTATATGGGAGAGGGTAGGAAGGGCGGGCAGAAGAGACCACGGCTCATGTACTCCTCTCTGGTATATGGGAGAGGATAGGAAGGAGCGGGCAGAAGAGACCATGGCTCATGTACTTCCCTCTGGTATATGGGAGAGGGTAGGAAGGGCGGGCAGAAGAGACCACGGCTCATGTACTCCTGTGTGGTATATGGGAGAGGGTAGGAAGGGCAGGCAGAAGAGACCACGGCTCATGTACTTCTCTCTGGTATATGGGAGAGGGTAGGAAGGGTGGGCAGAAGAGACCACAGCTCATGTACTCCTGTGTGGTATATGGGAGAGGGTAGGAAGGGCAGGCAGAAGAGACCACGGCTCATGTACTTCTCTCTGGTATATGGGAGAGGGTAAGAAGGGCGGGCAGAAGAGACCACGGCTCATGTACTCCTCTGTGGTATATGGGAGAGGGTAGGAAGGGCGGGCAGAAGAGACCACGGCTCATGTACTCCTGTGTGGTATATGGGAGAGGGTAGGAAGGGCTGGCAGAAAAGACCACGGCTCATGTACTCTCTGGTATATGGGAGAGGGTAAGAAGGGCGGGCAAAAGAGACCACGGCTCACATACTTCTCTCTGGTATATGGGTGAGGGTAGGAAGGGCAGGAAGAAGAGACCACGGCTCATGTACTCCTCTGTGGTATATGGGAGAGGGTAGGAAGGGCGGGCAGAAGAGACCACGGCTCACTTACTTCTGTCTGCCATATGGGAGAAGGTAGAAAGGGCGGGCAGAAGAGACCACGGCTCACGTACTTCTGTCTGCCATATGGGAGAAGGTAGGAAGGGCGGGCAGAAGAGACCACGGCTCATGTACTCCTCTCTGGTATATGGGAGAGGGTAGGAATGGCGGGCAGAAGAGACCACGGCTCACGTACTCCTCTCTGGTATATGGAAGAGGGTAGGAAGGGCGGGCAGAAGAGACCACGGCTCATGTACTCCTGTGTGGTATATGGGAGAGGGTAGGAAGGGCGGGCAGAAGAGACCACGGCTCATGTACTCCTGTGTGGTATATGGGAGAGGGTAGGAAGGGCGGGCAGAAGAGACCACGGCTCTTGTACTCCCCTCTGGTATATGGGAGAGGATAGGAAGGGCGGGCAGAAGAGACCACGGCTCATGTACTCTCTGGTATATGGAAGAGGGTAGGAAGGGCGGGCAGAAGAGACCACGGCTCATGTACTCTCTGGTATATGGAAGAGGGTAGGAAGGGCGGGCAGAAGAAACCACGGCTCATGTACTCCTGTGTGGTATATAGGAGAGGATAGGAAGGGCGGGCAGAAGAGATCACGGCTCATGTACTCCTCTCTGGTATATGGGAGAGGGTAGGAAGGGCGGGCAGAAGAGACCACGGCTCATGTACTCCTGTTTGGAATATATATGAAGGTACCTATTGATCAACCTGAACATCTCAGTCAGTCTTTGCAGGGTAGTTAGGCATGGTGCCCATTGGCAAATTTGTCCCAGCCTGCTGAGGATTGACTTGTTGAGCTTGTCGTCATTTACTGTTTCAGAGTACTATATGAACTCTATATGTCCTCTATATGCACTCTATATGCTCACTATATGTACTCTATATGTCCACTATATACACTCTATATGCCCACTATAGGTACTCTATATGTACTCTATATGCCCACTATATGTACTGTATATGCACACTATATATCCTCTACATGTCCACTATATGTACTCTACATGCCCACTATATATCCTCTATATGTACACTAGATGTACTCTACATGTCCACTATATGTACACTATATATCCTCTATATGCCCACTATGTATCCTCTATATGCCCACTATATATCCTCTATATGCCCACTATATGTCCTCTATATGCCCACTATATGTCCTCTATATGCACTCTATATGTCCTCTATATGTCCACCCCTATATGCCCACTATATGTCCTCTATATGTACTCTATATGCCCACTATATGTACTGTATATGCACACTATATATCCTCTACATGTCCACTATATGTACTCTACATGCCCACTATATATCCTCTATATGTACACTAGATGTGCTCTACATGTCCACTATATGTACACTATATATCCTCTATATGCCCACTATGTATCCTCTATATGCCCACTATATGTCCTCTATATGCCCACTATATGTCCTCTATATGCACTCTATATGTCCTCTATATGTCCACTATATGCACTCTATATGCCCACTATATGTCCTCTATATGTCCACTATATGCACTCTATATGCCCACTATATTTCCTCTATATGTCCTCTATATGCCCACTGTATGTCCTCTATATGCACTCTATATGCCCACTATATGTCCTCTATATGTCCACTATATGCACTCTATATGCCCACTATATGTCCACTATATGCACTCTATATGCCCACTATATGTCCACTATATGTATCTATATGTAGCCGTTCTCTGCTCCAGAATAAGGGATCTCCACTGCTGAATTCCTTAGTGGGGATGGGATTTGTAGACTTGGGGCCCCTCTCACTGCACTAATAAATCTCCTTAAGTGTGCGGATTGTGCGGATGTGTCTGGATAGTTTGGAATCCCATTGACTATAACACAAGTAGAACATGTGGTCAGTGCGCAGACCTGCGCGTCCGCCTGTCAACCATCAGCTCTCCTTCCAGGAGAAAATACTGCAGCAGGAAAATGTACAATTTGGGTTGGCAGATGAGGGGGCTTCTCTGCGAGATCAGGAGGTTTCCTGCCGGGGGCGCTAGATTAATGACATTTTCTTTGCATTGTGTGTATTGTGTGTCCTCTGCTGTAGTCTCGCCGGGTGTCTTATTTTTATTTATTTTTTTTTTTGATTCAAAGTTTTTTATTGGTTTTTACAGTAACAGTAGAGATAACAGATTTGTACAAATACATTCATCTACAAGAAATGCTCATTCTGTAATACAACGTAGCAGTACTTCGCTTTTCTACTGCTCAGCCTCTAGTACTGGGTAGAGGCCGTATACGGTTTTTGGGTCTTGTCGTTGCATTAAACTTTGAAGTAGGTGAACGTTGGGATCTGGGAGTAAGGTAAGTAGGGTCGTGTTAGTAGAGGGATCACAAGGAGGGGCCTAGTGAAGAAGTATGACACGGGGGAGACGGGGAGGGGGACAGGCATATAGGTCGCTGTGTGTCTTATAGCAGTTCCTTCGCCTCTTCCCCCGACAGTCCCCAAAGCCTCCATTTCATTTCCCGCACTGATGATGGATGGAAGGCGGCGCACTACAAGAATAGAGGGAGGTGAAAATTCAGGTGTGAATGCAGATAATCCTTTGACCCTCTTAAAATGGTTTTCCAAGATGTAGGAAATCTTAGGAATTAGACCCCCACCAATCACATACTATTGTCCTAACACCCAGGGCCCCCGCTGATCAGCTGTTTGAAGAATCACTCATGAGCGCAGCGGCCATTTCCCTGTGCGGTGACCTCATGTTCATCAGTCTCATGGTACCGTAGCAACACAGTCCCACTCCAGTGAATGGGCACAAGCGCAGCACCTATGATATGTACGGTATTCACAGATGGGGCTCTGCGGCCTTTTCTACCAGTTGTCGGACCTCCATCAATCCTTAGAATAGGTCATCATTATATAGGTCCTAGAAAACCGCTTTAAGCTTTCCATACATAGCTACCTCGCTCATCTGCTCTATACACATGCATGCTCTGCTTAGCTTAGGAGTGCATGCATACTGATTGGGAGAAGGGAGAAGACCAATGCGACGTATCTGGTAGCAGTCCAGCTACCTCCGTCTTATCTCCCCTGTGGAGGGAACAAGCTGGCCAGCTATTCCTCCCCTCTACCCCATACACATGCATACTTGATTCGTGCCCCCAAATGCATAATGTAGTTGGTGGGTCCTACCAAACTGGCTGTGTATGGAGCCTTAAAACTGCAGCAGTTCTGCCTGGGCCCAGTGTGACTGCCGCCTGAAGAGATGATGATATTGCCCCACCTAATAAAATAGGGATGTAAAGGCAAGGACACGTTTCAGCAGGGGGCAGCATTCTGACAGATGTCTCCTTGCTTGCATGGGGGGCAGTAGTAAGCAGGCAGAGATGAGGATCGATCTCGTGAAGGTCTTCTCCCCCGCAACGCTCCACAATACAAGTGCAAGAAGAGCAGAAACTTTCCGTCAGATTTGGGAGACTCCTGTGAACGTGAGAGTCTGCTCCGTGTGCATATAAAGGGCTGCATATCGTGGTTCATCTTAATTATAGGCATAGTCAGAGGTTGACTGAGTTGTAGGGTTTGCGGTACTTGGTTTTAAGCTAACTCAAAGAAAACAGCAGAAATGAAGCCGCGTGGACCTACTGACCCTGAATAATCCAGACATGTTATTAAATCCTCAGATATGGGATACAGACCTCAGCATCATCTTGTTTGATGACGTCATCATCAGTGACGTCACTACCTCCAGGTGAACGGCGAATATCGAGAGTTAACCTCCATCAAAAGCATCTACGAACCCAAAACCATTGCATGTCGGCCTCACATTCGGGAAATATATGGGGCTGTTATGTTATGGAAGGGGTGAAACGAGGGGGAAAATCTTAAAACGACCTTCTGTTGGGGAAAAACTTGACAAGAGGCTCAGAATGAGATAAAAAAAAAAAGAACCTTTCTGGAATGTGACAACTGCCCTTATCCAGCGTGTTCCTTTATTGTGATGTGGGCATGTTAATGTTTTTGATCACGCCCCTTTTTTTCGTGAAGTGACCGTCACATGACCACATCACATTTCAGATTACAGAGAGCCCATTGAATTACGGGAACAGTCCACCGGCCCCACTTGGACACTTTTTATTTTCTTTAACCCATTCTGAGCTTTTTCTCAGATGTTTTTTTTCCCCAACGGAAAAAAAAGTCACCTACAGACACATACCATCATCTACAGACATGTACAGTCACATACAGGCACCTATAGACACGTACAGTCATCTACAGACATGTACAATCACTTACGTCACCTATGGTACATAAAGTCACCCACGTCACATATAGTCACCTACAGACAAATACAGTCATCTGCATACATGTACAGTCACATACAGGCACGTACAGTCATCTGCAGACACATACAGGCACCTATAGACACATACAGTCATCTGCAGACATGCACAATCACATACAGGCACCTATAGACACATACAGTCATCTGCAGACATGCACAATCACATACAGGCACCTATAGACACGTACAGTCATCTACAGACACATACAGTCATCTACAGACATGTACAGTCACTTACGTCACCTATGGTACATAAAGTCACCCACGTCACATATAGTCACCTACAGACACATACAGTCATCTGCAGACACATACAGTCATCTGCAGACATGTACAGTCATCTACAGACACATACAGTCATCTACAGACATGTACAGTCACTTACGTCACCTATGGTACATAAAGTCACCCACGTCACATATAGTCACCTACAGACACATACAGTCATCTGCAGACATGTACAGTCACATACAGGCACGTACAGTCATCTGCAGACACATACAGGCACCTATAGACACATACAGTCATCTGCAGACATGCACAATCACATACAGGCACCTATAGACACATACAGTCATCTGCAGACATGCACAATCACATACAGGCACCTATAGACACATACAGTCATCTGCAGACATGTACAGTCACATACAGGCACGTACAGTCATCACCAAAACACCCCTGCAGCTCATGCAGTCACTGCAGTCACATACAGGCACCTATAGACACGTACAGTCATCTACAGACACATACAGTCATCTACAGACATGTACAGTCACTTACGTCACCTATGGTACATAAAGTCACCCACGTCACATATAGTCACCTACAGACACATACAGTCATCTGCAGACAGACACAAAACATACAGTCATCTGCAGACAAACAGCACCTGTAACACAACAGTCACGCAACATGTACAGTCACCTACAGACACATACAGTCATCTGCAGATATGTACAGTCACATACAGGCACGTACAGTCATCTGCAGACATGTACAGTCACATACAGGCACCTATAGACACATACAGTCATCTGAAGACATGCACAATCACATACAGGCACCTATAGACACGTACAGTCATCTACAGACACATACAGTCATCTACAGACATGTACAGTCACTTACGTCACCTATGGTACATAAAGTCACCCACGTCACATATAGTCACCTACAGACACATACAGTCATCTGCAGACACATACAGTCATCTGCAGACATGTACAGTCACATACAGGCACCTATAGACACATACAGTCATCTACAGACACGTACAGTCACCTACAGACACATACAGTCATCTACAGACATGTACAGTCACTTACGTCACCTATGTTACATAACGTCACCCACATATAATCACCTACAGAGACATACAGTCATCTGCAGACATGTACAGGCACCTATAGACACGTACAGTCACATACAGTCATCTGCAGACACATACAGTCATCTGCAGACATGCACAGTCACATACAGGCACCTATAGACACGTACAGTCATCTGCAGTCATGCACAGTCACATACAGGCACCTATAGACACATACAGTCATCTACAGACACATACAGTCACCTACAGATATGTACAGTCACTTACGTCACCTATGTTGTGTAAAGTCACCCACGTCACATATAGTCACCTACAGACATGTACAGTCACATACAGGCTCCTACAGTCACATAGTCACCTACAGTCACATAGTCACTTACAGGCACATAGTCACCTACAGACACGTACAGTCATATAATGTCACATACAGTCACCTACAGACACGTACAGTCATATAATGACATACACATACAGTATGGATTGTGACTTTCAGAAATGCAGATGATCCTGATTAAACCCTCCTGGACTTGGAATGTTATCTAGAAATCTTTTCTTAGGTGCTGAAATCTCCTGGTGACAGTGAGACGGACCCACTGACCTAGTACGGAGATGTCGTGGTAATCCTGCAGAGCATTACTCCTCTACATAATGCATTGTGTGTATGGACCTCTGTGCTCATCATGTTATATTACAGCTCCATCAGTGTCTGTGTCCCCGGAGCCTCATGTCCATATAGACCCTATATATGCTGTAGGGGTAACCCGTCTTTTTCTATCTCCTCATTGCTTGCACGCTGATGACGAACCCGAGCGACTCATCTGACATTAAGGAGGTTGTCTCATTGCCAGGAATGATATGGCCGGCTGCTTATTTTCCCTGCAGCTGCCGCAAACTCAGTTGTAAATGTAAGGTCACGTGGCGGCCATTAAAAAGAATATCTAGGACTTGGTGAATGGGGACTGGGCTACAGTAACCTGGCATGGCCACTACACAGGGTACGGTGCTCTGCACGACTGGCACCCATGGGTGCTCCTGTCAGCTGACCAGTGGAGGTGCTCTCCAACCCTACATACTGAGTGTGCATGTGTTCTCATTAGAGACAGGAGAATAGACCTCAGGTGGCAGCTTATCTGCCCGGAGAACAAAAAGTTGTAGACATTTAAAGGGGATTTCCAAGCTTATTAATTGATGACCTATTGGTGTAGACTCCGTTTATTGGTGGTGGTGCTATGTGTATTATTGGTGGTGGTCTCCGTATATAGGTGGTGGTCTCCATATATAGGTGGTGGTCTCCATTTATTGGTGGTGGTCTCCGTGTATAGGTGGTGGTCTTTGTTTATTGGTGGTGGTCTCCGTGTATAGGTTGTGGTCTCCGTATATTGGTGGTGGTCTCCGTATATTGGTGGTGGTCTCCGTATATTGGTGGTGGTGCTATGTGTATCATTGGTGGTAGGCTACGTGTATTATTGGTGGTGGTCTCCGTGTATAGGTGGTGGTCTCTGTTTATTGGTGGTGGTGCTATGTGTATTATTGGTGGTGGTCTCCGTATATTGGTAGTGGTCTCCGTTTATTGGTGGTGGTGGGCTATGTGTATTATTGGTGGTGGTCTCCGTATATTGGTAGTGGTCTCCGTTTATTGGTGGTGGTGCTATGTGTATTATTGGTGGTGGTCTCCGTATATTGGTAGTGGTCTCCGTTTATTGGTGGTGGTGGGCTATGTGTATTATTGGTGGTGGTCTCCGTATATTGGTGGTGGTCTCCGTGTATAGATGGTGGTCTCCGTGTATAGGTGGTGGTCTCCATGTATAGGTTGTGGTCTCTGTATATAGGTGGTGGTCTCCGTGTATAAGTTGTGGTCTCCGTATATAGGTGGTGGTCTCCATTTATTGGTGGTGGTCTCCGTATATAGGTGGTGGTCTCCGTATATAGGTGGTGGTCTCCGTTTATTGGTGGTGGACTCCGTTTATTGGTGGTGGTCTCCGTATATAGGTGGTGGTCTCCGTTTATTGGTGGTGGTCTCTGTTTATTGGTGGTGGACTCCGTGTATAGGTTGTGGTCTCCGTGTATAGGTGGTGATCTCCGTATATAGGTGGTGGTCTCCATTTATTGGTGGTGGTGGGCTATGTGTATTATTGGTGGTGGTCTCCGTGTATAGGTGGTGGTCTCCGTATATTGGTGGTGGTCTCCGTGTATAGGTTGTGGTCTCCGTATATAGGTGGTGGTCTCCGTATATAGGTGGTGGTCTCCGTGTATAAGTTGTGGTCTCCGTATATAGGTGGTGGTCTCCATTTATTGGTGGTGGTCTCCGTGTATAGGTGGTGGTCTGTGTTTATTGGTGGTGGTCTCCGTGTATAGGTTGTGGTCTCCGTATATTGATGGTGGTCTCCGTATATTGGTGGTGGTTCTATGTGTATCATTGGTGGTAGGCTACGTGTATTATTGGTGGTGGTCTCTGTGTATAGGTGGTGGTCTCTGTTTATTGGTGGTGCTATGTGTATTATTGGTGGTGGTCTCCGTATATTGGTAGTGGTCTCCGTTTATTGGTGGTGGTGGGCTATGTGTATTATTGGTGGTGGTCTCCGTATATTGGTGGTGGTCTCCGTGTATAGGTGGTGGTCTCCGTGTATAGGTGGTGGTCTCCATGTATAGGTTGTGGTCTCCGTATATAGGTGGTGGTCTCCATGTATAAGTTGTGGTCTCCGTATATAGGTGGTGGTCTCCGTATATAGGTGGTGGTCTCCGTGTATAGGTGGTGGTCTCCGTGTATAGGTTGTGGTCTCCGTGTATAGGTGGTGGTCTCCGTGTATAAGTTGTGGTCTCCGTATATAGGTGGTGGTCTCCGTATATAGGTGGTGGTCTCCGTGTATAGGTGGTGGTCTCCGTATATAGGTGGTGGTCTCCGTATATAGGTGGTGGTCTCCATTTATTGGTGGTGGTCTCCGTGTATAGGTGGTGGTCTCCGTATATAGGTGGTGGTCTCCATGTATAGGTGGTGGTCTCCGTTTATTGGTGGTGGACTCCGTTTATTGGTGGTGGTCTCCGTATATAGGTGGTAATCTCCGTTTATTGGTGGTGGTCTCCGTTTATTGGTGGTGGTCTCCATTTATTGGTGGTGGTGGTCTATGTGTATTATTGGTGGTGGTCTCCGTGTATAGGTGGTGGTCTCCGTGTATAGGTGGTGGTCTCCGTGTATAAGTTGTGGTCTCCGTATATAGGTGGTGGTCTCCGTGTATAGGTGGTGGTCTCCGTATATAGGTGGTGGTCTCCGTATATAGGTGGTGGTCTCTGTTTATTGGTAGTGGTCTCCGTATATAGGGGGTGGTCTCCGTATATAGGTGGTGGTCTCCGTGTATAGTTGGTGGTCTCCGTTTATTGGTGGTGGACTCCGTTTATTGGTGGTGGTCTCCGTTTATTGGTGGTGGACTCCGTGTATAGGTTGTGGTCTCCGTGTATAGGTGGTGATCTCCGTGTATAGGTTGTGGTCTCCGTATATTGGTGGTGGTCTCCATGTGTATCATTGGTGGTGGGCTACGTGTATTATTGGTGGTGGTCTCTGGGTATAGGTGGTGGTCTCTGTTTATTGGTGGTGCTATGTGTATTATTGGTGGTGGTCTCCGTTTATTGGTAGTGGTCTCCGTTTATTGGTGGTGGTGGGCTATGTGTATTATTGGTGGTGGTCTCCGTATATTGGTGGTGGTCTCCGTGTATGGTGGTGGTGGTCTCCGTGTATAGGTGGTGGTCTCCATGTATAGGTGGTGGTCTCCGTGTATAGGTTGTGGTCTCCGTATATAGGTGGTGGTCTCCGTGTATAGGTGGTGGTCTCCGTTTATTGGTGGTGGACTCCGTTTATTGGTGGTGGTCTCCGTATATAGGTGGTAATCTCCGTTTATTGGTGGTGGTCTCCGTTTATTGGTGGTGGACTCCGTGTATAGGTTGTGGTCTCCGTGTATAGGTTGTGGTCTCCGTGTATAGGTGGTGATCTCGGTATATAGGTGGTGGTCTCCATTTATTGGTGGTGGTGGGCTATGTGTATTATTGGTGGTGGTCTCCGTGTATAGGTGGTGGTCTCCGTATATTGGTGGTGGTCTCCGTGTATAGGTGGTGGTCTCCGTGTATAGGTGGTGGTCTCCGTGTATAGGTTGTGGTCTCCGTGTATAGGTGGTGGTCTCCGTATATAGGTGGTGGTCTCCGTATATAGGTGGTGGTCTTCGTGTATAGGTGGTGGTCTCCGTATATAGGTGGTGGTCTCTGTTTATTGGTGGTGGTCTCGATGGTGGTGGTCTCCGTATATAGGTGGTGGTCTCCATTTATTGGTGGTGGTCTCCGTGTATAGGTGGTGGTCTCCGTGTATAGGTGGTGGTCTCCGTGTATAGGTGGTGGTCTCCGTGTATAGGTGGTGGTCTCCGTTTATTGGTGGTGGACTCCATTTATTGGTGGTGGTCTCCGTATATAGGTGGTGGTCTCCGTTTATTGGTGGTGGACTCCGTTTATTGGTGGTGGTCTCCGTATATAGGTGGTGGTCTCCGTATATAGGTGGTAATCTCCGTTTATTGGTGGTGGTCTCCGTATATAGGTGGTGGTCTCCGTATATAGGTGGTAATCTCCGTTTATTGGTGTATTGGTGGTGGTCTCCGTTTATTGGTGGTGGACTCCGTGTATAGGTTGTGGTCTCCGTGTATAGGTGGTGATCTCCGTGTATAGGTTGTGGTCTCCGTATATTGGTGGTGGTTCTATGTGTATCATTGGTGGTAGGCTACGTGTATTATTGGTGGTGGTCTCTGGGTATAGGTGGTGGTCTCTGTTTATTGGTGGTGCTATGTGTATTATTGGTAGTGGTCTCCATTTATTGGTGGTGGTGGGCTATGTGTATTATTGGTGGTGGTCTCCGTATATTGGTGGTGGTCTCCGTGTATAGGTGGTGGTCTCCATGTATAGGTTGTGGTCTCCGTATATAGGTGGTGGTCTCCGTGTATAGGTGGTGGTCTCCGTTATAGGTGGTGGTCTCCGTATATAGGTGGTGGTCTCCATTTATTGGTGGTCTCCGTGTATAGGTGGTGGTCTCCGTGTATAGGTGGTGGTCTCCGTGTATAGGTGGTGGTCTCCGTTTATTGGTGGTGGACTCCGTTTATTGGTGGTGGTCTCCGTATATAGGTGGTGGTCTCCGTATATAGGTGGTAATCTCCGTTTATTGGTGGTGGTCTCCGTTTATTGGTGGTGGACTCCGTGTATAGGTTGTGGTCTCCGTGTATAGGTGGTGATCTCCGTGTATAGGTTGTGGTCTCCGTATATTGGTGGTGGTTCTATGTGTATCATTGGTGGTAGGCTACGTGTATTATTGGTGGTGGTCTCTGGGTATAGGTGGTGGTCTCTGTTTATTGGTGGTGCTATGTGTATTATTGGTAGTGGTCTCTGGGTATAGGTGGTGGTCTCTGTTTATTGGTGGTGGTGGGCTATGTGTATTATTGGTGGTGGTCTCCGTATATTGGTGGTGGTCTCCGTGTATAGGTGGTGGTCTCCATCTATAGGTTGTGGTCTCCGTATATAGGTGGTGGTCTCCGTGTATAAGTTGTGGTCTCCGTATATAGGTGGTGGTCTCCGTATATAGGTGGTGGTCTCCATTTATTGGTGGTGGTCTCCGTTTATTGGTGGTGGTCTCCGTATATAGGTGGTGGTCTCCGTTTATTGGTGGTGGACTCCGTTTATTGGTGGTGGTCTCCGTATATAGGTGGTGGTCTCCGTATATAGGTGGTAATCTCCGTTTATTGGTGGTGGTCTCCGTTTATTGGTGGTGGACTCCGTGTATAGGTTGTGGTCTCCGTGTATAGGTGGTGATCTCCGTGTATAGGTTGTGGTCTCCGTATATTGGTGGTGGTTCTATGTGTATCATTGGTGGTAGGCTACGTGTATTATTGGTGGTGGTCTCTGGGTATAGGTGGTGGTCTCTGTTTATTGGTGGTGCTATGTGTATTATTGGTAGTGGTCTCCATTTATTGGTGGTGGTGGGCTATGTGTATTATTGGTGGTGGTCTCCGTATATTGGTGGTGGTCTCCGTGTATAGGTGGTGGTCTCCATGTATAGGTTGTGGTCTCCGTATATAGGTGGTGGTCTCCGTGTATAAGTTGTGGTCTCCGTATATAGGTGGTGGTCTCCGTATATAGGTGGTGGTCTCCATTTATTGGTGGTCTCCGTGTATAGGTGGTGGTCTCCGTATATAGGTGGTGGTCTCCGTGTATAGGTGGTGGTCTCCGTTTATTGGTGGTGGACTCCGTTTATTGGTGGTGGTCTCCGTATATAGGTGGTGGTCTCCGTATATAGGTGGTAATCTCCGTTTATTGGTGGTGGTCTCCGTTTATTGGTGGTGGACTCCGTGTATAGGTTGTGGTCTCCGTGTATAGGTGGTGATCTCCGTGTATAGGTTGTGGTCTCCGTATATTGGTGGTGGTTCTATGTGTATCATTGGTGGTAGGCTACGTGTATTATTGGTGGTGGTCTCTGGGTATAGGTGGTGGTCTCTGTTTATTGGTGGTGCTATGTGTATTATTGGTAGTGGTCTCTGGGTATAGGTGGTGGTCTCTGTTTATTGGTGGTGGTGGGCTATGTGTATTATTGGTGGTGGTCTCCGTATATTGGTGGTGGTCTCCGTGTATAGGTGGTGGTCTCCATGTATAGGTTGTGGTCTCCGTATATAGGTGGTGGTCTCCGTGTATAAGTTGTGGTCTCCGTATATAGGTGGTGGTCTCCATTTATTGGTGGTGGTCTCCATTTATTGGTGGTGGTCTCCGTGTATAGGTGGTGGTCTCCGTATATAGGTGGTGGTCTCCGTATATAGGTGGTGGTCTCCGTATATAGGTGGTGGTCTCCGTGTATAGGTGGTGGTCTCCGTTTATTGGTGGTGGACTCCGTTTATTGGTGGTGGTCTCCGTATATAGGTGGTGGTCTCCGTATATAGGTGGTAATCTCCGTTTATTGGTGGTGGTCTCCGTTTATTGGTGGTGGACTCCGTGTATAGGTTGTGGTCTCCGTGTATAGGTGGTGATCTCTGTATATAGGTGGTGGTCTCCATTTATTGGTGGTGGTGGGCTATGTGTATTATTGGTGGTGGTCTCCGTGTATAGGTGGTGGACTCCGTGTATAGGTTGTGGTCTCCGTGTATAGGTGGTGATCTCCGTATATAGGTGGTGGTCTCCGTATATAGGTGGTGGTCTCCGTGTATAGGTTGTGGTCTCCGTGTATAGGTGGTGGACTCCGTGTATAGGTTGTGGTCTCCGTGTATAGGTGGTGATCTCCATATATAGGTGGTGGTCTCCGTATATAGGTGGTGGTCTCCGTGTATAGGTTGTGGTCTCCGTGTATAGGTTGTGGTCTCCGTGTATAGGTGGTGGTCTCCGTATATTGGTGGTGGTCTCCGTGTATAGGTGGTGGTCTCCGTTTATTGGTGGTGGTCTCCGTGTATAGGTTGTGGTCTCCGTATATAGATGTGGTCTCCGTATATAGGTGGTGGTCTCCGTTTATTGGTGGTGGACTCCGTTTATTGGTGGTGGTCTCCGTATATAGGTGGTGGTCTCCGTATATAGGTGGTAATCTCCGTTTATTGGTGGTGGTCTCCGTTTATTGGTGGTGGACTCCGTGTATCGGTTGTGGTCTCCGTGTATAGGTTGTGGTCTCCGTGTATAGGTGGTGATCTCCGTATATAGGTGGTGGTCTCCATTTATTGGTGGTGGTGGGCTATGTGTATTATTGGTGGTGGTCTCCGTGTATAGGTCGGGCCCGTATATTGGTGGGGTCCGGTGGTGGTCTCCGTGTATAGGTTGTGGTCTCCGTATATAGGTGGTGGTCTCCGTGTATAGGTGGTAGTCTCCGTGTATAGGTTGTGGTCTCCGTGTATAGGTGGTGGTCTCCGTGTATAAGTTGTGGTCTCCGTATATAGGTGGTGGTCTCCGTATATAGGTGGTGGTCTCCTTGTATAGGTGGTGTTCTCCGTTTATTGGTGGTGGTCTCCGTATATAGGTGGTGGTCTCCGTATATAGGTGGTGGTCTCCATTTATTGGTGGTGGTCTCCGTATATAGGTGGTGGTCTCCGTATATAGGTGGTGGTCTCCATTTATTGGTGGTGGTCTCCGTATATAGGTGGTGGTCTCCGTATATAGGTGGTGGTCTCCGTGTATAGGTGGTGGTCTCCGTTTATTGGTGGTGGACTCCGTTTATTGGTGGTGGTCTCCGTATATAGGTGGTGGTCTCCGTATATAGGTGGTAATCTCCGTTTATTGGTGGTGGTCTCCGTTTATTGGTGGTGGACTCCGTGTATAGGTTGTGGTCTCCGTGTATAGGTGGTGATCTCCGTATATAGGTGGTGGTCTCCATTTATTGGTGGTGGTGGGCTATGTGTATTATTGGTGGTGGTCTCCGTGTATAGGTGGTGGTCTCCGTATATAGGTGGTGGTCTCCGTATATAGGTGGTGGTCTCCGTGTATAGGTTGTGGTCTCCGTGTATAGGTGGTGGTCTCCGTGTATAGGTGGTGGTCTCCGTTTATTGGTGGTGGTCTCCGTGTATAGGTTGTGGTCTCCGTGTATAGGTTGTGGTCTCCGTGTATAGGTGGTGGTCTCCGTATATAGGTGGTGGTCTCCATTTATTGGTGGTGGTCTCCGTGTATAGGTGGTGGTCTCCGTGTATAGATTGTGGTCTCCGTGTATAGGTGGTGGTCTCCGTTTATTGGTGGTGGACTCCGTTTATTGGTGGTGGTCTCCGTGTATAGGTGGTGGTCTCCGTATATAGGTGGTATCTCCGTTTATTGGTGGTGGTCTCCGTTTATTGGTGGTGGACTCCATGTATAGGTTGTGGTCTCCGTGTATAGGTGGTGATCTCCGATATAGGTGGTGGTCTCCATTTATTGGTGGTGGTGGGCTGTGTGTATTATTGGTGGTGGTCTCCGTGTATTGGTGGTGGTCTCCGTTTATTGGTGGTGGTCTCCGTGTATAGGTGGTGGTCTCCGTGTATAGGTGGTGGTCTCCGTGTATAGGTTGTGGTCTCCGTATATAGGTGGTGGTCTCCGTGTATAGGTGGTGGTCTCCATGTATAGGCTGTGGTGTCCATGTATAGGTTGTGGTCTCCGATATAGGTGGTGGTCTCCGTGTATAGGTGGTGGCTCTGTGTATAAGTTGTGGTCTCCGTATATAGGTGGTGGTCTCCGATATAGGTGGTGGTCTCCATTTATTGGTGGTGGTCTCCGTGTATAGGTGGTGGTCTCCGGTATAGGTGGTGGTCTCCGTTTATTGGTGGTGGACTCCGTTTATTGGTGGTGGCTCTCCGATATAGGTGGTGGTCTCCGATATAGGTGGTGGCTCCGTGTATAGGTGGTGGTCTCTGTTTATTGGTGGTGGTCTCCGTGTATAGGTTGTGGTCTCCGTATATTGGTGGTGGTCTCCGTGTATAGGTGGTGGTCTCCGTGTATAGGTGGTGGTCTCCATGTATAGGTTGTGGTCTCCGTATATAGGTGGTGGTCTCCGTATATAGGTGCTGGCTCCGATATAGGTGGTGGTCTCCAATTGGTGGTGGTCTCCGGATAGGTGGGGTCTCCGATATAGGTGGTGGTCTCCGATGGTGGTGGATTCCGATTGGTGGTGGCTCTCCGTATATAGGTGGTGGCTCCGATATAGGTGTAACTCCGATTGGTGGTGGTCTCCGTTATTGGTGGTGGACTCCGTGTATAGGTTGTGGTCTCCGTATATAGGTGGTGGTCTCCGTGTATAGGTGGTGGTCTCCGTGTATAGGTGGTGATCTCCGTATATAGGTGGTGGTCTCCATTTATTGGTGGTGGTGGGCTATGTGTATTATTGGTGGTGGTCTCCGTGTATAGGTGGTGGTCTCCGTATATAGGTGGTGGTCTCCGTGTATAGGTGGTGGTCTCCGTGTATAGGTGGTGGTCTCCGTGTATAGGTTGTGGTCTCCGTATATAGGTGGTGGTCTCCATTTATTGGTGGTGGTCTCCGTGTATAGGTGGTGGTCTCCGTATATAGGTGGTGGTCTCCGTTTATTGGTGGTGGTCTCCGTATATAGGTGGTGGTCTCCATTTATTGGTGGTGGTCTCCGTGTATAGGTGGTGGTCTCCGTATATAGGTGGTGGTCTCCGTGTATAGGTGGTGGTCTCCGTTTATTGGTGGTGGACTCCGTTTATTGGTGGTGGTCTCCGTATATAGGTGGTGGTCTCCGTATATAGGTGGTAATCTCCGTTTATTGGTGGTGGTCTCCGTTTATTGGTGGTGGACTCCATGTATAGGTTGTGGTCTCCGTGTATAGGTGGTGATCTCCGTATATAGGTGGTGGTCTCCATTTATTGGTGGTGGTGGGCTATGTGTATTATTGGTGGTGGTCTCCGGTTTGGTGGTGTCTCCGTTTATTGGTGGTGGTCTCCGTTTATTGGTGGTGGTCTCCGTGTATAGGTGGTGGTCTCTGTGTATAAGTTGTGGTCTCCGTATATAGGTGGTGGTCTCCGTGTATAGGTGGTGGTCTCCATGTATAGGTTGTGGTCTCCATGTATAGGTTGTGGTCTCCGTATATAGGTGGTGGTCTCCGTGTATAGGTGGTGGTCTCTGTGTATAAGTTGTGGTCTCCGTATATAGGTGGTGGTCTCCGTATATAGGTGGTGGTCTCCATTTATTGGTGGTGGTCTCCGTGTATAGGTGGTGGTCTCCGTATATAGGTGGTGGTCTCCGTTTATTGGTGGTGGATTCCGTTTATTGGTGGTGGTTCTCTCCGTATATAGGTGGTGGTCTCCGTATATAGGTGGTGGTCTCCGTGTATAGGTGGTGGTCTCTGTTTATTGGTGGTGGTCTCCGTGTATAGGTTGTGGTCTCCGTATATTGGTGGTGGTCTCCGTGTATAGGTGGTGGTCTCCGTGTATAGGTGGTGGTCTCCATGTATAGGTTGTGGTCTCCGTATATAGGTGGTGGTCTCCGTATATAGGTGCTGGTCTCCGTATATAGGTGGTGGTCTCCATTTATTGGTGGTGGTCTCCGTGTATAGGTGGTGGTCTCCGTATATAGGTGGTGGTCTCCGTTTATTGGTGGTGGATTCCGTTTATTGGTGGTGGTTCTCTCCGTATATAGGTGGTGGTCTCCGTATATAGGTTGTAATCTCCGTTTATTGGTGGTGGTCTCCGTTTATTGGTGGTGGACTCCGTGTATAGGTTGTGGTCTCCGTATATAGGTGGTGGTCTCCGTGTATAGGTGGTGGTCTCCGTGTATAGGTGGTGATCTCCGTATATAGGTGGTGGTCTCCATTTATTGGTGGTGGTGGGCTATGTGTATTATTGGTGGTGGTCTCCGTGTATAGGTGGTGGTCTCCGTATATAGGTGGTGGTCTCCGTGTATAGGTGGTGGTCTCCGTGTATAGGTGGTGGTCTCCGTGTATAAGTTGTGGTCTCCGTATATAGGTGGTGGTCTCCATTTATTGGTGGTGGTCTCCGTGTATAGGTGGTGGTCTCCGTATATAGGTGGTGGTCTCCGTTTATTGGTGGTGGTCTCCGTATATAGGTGGTGGTCTCCATTTATTGGTGGTGGTCTCCGTGTATAGGTGGTGGTCTCCGTGTATAGGTGGTGGTCTCCGTTTATTGGTGGTGGACTCCGTTTATTGGTGGTGGTCTCCGTATATAGGTGGTGGTCTCCGTATATAGGTGGTAATCTCCGTTTATTGGTGGTGGTCTCCGTTTATTGGTGGTGGTCTCCGTGTATAGGTTGTGGTCTCCGTGTATAGGTGGTGATCTCCATATATAGGTGGTGGTCTCCATTTATTGGTGGTGGTGGGCTATGTGTATTATTGGTGGTGGTCTCCGTGTATAGGTGGTGGTCTCCGTATATAGGTGGTGGTCTCCGTATATAGGTGGTGGTCTCCGTGTATAGGTGGTGGACTCCGTGTATAGGTTGTGGTCTCCGTGTATAGGTGGTGATCTCCGTATATAGGTGGTGGTCTCCATTTATTGGTGGTGGTGGGCTATGTGTATTATTGGTGATGGTCTCCGTGTATAGGTGGTGGTCTCCGTATATAGGTGGTGGTCTCCGTATATTGGTGGTGGTCTCCGTGTATAGGGTGTGGTCTCCGTATATAGGTGGTGGTCTCCGTGTATAGGTGGTGGTCTCCGTGTATAGGTGGTGGTCTCCGTATATAGGTGGTGGTCTCCGTGTATAGGTGGTGGTCTCCGTGTATAGGTTGTGGTCTCCGTGTATAGGTGGTGGTCTCCGTATATAGGTGATGGTCTCCGTATATTGGTGGTGGTCTCCGTGTATAGGTGGTGGTCTCCGTATATTGGTGGTGGTCTCCGTTTATTGGTGGTGGTCTCTGTGTATAGGTTCTGGTCTCCGTATATAGGTGGTGGTCTCCGTGTATAGATTGTGGTCTCCGTGTATAGGTTGTGGTCTCCGTGTATAGGTGGTGGTCTCTGTGTATAAGTTGTGGTCTCCGTATATAGGTGGTGACCTCTCCGTATATAGGTGGTGGTCTCCATTTATTGGTGGTGGTCTCCGTGTATAGGTGGTGGTCTACGTATATAGGTGGTGGTCTCCGTATATAGGTGGTGGTCTCCGTTTATTGGTGGTGGACTCCGTTTATTGGTGGTGGTGTCCGTATATAGGTGGTGGTCTCCGTATATAGGTGGAAATCTCCGTTTATTGGTGGTGGTCTCCGTTTATTGGTGGTGGACTCCGTGTATAGGTTGTGGTCTCCGTATATAGGTGGTGGTCTCTGTGTATAAGTTGTGGTCTCCATATATAGGTGGTGGTCTCCGTATATAGGTGGTGGTCTCCGTGTATAGGTGGTGGTCTCCGTATATAGGTGGTGGTCTCCGTATATAGGTGGTGGTCTCCGTTTATTGGTGGTGGACTCCGTTTATTGGTGGTGGTGTCCGTATATAGGTGGTGGTCTCTGTGTATAGGTGGTGGTCTACGTATATAGGTGGTGGTCTCCGTATATAGTTGGTGGTCTCCGTTTATTGGTGGTGGACTCCGTTTATTGGTGGTGGTGTCCGTATATAGGTGGTGGTCTCCGTATATAGGTGGTAATCTCCGTTTATTGGTGGTGGTCTCCGTTTATTGGTGGTGGACTCCGTGTATAGGTTGTGGTCTCCGTATATAGGTGGTGGTCTCTGTGTATAAGTTGTGGTCTCCGTATATAGGTGGTGGTCTCCGTATATAGGTGGTGGTCTCCATTTATTGGTGGTGGTCTCCGTGTATAGGTGGTGGTCTCCGTATATAGGTGGTGGTCTCCGTTTATTGGTGGTGGACTCCGTTTATTGGTGGTGGTGTCCGTATATAGGTGGTGGTCTCCGTATATAGGTGGTAATCTCCGTTTATTGGTTGTGGTCTCCGTTTATTGGTGGTGGACTCCGTGTATAGGTTGTGGTCTCCGTGTATAGGTTGTGGTCTCCGTGTATAGGTTGTGGTCTCCGTATATAGGTGGTGGTCTCTGTGTATAGGTTGTGGTCTCCGTATATAGGTGGTGGTCTCCGTTTATTGGTGGTGGACTCCCTTTTATGTCTATCTTATTGTGTTTGTGTGACTTGTCTTGTTACTATTCACTTGTTGCTTGTTTTATGAGCGATCCCAGTTCTATGGATTGCATTGTAAGACACGTTATGGCCTTCCATGGTGGTCTACAGTGTTTAGTGGGACCAGCATAGTCCGTCAGTCATTCTATCCCCAGGATCTCTCGTGGTATATTTTTGCCTGTCCTTGATTATATACTAGATAGTTTATATCATGATATTTGTTTGTTAAACATTTGGTATAAACAGCATTTTGGGAGCGACACCATCATCCATTTACTGGGAAAGCATTCCAGCTGTTTACATATCCCATGGTGCTCGGCGGCGTTTGGCCCTCCGCAGGTCTCTGTTCCCACTTATCACATGGCACATAAATACATGGTGTTGTGTTGAGTGGCGTTGTGTAGCCGGGGAGGGCTGGATAGCTGGGAGGTATGGAGGAGGCCGGGAACAGATGGGCACAGCAGGCCTGTGGTGGTAAGAACAGCTGGCTCCAGTTTAGCTCTGTCATTTTGTGCTTCCTTCTGGGAACATCAGAGCTCTATGGGCAGTCTGCGCTGGCTTCACTGTTTGGGAATTAGAGGTTTGGTCTCCTCCATCCGTACACATCACTGTCCCCTTTGGCCTCCGACTTGTTTATTTTCCTTCTATTCCTGCATGTTGGAACAGCAAATTAGCCAAGGAGTGAGTGTGGAGTTTATTTTCCTGAGACAGACCCCAGTCATGGAGTAACCGAGTCCTCCTGTGATCTGCAAACATTATAAATATCTCCGAGCCCACAGGGGAACCGGCACTGACCAACAATTTACTAACTTGAAAGGAGAGGTTATTTGGGAGGATGTAACCCTGCGTGTCCTGGATGGGCAGCCCGCATCTTGCCAGTCCTTGGGACGTGGTACACCTTTCCTACAGGTCAAAGATCTCATCCGCTGACGGGAGGTCTAGAGGAACCATAGCCAACACCAGCTGTGCTGGAAATACGATATATTAGCACTGGATATTTCACTAGTGACCTGTAGTACAATGGGATGGATACAAAGAGTTAAAAGGGTCAGTTTTTTACCTGAAGCAAGTGTCAAGTGGATGTGTCTGGTATATATGTTAACTAGACTCCCTAATGTCAAGTGGGTGGCGTCTGGCAGAAACCGGCAAGGGGTGTGATTCTGAGCACCAATCAAAGGCGGACAGTGTCAGAGTTCTGAGTCACGCCCCCTTTGCCTGCTCCTGCCTGACACCACCCATGTGACATTAGGGAGTCTAGTTACATATCAGGCACCAGGAATAACTATACAGATTGCTTGGGAACAGTGGGGCAGGGGGGGGGGGTGCTATTAAATGATAAGAGCTGGAGTCGGTGGTGAAAGTTACCCTTTAAGTATCCATTATGTATTTGGGGTGAAATTAGCCGCACATACTGGACCTGAGGGCCTTTGCACCACCTCCTACCCCCTTCATGCACCATGTGGCAGGTCCACAGCACCGCCTAGCCCTTGAATATCATGGCCCACAATAGTATTGATGTATAGTAGACAGATGAGACGAGAATAGACGGTATCTGCTTTCCATACATTACTCTATGACTGTCCAGTTCCCATGAAGCCGCTGTGTTTGCTGGATGGCTCCAGTCATTACGGGGCTGTTCTCCTTCATCTGGACTGTTGTGACCTCTGCGCTTGGCCATCATTTACCCCGCCGCCTGCTTCTCATTACTCTGCAGGCTGCTGGGTCTGCTGCTATTTATTGCTCACACTCCCCCTGCTGGCCTCCCGGGGTATAGATTTGTAGATTTTCTGTACAAGCCTCTATAATGACTATGTTCAGATTACATCGACTGCTGTGACATCTGAAAATTTGCACCTCAAACAATGATCTCAGAGGTCGCTGTCATGTGTAAGTTTTGTGTCTGCAGCCCTATATACAGGCTGATGCTTGGAGGGGTGAGATAAGACATGCAGGATCTTTACTAGAGAGTATAGCATGGATGAAACCATAGCAGCGTGCATGCTGAGTAGGTAGTTGGGCTCAATTCACACAGCGTAAAGTTGGGTTCATGTAGCTGTGTTTGGGCCAAGGAACATGATCTGTGTATAGGCTGCATTCACTGGCCCAAGTGTTTAGCTAAGCTACAGTCAGCACGAACATGGCCTGATCTTAGGCTACATGTGCATGACTGTAGTTTTGGTACTTTATCACAGGTCTGGGGGAGGGAGGATTAGTCTCAGTGCAAGACTCCATTCTGTGGTCTGGGTTCGACCAGGCCACATGGGACGAGTCTAATGGCTAAGGCCACATGTGATGGGTCTAAAGGCTAAGGCCACATGGGACGAGTCTAATGGCTAAGGCCACATGTGACGGGTCTAAAGGCTAAGGCCGCACGGGACGGGTCTAAAGGCTAAGGCCACATGTGACGGGTCTAATGGCTAAGGCCACATGTGACGGGTCTAAAGACTAAGGCCACATGTGACGGGTCTAAAGACTAAGGCCACATGTGACGGGTCTAATGGCTAAGGCCACATGTGACGGGTCTAATGGCTAAGGCCACATGTGACGGGTCTAAAGACTAAGGCCACATGTGACGGGTCTAAAGACTAAGGCCACATGTGACGGGTCTAATGGCTAAGGCCACATGTGACGGGTCTAATGGCTAAGGCCACATGTGACGGGTCTAATGGCTAAGGCCACATGTGACGGGTCTAATGGCTAAGGCCACATGTGACGGGTCTAATGGCTAAGGCCACATGGGACGGGTCTAATGGCTAAGGCCGCACGGGACGGGTCTAAGGGCTAAGGCCACATGTGACGGGTCTAATGGCTAAGGCCACATGTGACGGGTCTAATGGCTAAGGCCACATGTGACGGGTCTAAAGGCTAAGGCCACATGAAACGGGTCTAAAGGCTAAGGCCACATGGGACGAGTCTAATGGCTAAGGCCACATGTGACGGGTCTAAGAAGGCTAAGGCCGCACGGGACGGGTCTAAAGGCTAAGGCCACATGTGACGGGTCTAAAGGCTAAGGCCACATGTGACGGGTCTAAAGACTAAGGCCGCACGGGACAGGTCTAAAGGCTAAGGCCACATGTGACGGGTCTAAAGGCTAAGGCCGCATGTGACGGGTCTAAAGGCTAAGGCCGCATGTGACGGGTCTAAAGGCTAAGGCCACATGAAACGGGTCTAAAGGCTAAGGCCACATGGGACGGGTCTAAAGGCTAAGGCCACATGTGACGGGTCTAAAGGCTAAGGCCACATGTGATGGGTCTAAAGGCTAAGGCCTCATGTGACGAGTCTAAAGGCTAAGGCCACATGTGACAGGTCTAATGACTAAGGCCACATGTGACGAGTCTAAAGGCTAAGGCCACATGTGACGGGTCTAAAGGCTAAGGCCATATGGGATGGGTCTAAAGGCTAAGGCCGCACGGACAGGTCTAAAGGCTAAGGCCGCACGGACAGGTCTAAAGGCTAAGGCCACATGTGACGGGTCTAAAGGCTAAGGCCGCATGTGACGGGTCTAAAGGCTAAGGCCACATGTGATGGGTCTAAAGGCTAAGGCCACATGTGACGGGTCTAATGGCTAAGGCCACATGAAACGGGTCTAAAGGCTAAGGCCACATGTGACGGGTCTAATGGCTAAGGCCACATGAAACGGGTCTAAAGGCTAAGGCCACATGTGACGGGTCTAAAGGCTAAGGCAAGGCTAAGGCCACATGAAACGGGTCTAAAGGCTAAGGCCACATGTGACGGGTCTAATGGCTAAGGCCACATGAAATGGGTCTAAAGGCTAAGGCCACATGGGACGGGTCTAAAGGCTAAGGCCACATGTGACGGGCAAAGGCAAGGCCACACGGCGGGCAAAGGCTAAGGCCACATGGGACGGGCAAAGGCAAGGCCACATGTGACGGGCTAAAGGCTAAGGCCACAGAACGGGTCTAAAGGCTAAGGCCACATGGGACGGGTCTAATGGCTAAGGCCACATGAAATGGGTCTAAAGGCTAAGGCCACATGTGACGGGTCTAAAGGCTAAGGCCACATGTGACGGGTCTAAAG
Organism: Leptodactylus fallax; assembly: GCA_947044405.1. Classification (NCBI taxonomy): domain Eukaryota; kingdom Metazoa; phylum Chordata; class Amphibia; order Anura; family Leptodactylidae; genus Leptodactylus; species Leptodactylus fallax. Next base: position 1,413,787 of record CAMRHE010000445.1, read on the forward strand.
GCTAAGGCCACATGGGACGGGTCTAAAGGCTACGGCCACATGTGACGGGTCTAAAGGCTAAGGCCACATGTGACGGGTCCTCTGCAGGATTTCCATAGCAGACATCATGCAGCTTTCCTGCCCGTGGCTGATTTCCACCGTGGTACTCTCTCTCCCATGCCACTGGCCTTGCAAAGTTGTAAAGTTGTGGCTGAAGCTGCAGCAATATGTGACATGCTGCAGGCCCCGCACACGCAGCAGAAGACACTTTGTGCTCTGGTGTTGGACGTAGAGCGAGGGTGAGATTTGTTTAACTCTTATTGGATTTGTCACCGACAACCCCTCAGTGGCTAACCCGTTACTCCTTGTGTGACCCCAGCAAAATAGTTTTCCTTCAGACTTGATGATTTTTCTGTTTATTTTTTGGGGTCTTAAGACGTCACCCCCTGTGTGTAAGTCATCCTTTATAAAATAAACATGGACTCCTAAGCCCTGGTAACCACAGCTTCTCGTAGGTCCTGGCTTTTCCGTATCCCACTCATCTTCTTTGTGTTTTCTTCCGCCCCGGGTTGTGGTCCGGTTCTGCTGGCCGCCGCGCACACCCCGGAGCCAAGTCACTATAATGTATGGTATGCTCTCAGGGCAGCCCTGGTGGTTGTTCCCTGCCCGTGTTGAAATATCATTGTCGGGTGTAATTCCTTCAAGCATTGCCAAGAGTTCCATGAGCCGCTCCCAAGAGCTTTGTGGCAGAAGGAGAAGATTTTTAGGGAGGGGAAACCACTGTGCAAATTATACCGTGCCTCAGATATTTATACACTGAGTAAACAGGAGCGAGGTCTGACACCCCCTCTGTGCTTACCTACATCCTGACAACCCCTGTCCCTGCCCTTCCTCCATACAACACAGGCGGGCTGCCATAGGAAGACCCCGGAATAACCCAGTAACATGTATATATTATACCATAAAGTAATATACATATAGATATACTATGCTAAACAATACTATACAGTATTTATATATATATATATTATACAATACTATACAGTAATATATATATAATATACAATACTATACAGTAATATATATATATATACTGTGCCTCAGATATTTATACACTGAGTAAACTTGAGCAAGGTCCTGACAATAACAGGGGCTCCAAGATGTTCCAGGAAAGTTGGCAAGTATGATTATTAGCTGGCAGCAGCCTCCTCCTCCTCCTCCTCCGCTCCTCCTCCTCCTCCTCCTCCCCTCCTCCTCCGCTCCTCCTCCTTCGCTCCTCCTCCTCCTCCTCCGCTCCTCCCCCCTCCTCCTCCTCCTCCTCCTCCTCCTCCTCCTCCTCCTCCTCCTCCTCCTCCTCCTCCTCCTCCTCCTCCTCCTCCTCCTCCTCCTCCTCCTCCTCCGCTCCTCCTCCTTCTCCTTCTCCTCCTCCTCCTTCTCTCCCACCTCCTCCTTCTCCTCCTCCTCCTCCTTCTCCTTCTTCTCCTTCTTCTCCTTCTCTCCCTTCTCCCCTCCTCCCCTCCTCCTCCTCCTCCGCTCCTCCTCCTTCTCCTTCTCCTCCTCCTCCTTCTCCCCTCCTCCCCTCCTCCTCCTCCTCCTTCTCACCTCAAATCCTCCTCCTCCCCTCCTCTTCCTCCTTCTCACCTCATCTCCTCCTCCTCCCCTCCTCTTCCTCCTTCTCCTCCCCTCTCCATAGACTTCTGTGTATGAGACTGACAGTCCATATCCTTTTCTCTTGATACGGGTTCTATTAGTGATAAGAGACTGAGTGGGGGAGGAGAGCAGTCTGATGAGCGGAGAAAGAAGCATTTTCCTTTAAATAGGATTTGTTTCTTGCAGTTCCCTGTACTATACATGTATATAATTATATAATGATAAATTGCTTTAAATCTCTCTTGCATCTCTATGGCCTGGTTAGTGGGTATTCCAGGAGGTCTTCCTGCTTTATGAATACAATGCTTGATCTTCTGTAAAGACTGACACTGAACTGGCAAAGCAAATGGAGATGAGAGCATGTGGAGGTTTATAACTTCACAGCAGTGCAGCGCCATATGGCAGTGCAGGTGATGGGTAGAATGCATATACCATGGGAGATATCACTGTATGTTACCTGTATACCTACCTAGGCCTCACTCTCTGTCCTGCAGATCTCCTGACCATGAAGGAATATCAGTGTCTCCTGCAGATGCTTTGTCCAGACTTCCCAATGGATCTGACACAGAAAGCAGCCAGGTAAGTGCTCGCAGATGGTGAGTCTCCTCTCCATGTGTCTCCAGATGAGGCCCCCTGCTGGTGCTGACTAACACTACAACCCCCAGGATCAGCTGGTAAAGGAGCACTCCCTGCTTGGTCGCTCCTGTCCGTGGGTTTGACAGCACAGAGATGCCAAAATGATGCCACAAGGAAGGGGCCACAGGACTAGTTAAAGGGATTATCCAGCTTTTAAAAATGTATGCCCTATCCTTAAAGGGGTTGTTCAGGAATTCATGAATATCTGATCAGTGGGGGGTGCCACAGAAAAATTGTTCTGGGGAAGGGTTTGTTTGCAGTGTACGTACTATATACTGCACAGAGCCAGAAGCAGATGGCAGTGTATAGCACGGGCATCAGAAGCAAACCCGCACAGCTCATCCTGGTGGGGGCCGCCCACATCCCACTGATCAGGTATGTATGACCTATCCTAAGGAAAAACTACAATTTAAGATAGGTTATGGATGTTACATTGTTGAGGGTCCGACTGTTGGGATCCCTGCAGATCAGCTGTTCCCCTGCATTGCTTACATTCTGGGCGCTGCTCACTCCCCATAGTCACAGCGGTTATGGGTACTATAACCGTGTGCCATAGACTTGAATGGGGCTCCGCTGCGGTACCTGTAACCATCGCTACTAAATGTATGGCGAGTGAGCAGCGCTCTCCAGGAAACAGCGGTTCTGCGGGGGTCCTGACAGTCTAACACCCTCCAGTCTAGCATTGATGACCTGTCTTAAGGATTTATAAAAGCTGGACTACCCTCTGAGCTTTGCGCTCACTTGATGCTCCCAGCACCAGCTGCAGAGACCTTCAGAAGGGACCCTGAGTCTGGGGATGGGTGGGGGGTCCTAGAGGTTTGACCTCACCAAGGAGAATGTTTGGCTTATCCTGGGGATATCCCTTAAATGATGGGAATGACCCTTTAATGACAAGAATGTTTCCGGATCCATCTGTGACGCACTTTGAGCACTGCTGAACAGGGTTGTGGCCCCTTTTAGGCTTAATGCACATGACCGAGTGTGCAGGTCCAGGGCAGCTCGAGTCCACCAGAGTGAGCGCCTCTCTTACAGAGCTGGTAGCCCCTTCTCAGACGTCCCTGCGCTCTAGTAGGCCATGTGGACCAGTCACAGCGCATGCGCCGATACACACAGGCAGACCAATTTATTAGCATGGCGGTCAGTAAACGTGCGGCGAGCACGAGACAAGAAAGACAATATTGTTGCACATTTGCAGTGAGTATAATGGAGCATTGACACTAGGTCAGCGACCAGCTGGAGACTATACACATCCCAGGTACGCCCACACAGAGCAGTAGTGTGCGTTACTGAGGCCTGTGCTCTTCCACAGTGCCAGTGTAGTTAATTCTCGCATACCGTGACTTCGCTTCATTTTTGTCTTTTGCAGAGGGGCAGACAGGGGGATAGCAGATTTTTTACACTTGGTAAAAAAACTTCAAACAGATCTGCAGAGAGCTCTGGAAAAACACATGAAAGAGACACCAGGAGACGTGATGTGTGAGGGAATGTAACGCTCTGGCAGCTGTGTGAGTGAGCGTGAGCAAGGAGTCAAAAAAGCTGCCCCCCCCCCCCGACTACTCTGACATCTCCAGGGCTTTACAGTCCTTATAGTGAATGACGTCATCTCCAGCAGGCATCTATCCTGCCATCAGTATATGTGCTGCTTAAAGGGGTCCCCCCTCTTTTTAAGGGGGTCTGCTGGTGATGACATAATCTATCTACTAGTCTGGGTAGAAGGTCTACATTGCAGGCAGAGATGGTGGTCGGCCAGTTCTGATCCCCATATATGCAGAGTTTGGTGGATTTTCTGCCGCTATGTGATGTTATTCTGCTCCTCCATTGCTGCATCTTGGTAACTTCTCCTTCGTCTCCCCCAGCTTGTAATGTCTGAAACCTCATCCCTTTCCTCGGTGTTTGCTTTCAGTCTCCCGGTTTGTCTCTTGCCAGGATTGTGCTGATGGACGACGCCATGGACTGCCTCATGTCTTTCTCTGATTTCCTGTCCGCCTTCCAGATCCAGTTTTATTACTCTGGTGAGTATCAGACAAGTCACGCGGGGCCTATCATTAGAATGCAGGGGCTGTCAGGTATCTGCTGTCTGCCGAGTGTCGCCGGCCCCTTACAGGAAGTCTTGTCTCCTAGATTTATTGGGGATACACAGGGCAGCACACCTGTAGTTAGGACACATGTTACATGGCCTGGTGTATGTGATGTCATTCTGATGTGTTTTACATATGTAGACTTTCTGGACAGCGCCGCTGCGATCTATCAGGATCTACTCACCGGTAAGAGCATAAACACTGTGATCGTGCCGACGTCCCGCTCCGCAGCGCCCTGCCAGCGCCAGCCCTACAGTGACGGCGCGTCTCTTGATGGAGTGGAGGCTCCACAGTTCTACCAGTGCTTGGAGAACCTATGTGAACGGGAGCGGCACAGGTAGGTTTGAGTGGGCACATGTACAGTACTGCAGTAAATGGCACAAGAAAGAACATCACTTAGTATGCCATGCAGTGGCCCCCGATACAATGATTCAACAAGCCCTGGTAGTACCCTTCAGATATGAGAGTCTTCTGCTGGACCATCGCAGTGTTAGATCCTGAGCCCGCCGGAGGATCCTCTGATGGGCCAGTCCGGGAGCGATGCCATGTGATGCATCTCCTGTAGCCATGTCTGATGCCTTGTAGGCTTTTATGTAATAACAATGCACCAAGTAAGTGCCATATTTGCATTATGCCCCATTTTCTATGTGTTTTAGACATTCTCTAATAGTTTCTGCTCTTCGTCTGTCAAGTGGACGAGGCTTGTCAGGGAAAGGTGGAGCTTCATATGCAAAACTGTGCACCAGACAATGCACCAAAAATTTGTTGGAAACTGAGTGCATTAACAAGTGGTGTAACGTTAGCCAGACAGCATCAGGCACTGTGATAAATCTAGTGTAGTATAAGATTTTACACTGTCTAATAGTTACCCAGTATTAGGTTATCTGCCCCTGTGTTGCCTAATACTGTATACCCTCAGTAGCAGCTCATGCTTAGAGCAGTAGTTTATTATACAGTCAGTCTGTGTTTTGCTTTACGTGCACATGTGACCGATATATCATCCATTAAACAAGCAGGAAATCCTCTCATGGGTCCTCAGCCCTCCTGGGTCATATATGTCCTCTCCTGGGTCATATATGCCCTCTCCTGGGTCATATATGCCCTCTCCTGGGTCATATATGTCCTCTCCTGGGTCATATATGTCCTCTCCTCGGTCTTATATGTCCTCTCCTGGGTCCACAGCCATTCTGGGTCATATATGTCCTCTCCTCGGTCTTATATGTCCTCTCCTGGGTCCACAGCCATTCTGGGTCAAAGTCCTCTCCTGGGTCATATATGTCCTCTCCTGGGTCATATATGTCCTCTCCTGGGTCTTATATGTCCTCTCCTGGGTCATATATGTCCTCTCCTGGGTCTTATATGTCCTCTCCTGGGTCATATATGTCCTCTCCTGGGTCCACAGCCATTCTGGGTCAATGTCCTCTCCTGGGTCATATATGTCCTCTCCTGGGTCATATATGTCCTCTCCTGGGTCATATATGTCCTCTCCTGGGTCATATATGTCCTCTCCTGGGTCATATATGTCCTCTCCTGGGTCTTATATGTCCTCTCCTGGGTCTTATATGTCCTCTCCTGGGTCTTATATGTCCTCTCCTGGGTCATATATGTCCTCTCCTGGGTCATATATGTCCTCTCCTGGGTCTTATATGTCCTCTCCTGGGTCATATATGTCCTCTCCTGTGTCCACAGCCATCCTGGGTCTTATATGTCCTCTCCTGGGTCATATATGTCCTCTCCTGGGTCATATATGTCCTCTCCTGGGTCCACAGCCATTCTGGGTCATATATGTCCTCTCCTGGGTCATATATGTCCTCTCCTGGGTCATATATGTCCTCTCCTGGGTCATATATGTCCTCTCCTGGGTCTTATATGTCCTCTCCTGGGTCTTATATGTCCTCTCCTGGGTCTTATATGTCCTCTCCTGGGTCATATATGTCCTCTCCTGGGTCATATATGTCCTCTCCTGGGTCTTATATGTCCTCTCCTGGGTCATATATGTCCTCTCCTGTGTCCACAGCCATCCTGGGTCTTATATGTCCTCTCCTGGGTCATATATGTCCTCTCCTGGGTCTTATATGTCCTCTCCTGGGTCATATATGTCCTCTCCTGGGTCCACAGCCATTCTGGGTCTTATATGTCCTCTCCTGGGTCATATATGTCCTCTCCTGGGCTTATATGTCCCTCATATATGTCCTCTCCTGGGTCTTATATGTCCTCTCCTGGGTCATATATGTCCTCTCCTGGGTCCACAGCCATTCTGGGTCTTATATGTCCTCTCCTGGGTCATTTATGTCCTCTCCTGGGTCTTATATGTCCTCTCCTGGGTCATATATGTCCTCTCCTGGGTCTTATATGTCCTCTCCTGGGTCCACAGCCATTCTGGGTCATATATGTCCTCTCCTCGGTCTTATATGTCCTCTCCTGGGTCCACAGCCATTCTGGGTCATATATGTCCTCTCCTGGGTCATATATGTCCTCTCCTGAGTCTTATATGTCCTCTCCTGGGTCATATATGTCCTCTCCTGGGTCTTATATGTCCTCTCCTGGGTCATATATGTCCTCTCCTGGGTCTTATATGTCCTCTCCTGGGTCATATATGTCCTCTCCTGGGTCTTATATGTCCTCTCCTGGGTCCACAGCCATTCTGGGTCATATATGTCCTCTCCTGGGTCATATATGTCCTCTCCTGGGTCATATATGTCCTCTCCTGGGTCTTATATGTCCTCTCCTGGGTCATATATGTCCTCTCCTGGGTCATATATGTCCTCTCCTGGGTCTTATATGTCCTCTCCTGGGTCATATATGTCCTCTCCTGTGTCCACAGCCATCCTGGGTCTTATATGTCCTCTCCTGGGTCATATATGTCCTCTCCTGGGTCATATATGTCCTCTCCTGTGTCCACAGCCTCCTGGGTCTTATATGTCCTCTCCTGGGTCATATATGTCCTCTCCTGGGTCTTATATGTCCTCTCCTGGGTCATATATGTCCTCTCCTGGGTCTTATATGTCCTCTCCTGGGTCATATATGTCCTCTCCTGGGTCTTATATGTTCTCTCCTGGGTCCACAGCCATTCTGGGTCTTATATGTCCTCTCCTGGGTCTTATATGTCCTCTCCTCGGTCTTATATGTCCTCTCCTGGGTCCACAGCCATTCTGGGTCATATATGTCTTCTCCTGGGTCATATATGACCTCTCCTCGGTCTGTAGTCCTGCAGGTGGGTAGACACTGGTAAGTGACATCACCCACTTTGCCCATCCACTCCATCCACATAAACCATTCAGCCGATTGTGGTCGTGGCCGGACAGTTGCTCTTGGGGTAACATCCCTCATTCCCGGTCTTTTGTTTGGGAGCTCGCCTCTGTTGTGTAAGACAATCTGCTGGCACATTCTTCCTATGGGTGTGTTCAGTTCAGATGAGCAAATACCTGGGTCACATATCTGCGGCCTCCCTCAGGTGCTCTTTGTAAACCCTGCACCTGGGAAGGGCGGGGTGAGAATGAAGAAGGGGCCTGTTTGTAGGGCCGAGATTCCTAACACAGCTTCATTCTTAAGAGGTCTGAGCACTTTCTGTAAATCTCCAGCCACTTCTAGTCACTTATGGGATCTGTCTCTAGAATTGTCTCCCCCCTGGGGTATTGTTCGTACTGAGAGGGGACAATGTAGTGTTTGTAGGAGGCCTGAAGTGTGGTAATAATGGCAAGGAGGGGCAGGTAAGTGCTTGAAGTGTATACAAGTGTGACAGATGGGACAATGAGCCCCAGATACCCAACATGTCATTCTTCAGAGCTCTGCAGAAATTGTCCAGATTATTCACTTTTTTCATCTATTTTAACATTAAGGAGCACTCCAGCAAATATTACTTCTGTGCTGTGCGGAGTAGACTCTTATTAAAGGGGGACTCCATTCTTAAGAACTAATTCCTTATCCTCAGAATGGGGGATAATGTTCAGATCAGTCAGGAGAGAAGGGAGTTTTGTCCCCCATTCTGAATGGTGCAGTGGTCAGGGTGAAGGTGCACTGCTCCATTCATTTCAGTGGGAGTGCGGGAGATAGTGGAGCGATGTGCTCTGGATCTCTCCCATTGAAACAAATGGAGCGATGCACGTCCATCCCAATCACTGCACCTTTCAGAATAGGGTGAAGGGTGGGGGTCTGAGCGGTCCAAACCACACCCATGTGCATGCTATCGCCTATCCATTACGTCTTAAGATGGGAAACTCCTTTAACTAATACCATAGAGGCTCTTGTGTACGGCTTGTGTCTTAGTTGATTTATAGGTTGTCTGCCATCTTGGTTCCTTCTTCCCTTCTATAAGGTTCCCCTAATGCTTATGGCTTTTCCACAGACAGTGGGGCTTATTCTTACCACTTTGCACTTGCTCCTTTCTTAGGGCCACATGTTGTAGCCGGAAAAAATGTCCATGATTGAGTGGCCTGAACTGAACTGATCTCAGCTGAGCCGAGTTTGGGGTGTTTTATCGATACATAGACCAACTTTTCCAGCCGAAACATGGCTGTGTGAAACCAGGCTAAGGGGCAGCAAGGGATCGATCAAACTACCTAGAAGTGTCATCCCCAGCGTCTCCATGTAACCTCTTTGACACATCTTCAATCTGTCTCCTGCTTGTGATAGGTTTCTTTCTTTTAGCTTTGGGGAGAGCAGTGTGACCCTACATCTCATAGGATACACTGGAGGCTCTGCACACAGCACTCACAGATAATTTAGCAGGCAGAGTGAGTCAGGGGAGTTTTATAAGTCTGCAGCTAATCATTGTATAATCTTAATGGAGAAGAGGCCGAGACCTGCCAGGAGGGGTTTAATAAATGCTGAAGTAATCCTGTAGTTGTCAGGGGAGACCGACAACCTGACTACACAAGTGAGCAATCTCTGGAGTTGTGATCGGACTATAGATGACATGACACAGTGACTTATGAGGAATATATATATATATTGCATTAGGGGTGGAGTGGAGGGATTGACCGTGGTGCCCCCCTGTACTCGCTGGCCGTCCTTAGGCTGTCCTGGCTACTTACAAGACACATATGTGATACCTGTACCGCACCCATGTCCATCACATGACCAGGACAGATCGGTACTCCCCTCACCGTCCTGCACCCCGCAGCAGTCTGCTGAATGTGCACAGCCCCATAACCCGGCCTGATATAAATCTTCCTAACACTGCGGCTCCAGCACAATGGCCGCCACTTCATACGTATTTCCTATTGTGTATGGCCATGATTCATAGGTGCTGCCGCCTCTGTTGTGCCTGCCGCTGACATGACAGCCATTATGTAGCCTTTGTATGTGTCGGGTTTCTGACTTGCTACATTTCTGCTCCCATGAATCGTCTTGCTTGGCTACACTGAATATAGCGGATTTGTTTTGACACTTGGTTGCCGTGGCAGCACAGATGGATTGTTACTTGTGTTATTGGAGATTATTTCTGCGCCTGTTGCTGACACTCTATATACCCGGCCCTGTATTATCCCTGCTTACCCTGCCGCCCGCTCCTTCTGCTTCACTGGCTTCTCCTTTTATGCATTGTATCTCGCAGTGTTTGTGGCGGGTTTTATGGAGAGCCGGTTTGTATTTGTCCTGTCTGTACTTGTACTCCGCACTGGTATAGGTGGCCGCTCTATCTCCTCTGTATATACCACACTGTAAGCCCTTGCACTGGGCAGTTTTGCCTCTCTCAATGATTCTGAACCCCTTACCCCAGTAATGTTACATTAACCCCTTCCTGACAGTCATTTTTGGCTTTTGTTCTTTCCTCACTGCCTTCCAAGATCCTTAGCATTTTACGCTTGGATTCACATAGCCATATGAGGTCTTGTTTTTTGTGGTACAAGTTGTATTATGGAATGACACCATGCGTTGTCCATGCTATACACTGGGGAACGGTAAAATAATAATTATGGTTTGGAATGGGGAAAAAAAAACCTCTCGGTTCCACCATTGATTTCCAGGTTTCGTTTTCATATAAATAACATGTTGGGTCAGTACTGAGAAGGTGATACCAGATTTCAGGGGTTAAATGTCCATGATGCTACTTATCTCCAATCACTGACACTGCCAGTGGGGGAACTATGTAACCGTACACACTGTGTGTGATGCAGGAACCCATCAATATCTGTAGGCTTTACTGGAAGGCGCATACATGCCGGGTCCTCCAGAGGGAGAGATGATCTGTGTGACCTCCATGTGCTGGACCGGCGCTTGTAGTGATGATCTGTGTGACCTCCATGTGCTGGACCGGTGCTTGTAGTGAGACCGTGTGCCCTTGTGCTGGACCGGCGTTGTACTGATGATCTGTGTGACCTCCATGTGCTGGACCGGCGCTTGTAGTGATGATCTGTGTGACCTCCATGTGCTGGACCGGTGCTTGTAGTGATGATCTGTGTGGCCTCCGTGTGCTGGACCGGCGCTTGTACTGATGATCTGTGTGGCCTCCGTGTGCTGGACCGGCGCTTGTAGTGATCTGTGTGGCCTCCGTGTGCTGGACCGATGCTTGTAGTGATGATCTGTGTGGCCTCCGTGTGCTGGACCGGCGCTTGTAGTGATGATCTGTGTGGCCTCCGTGTGCTGGACCGGCGCTTGTAGTGATGATCTGTGTGGCCTCCGTGTGCTGGACCGGCGCTTGTAGTGATGATCTGTGTGGCCTCCGTGTGCTGGACCGGCGCTTGTAGTGATGATCTGTGTGGCCTCCGTGTGCTGGACCGGCGCTTGTAGTGATGATCTGTGTGACCTCCATGTGCTGGACCGGCGCTTGTAGTGATGATCTGTGTGGCCTCCGTGTGCTGGACCGGCGCTTGTAGTGATGATCTGTGTGACCTCCATGTGCTGGACCGGCGCTTGTACTGATGATCTGTGTGGCCTCCATGTGCTGGACCGGCGCTTGTAGTGATGATCTGTGTGGCCTCCGTGTGCTGGACCGGCGCTTGTATGTGATCTGTGTGGCCTCCGTGTGCTGGACCGGCGCTTGTACGAGAGTGGGCCCCGGGCGGACCGGCGCTGTAGTGATCTGTGTGGCCTCCATGTGCTGGACCGGCGCTTGTAGTGATGATCTGTGTGGCCTCCGTGTGCTGGACCGGCGCTTGTAGTGATGATCTGTGTGGCCTCCGTGTGCTGGACCGGCGCTTGTAGTGATGATCTGTGTGGCCTCCGCCTGCTGGACCGGCGCTTGTAGTGATGATCTGTGTGGCCTCCGTGTGCTGGACCAGCTCCATGTATTTGCCTGAGGCGCGTTCAGCAACGATACAACCTTATATAATATTATAGTCACCGACTGACCGGCTGCTTTTATTTACTGCTCAGTCCAGTGTACGGGTACAGATAAGACACCAGGCCGCCGTAAGGACACTACATAGCCCTGGCTACATAGAAAGGAGGGCGGGAGGTCTGACCCCAGGAGCCTCTTCTATATGGCTATATGTTCCAGGGGTAGCCATGACATATAGAATACATATAATCCATAGTGATCGCCGCCTGGAGAGATTTTCTTGGCAGTGGCCCAGGCCTTCATATTCACAATGAAAGCTATAGAGTGCTATAAAATGAATCCTACATGGCGACCAGCATCTTCCCCTGGCATTAGTGGTTAATATTGTGACTGTACATGAGGAGGCGCCGATATGTGTGTATTCAGATGATGCAGTATTTTCTCCTTCTCTCTAGCACCAGTCCTCCACTGCCATTACTCGGAGAGATTCTCAGCAGCGCCCCCAGGCTGACCTTCTATGGATTCCTCATGGCCCTGTCAAAGAATGCTGGAATTAACCAGAGCATTGGTGAGTGGCCGGGTGTAGAACCGCGTGACTACAATACAGCGGCACATAGAAACATGAGATAAGAGCAATAACCTGCTGGTAACGGTACGCTGGCATCGATGTACATAAAAAAATCAGCACCTAGATTGTATAGTGCACAAAACTGTACTAAGGTACGAAAGAAATGGGTACAATATGGCACACGGGATATAGCACACTGACACCTGGAATACAGTATGGTGCACTGGCATGAGGATACAGTATAGTACACTGACACCTGGAATACAGTATGGTGCACTGGCATGAGGATACGGTATAGCACACTGACACCTGGAATACAGTATGGTGCACTGGCATGAGGATACAGTATAGCACACTGACACCTGGAATACAGTATGGTGCACTGGCATGAGGATACGGTATAGCACACTGACACCTGGAATATAGTATGGTGCACTGACATGAGGATACAGTATAGTACACTGACACCTGGAATACAGTATGGTGCACTGGCATGAGGATACAGTATAGCACACTGACACCTGGAATACAGTATGGTGCACTGGCATGAGGATACAGTATAGCACACTGACACCTGGAATACAGTATGGTGCACTGGCATGAGGATACAGTATAGTACACTGACACCTGGAATACAGTATGGTGCACTGGCATGAGGATACGGTATAGCACACTGACACCTGGAATATAGTATGGTGCACTGACATGAGGATACAGTATAGTACACTGACACCTGGAATACAGTATGGTGCACTGGCATGAGGATACAGTATAGCACACTGACACCTGGAATACAGTATGGTGCACTGGCATGAGGATACAGTATAGCCCACTGACACCTGGAATACAGTATGGTGCACTGGCATGAGGATACAGTATAGCACACTGACACCTGGAATACAGTATGGTGCACTGGCATGAGGATACAGTATAGCACACTGACACCTGGAATACAGTATGGTGCACTGGCATGAGGATACAGTATAGCACACTGACACCTGGAATACAGTATGGTGCACTGGCATGAGGATACAGTATAGCACACTGACACCTGGAATACAGTATGGTGCACTGGCATGAGGATACAGTATAGCACACTGACACCTGGAATACAGTATGGTGCACTGGCATGAGGATACAGTATAGTACACTGACACCTGGAATACAGTATGGTGCACTGGCATGAGGATACAGTATAGTACACTGACACCTGGAATACAGTATGGTGCACTGGCATGAGGATACAGTATAGCACACTGACACCTGGAATACAGTATGGTGCACTGGCATGAGGATACAGTATAGCACACTGACACCTGGAATACAGTATGGTGCACTGGCATGAGGATACAGTATAGTACACTGACACCTGGAATACAGTATGGTGCACTGGCATGAGGATACAGTATAGCACACTGACACCTGGAATACAGTATGGTGCACTGGCATGAGGATACAGTATAGCACACTGACACCTGGAATACAGTATGGTGCACTGGCATGAGGATACAGTATAGTACACTGACACCTGGAATACAGTATGGTGCACTGGCATGAGGATACAGTATAGTACACTGACACCTGGAATACAGTATGGTGCACTGGCATGAGGATACAGTATAGCACACTGACACCTGGAATACAGTATGGTGCACTGGCATGAGGATACAGTATAGCACACTGACACCTGGAATACAGTATGGTGCACTGGCATGAGGATACAGTATAGCACACTGACACCTGGAATACAGTATGGTGCACTGGCATGAGGATACAGTATAGCACACTGACACCTGGAATACAGTATGGTGCACTGGCATGAGGATACAGTATAGCACACTGACACCTGGAATACAGTATGGTGCACTGGCATGAGGATACGGTATAGCACACTGACACCTGGAATACAGTATGGTGCACTGACATGAGGATACAGTATAGTACACTGACACCTGGAATACAGTATGGTGCACTGGCATGAGGATACAGTATAGCACACTGACACCTGGAATACAGTATGGTGCACTGGCATGAGGATACAGTATAGCCCACTGACACCTGGAATACAGTATGGTGCACTGGCATGAGGATACAGTATAGCACACTGACACCTGGAATACAGTATGGTGCACTGGCATGAGGATACAGTATAGTACACTGACACCTGGAATACAGTATGGTGCACTGACATGAGGATACAGTATAGTACACTGACACCTGGAATACAGTATGGTGCACTGGCATGAGGATACAGTATAGCACACTGACACCTGGAATACAGTATGGTGCACTGGCATGAGGATACAGTATAACACACTGACACCTGGAATACAGTATGGTGCACTGGCATGAGGATACAGTATAGTACACTGACACCTGGAATACAGTATGGTGCACTGGCATGAGGATACAGTATAGCACACTGACACCTGGAATACAGTATGGTGCACTGACACCTGGAATACAGTATGGTGCACTGGCATGAGGATACAGTATAGTACACTGACACCTGGAATACAGTATGGTACACTGACACTGAGGATACAGTATAGCACACTGACACCTGGGATACAGTATGGTGCACTGACACCTGGAATACAGTATGGTGCACTGGCATGAGGATACAGTATAGCACACTGACACCTGGAATACAGTATGGTGCACTGGCATGAGGATACAGTATAGTACACTGACACCTGGAATACAGTATGGTGCACTGGCATGAGGATACAGTATAGCACACTGACACCTGGAATACAGTATGGTGCACTGGCATGAGGATACAGTATAGTACACTGACACCTGGAATACAGTATGGTGCACTGACACCTGGAATACAGTATGGTGCACTGGCATGAGGATACAGTATAGCACACTGACACCTGGAATACAGTATGGTGCACTGGCACTTGATATGCAGTAAGGCACAAGGGGCACATATAAGATAAGTGCATTGGACCTTGATCTAAATAGAATATTTCACATTTTCAGTTTGTCTGTATAAAAGTAACTTTGTAAATAATCTTGATTTATCAATCTCTTTCCGTTTTGTGTGCACAGCTCCTATATAGACCTAAGTGTCTCCAGAGTAACAGACTACCAACAATCCCTGTGTGTAGTCACATCCTACAGGAGAGGGGCGATATAGAAGTAACACCTGGCAGGGCTGCCTTGTAGTCTGTAACCTGCAGGATATGTTATGTTATAGTGGGAGAGCTGGTTAGTTGTAGTCATTTCTCATGTAGCAGCAGTCTGTATTCCGCCAGAACATCCCCTGTAAGCAGATATCAGGGCGGCTTTGATCTGTCCTGACGTGCCTTAAACCCATTAGACTAAACATGAAGGACTTTCTGTATTTTATCTCGGACAATCTTCCATGTTTAATCCCTTTTCTGCACAAGTTTAGTATGTCAGCTGTGAAGCCGCACAAATCTCCCTGACAATCTGCAGCAGATGTGGCGGTGCGCGGCTGGCGTTCCCTGCAGCTGGGCCGGGCCTCATCACAAGCCTGCGTTGATCTCTTTCAGTCGATTGTCACCTGTGTAGTGAGAGATTTCCTGGACTTGATCAGGCTTGAATAGGAGATTCCATCTACGTGAAAGGAACCGACACAAAGGACTAGAAAATGAGCAGAAAAACCTGTGGAATTCAAAGGATAGAGGGGGCAATGGAAGCGGAGACCGGCTAATAATCACCGCTGTGTGAGAAATTGTTACAGGGGTTTCCCACAATCCACACTTATATCCTATGCTATGGACATATGTGATAAGGGACTGCTGAGGGAACCCACCGATCCCAATAACAGGGACTCCTGTGTCTCCAGTGTGAATGGAGCTGTATAGTGCATGTGTGACCACCTCTCCATCCACTCAGCACTCAAGTAGTGGACATGCATGCACACAGGGAACTCGGGGACCCCAGTGCTGGGGCCAACAGAGATTAGACAGTGGGGGGAATTTATTAAGACTGGCTCTTTGTACACTAGCGTTAATCTCCATCCTTGGTCCCCTCCTTTCTCCACTCACTTTTGTAAAAAGTGTTGATTGGTCTCAGAACCAACATTGTGGCGCATCTCTGGTGCAAAAAGTGCCGTGTGCTAAAGATGCACCAGATTTACTTTTATTTACATATATGGGTCTCACAGGCAGTGCACACACGACCTCCCTCCATGCAGCTCTCACAGGCAGGGCACACACGACCTCCCTCCATGCAGCTCTCATACGCAGGGCACACACGACCTCCCTCCATGCAGCTCTCATACGCAGGGCACACGACCTCCCTCCATGCAGCTCTCACAGGCAGGACACACACGACCTCCCTCCATGCAGCTCTCACAGGCAGGCACACACATGACCTCCCTCCATGCAGCTCTCATACGCAGGGCACACGACCTCCCTCCATGCAGCTCTCACAGGCAGGACACACACGACCTCCCTCCATGCAGCTCTCACAGGCAGGACACACACAACCTCCCTCCATGCAGCTCTCACAGGCAGGGCACACGACCCACCCTCCCTCCATGCAGCTCTCATACGCAGGGCACACGACCTCCCTCCATGCAGCTCTCACAGGCAGGGCACACACGACCTCCCTCCATGCAGCTCTCACAGGCAGGACACACACGACCTCCCTCCATGCAGCTCTTACAGGCAGGACACACACGACCTCCCTCCATGCAGCTCTCACAGGCAGGACACACACAACCTCCCTCCATGCAGCTCTCACAGGCAGGGCACACACGACCTCCCTCCAGGCAGCTCTCATACGCAGGGCACACACGACCTCCCTCCATGCAGCTCTTACAGGCAGGACACACACGACCTCCTTCCATGCAGCTCTCACAGGCAGGGCACACACGACCTCCCTCCATGCAGCTCTCATAGGCAGGGCACACACAACCTCCTTCCATGCAACTTTCACAGGCAGGACACACACGACCTCCCTCCATGCAGCTCTCACAGGCAGGACACACACGACCTCCCTCCATGCAGCTCTCACAGGCAGGACACACACGACCTCCCTCCATGCAGCTCTCACAGGCAGGACACACGACCTCCCTCCATGCAGCTCTCACAGGCAGGACACATAACCTCCCTCCATGCAGCTCTCACAGGCAGGGCACACACGACCTCCCTCCATGCAGCTCTCACAGGCAGGACACACACGACCTCCCTCCATGCAGCTCTCACAGGCAGGACACACACGACCTCCCTCCATGCAGCTCTCACAGGCAGGACACACACGACCTCCCTCCATGCAGCTCTCACAGGCAGGCACACCGACCCCTCCGGCGGCCCCGCCCCCTCCATGCAGCTCTCACAGGCAGGACACATAACCTCCCTCCATGCAGCTCTCACAGGCAGGACACACACGACCTCCCTCCATGCAGCTCTCACAGGCAGGGCGCACACAACCTCCCTCCATGCAGCTCTCACAGGCAGGGCACACGACCTCCCTCCATGCAGCTCTCACAGGCAGGACACACACGACCTCCCTCCATGCAGCTCTCATACGCAGGACACACACGACCTCACTCCATGCAGCTGTCACAGGCAGGGCACACACGACCTCCCTCCATGCAGCTCTCACAGGCAGGGCACACACGACCTCCCTCCATGCAGCTCTCACAGGCAGGACACACACGACCTCCCTCCATGCAGCTCTCACAGGCAGGACACACACGACCTCCCTCCATGCAGCTCTCACAGGCAGGGCACACACGACCTCCCTCCATGCAGCTCTCACAGGCAGGGCGCACACAACCTCCCTCCATGCAGCTCTCACAGGCAGGGCACACGACCTCCCTCCATGCAGCTCTCACAGGCAGGACACACACGACCTCCCTCCATGCAGCTCTCATACGCAGGACACACACGACCTCACTCCATGCAGCTGCTCACAGGCAGGGCACACACAACCCCCCTCCATGCAGCTCTCACAGGCAGGGCACACACGACCTCCCTCCATGCAGCTCTCACAGGCAGGACACACACCCCGGCCACCCCCCCCTCCATGCAGCTCTCACAGGCAGGACACACACGACCTCCCTCCATGCAGCTCTCACAGGCAGGGCACACACGACCTCCCTCCATGCAGCTCTCACAGGCAGGACACACACGCTCACAGGCAGGACACACACCCCTCCATGCAGCTCTCACAGGCAGGACACACACGACCTCCCTCCATGCAGCTCTCACAGGCAGGACACACACGACCTCCCTCCATGCAGCTCTCACAGGCAGGACACACAGCGACCTCCCTCCATGCAGCTCTCACAGGGGCAGGACACACACGACCTCCCTCCATGCAGCTCTCACAGGCAGGACACACACGACCTCCCTCCATGCAGCTCTCACAGGCAGGACACACACGACCTCCCTCCATGCAGCTCTCACAGGCAGGACACACACGACCTCCCTCCATGCAGCTCTCACAGGCAGGGCACACACGACCTCCCTCCATGCAGCTCTCACAGGCAGGACACACACGACCTCCCTCCATGCAGCTCTCACAGGCAGGACACACACGACCTCCCTCCATGCAGCTCTCACAGGCAGGACACACACGACCTCCCTCCATGCAGCTCTCACAGGCAGGACACACACGACCTCCCTCCATGCAGCTCTCACAGGCAGGGCACACACGACCTCCCTCCATGCAGCTCTCACAGGCAGGACACACACGACCTCCCTCCATGCAGCTCTCACAGGCAGGACACACAGGACCTCCCTCCATGCAGCTCTCACAGGCAGGACACACACGACCTCCCTCCATGCAGCTCTCACAGGCAGGGCACACACGACCTCCCTCCATGCAGCTCTCACAGGCAGGACACACACGACCCCCCCCACACGACCCCCTCCATGCAGCTCTCACAGGCAGGACACACACGACCTCCCTCCATGCAGCTCTCACAGGCAGGACACACACGACCTCCCTCCATGCAGCTCTCACAGGCAGGACACACACGACCTCCCTCCATGCAGCTCTCACAGGCAGGACACACACGACCTCCCTCCATGCAGCTCTCACAGGCAGGACACACACGACCTCCCTCCATGCAGCTCTCACAGGCAGGGCACACACGACCTCCCTCCATGCAGCTCTCACAGGCAGGACACACACGACCTCCCTCCAGGGCAGCTCTCACAGGCAGGACACACACGACCTCCCTCCATGCAGCTCTCACAGGCAGGACACACACGACCTCCCTCCATGCAGCTCTCACAGGCAGGACACACACGACCTCCCTCCATGCAGCTCTCACAGGCAGGGCACACACAACATCCCTGAACCATATGTAACTGGTTCATTACTCAATTCATACACAAAGCTGCAAGGCTGTAATGTCAGCCACTTCTCTGCTGCCTACTTCAAAGAACAGACTTTGGGTTATTTTTAGCTTGGGGCCATTTCTGCTGCCTTTTGAGCGGGAGCGATCAGGGGGATTTTCCATGGAGATGTCTCAGGTTTTGGCTCCTCTTTCTTGCTTTTGCCCTTATTGCACCTGTTCTGCAAAGCTGAATTCCTACCAGGAACGTATGAGATATCAAGTGGACCTTCATGTGTACAGGGTGATCTCATCGCCTGGCATGATAGAAGACGTCTACAGGGTCCTAAGACCAAATCCATCAAGGCAATTAAAGGGCTATTCCTATCTCGGACCTGTGTGTCAGGATATACCAGACATGGCTTATAGATGTGGGCCTGTACCCCTACCAATGTCAGTCACCTCCACCGCTTGCTCCATCTTGCTGATCACTTGCTTCTATATTCTGCATCTTGGAAACCCCTTTATTAGACATTTTGGCTTCTTTGATTTCCTCTGCAGCCCGGCTTTGAATGGAGCGTCTGTTTGGAAAGTGTGGCAGCCCCTCCATTCACTGCAGTGGACCAGCGGAGATAGACGAGTGCTATGAATGGAGGGGCGCACTGTTTTTTAACCTGCCCCCTTGATTTCAGGCCCAGCCTATATACACGCCTGTATATACGCCACGTCATTGTATTGTGCTGCCACTTATTGTCATCTCTTCTCTCCGCAGGGGCTTTGCCGAATAAAGCGGATTTGTTAGTGGATGAAGTCCTGGACAAGGAGCTGGACAGAATGTAAGTGGACGGACCTGGCTCTCTATTGTGCGTTACCTATGCATTAGAATATGGTCTGTATTTTTCTTCTAACAGCGCCACCCTTGTTCATAGGCTACATCAGGTATTGTAGGTCACTTACACAGAATGTGTCACCAGTTTTTATGTGTAACATATTTTTTAAGAATTTTTGAGAATATTATTTTTCATTTTCCATGTCCCTGTTTAGTATTTATTTATTTTATTTTTTTTTTTAAATAAAAGTTACTATATCCTGCAGTTGTCGCTCTGGCCACTAAGCCTAATAATAGACAGACACTTGCCAATTCTATAGGTACTTTCTTTGCAGCAGTGTCTTCAGTCACCCCTTTTTTCTAATCTCTATGTTCTCTGCTCACCTTTCTTCTTCTGGCAGTGTCGCTCAGTTATCTGCTTGCTCCATTACGCCCCCGTCCGTCTCCAGCCTTCTTCCACCATCCCGGGATATTACTCGTGTGGCTTCTCCTAAAAAGACTTTACCCACCCGACGACGTCCAGACCTGGAGAGTGATGGTTCCACCGAAGAGGCGGAGGACTCCTCTGAGAACTAGAGCATCACGTGTGGAGGACCTTCTCCTGCATCCTGTCAGCCGGCCATATATATGTGCTGTATCCCCCGTCCGGCCCTCTGTAGTAGGTTTTACCAGTCGCCCCTCCTCCTACCCTCTCTCTCTTTTGGGTTTCTGGAGGGTTTTGAGGTTTGATGTTGACAAAGCTTGTTAAAGGGGTTTCCCATTAAAGACATTTATGGCACCTCCATAAGATATGTCCTAAAGGTCTGATCGGTGGGGTCTGGAAACTCCATGGATTGGGAGAGTGAGGGTCTCCTGATAATAAGGCGGCCGCCGCAGCCTGGTGAGTAGTGGATGGGTAGGTGGCCATGCAGTCACATGACCTGATGGATCAGAGGTTAAAGGGGGACTACAACTCCACCGCTTTGCATCCCTCAGTGGTTGCCGCTTCACTGATTCAGGTACGGTTAGAAATTTTTCTCTTGCCCCCGCCATTTCTGAGCAAT
This sequence comes from Leptodactylus fallax, assembly GCA_947044405.1. Taxonomy (NCBI): domain Eukaryota; kingdom Metazoa; phylum Chordata; class Amphibia; order Anura; family Leptodactylidae; genus Leptodactylus; species Leptodactylus fallax. Next base: position 1,435,059 of record CAMRHE010000445.1, read on the forward strand.
CATTGCTGCTAGGATCCAATATGCTAATTAGACTTTCGACTGTCAGGTGGGCTGTCCCAGGCCAAAGTAGATATTCTGAGTCCCGCCCATCTGACAGTGGAAGCCTATGCACTAAGCAGTGGGGGGTGGGGCTAAAGAAAAATCTCCAACTGCAGCAGAGTCAGTGGAGGGGGGGCTATTAAAGGATGCAAGGAGGTGGTGAAAGGTCCCCTTTAAGAGACCCCCATAAAGAGCTGGTGGAGGTGGTGAAAGGTCCCCTTTAAGAGACCCCCATATTCCTGAGATGTGAGTCCTAAAGAAGGATTCTCCACATATCACATATTTCTAGCACAGCCTGAGGATATTCCAGAAATGTCCTTATACAGAAGCCCCTATAAAAAACAACAGCAGGTAGGTATAGAGTAGATATCAGGTAGGTATAGGGTAGATATCAGGTAGATATTGGGTAGGTATAGAGTAGATATCAGGTAGGTATAGGGTAGATATCAGGTAGGTATAGGGTAGATATCAGGTAGGTATAGGGTAGATATCAGGTACATATAGGGTAGATATAGGGTAGATATCAGGTACATATAGGGTAGGTATAGAGTAGATATCAGGTAGGTATAGAGTAGATATCAGGTAGGTATAGGGTAGATATCAGGTAGGTATAGAGTAGATATCAGGTAGGTATAGGGTAGATATCAGGTAGATATTGGGTAGGTATAGAGTAGATATCAGGTAGGTATAGGGTAGATATCAGGTAGGTATAGGGTAGATATCAGGTAGGTATAGGGTAGATATCAGGTAGGTATAGGGTAGATATCAGGTAGGTATAGGGTAGATATCAGGTAGATATTGGGTAGGTATAGAGTAGATATCAGGTAGGTATAGGGTAGATATCAGGTAGGTATAGGGTAGATATCAGGTAGATATTGGGTAGGTATAGAGTAGATATCAGGTAGGTATAGGGTAGATATCAGGTAGGTATAGGGTAGATATCAGGTAGGTATAGGGTAGATATCAGGTAGGTATAGGGTAGATATCAGGTAGGTATAGGGTAGATATCAGGTAGATATTGGGTAGGTATAGAGTAGATATCAGGTAGGTATAGGGTAGATATCAGGTAGGTATAGGGTAGATATCAGGTAGGTATAGGGTAGATATCAGGTACATATAGGGTAGATATCAGGTACATATAGGGTAGGTATAGAGTAGATATCAGGTAGGTATAGGGTAGATATCAGGTACATATAGGGTAGATATCAGGTACATATAGGGTAGATATCGGGTAGATATGGGGTAGATATCAGGTAGGTACGGGTAGATATTAGGTACATATAGGGTAGATATCAGGTAGGTATAGGGTAGATATCAGGTAGGTATAGGGTAGATATCGGGTAGATATCAGGTAGGTATAGGGTAGTTATCAGGTACATATAGGGTAGATATCAGGTACATATAGGGTAGATATAGGGTAGATATCAGGTACATATAGGGTAGATATCAGGTACATATAGGATAGATATGGGGTAGATATCAGGTAGGTATAGGGTAGATATCGGGTAGATATGGGGTAGATATCAGGTAGGTATCGGGTAGATATTAGGTACATATAGGGTAGATATCAGGTAGGTATTGGGTAGATATCAGGTACATATAGGGTAGATATCAGGTACATATAGGGTAGATATCAGGTACATATAGGGTAGATATCAGGTACATATAGGGTAGATATGGGGTAGATATCAGGTAGGTATCGGGTAGATATTAGGTACATATAGGGTAGATATCAGGTAGGTATAGGGTAGATATCAGGTACATATAGGGTAGATATCAGGTAGATATAGGGTAGATATCAGGTACATATAGGGTAGATATGGGGTAGATATCAGGTAGGTATAGGGTAGATATCGGGTAGATATGGGGTAGATATCAGGTAGGTATAGGGTAGATATCAGGTACATATAGGGTAGATATCAGGTACATATAGGGTAGATATGGGGTAGATATCAGGTAGGTATAGGGTAGATATGGGGTAGATATCAGGTAGGTATCGGGTAGATATCAGGTAGGTATAGGGTAGATATCAGGTACATATAGGGTAGATATCAGGTACATATAGGGTAGATATCAGGTACATATAGGATAGATATGGGGTAGATATCAGGTAGGTATAGGGTAGATATCAGGTACATATAGGGTAGATATCAGGTAGGTATAGGGTAGATATCAGGTACATATAGGGTAGATATCAGGTAGGTATAGGGTAGATATCAGGTACATATAGGGTAGATATCAGGTAGGTATAGGGTAGATATCAGGTACATATAGGGTAGAATCAGGTAGGTATAGGGTAGATATCAGGTACATATAGGGTAGATATCAGGTACATATAGGGTAGATATGGGGTAGATATCAGGTAGGTATAGGGTAGATATGGGGTAGATATCAGGTAGGTATCGGGTAGATATCAGGTAGGTATAGGGTAGATATCAGGTACATATAGGGTAGATATCAGGTACATATAGGGTAGATATCAGGTACATATAGGATAGATATGGGGTAGATATCAGGTAGGTATAGGGTAGATATCAGGTACATATAGGGTAGATGTCAGGTAGGTATAGGGTAGATATCAGGTACATATAGGGTAGATATCAGGTAGGTATAGGGTAGATATCAGGTACATATAGGGTAGATATCAGGTAGGTATAGGGTAGATATCAGGTACATATAGGGTAGATATCAGGTAGGATAGGGTAGATATCAGGTACATATAGGGTAGATATCAGGTAGGTATAGGGTAGATATCAGGTACATATAGGGTAGATATCAGGTACATATAGGGTAGATATCAGGTACATATAGGATAGATATGGGGTAGATATCAGGTAGGTATAGGGTAGATATCAGGTACATATAGGGTAGATATCAGGTAGGTATAGGGTAGATATCAGGTACGTATAGGGTAGATATCAGGTAGGTATAGGGTAGATATCAGGTACATATAGGGTAGATATTGGCTGCTGCACGTTCTCATTCTGCATGCTGTGAACAGAGTCCATATAGCTGAATGTATATACTGGTACATACTGCTGCAGGAAACGTACGTTATCCATTTACTATTATTATTATATTTTGTCATTTTATTTCCTAATTGTTTATTTTTAATAAAGGCGTCGCCTTTATTAAATTCATTCCCTGTATCTCGTCATAACCATCATTACATGGCTCTGTTTGCTCTTGGATCTCCATATCTACAAGCTAGGTAGGGGATGGTGGATGAGTAAGGGCCTGAGCTCATGGACCCCCACCAGGACTATTCTAGATAACAGTGGGGGGAGCTGGTGATATCCGATTATCAATGGAGATGTTAAAACTCTCAACATTTGGATCGCAAGATGGAAAACTAAGCAAAACCTGCCACCTGCTGGTCACAATGTGTATATGCCGGTCAAAAATAGTGTCTATAAAGTGGAAATCCCATTTCATTTCCTTTTTTATTATTTTTTTGCTCTTGTGTCGGGGGTGAAAATATGTGTAATATACTTTATTAATCTATCAAACTTCCTTTTAATAGAAAGCAGGCTGTAACTAAGCAATGTCAGGGAGAGTCTGCCGTACACCTGTACTCAATGCAGTATGTAGAGTGAAAGGGGGGATGGTCACTACACATGGCTGTATCTCCAGCTTTATGGTCACTACGCATGGCTGTATCTCCAGTTTTATGGTTAATACACATGGTTGTACAGCCATGCGTAGTGACCATAAAACCGGAGATACAGCCATGCGTAGTGACCATAAAACCGGAGATACAGCCATGCGTAGTGATCATAAAACCGGAGATACAGCCATGCGTAGTGACCATAAAACCGGAGATACAGCCATGCGTAGTGACCATAAAACCGGAGATACAGCCATGCGTAGTGACCATAAAACCGGAGATACAGCCATGCGTAGTGACCATAAAACCGGAGATACAGCCATGCGTAGTGACCATAAAACCGGAGATACAGCCATGCGTAGTGACCATAAAACCGGAGATACAGCCATGCGTAGTGACCATAAAACCGGAGATACAGCCATGCGTAGTGACCATCCCCTCCTTTGGTAAATGCTTTAGCTCTGCATACATACAATATACTTTGTCAGGGTAAATCTGTACACAATTATATTACAAAAATGGTCTACAATCACATACTGACACAATAGTGGGGGGAAAAAATGGAGTTAAACTTCAAGAGCTTTCTATGAAATTGAGTTTTTGCTTATTTAATATTATTATGAGCGTAATTGTTTGTATAGTTTTATAGTCTTAAACTTGGGTTCTCCAGGGAGTCTTTTTTTTACTTCCTTCCTTCGGGGTTTTTTGATGCTCGGGGTCCTGGGCTGGCTCCAGCTCCGAGGCAGGCAATCGGTCCCAGCCCCGGGGTCACTCCGCCTCCTCTCCCGATTGTTGTCAGACTATACTAAAGCCAGCCCCGTAGCACAGGTAAGTAGTGGTGGAAACCAGAGAGGAGGGAGGAGGTGGCGCAACCTGGGGTCAGGTCAGGAGTCCTGGGGTCAGACACAGTACAGAACCTCCAGGTCCGGCATCTAAAACCGCCACGCTGCCAGAACTATGCCCCGCCCTCCTCTGTATACCTAATACCCAAAGTATGGATTGGTGGAAGGTCCAATCGTGGTGAATTTAATGCTTTACCAGATACAAAGACCGTGCAGGACGTGGATATAAAAATCTGCGTTTAATTAAAATTAAAGAAAAAAAAAAATAATTTTTTTACATTTTCCGGTGTATGGCGAGTGAGGCTCAGCAGCGTACAGTAAGTCTCTGTTCACATTGTTTCCTGTCATTGCAGATGGCGACTCCTCAGTTACTAGGACGGGTAATCCTCTGGTAAGACCTGCAGAGCACATGATCATGTGTATTATGTTTTATTAAAGGGGGTCTCCACTTGGAACAGTCCTTCTTCTGTGACAAGTCCCCTGACAATAAGCTAATCACAAAGTGCCCCCTGTTAGGACCCCAATTCTCTCCTCCTCCTCTCCATAGACTTCAGTGGGCAGCATGTAACCTGATGTCCTGCTGAGCTGAAAGTCCGTCTTGTTTCTTAAGATGGATTCAGTGCATGAGAGCAGTTTAGAAAGTAAAAGAAAGACAAGTGGAGAAAGAAAGACAAGTGGAGAAAGAAAGACAAGTGGAGAAAGAAAGACAAGTGGAGAAAGAGGTATTTTTCTAATATTCGCTTGTACTATCAGTAGATTTCTGCAAATTTAGAAGCCACTACAGAGACAGTACAGCGAGTCCATCCCCATGCATGTGTCCTGCAGAACAGGACTGGACTGATCCTCCAGGGCAGGAGACATGCTTTGTAACCACCATACATCTGCGGACCCCCATCCCAATTATCTTACAATTCTCTAGTAGAATGTATGAAAATGGGGTCTCTAAACTGGTCCCCTCCTTTAAGTACTCCCTGCAGATCTTAACTTGGGCCCCCTTCCTGCTGACATTGGGTTCTCCGTCCATCTTGGCGATTGTCCTAGTGTCTCATCCCCCTACTCGCGGTCACCTTCAGGGTGTAGCAATGTCTTTTAGACCTTGGAGATGGAAATCGCCAAAGACAAGTTGTCAGTAGGGTGAATGTCCCTTTAAAATGGGTTGCACAAGATGGAGCTTGTTTACCATGTCAGTGGTCAGACTGTTAGGGACAAGAATCTCTCACATTGAGGAGAGCACCAGTGAAGGTGTGTAGAGTTGGAATTGCCTTTTGCCCTCTACTTAGCATCTACATATCACAAGGCATTATGGGAAAGGAGCTGGGAGCTCATGCGCCCTCTGTTGGATGTGACAGATCCTCAATTTGCTTTTGACTCACCGAGTCTTGAGACAGCAAATGGGATTTTAGCCAAGCCAGTTTCACTTCTCTGCATACAGCGCTGTTTCAGGATTTTTGTCCCTCATCAGTACAGAGCAAAATGAGTGGTCAGACTGGGCTCTGCAGCCGAGGTCGCAGTGTTGACCCTCGGTGAGCGGTGACCTCCATATTTCGCCATGCGTCCATTAAAGGGAGTCTATCATTAGAAAAGCACATTTTTAACTAATGGCATGTTGGAATAGCCTTTAAGAGAGCCGCTCTCCTCCTCCCTTCCATTCTAATTTCTCCCGCTGTTTCTGATAAAATTGGTTTCTTCTGTTATGTAAATTAGGATCACGGAGCACCTGAGGCGTTCCCCCTGTGCTCCGAGCACCCTCCGCGCCATAACTCTCCACCGCCCCGCAGCTGCTTATGTTCACTCCCCTCCTCTTATTTGTCAGAACTTCTCCCTTTCGCAGGCATCGGATTGCACACGTCAGGGCGGCCATATTCCGGTGGTCTACTACACAGTACGTGCGGGCACTCGCCAGGTATCTGGAATGGCCACTCGGTGTATCGGTCGTTTATTTGCAGCTATCAAAAACATAAAGCTTCTTATTTTTGGGTTCCATGGAGTCCCCATTGGTAAGACCCAACTGAACTCACTAATGGTTATCATGTTATAGACGTCTTATTAACCCTTAAACTCAAAATCTGCTTGTTTTGCTTAAAGTGCAAGATGGTGAGTGAATAAAGAGTTAATGACTGTTCCCAAGATGGTCTCTGTCTGCCCCTATTCACACCCGGTGTTTGTTTTTTTTAATTTTCTCACGCACGCGGGTATTTGTATGTAAGATTTTTTTCTGTTTGTTTGAAGATCCTCTATATACTACACCTGGTCCTCTATATACTACACCTGGTCCTCTATATACTACACCTGGTCCTCTATATACTACACCTGGTC